>JANRMT010062791.1:18175412-18208727 GCA_026402145.1 Polypterus bichir lapradei
ATAGATAGATAGATAGATAGATAGATAGATAGATAGATAGATAGATACTTTATTAATCCCAAGGGGAAATTCACATACTCCAGCAGCAGCATACTGATAAAAAACAATATTAAATTAAAGAGTGATAAAAATATAGGTATAAGAGACAATAACTTTGTATAATGTTAACATTTACCCCCCCGGGTGGAATTGAAGAGTCGCATAGTGTGGGGGAGAAATGATCTCCTCAGTCTGTCAGTGGAGCAGGACAGTGACAGCAGTCTGTTGCTGAAGCTGCTCCTCTGTCTGGAGATGACACTGTTCAGTGGATGCAGTGGATTCTCCATGATTGACAGGAGGCTGCACAGCGCCCGTCGCTCTGCCACAGATGTCAAACTGTCCAGCTCCGTGCCTACAACAGAGCCTGCCTTCCTCACCAGTTTGTCCAGGCGTAAGGCGTCCTTCTTCTTTATGCTGCCTCCCCAGCACACCACCACGTAGAAGAGGGTGCTTGCCACAACTGTCTGATAGAACATCTGCAGCATCTTATTGCAGATGTTGAAAGACACCAGCCTTCTTGCACAAAGCATCAGTATTGGCAGTCCAGTTCAATTAAAATAGAAGATTATATAAATAAATGAACAATAAAATCACATTTTCCACATTTGCTTTCTATCACATCATTTCAAATCCATAAAAGTCGTCATAACCTTAAATACTTCCTAACTCTGCATTTCATTTTTTTAATACTCTTTGAATTAAATGGCATCTTTTGATCATAATCACTTCACTGTGGCTATAAAATAAGTGACTTTTGCTTCTTTGAGTATGAAAAATAGTTAGTGCCATTATTCACTTCCTATCAGCATGCACATTCAGCATCATCCTGAAAATGACTTTCTCAAGGCTATTATTTGTGCTGCTATACTGTCAAGCACTGCTTTTCAGACATCTTAAAGTGTTCTTCAGTTATGGCTGCAATATATGAAGCTCAGCTTAGAAACATCAATTGTCTGTTCAGCTGTACACTGAAGAAAAATGTGCCTTGTTTTATGTATTTGGTTTATTGTTTTTCTGATTACACTATAATCATAAAGTGAACCAAAACAGAATGTGTCAAACACAAGTACTGGAATAAAAACATATTTGAATTTTCTTTTCAGAACACATGCTGAGTATACAGTTGACAATTCACTTTTTTTCTTTAATTTTTTTGTGATGAAAGGTTCAGAAATGTCATATAAAGAACCTTTGCTGAACATGATGACTGCTTGGATATAGAACAAAAGACAACATCCATGACAAGCAAAGGGCAGAATCACATAGACATAACATTAAGTTGAGTTTTGATGGTCCCTAAGGTTCTACTGTCTATCACACTACTTGGTAATTTATTACATGTGTCTATTGTGACGAAAAACTTCCTAGACTTAATTATAACTGCTGTTATGGTGTCAACTACACATCTGAAGTATACAATTCTAAGGGAGAAAGGCTGTGAATATGCAGTGTGAATATATTTACTGTATGATACATTACACAAGACCAAGATCTGGTTTAATAATCAAGTGGTGTACCCAAATTGGCAATTTGATCACCAGAATTCTCCAGCCTTGGGAATGTTTAGCAGTTTGACTTGAGTGAAAAACAAGCTTAGAATTATTTGCATTATTTGTGGTAATAATGTTAGTTTTTCATCCTTCATTTTTGCTTAAAGCAGGAGTAGTATTGATGATCTATTCTGATAATATCTGGGGTGTTTATTTGTCTCAATAGCTGTTACCAGCAGCCATATCACATGCATTTCACAACAGGTAATCCAACTAAATTTAAGCATTTTCGGGGCTGGGCAGTACTTGGAAGCAAGACCATCTAGGAAAAGCTTGGGTTACTGCTGGAAGAAGTATTGGTGTGGCCAACAGGGGGTGCTTACCCTGTGGTCAGTGTGTGGATCCCAATGCCTCAGTGCATGGAAATGGATATTGTGGTGCAAAAATGGTGCGTGCCGTCTTGTGGACATAAAAGATCAATGGGCATCTTTTGTAAATTGCATGGTGTTTCCTGATGACCTGGCTAAATTGTCCAGTATGGCCTATTCGTTCTTGCCCTTTAATCATCCCGATCTCTAATTGGCTAACTATCTCTCTCACTCCTTCCACTACCATAACTAATGTGTGGCGAATTTACTGGCACAAAAATGGCTGTTATGACATCATTAAGGTGGATGCCTCCCTTTGGGGTTGGTTGAAATCACTTCCCCATCTCTATGTAAAGTGTGTTATGTGTCTTGAAAACTTCTATATAAATGCTATGTCTTCTTCTGTTGCTCTGTAGAACTGGCTTGAAGTAAATTGCAGCTAGTTGGCAGTTTTAAGCTAGCTGTCTACTTAAGGAGTAGTAGAAAAATAAATATGGTGATTCTCATCTTCAAAAAATTGTGCTGTCCAAGTTTCTTTTTCTTTATTTACTTAATCAAGTTGTGTTTTTAGTATTCTATTTTTTAATTTGACAATCTGTGTTTTTTTTTTGGAATATAAAAGAACTGTTGGTAGGTATTTCAAGATCAGCCTCTTTTATAGTGTTACTTTTCTGGCCATTTATTTTTAATGCCTTTCTCTCTCTGCTCTCAGTCGTCTCTTATTTCGTCAAGCTACCAAGCCCACTTTCCTTGCAAATTTTAATTGGATTTCTCCTCCTTTTCCGTCCATGGTTTGGAGATTGTAGACTTGTCAGTCTACTTCCAAAAAAGCAGACTTCATCGCCACCTATACTTACCTTTCTTGAGATTGCTCAGTTTTGACTAAAGTTTAGTTTACTTCATGTCATTTGGAAACCTGAGCAGTGCTCCATGTTCTAATAGCGTTTTGCACACTTCAGAGGGGACTGTTAAGGTACCATTGATCTTTTCTTATCTCTACATTTGAATTTCTTGCTGTTAAAGTAATATCCTCTTCTAGTCTCCTTCTCATAGTGATTTAGTCCTATCTTGTTCCACATATGAACTACCTGGATGAACTTACTGTAACTTCTTTCCTCATTCTCTGATCCTGGTATCCTGTTGCGTTACCATATTAAGTCCTATCTCATGTGGTCTCCCAACTCCCCTCTCCTACTTTTCCTTTTGTCACTCTACATCTTCTCCTAATCACTTAAGTGTTCATCAACTTGATCTTGTTTTCTTATGCACGGTTTTCTTTTCTCTCCTCTAAATATTTAGAACTAGTTTCATATCTTTTCTTTTTTTCTATAACTAGGTTTCTTCAAAAGTCATTACACTGCAATGGCGTTAATCTTTTCTGCAGATGCTCTTGGCTCTGCTTAAGGTTCTTTACTTTGATTATCCTACTTAACCTTTCATCAGCTTTTTGACAAAGTTAACCTTTCTCTACATATATCCTCCATATATTTGGAATCAGAGGTCCTGCACTGGACTAATGCAAGTACTATACTTTCACTCATAGTGGCTCTTTTTATCACAATTTACCTTAGCCTTCTCCTTCAACTCTTCAAAGGTGTGTCTGAATGGTACTGTGTCCTATTCATCTCTCACTTTCTCTAGAAATTTGTTCCCTAGGCACTACAATTTCTTCTAATCGCTTCTTCTACTACTTCTGTGCTGATGACACAGATATTAATTTCCTTCTGTCAAAATGCAGGTTTCAGCTCAGATCTCCTTCTCTGGCATCATGAATGAATGAACATCATACTAACCTTAACCTCTAAATGTGCCTTGTAGAGCACTTTCCTTCTGCCTTTCCATGCCCCGAGCTTCCTTAAACATTGTCTTTGATGTCACCTCCATCTCTTACTGTTAGAAATGCATCTTTGACTCTGGATGATTCACAATTGTTCCATTAAAACATTTCTTCTCTGACCCAGTCCTGTTGTCTCTTTTTCACAATATCTGTGATCTTTTTCACAGTCTGTATCATGACAGATCCTCTTTTTGCTAGAAATAAACCAGAAATGAAAAAAAATAAGCTTCCATGACCATCCATTCCAATAAATTAAACTTTTATCGCATCTCATTTCTTTGTGGATATTTCTAGTGGTACTGTTTTGAATAAGAAACCTTTACATTTTCTGTGGTCCAGGTTTTCATCTGGCATAGGGAGTAACTGTGGTTCTACACTTTTTGTGCTTAAATTACATTTTACTCTAACACTTATTAACCCTGTACTTATACTTAACTCATTGTGTGTATATCATCCTCATGTTGTCTAACACCACTTCTGTTTTAGTCTTCATCCTTTCCATTTCCCTTACAGCGTACCTTCATTAAGTCATTCTTCATCTTTCTCTCTGGCTCACTTAGGTGCTAAATTGTAACCTGTTTTTTCCTCAATACATAAATTAAGGTTTTTATTTTTTTAGCTCTTTAAATTTTGTATACTCCAAATTCTTTTGAGACATATCATACTTATACAGGATACAAGTTGTCATACATCTTTGTTAGACGTTTTCCCTTCAGTACCAGAGTGGCTACATTTCTCATCTGCTACGACAATGTAGATGTCATCTCCACTTATATTTGACACATCATTTAAGTAGTAAAACCTTCTTCAATGTCATGTAAGTTTACACTGTAAGAAGAATGACCATAAGACATTGTGAAGGTTTGGGGCAGCCACCCGTATAATTTTTCCCGGTTGCAAAACTGATGCCAAAGCACAGACATGTTCATACAACAGAGTCCAAAACAGAACTGCTCTATTATCGACAGATAGGCCAGTCAGGGAAGTGATGTCATCTGGACTGGAACTGGAAGTGATGTTGTTGGCTGCCCCAGAGCCAGGCGCGATTTCCCTGGAATAGTCTGCAAGAGATCGAGAGAAGGAATTAGTGCACTTCGCCACCCCCTGGTCCGGCGTAGAATTACATGTTTTCAAGCCCTTTAGTTGTCTCCTAAACACGCGTGTGTGACAACACTTAATATATTAGTATTTAGGAACTCATCCCACATACATTGAACAAACAAAGGTTCCTTCCTGACTTTTACACTGCATTAGCTCCAGCCGCTCTGGGTAAGTGTGTATAGAAGATGGATGGATGGATAAAGAAGTACCATGTAACTAAGACTATGGGTTCAGTTGGATTTTATAACTACTAATTTACAATGGTACTAAAATACAACAAAATAGAGTAATATGTGTACTACTATAACATACACATCTATATAAAAGGCTAATTGAAATTACCTATTCATCCTTAATCTGTACTTTTGTGAATTACCATGAACACTAAGACCCCAAAGTAAACTGTAATAAACCATGCAGTATACTGTATATGTCTTCAGTATCAGTATATTGACTTGTTCAGTTATGTTTTCTTGGTTTTTTAATTATGCTTGGTTGTTTATTATTTTTTTTTACTCACTACAGTACCTGTCGAAGGCAGGTAGTAGAATAATTTATAAATATTTGTTATCTCTTGCCCATTTTGTACCCTTAAAGCATTTCCTATGTATTTGGTTGTGTCTGAATGTCTCTTCACCGATGCTGTTTTTGTCAAGCGTGTTCCTTTAAAGACTGTTTCATAGACTCTATCATTATTGTGGAGATGCCTTTCCTGCCTCCTGTTCAGTTTTACATTTTCCATCGTTAAAGGTGACTCTCTCAGTGTATCCCTTATGCCTTTACTAACATCACTTCACTGGTGTTCCCTCTTTTCACCACATTTCTGTAACGCCTACTTCTCAGACTCTGTCATTTCGAGCTGACTTTCTCATCTCAAAATCTGCTTTTATACAAGCCATCTTTGTAGGCAACTCTCTCAGCATGTGTCTCACAGTCACACTTCCTCTTTTGATCATGTTGCCAAAGCCAACCCAACCAATCAGATTGCTCTGAGGGACTTGACACACAGAGCTTAGTGTTTTTATATAGTAGATTTTTTTGTTGGTGATGTTGCTGATCTGGGAATTGTGCATGGTTTTGGGCACATCTGTAGTCACAGTGCAGTGTCATAGAAATGTAAAAACTACAAATATATAGTACAACTAATAACTGTAAATATTTGTATAGTGGAACATAGGCATAGAGGTTTTCATATTGAGTCAGTGGCTGTGTTTGAACTAAGAGCCTTATGTTTTAACAGTTCAACACCTTAGTTGCTAAGCAACAAAACTAAGCTACCTTAGATGATAACTGAAAGCTACAGAGGTTACTATTGCTATATCATTACATAAAAATCTCTAAAAAAGTATTGAAAATATAGAGTGAAAATGTGGGTATAAATTCAGAGTCTGATATATAAATGCGTTTACTTGCTGGACATCTAATAGATTTCTGGAGAAATAGTTGTTAAATATTTCTAGATTAAAAATGATTTGATGTTTCTGCAGCAGCAACTACATTTGCCGTCTGTAATCTCCTGTTACCAAATTCCTGTGTGTTGTCTAGTGATTCAGGTCCCAACTCATATAACATCCAATGACCAATCAGTAGACTGGCATTTATTTCCCAGTTAAGGTAAATTAGTAATAGAAGACCTTTGCTTTCGTCTTACTGACTGTTTTACTTGTTGGGTTATCTTATATTTCCTTGCAGTTGGACACTCTGTCTTTTTATCTGAATACTAATGCTTCAAAATGAACTTGGAGATATGGTATTGAATTAATTTATGATTGATTCTGAAATATAAGCTATGCCATCTGTGAGAAGTAAACAAGATAAACCTTACATATACACCACATGCAGCTGTTCTTCTTAAGTAATATCAGTTTTATTATTGTGATTTGAAAAGAATACATTAGAATTCTAATATGTGTTTTTTGTTCTCTTGGTAACAATTATAAAAAAGTGAATCAAATAAAAATAAATGATGACATTGGAGATAGTTTTCATATAATATTCCAAACAACAAGCAAAACAACATAAATCAATTTATAGAACTCATGCCATTGTGGTGGGAAAACTTATTCAGAAACCATAGAGTTATAGAATAGCAGTCAATCAATTATGGTAGCCACAGCTGTTTGTGATATGTACTGCTTGAGGATAGAAATTGAACTTAAACCTGCTGGTTTGATCTTTGAGGCTCTGGTACTGTTTGCCAAACTGCACAGGTGAGAGCAGTTTGTGCCTGTAGTGATTAAAACCTGGTTTCATGGCACAAGCTCTATGACAGCAACATATGGAATAGATTTTTGTGATTGATGATAAATGACAGACAGATTAACTTTTTATAGAAGCAAATTCAAATTCTTATAGCAACTTAACCTGTTCATTACCGTGACTTTTTAAAAATTGCCGTATATTACTGAATTTAAAAAAATCTTTTGCCAAAACTCAAAAATATATAGTTTTTACTACTTCTTAACCTTCTACTGTATTACTACCACTATCATATAGTATAGTAATATAGTAGTTTCCAAAAGAGGCTAAGAAGCAGGTCACTATTCAACACAATATACATTAATGAAACAGTTTACTACACCCTGCGATGGACTGTCGCCAAGTCCAGGGATTGCTCCTACCTTGTGCCTGATGCTTGCTGGGATAGGCACCAGCTGCCCTACAGCCCTGCCTGGATAAGTGGGTTAAAAAGATTGGAGATTGAATGGATAGATGGAAACAGTTTACTATTCGTTTGAAAAATTAAAAGCAAATGGTGGCTACAATTACAGTATATAAACTGAAATGAATTGATTATTAATGAATGCAATAGATCCTCTGAGCTTAAAAAGCCAAGGTAAAACAAGATTAATGTTTTCAGAGTCTTCAAGGAACATTCAAGAGCTCCAAATTCAGTGCTTGGCTTGGATGGCAATTGGTATAAAATCTTCTTCTGGTCCAAGAAAGGGTAATAGAAATAATCAGCTGATATATTTTGTATCACATACAGATATAGACAATTGAGATTATACACATAAGCTTCCTTGTCTGGGAAAGTAAGCGGTTCATGATGCCTGACCTCACTTCCCCTCCTGCTTTATTTACCAGCCACCCACTGGAAGAGGCTGATCATTTTGGGATATGCACTAAAGCGAAATGAAGCTCCCGCTCAGTAGCAGTCGATTAGTTGGACAATGGCTGAAACTGTTATTTTTTGTTTTTGCTTTGTTATTTGTTGTTTCATCAAACAGGGTTACTGGTATGGTGCATCAGTCCTTCATGTGTTCTTCTGTCTGTTATTACAATATGTATAATAATAATAAGAAATAAAGAATATACTAGTTACCTGGAATAATAAGCATATATCACAGATTTAGAAGAAAATAAAACTCAACTTTAGAGAACAGGGTGCAGACAAAAATATATCTAAATGGACAAAACAATATTTAAACAATATTTAGAAAATATAGACACAAGGGGGCGGCACGGTGGCGCTGCTGCCTCGCAGTTAGGAGACCCGGGTTCGCTTCCCGGGTCCTCCCTGTGTGGAGTTTGCATATTCTCCCCATGTCTGCGTGGGTTTCCTCCGGGTACTCCAGTTTCCTCCCACAGTCCAAAGACATGCAGGTTAGGTGGATTGGCAATTCTAAATTGTTCCTAGTGTGTGCTTGGTGTATGGGTGTGTGTGTGCGCGTGCCCTGCGGTGGGCTGGCACCCTGCCTGGGGTTTGTTCCTGCCTTGCACCCTGTGTTGGCTGGGATTGGCTCCAGCAGACCCCCATGACCCTGTAGTTAGGATATAGCGGGTTGGATAATGGATGGATGGATAGACAGAAGGATGCACTGAGATTACAAAAGGCCTATCTTTTAAAGATGATAGAATATAGAAGATTCTGAATACAGAATAAACTGTGAAACAGACTTGTATTAATAATATTAATGTCATCAACAGAGATTGCCCATATGTTTAGGTAGATGGAGGAAGAATTTAGGGATTGCAAAAGATTGATCAGGAGAGTGACCAATGTCAGATCATATAAACGGAAATGATGGACAGAAAAAGTAAATAGCAGGATACTGAATCAGGAGTATTTATAGAAAGCAGCCCATTTCATGCAAGCCATTGCATGAACCAAGCTTAAAAATCCCTAAAGGCTTCACAGGTGAAGTAACTTATTGTACATAAACATGGACCTTGATTCACTTTTGCTTTATTAGCCAAGGCAGTAGATTGTGTTAAATACTAATGAATTTATAATTTCAGTTTATATAATTGTGATGACTGTCATTTTTTCTAATAAATAGTGAATTGTTTGTGTTTAATAATAACCTTACTCTTTACTCTTTTGTGGAAAGTTCTTCAGTGGGCTTTAAATATGTTATATTTAAAGGGTGGTTATTCTTCATCTGTAATATAGAATTATTTAAATAGATTGATGCGTCATTTATTTGGATGGCTCATTTTAAAATTCTACTCTCATCTTTAAAGAAACCTGTTGGCCTGTTTGTGATGCTGCTAGCCTTCTTATTGTTTCAGAAGTCTGCTGTGGAATTCACAGCAAGGGCTTATTTATTTTTATGTATCCTGTTCTCTAAAAATCTCTTCCTTGACCCTTCTGTTTATTGTGACAGTAATGACATTGCCATTGCACACTAACTTGGGCTGCCAATCTTAATGTCTATGGGTCCAGAATCTTGGACTGAAATCACAGCCTGGCCTTTGTAAATTATGAACATTCTTTCGGTATATTTTACTTTCAGGCACTTCTGGTCCCTCTTACCAAAATGTTATGTTGTTGGTTGATTGGTTACTGAATCTGAATTTTCTATATGGATTAGTGTGTGTGTGCCCTGTAATGCATTAACATCCTCTTCATGGATGCTTCCTGTTTCTCATACAAAACAGTGCAAAAAAATGTTCTATGTGTAACTGTACTGGCTATATTTGTGTAAAACATTCTTTTTAAGTGAAATCTGAGTCTGGGCTCAGTTTTTGGAACATAGTTGATAGCAATATCAAAGTCTGGTCTCTACATTATTAAAAAGTAATTAGTAAAGTTATTAATTAAAGAGACATGGTTCAGCTAAAATGCTAGATTAAACATTAAATATTACTAAAAGTATTAATAGCTTCAGCAGTACATATATAGGGATAGTTAAGCATTTGTATATAACAGTTGTAAAAGTATTAACATTTAAGTAATGTAATCATAACATGTAACAATAACACCCTAGAGAAATATGTTCAGTTTGCAAGATAGGTTTACAGGGACTTTTCTTCATCCTTAAAATAGATATGTTCAGACTCAAATATTTTTCATTCTAAGTGGTTATATAAAACCACAGCATAATTGTAACTGACATAGGCATTCCCTATTGCCATTACTAAATGTTCTATTTTTTGTGAATTCAGTTTTTAATTTAGGAAAAATGTTGACTTAGTTGGCTTTATACATGAGCATGTAGTGAAGAACCTGTTCTTTAGTCTCATATCTCAAGAATGTTATGATGAAAACTCTTGGGAAGCAACTTCTAAGTAAGTTTTCCTTAAAGGATAAGTTCAGCATTTTTCAAGTTGAAGTAATTTCTTCACAAACATATATGCATTTGCCATGCGAAATTATGTTCTAAATTTAAACATTTTCTATAAATTTTAAAAAGTATATAGCCAGTCTTCCTGTTTTACATTGAACCCTATTGGGCATGGGACATAAAGCATAAAAACTCAAATCTTTCAATCCAAGCCAGTGGTTGAGCATTCATATGCATCTTGTGATTACAAGCATATTATAAAATAACTAAATGTCATTTTACAAAATGTAATTTTTGGCAAAAATACACCACTATTATGAGATTCGGCCATTTTAAAAGAAAGCTAACTGTACATGCTACCTCAGCATTTGTCGTCTTCCACAAAACCTTTCAACTTTCCTCTTGAAAACACTAAATTACAGTAAACTGTTCATGCCACATGTTTAATTTTGTTTCGATTTACTTCCGTATTTATGTGAGAATGCACACAAGTAAATAGAAAATGTATCCTTACATCAAAATAAAAAAAAAAAATAGTACCAGTACTACACAATTAAATGATTATTTCTAGATCCTTTTTGTTGTCCACTAACGTGTCAGAAACTTGGAATGCATGTTTTCTTTTATCAAGACACAAAGAGGACATATTCGGTAAGATTTTATGCTTTTATTTTCCATTGGAGCCTTGTGCCTCATAGGGATCATTGTAAAACACCAGGACTGCCTATGTATTTTTTTACATTTATAGAAAACGTTTAACTATAGAACACAATTTCATGTGGCAAATGCATATATACCATGTTTTTGAAGAAATAACTTTGATTTTAAAAAATGTAGAACTTATCTTTTATTAGCATTTTAAAGGATTTTGACAAAGCACCCTTTCACTTCCATCCTGGATCCTGGTAATTCTTGAGTTCTTTTTGTTTTTTCAATGCCTGTACATTTATTCCACATACACATGAGGTACTAAATGTTTTTGCACTTTTTAGGTACAGGGTACTAATTGTATTCATTTTCATTTTAGAGTAATCACTTGGATCCTTCAAGCTCTTATGGTCTCATTCAGTTTCCACTCAAAAGTCCTAAGCTCCCCAATTGATCTTTGAGTTCCATATCTTACTGTTTTCTGTGGTATCTGTTGCATTATGTCATGGTGTAACATTATATTCTTTTGGAGTCAAGGGTATTGTTGATAAGAAAATTATTGATGATACAGAATGTGGCGATGAAGCATGGCTACCAATAAGTCTTGGTTATAGCCACATGTGACACCTGCTGCTTATACCTTTTTTGCTACTGTGATGTGTTGTTCATCAAAACTTGTGACTACTCCCTGGGAATCTGCCTCCTATCATGATGTTGCATTGGATAGGCCAGATCAAGAGATTTCTCTCTTTAGTTTTGTTTTGTCATGTAATTGTTTAGGAGACAATATGTTGTCTATATCATAATATCATACTCTTTACCATCCATCCATCCATCCATCCATCCTCTTCCGCTTATCCGGGGTCGGGTTGCTGGGGCAGCAGCTTGAGCAGAGAGGCCCAGACTTCCCTCTCCCCGGCCACTTCTTCCAGCTCTTCCAGGAGAATCCCAAGGCGTTCCCAGGCCAGCTGGGAGACATAGTCCCTCCAGCGTGTCCTAGGTCTTCCCCGGGGCCTCCTCCCGGTTGGACGTGCCCGGAACACCTCACCAGGGAGGCGTCCAGGAGGCATCCTGATCAGATGCCCAAGCCACCTCATCTGACTCCTCTCAATGCGGAGGAGTAGCGGCTCTACTCTGAGCCCCTCCCGGACGACTGAGCTTCTCATCCTATCTTTAAGGGAAAGCCCAGACACCCTGCGGAGGAAACTCATTTCAGCTGCTTGTATTCGTGATCTCGTTCTTTCGGTCACTACCCATAGCTCATGACCATAGGTGAGGGTAGAAACGTAGATCAACTGGTAAATTGAGAGCTTTGCCTTACGGCTCAGCTCTTTTTTCACCACGACAGACCAATGCAGAGCCCGCATCACTGCGGATGCCGCACCGATCCGCCTGTCGATCTCACGGTCCATTCTTCCCTCACTCGTGAACAAGACCCCGAGATACTTGAACTCCTCCACTTGGGGCAGGATCTCTCCCCCAACCCTGAGAGGGTACTCCACCCTTTTCCGGCTGAGGACCATGGTCTCGGATTTGGAGGTGCTGATTCTCATCCCAGCCGCTTCACACTCAGCTGCAAACCGATCCAGAGAGAGCTGAAGATCACGGCCTGATGAAGCAAACAGGACAACATCATCTGCAAAAAGCAGTGACCCAATCCGGAGACCACCAAACTGGACCCCTTCAACACCCTGGCTGCGCCTAGAAATTCTGTCCATAAAAGTTAGGAACAGAATCGGTGACAAAGGGCAGCCCTGGCGGAGTCCAACTCTCACTGGAAACGGACTTGACTTACTGCCGGCAATGCGGACCAAGCTCTGACACCAGTTGTACAGGGACCGAACAGCTCTTATCAAGGGGTCCGGCATCCCATACTCCCGGAGCACCCCCCACAGGATTCCCCGAGGGACACGGTCGAATGCCTTTTCCAACTTCCACAAAACACATGTACACTGGTTGGGCAAACTCCCATGCACCCTCCAGGACTCTGCTAAGGGTGTAGAGCTGGTCCACTGTTCCACTACCAGGACGAAAACCACACTGTTCCTCCTGAATCCAAGGTTCGACTATCCGACGGACCCTCCTCTCCAGAACCCCCGAATAGACTTTTCCAGGGAGGCTGAGGAGTGTGATCCCTCTGTAGTTGGAACACACCCTCCGGTCCCCCTTTTTAAAGAGGGGGACCACCACCCCGGTCTGCCAATCCAGAGGCACTGTCCCCGATGTCCATGTGATGTTGCAGAGACGTGTCAACCAAGACAGTCCTACAACATCCAGAGCCTTGAGGAACTCCAGGCGTATCTCATCCACACCTGGGGCCCTGCCACCAAGGAGTTTTTTGACCACCTCGGTGACCTCAGTCCCAGAGATGGGGGAGCCCATCTCAGAGTCCCCAGGTTCTGCTTCCTCATTGGAAGGCATGTTAGCGGAATTGAGGAGGTCTTCGAAGTACTCCCCCCACCGACCCACAACGTCCCGAGTCTAGGTCAGCAGTGCACCATCCCCACCATATACGGTGTTGACACTGCACTGCTTCCCCCTCCTGAGAAGCCAGACGGTGGACCAGAATCTCCTCGAAGCCATCCGAAAGTCGTTCTCCATGGCCTCTCCAAACTCCTCCCATGCCCGAGTTTTTGCCTCAGCAACCACCGAAGCCGCATTCTGCTTGGCCTGCCAGTACCTATCAGCTGCCTCCAGAGATCCACAGGACAAAAAAGGTCCTATAGGACTCCTTCTTCAGCTTGACGGCATCCCTCACCACCGGTGTCCACCAACGGGTTCGGGGATTGCCGCCATGACAGGCACCGAATACCTTACGGGCACAACTCCGGTCAGCTGCCTCAACAATAGAGGCACGGAACATTGCCCATTCGGACTCAATGTCCCCCACCTCCCTCGGGATGTGGTCGAAGTTCTGCTGAAGTTGGGAGTTGAAGCTACTTCTGACAGGGGACTCTGCCAGCCTTTCCCAGCGGACCCTCACAACACGTTTGGGCCTACCAGGCCTGACCGGCATCCTCCCCCACCATCAAAGCCAACTCACCACCAGGTGATGATCAGTTGACAGCTCCGCCCCTCTCTTCACCCGAGTGTCCAAGACATATGGCCGCAAGTCCGATGACACGACCACGTGCACATATGAACACCCCTATGCTTGAACATGGTGTTCGTTATGGACAATCCATGACAAGCACAGAAGTCCAATAACAAAACACCGCTCAGGTTCAGATCGGGGGGGCCATTCCTCCCAATCACGCCCTTCCAGGTCTTACTGTCATTGCCCACGTGAGCATTGAAGTCTCCCAGCAGAACGAGGGAGTCCCCAGAAGGTATGCCCTCTAGCACCCCCTCCAGAGACTCCAAAAAGGGTGGATACTCCAAACTGCTGTTCGGCACATACGCACAAACAACAGTCAGGACCCTTCCCCCCACCCGAAGGCGGAGGGAGGCCACCCTCTCGTCCACCGTGGTAAACCCCAATGCACAGGCTCCAAGTCGGGGGGCAATAAGTATGCCCACACCTGCTCGGCACCTCTCACCGGGGGCAACTCCAGAGTGGTAGAGAGTCCAGCCCCTCTCAAGGAGATTGGTTCCAGAGTCCAAGCTGTGCGTCGAGGTGAGTCTGACTATATCTAGCCGGAACCTCTCAACCTCGCGCACTAGCTCAGGCTCCTTCCCCTTCAGAGAGGTGACATTCCACATCCCAAAAGCCAGTTTCTGTAGCCAAGGATCAGACCGCCAAGGTCCCCGGCTTCGACCACCACCCAACTCACACTGCACCCAACCTCCTTGGCCCCTCCCATAGGTGGTGAGCCCATGGGAAGGAGGACCCACGCTACCTCTTCGGGCTGTGCCCGGCTGAGCCCCATGGGTGCAGGCCCAGCCACCAGGCGCTCGCCATTGAGCCCCACCTCCAGGCCTGGCTTCAGAGGGGGGCCTCAGTGACCCGCGTCTGGGCAAGGGAAAACGTCATCCAAAGTTTTCGCTCATCATTGGAGGTTTGTCGAACCGCTCTTTGTCTCATCTCTCACCTAGGACCAGTTTGCCTTGGGTGGCCCTACCAGGGGCATAAAGCCCTGGACAACATAGATTCTAGGATCATTGGGACACGCAAACCCCTCCACCACGATAAGGTGACGATTCAAGGAGGGGTACTCTTTACCATAATACTGTAACTCTATACTTTAATACTGTAATTTCCTAACTCAAATTTTAATAACGAGGCCAGTGCAATTCAAGTTCTGTTGGATGTTGGATTTTTTTAGATGATAGCTTAGAGTAGTCTTCTATGAAGCCTGCATCTACAGAAGATGCCAGCTCATCCAGCACCTCAAGCTCTGGGTCGCTGATCTGGAAGAGGAGTTGACTGGCCTGCGTTGTGGTAAAGAATTGGCAGACCTGGTCCAGGTGTCCTTTAGAAAGTTAGTGTGCACCCCTTAGGTGATGCAGGAGGAGATTCTAGACCAAACAGGTAGAGATAGGGGGGTCATAGTCACCAGGCTCAAGGTAAAAGGTGCACACTGTCCGGAGGCATCAACCCCAGAATCGGATGTGTCAAACCATTTTGAGGTTCTTGACGAGCTGGATGGTGTCTATGAAGATTCTAAGGTGGTAGGCAGGCATGAGGAGCCTTAACTGGCCACCTCAAAAACAGTTCCCAGAAAGAGAGAGGTACTAATATTTGGAGAATCATTAGGGGGATAGGGTTTGCTCTAGAGACAGAGAGTCTCGCAAGGTTTGTTGCCTTCTAGGGGCACAGGTGGGAGACCTTCGTGGAAGAGTGGATAGGCTCCTGGCCAGACTGGAGGTGGATTCAGTTGTCATCGTCCATGTTGGAACAAATGACATACATAATAATTCTTTTTTTAATAATAATTCTTTGCATTTATATAGCGCTTTTCTCACTACTCAAAGCGCTCAGCAATTGCAGGTTAAGGGCCTTGCTCAAGGGCCCAACAGAGCAGAGTCCCTATTGGCATTTACGGGATTTGAACCGGCAACCTTCCAATTGCCAGTGCAGATCCCTAGCCTCAGAGCCACCACTCCGCCTGTATACTACATAAGGGTAGTCTGTCAGTTTTGCAATCTAAATTTAAAGAGTTAGGTGCCAGGCTGAAGTTCTACCTGTGCCACGCGCCAGTCCAAATAAGACTGAGGAGATTAGAAGGCTTAATCCGTGTCTCATATATTGATATACGGTAGAAGGTACAGGCTTAATGGAGCATTGGAACAGCTTTTGGAAAAGATGAGACCTATTCCACCACAAAGGGGTGTAATAATGGTGCTATATAGCGCCTGACCCGACACAGATTGGACATGGGAGGCACGTATAAAATGAAAAGACTTTTTATTTTTCTTCAGCTGGAGGGCACATCTTCCTCATAATCCCTACAGCCACAACACAGTCCCAAATAAAGCACAGTACACTAAGCACTCTTTCTCTCCTGTCTTCCACCACCACTCCTCCTCCTCAGCAAGCTTTGCCCACCTCCACCCGACTCTGGCCGCTGAGTGGTGGTTGTTGACTCCCTTTTATCAGGCACCCGGAAGTGCTCCAGGTGGTTGATTATCAACATCTGGCTGCACTTCCAGGTAAGGTGAAACCAGTGCCCAAAAGGGGCCAGCCACTCCTGTTGCAGCACCCCCTTGCAGCGCCTGCGGAACCCCACAGAGCTGCACAGAACTCCAACCCCCATGAAGCCCTGGAGGAGTCTGAGGCACCGCTGCAACCCAGGGATGCTGCCATCTAGCGTCCAGGGGGAGCTATTGGGCTTCCCACCCTTGTCCCCCTGGCAGATGTGGTGAAGGGGCGTCCCGGCCATCTGTCACAGGGGTTACATCTGAACAAGAGGGGCAACAATGAGTTGAGATGAATATGAGTAGGTTAGTCGAGGATTGTTTAAAACCCAGCCACAGGGGATGCACAAACCAGTGTGTTTCTTCGTGCCGGTCCCAAGCCCAGATAATGTTGGTGAAGGGAACGGTGGAGATGAGGAGGTGATGGGTAGGTATGGTGTCAAGGAGAGGAATAAAGAAGGTCAGAGGATAATGGATTTTGCCAAAAGGATGGACATAGCTGTGGTGAATATGTATTTTAAGAAGAGGGAGGAACATAGGGTTACGTACAAGAGTGGAGGAAGATGCACACAAGTGATTACATCCTATGCAGAAGAGTTGATATGAAGGAGATTGAAGACTGCAAAGTGGTGGCAGGGGAAAGTGTAGTTAAGCAGCATAGGATGGTGGTCTGTAGGATGACATTGGAGATCAAGAAGAGGAAGAGAGTGAGGGCAGAGCCAAGGATCAAATGGTGGAAGTTGAAAAAGGAAGACTGCAATTTGAGTTTAGGGAGGAGGCGAGGCAGGCACTGGGTGGCAGTGAAGAGTTAACAGACAGCTGGGAAACTACAGCAGATGTAGTAAGGGTGACAGCAAGAAGGGTGCTTGGCGTGACATCTGTAAAGAGGAAGGAGGAAATGGAAACCTGGTGGTGGAATAAAGAAGTACAGGAGAGTATACTGAGGAAGAGAATGGCAAAGAAGAAGTGGGATAGTCAGAGAGATGCAGAAAGTAGACAAGAGAAAAGGAGATAAGGTGCAAGGTGAAGAGAGAGGTGGCGAAGGCTAAAGAAAAGGCATATGATGAGTTGTATGAGATGTTGGACACTAAGGAGGAAGAAAAGGACCTGTACCGATTGGCTAGACAGAGGGACCGAGCTGGGAAAGATGTGCAGCAGGTTAGGGTGATAAAGGATAAAGATAGAAACGTACTCACAAGCGAGGAGAGAGTGTTGAGCAGATGGAAAGAGTACTTTGAGAGGCTGATGAATGAAGAGAATGAGAGAGAGAAGAGGTTGGATGATGTGGAGATAGTGAATCAGGAAGTGCAACCAGATTGTTTAATGGAATCTTGGAAAGTGAAATGATAGCTGAGGAGTGGAGAAGAAGTGTACTGGTGCTGATAATTAAGAATAAGAGGGATGTGCAGGACTGCAGTAACTACAGGGGAATAAAATTGGTGAGCCACAGCATGAAGTTATTGGAAAGAGTAGTGGAAGCTAGGTTAAGAAGTGAGGTGATGATTAGTGAGCAGCAGTATGGTTTCAAGCCAAGAACGTGCACCACAGATGCAACAGTTGCTCTGAGGATGTTGATGAAGAAGTTTAGAGAAGGCCAGGAGGAGTTGCATTGCGTCTTTGTGGACCTGGAGAAAGTATACGACAGGGTGCGAGAGAAGCTATGGTATTGTATGAGAAAGTCGGGAGTAACAGAGAAGTACGTAAGAGGATTAGAAATGAGTACATTAGAGGGTCAGCTCAAGTTGAATGGTTGGTAGACAAAGTCAGAGTGGCGAGATTGCATTGGTTTGGACATGTGCAGAGGAAAGATGCTGTGTATATTAGGACAAGGATGCTAAGGATAGAGCTGCCAGGGTAGAGTAAAACAGGAAGGCCCAAGTGAAGGTTTATGGATGTGGTGAGAGAGGACTTGCAGGTGATGGGTGTAACAGAACAAGATGCAGATAACAGAAATACAGTATATGGAAGAAGATGATCCGCTGTGGCAACCCCTAACGGGAGCAGCCGAAAGAAGAAGGGTATGGGAGGGCAGGGTGTTTAGGACAGGTCAGGCTTAGTACTGTACATGGAGGAACAAACGATAGTGCAAACATAAAGATGCATAGTGATGTACTGTATAGTCAAACAAAATTTTTAAATATAAAAGTAAAATGAGTAACATATTAAAAATAGCTTGACCTAATGCTAGAAGTATCAAAAATAATACAAGTGAGTTAGAGTTGTATGTAGAGGTTATAGCAATAATAGAAACCTGGCTTAATAACAAAGATGAGGATGAGGATAACATAGAGGGATAAACATTTTAGGAGGGAGAATAGAATAGAATAGAAAAGGAGGTGGAGCTGCTTTTTTTGTCAAACAGATTTTAAATGCATGATCTATTCAGTTGGGTGATGAGCCCCATTATAATGAGGAAAGCATTAGGGAAAGAGGTCTTATTTTAGGAGTGTGTTATAGACCATCCAATACAGACTGTAATTTTAATGCACATCCATTTAGTAGTATTAAAAAGGCAAGTTTACCTGGGGATAGTATAGTCATGTGGGACTTTAACTACCCCAATATTACCTGGGATACCCTTGCAAATAGAGGAGCACAAGAGTGAGAATTTTTAAAAGTGATCAGTGACTGTTTTTTAACACAGTATGTTAAAGCACCAACGTGGGGTGAAGCCTGTCTAGATTTAGTATTTTGTAATAATCAGGATAGAATTGATGGTGTAGAGGTGATTAAACCACTAGGGTCAAATGACCATAATATAATACAGTTCTCAGTGTTTTGGAAGAGTGTGGATGCAAAGACTGAAACTTTTAATTTAAGTTAAGTTTGGTAGGGCAAATTTTGAAAAGTCTAAGAAAGATAGACTGGAATAAGCTTAAGCTTAAATGTGGAGACAGTCATGGAACAGTGGAACAGGTTTAAAAATGTTTACATGTAATGCAGGACAGGTGCATACCAAAATTTTGAATTAGTAGAATATTTTAAAAAACAAGGCAGTGTGTTAATAAATAGTTAAAAAACTACAAAAGAAAAAACAGCAGTTTTTATAAGACTGATAACTCCAATATGAATCGTAGGGCATATGAAAACTTGCGGGCAACCGTTAAGAAGGATATTAGGGAGTCTAAAAGTTAAAGAGGAAAATAAATGATAAGGCAAAGATGACCCAAAGGGATACTTTCAGTGTTTTAAAAGATACAGACAGTGAAACAGCAGACATTCTAAGCATTTTTCTGATGTCTTCACAAGTGAGGAAGTACTGTAGATTTAGAATTTGTAGAGGGAGAAGTACTGCTTAGATTAAATAGGTTGAAATCAAACAAATCTACAGGGCCAGATATACCTTTGAGGTCTTAAGGAGGTTAGCGAGTACACATATAAACCATTGACACATATTTTTAGGAAGTCACTGTGCACTGGAGAAATTCCGAAGGAGTGGAAAATGGCAAATATTATCTCATTACATAGAAAGGATGATCGGGCAGATTCAAGCAACTATATTTCAGTAACCTTAACATGCATCATAAGAAAATTAATGGAAGGTATCATTAAGGATAAGATTGAGCAACACATGGCAAGAACAGGAGTTTTACTGAACTGTCAGCATGGGCTCAAAAGAAGGAGGTCGTGTTTCACCAACATGCTGGAATTCTATGAGGAAGCAACAAAAGGGTATGATCAAAGTGGAGCATATGATATTATTTATTTTGACTTTCTGAACCATAGACACTTTTTTAAGAATAAGTGGATAGGACTGGTGAGCTTTGTTGGTCTGAATGGCCTGTTCTTGTCTAGATTGTTCTAATGAAAAAAAAAGAAATAAACTGCAGTTGACAAGTAGATGTTTTCCAGGACTATACTTCATTATAATAAACTTAATTATAAGAGGTAGATATAATATAGGAGAAATATGTATATGTACTACAACAGCTGGGGTAATGCTCCTTCCTCAGCAACGATCTAATACCCTGATCTTTCAGGGTTCCTTCCATATGTCTCCACTTGCCCTCATCTAACTCATCTGCTTCCTGCACATTCATGCTACTGCCTGCAATTCTCACCTTACTTGGGGTCAGAAGCAACACCATCTGCACACACTTTCTTTAATTCTCTGAGCTAATCCAAGCTAGGATTCATAAAGAGATGTGCTGGCCCAGGCCTTCTTGTAGGTACAGTAAATGCTCCCTATTCACAAGCCCTCTTCCATGCTCTGAACTTGTTCCTTTTATGGCCAGATGGTAACACATATGGTTATTCAATGTGGTATTTCTTTATTTCTGCTTCTACTGTTTTACATTTTGTGACCTACTGGTCAAATTATATTTATTACTTTATAAAAATATTAAAATAATGACAGCCTAAGCACCCACATGTCTGTGTTTTCTACAGCATATGTGATATTAATTACAGACAACTATTCTGTATACAGAGTTTTCCAGTGAATATAATAGCATTCTTAGAGACAAGTACAGTACTTGAACTTGCACATGCACCAAAGCATGTTTTTTGCTGATATCATTTTGTAGGAGCTTATTTCTCAGAAGATTCGTTAGCTGAGTACTGGTTACTGAACTATAAATGTGTGACAAAGGCGTTTTGACCACTAATGATGATGGGACACCCCCCCACCTGTTTCATGAGCAAAAAATAATAATTATAAACATACTTAAAATTAATACAATTTGTTTAGAAAATAAATGCATTCTTATTGTTTGAAAGTATGTTTGACGATGTGTTTGTCTGAAATTAGGTTGTTTTTTGGAAAAACAAATTCATAATTATTGATTTCTGAGAGAATCTGTAATAGGTAATGTTTTCTGTGCCTTGGAGCATCTTCTAACAACAGCCTAAGGAGATCTTTGTACATCTCCTGATTCAACTTATTTCAGTTTTCATTAGGCAATTAGCTGCACAGAAAAGGTCAGGGTGGTGAGGAGAACATCCTTGCCCAATCCAAATGGTAACATCTGTTTAAAGACAGTCTCTCTGTATGAGAACAAGCCTGTTATTGGGTTGAAACTGTGGCAGAGTTTACTGATAGGATGTCAATTCCCAGTGGCCAGCCAGAGTATGTATGGGTCATTGGGAAGAAGTCTTTGGCATGCACTTAGTCAGAAACAATTAGAGCAGAGCTGTTGCAGTGTTCCACACACAACATGTTAAGTGTGCATTTCTCATGAAAGGTGGATGTTCCGCTTGCTGGGCAAAAGTGTAAGGTGAAGTGGCTTGTTTGCAGAGTGTGCAATGGTGTATGATATGATTTGTCTACTTAAGATATGCATATCCTAAGTAATTGCATTCTCCATAGCATAAACTGCATATTTCATAAAACCATAGTAAGATTTTAGTATTCATCCAGCAATGAGCAGGAACAGGACTCCCCAATTACCAATGGAGTATTTCGCACACTGCTGGAAATCCCATAATCAAAATAATATGTCAGTTGATATCCAGATGAAACCAAGTCAAAGCTGAAGCACAACTCAAATGTTTTCATTTTATTTATTAACTTATATGTAATAATTTATGTTGTGATGTTGTTGCATAGGTTATTATACAGTATGTATTATAGGCTTTGTCTGCTTTTTTACTGTGGGTAAGCATGAGTAAGAGTTCAGATGGCCTAATGATCTACATGTTAACACAGTAAATTCAGCCCAAGAGCTGACCATTTGATGCTCCCAAACCTTTAAAGCAGGATATTCATGTAACTCATGCAGAAGGTAGTGACATAGGGTGAATGCTTCTACTTCTGCAATCATAAGGAGTTTGCACAAATTGCATGTAAGGTGTGCTAAGAAAAGGCCTTTGGTATCCAAAGAGAACATTACAGCAAGATTTTAGTTTGCCATTGAACACATAGGCAAATACTAGGCCTTCTGGGTCAATGTGTTCTGGACAGATGAATCAAAGACAGAGTTGTATGGCCATAGTAACAGAAGCACAGTAGAGGAAATGTTATGATTTGGAGTTGCTTTGCTGCCTCAGGGCCTGGGAATCTTGCAGTCATCAAGTCAACTGTGAATTCTGTATCATATCAAAGTGTGCTTAAACAGAATGTGAGGCTATCTGTCTGAAAGTTGAAACTGGACCAGAAATGGACTTTTCAACAAAATAATGATCCAAAGCACACTAGCAAATCCACTGGGGAATTGCTTATAAGAAGAAATGGAGGGTTATGGACTGGGCTAGACAAAGCCCTAAATTTGAATTCCATTGAAATGTTGTGAGGGGATTCGAAATGGACAGTACATGCACGAAGACACACAAACATCTTGCAACTGAAAGAATATTGCATGGAAGAAAAATCAGTGTCAAACGCCCATAGGCAACTATGCAAAAATTTACAAGAAGTCATTTCTGCTAAAGAGGGCATAACCAGCTTCTGTGGTGAAGGGTGAACTCACTTCTTCCTCAGTAAACCATTATATCAGTTGATATTTTGTTAAATAAAATGATTGAAAAAGCACAGTTTTCTTGTTTTTATTCAAGTTGGCACTGTTTGCATAAAGATCTACTGTTTGCCTGTATAAATATGTTGAAAAAGCCAATCGTTTCGACATGACTGTATAACAAGTAAGTCAAGTCATTATTTAGAGCTAAGGCCCAGTACAGTTGAAGCAATGATAACTTAATTACAATAGTTATGAATTTAGCTAAGCTGCAAAATGGCTTGCCTGATAAATAACAATTGATCAGATTATTAATTAATTTGATAAGACACACTGTAATTCAATATAAGATATAAGAAGTTAATGTTAGACTGTTTTACTATGGGTCCACAAAATGTGGTCAAATATAAAATACAGACATCTCTTTGAAATCTTTCAAATCTTTCAGACCCCATATTTTCTCTTTTTAACTTTCTTACAATGAATACAATGCAGGAGCAGACTTTAAGCTGGACAACAGTCAGTTTCATGCTATTCCTTGAAGTATGTATGCATTAATTCTTCTTTCTCTCTCCATCTCTCTTTAGGAAGTGTCAAACATATAGACTTTTAATTATGATTACTAACATGCCCTAAATTTTGCTACTCTTATAAGTTAAAACATTAAGATCATGTTTCTGGAAAAAAACTTACCTGTTTATGGCCCTGAGATGCATGATGAATGGAGGTGTCTGTTTTAGTAACCTGGTGTTGAAAAGATATTTTAAAATATTGTGTATCCTGTAGTTTCATGTATATCTAAGAAGAACTGCTTGAAAAGAATTACGATCAAATAGAAAGAAATGTTTTAAAAATAGTATATAACATCTTTTGTCTACATTCTTTATATCTGAACAAATAAATAATATTTTGACTTATTTTCCAGCATACTCATTTTTTTTACTTTACAGAATTACATGGGCTTTAGGAACTAGATGGCCTTTAGGATAATTGTTAACCGGTGCTTTGCCCCTTTTATCTATAGCTTAAGCCCTTAGTCATTTAATTTTCAAAGGTTAAAAGTATTTAAAATCTGAGAACAGTTTTATTATACCTTCACTTACACTACAGTTTGTGAGGGATTTTGTTCACCTTCTCAATCCACCCTGTGGGTTTTAAAATCACAGCCTGACCTCAGACAAAGAATAACAGATATTGAATCAAATCTTATCACCATAACTCTACAGCACATGTACCTATTGCTTTCTCAACCTTCAAATCATCTTTTGCTTCACCCTGTCAGCTTATGATTCATGTTATCAGTAGTTGGTATCTTCCAAATAATTACACTTCCAAGGCTCCTACTTCTGCCTTTCCTCTATCATAAAATCTTAGCATTTGCACCTGTTGAACTGCCAGTTGTGATGCATTTTTCATCTTTTACTACAAGATGTCTTTTTCAGATTGCTGTACTTAATTATGTGATTACCGACGGATATCAATATTATTTTACTTTTTTTACATTGGCCAATTTGCTCATTCAGGCTTGCATGATATGAAATATGGGGGGAAATTATATTTATGACACTTCTCAAGTTTAATGATACTTTGGCATTTTTTCCTGTATAATTCTGCACTAGGGCCAGCAAACAGATGTAGTTGTCTGCTTTTATGTTACTAATTTTTTCTCCAGAATATTAAGGTGACTGTTTGTAATGACTCACTGGTTGTCTGGCTTGGGGAAGTGAGTGGTAGCAAGAATTTCTGCGCATTGGTGTTGCTTTTGTTTCAATTTTCACAAAATACATCTGTTGCATAACAATATTGGTGCCTGCTGTTATTCCATAAGCTGCTGTTTAACCATTTCTGCAAATTTAGGTGAAGTCCTCAACAACAATTTACTGAACTGAATGAAACTGTCTATCTTCTATGACCAGAAGTGAAAAATAACTATTTGATTATTGCTATTTGTGAGCCTAATGCAGTTGATGTGGGGAACAGTTCTTTCAGGCAAGAATTTTGGTTGATTAAAGAAGGGCTGACCCAACATGTTCAGTCAGAGGTACAGTGAGTGATTAGAGCAGGTGTACTGTATGCAGACAGGAAAAAAACATGGTATTTGGGTCTTAGAAGAGCACTCTCCATTTATGACATAGGCTAAGATGGTAGTTACCCATACGTGCCAAGATTCATAAAATCACTGGGTTTCCAAAATGTGCTGGTATTTATAATGGTGAGGGACCTTCTGGAAGAAAGAAGCATCCACAAGAAGAATGCTACCTGTGCTCTGCCATACTGCACATACAGTTAACAGCATTCCCCACTGAAGAACTGGATGATATACTGCTCCAAAGGCTTGTCTTCGACCTGGATATGTACAGTGGAATGCAAAAGTTTGGGCAACCTGGTTAATAGTCATTATTTTCCTGTATAAATCATTGGTTGTTACGATAAAAAATGTCAGTTAAATATATCATATAGGAGACACACACAGTGATGTTTGAGAAGTGAAATGAAGTTTATTGGATTTACAGAAAGTGTGCAATAATTGTTCAAACAAAATCAGGCAGGTGCATAAATTTGGGCACCACAAAAAAGAAATGAAATCAATATTTAGTAGATCCGCCTTTTGCAGAAATTACAGCCTCTAAACGCTTCCTGTAGGTTCCAGTGAGAGTCTGGATTTTGGTTGAAGGTATTTTGGACCATTCCTCTTTACAAAACATCTCTAGTTCATTCAGGTTTGATGGCTTCCGAGCATGGACAGCTCTCTTTAACTCACACCACAGATTTTCAATTATATTCAGGTCTGGGGACTGAGATGGCCATTCCAGAACGTTGTACTTGTTCCTCTGCATGAATGCCTTAGTGGATTTTGAGCAGTGTTTCGGGTCGTTGTCTTGTTGAAAGATCCAGTCCCGGCGCAGCTTCAGTTTTGTCACTGATTCCTGGACATTGGTCTCCAGAATCTGCTGATACTGAGTGGAATCCATGCGTCCCTCAACTTTGACAAGATTCCCAGTCCCTGCACTGGCCACACAGCCCCACAGCATGATGGAACCACCACCATATTTTACTGTAGGTAGCAGGTGTTTTTCTTGAAATGCTGTGTTCTTTTTCCTCCATGCATAACGCCCCTTGTTATGCCCAAATAACTCAATTTTAGTTTCATCAGTCCACAGCACCTTATTCCAAAATGAAGCTGGCTTGTCCAAATGTGCTTGAGCATACCTCAAGTGGCTCTGTTTGTGCTGTGGGCGGAGAAAAGGCTTCCTCTGCATCACTCTCGCATATAGCATCTCCTTGTGTAAAGTGCGCCGAATGGTTGAACGATGCACAGTGACTTCATCTGCTGCAAGATGATGTTGTAGGTCTTTGGTGCTGGTCTGTGGGTTGACTCTGACTGTTCTCACCATTCGTCGCTTCTGTCTATCCGAAATCTTTCTTGGTCTGCCACTTCGAGCCTTAACTTGAACTTAGCCTGTGGTCTTCCATTTCCTCAATATGTTCCTAACTGTGGAAACAGACAGCTTAAATCTCTGGGACAGCTTTCTGTATCCTTCCCCTAAACCATGATGGTGAACAATCTTTGTCTTCAGGTCATTTGAGAGTTGTTTTGTGACCCCCATGTTGCTACTCTTCAGAGAAAATTAAAGGAGGAGGGAAACTTACAATTGACCCCCTTAAATACTCTTTCTCATTATAGGATTCACCTGTGTATGTAGGTCAGGGGTCACTGAGCTTACCAAGCCAATTTGAGTTCCAATAATTAGTTCTAAAAGTTTTGGAATCAATAAAATGACATATACAGTAATCCCTCGCTATATTGCGCTTCGACTTTCGCGGCTTCAGTCTATCACGGATTTTATATGAAAGCATAACTAAATATATAACGCGGATTTTTCGCTGTTTCGCAGGTTCTGCGGACAATGTGTCTTTTTACTTCCTGTATATGCTTCCTCAGTTGGTTTGCCCAGTTGATCTCATACAAGGGACGCTATTGGCGGATGGCTGAGAAGCTAACCAATCAGAGCACACAGTTAAGTTCTCCTGACTGAGAAGCTAACCAATCAGAGCACGCAGTTGAGCTCCTGCGTGCTGAATGCAGTGTTAACCAGGAAGTCTCATCTCGCTCATTCAGCATCAACGTGTTTCGCTGTGTAAAGAGTTGTGCTCTTTAGTGTTTATCTTTGTGCATAGTCAAGCCCTTCATTATGGCTCCAAAACAATCTGCTACTGCTTCAGGGGCCGTGCCCAAGCGCAAGAAGAAGATGTTAACGATTGCCGAAAAGGTAAACGATTTGGATTTGTTGAAGGCTACGATTCTTTTTATTTAAAAAATAGGAAAGGAATATAAGATCTACGGCTGCAGTGTCCTTTTAACCAGGGTGCAAAACGAGTTGTAAGTGGATGTAATAAGGCAGTAGTCTGGATGGAATCTGCTTTAGGGATTTGGATTGAAGACTGCCAGAAGAAGAACAACGGCAGTGTTACACAATCGGCTGAAGTGGCTCCTTTACAAGGGCTGTAACGCTCTCCTTTGTTGTGCAGTAAAATTAAACTCATTGTTATAGGACAAGTCATCGTGTCATTGTTGGTGAGTAACCATAATTAATTTTCTTCTTACAGTGCTTAGTACATGTACGTACGTTTAGTGTCACTGTACACACATTTACTGTATACTATTTTCTTGCATTGTACGTATTTATTGCTGGTGGCCTGTCTATCGTAATGGCTGTAACATATGTGATATCGGAGACACTCAATATCTTTAAAATAATATTTAGGTTTTACTGTATATAAACAGTGTGTTTATATACATAATTTCAATGAATCTTACCTAATATCTAACAGAATACAAAGGGATTATGCTGTATAACTCTGCGGGGAATATTTATAAACAGTGCGGGAGAGTTTATAAGGGCTTAAAATATATAAAAATAACCATACAAACATATGGTTTCTACTTCGCGGATTTTCACCTATCGCGGGGGGGTCTGGAACGCAACCCCTGCGATCGAGGAGGGATTACTGTATATATATATATATATATATATATATATAGTCACAAACGTGCGCTTAGGAGTCAACCCAAGGGACCAGGAAACGACAACTCCACACCAGGCCAGGGGGCTGTGGGGTGCACTGAACCCCTCTCTTTTCTCTCTGCAGACCAAACACGAGAAATCCTTCCTGTCCCGGCCCCGAGGACATCACTTCCTGTGAATCAGCTATAAAAACAAATCATCCTCCATACATATACAGTTCTGTTTTGGACACTAACCAGTACACATTGTACTCTACTTTAAAGCCTTTTGCAGCCAGGGAAACTATACGGGTGGCTGCCCCAAGCCTTCGTTGTGTGTCTGGCTATTTCCTTCACAATATGTGAAAAGATGTACCGTATATACATTTTTTTTCAGGGCTCCTGGTAATATGGCCAGACTTTTTGGCCAAACTGTGGAGTTGGAGTTGCAATTTTTTTTATTTGAATCCAACGGCAGCAATCTAATGCTTTAATAAGCAAGTGTTCTTGTGATACCCCGTGCACTTTGCAGGACTCCTTACACAGGCTTTGCCTTGGATATCTAGCAGTTTGTGACCGACCGGGATCATCAGTAGTGAAACACACGGACCAATTGTTGAGGTGTATTTTATTGCAGCAAAAGGTACAATTCAAAAAACATATGAAGCAAAAATAAATGCAAAAAGACATATTTAATTCTAAATAAAACTATCCCCATGAACTATTTAAAAAATCACGCTCCATGTTTAGACACTATACATAAATAAAAAATGAAAAAGTGCAAAAAGAAACTACATATCAATATTTACAAAAAAGGGATCATAGCGCTTCTCTCACAGTCTTTGCAGTGCTGCATAATCAAAATCGAAACAAAATCAATTCTTATTTCTCATCCTACTCCTCCCTTAATAGACAAAGTAAATTAGAGAGTGAAAACTATTTACACAAAAAAATGAAAATCAATCTTTCCTCCTGCTAAACATAAACTAAATCAGGTAGAACATGACAGGTATTTACAAAAAAGAAAAAAATAAAACAAAAGTCAGGCACTTCACTTTCACCAACTCCTACACTATATACATGGAACTGGATGAACTTAACACTCCAAAGTATACTTTTTCTCACTCTCTTTATTTATGCTGTTTTGAGAGCAGCAAAAAGATGACCTCTTGCATCAGCTCTTCGGTTTTGTAATTCAAATTGTCTAGCCTATCCGGGGCAATGCCAGAGGTGTCCGCCAATCGAAAGTCATGTCAGTTGTTAGTTTTCTGTGACCCCTCTCTGTTACCGGGACATACCCATTTGTTTCCCCCTGCCCTTACTCACACACATTCATATGCTCCCCGAACACGCAAGCCCTCTCCAAATACTAGGGAAGCCAAACCGCGCCTCCTCAAGCCCTTCTTCTTACCATGGCCTTTTCTTCTTTTCCTTGCCAGCTACTACTATACTTATTGCAGGATCTCTTACCAACATCTTCATGCTGGCAAGTAGTTTAATTTACCTGGAGACACAAGGTGCATTTTCACTTCCGAAACATGATGACATGGCTCGACATTCTTCTAAAATGAAGACCTCTTTCTGCAACCTGCTCCACACCTCCTCGCAGACCCAAGGTAAGACGCTGCCTTTAACTATTTAAACTAAACTAGAGAGTACTATAAATAGTTACAAATGAATCCTAGCGACATGGCCCATTACATTCCGGCTGCAGGACTTCAGCTCCAACAGTGACATTTGTCAGTTTGTCAATGGCTAAAACATTAATAAAAATACACTGATATGCAGAGTTGTGCAGCACCAGAATCCGAGTACCTGCGTTATGTATTTAGAATATAAAATCAAATATTCCGGATTCAGCTTGCAGTATGTTTTTGACAAAGTATCCAAGGGTACAGTTACTTTAAGAAACTCACTACTGAATACTTTTAAACTACATCTCCATATCCGTGGATTAAATCTGCTGTGGATTCAAAATACTAAAAAAATTCCATAAAGTTTGAAAAAGCAAAAGTTAAATTTGCTGTGCGCCAAGCACTATGATGAATGCACATGGATGAAGTGATATGTAAGTAATGGCATTCACTATTGTAGCCTCCTGGGATTTCTCAGATCCTCAGTCTCTCTCCAGCACTAATTGTTTGAACAATGTATGCCTTGCACCTTGCTTGTTTGTTGCTTGTGTCATGTCTGTAACTGGTTAAATTAATGTTGAAACATTTTGGAGAACTGGCTCTAAATGCCTAGTGCTTGCTCTCTCTCTCTCTCTCTCGTATTAGTGGTGCTGTAGATGCAAAATAGTTTGCGATATGCTACTAATACTGCTTGTTTCTGTTTGCTTTTTAGGTGAGCTAAACTCTTTCGTAAATCTGGTTCTCTTTCTCAGTTTTCTAAAAGTGTTTGTGGTTGCTTTATTTTTGTTTGTTCTTTAATAAGTAGCAGTTAAGTAATTATTTGATGCTTTAAGCAGCAGCAATATATATGCAAAGGAAATGTAAAATGTTTCCCACACACTGCTGATTCTAGCTGTTCTGTTTGCTTTTTAGCCTGTTGAGACTAACTACAATTTGAAAGGGGCAATAAAGTTAAAAGAGGATTTGAACAGTGATCCCTGGTTGACTTTATTTAACTAGATAAGACACATTTAAACAACACAGAGCATGACATCTTGGATCCAGCATAATTACTGGACTCAAGCCATCCAAGGCTTAGATGCTAGAAGGGGATGTGGACAAAGATAACTCCCTGAAACCATTTTTTATAGTTTTTCCCCTCCCACTTCTGTCTTTTTCCAATGACCATTCACCCCACACCATCTCTACTGCTTCAACATCTCCTGCCTCATCAACTATAGTGGCCAGTGACAACACCACCTCTGTCCATCAGTTTGGACTGTCCATAACTGAACAACAACAACAACAACATTTATTTATATAGCACATTTTCATACAAACAATGTAGCTCAAAGTGCTTGAAGACCAAGTAAGGACATAACTGAGGAAGCTACACACAGGAAAAGCTGCAGGACCAGATAGATTCAGTCCTTGAATTCTAAATGCCTTAGCTCATCAATTTTATGGTGTCTTCTGCTACCTGTTTAGTCTGTCCTTAAGGCTTCAGAAGGTGCTACTGCTGTGGAAAACATCCTGCATTGCTCCTGTTCCAAAGAAGACAGGCACCTCTTCACCTAATGACTACAGTCCAGTGGCAATTACATCTCACATCATGAAGTTTAAGAGACTGGTCGTGGACTATATGAGTCCTCATGTGGTAGACCATCAGGACCTACTGCAGTTTTCCTATTGGACAAAGTTTGGTGTGGAGGATGCAGTTATCCATCTGCTTCACAAGGCTTATTCTCACCTGGACAAAGCTGGCAGCACTGTGAAGATTGTGTTTTTTTATTTCTCCAGCTCCTTCAATACCATCCAGCTATCCCTGTTAAGAGGTAAACTTAAAGATATGCAGGTGAATTAAACTGGTGTACTGAATAATGGACTAACTTTCAGGAAGACTGTAGTTGCTGTGTAAAAAAGCTGTCCTCTATTTTCAAAGAAGTCATTCATGGAGATGAGATAAGAATGCAGAACAATTCTTTATTTGCGCATCAATATGTACAAATATCTTAGTCCATGGAGTAAGCAATTAACTCAAAAATTCATTCTCTTTTACTGTATATTTTTTATTACCATTACCTCATCTAATACTTCACCTCATCTAACTCTTAATATGCAGAATTCAATCTTCTTAATCAATCAAATACCAATAATTTCGTATATGCTGTACATGTCGATTCTTCTATTATTCTAAACATTGCTTCATTGATAGGGGAGTCCAATTGATCTTACCGCTGCTTCATAATAGGGGTGTTTAGACTTTCCCATTAATTTGTCCTCCTCACTTTTAAAGGGGGTGTTCATTACTCACTTACTTCATTTTACCCTTATTAATTATGTTGGTGGCTCCTCTAAGATGAGACAAAATGGGTTGCGTGCCTAAGCTTAAAACAATATTTAGTTAACCTTTTTCTTACCCTAAGTCCTTTTCCATATGTTTTATTAATTCACTGTTACAACATCATTTAAGTATATACTTGTAATAAATTGTAAAAGGTTATATATTAATTAAAGATTCCATATAGTTTATGAGACTCAAGGATTGTGTTTCTGATATGGATGTGAGCAGCACTGGAGCACCACAAGGAACATTCCTTTCTACTTTTACTGTTTACTCTGTACAACTCCAATAACCAATATAACACCAGGTCATGTCACTTTCAGAAAGTCTCAAATAATTCTGCACTTATGAGGTGTATTGATAAAGGGTGTGAGACAATGTAAATGAGTTATATGGAGAAGTTTGTTTCTTGGTGCAAAGAGAACTGTCTGCATTTTAACATCTGCAAAACTAAGGAGAACTGGTCATTGACTTTCGCCACATCAAAGAGCTTCTATGTCAAGTCACTATTCAAGGAGTGGATGTAGAGGTGGTCCACTCCTACAAGTACTTAAGAATCTACATTAATGTCAGGTTGGACTGGTCTTGGAAAACAGAGGAACTTTAGAACAAAGAGCACAGTATGCTCCTTTTCCTTATGAGACTGTGTTTCTTTAATGTGGGAAGTGATATCCCTCTGTGATGGCCAGTGTGTTTTTCTACACTGTGGTGTGCTGGATTGGTAACATTACTTCAAGAGAAGTCCACCAAATAAAAAATAAATATTTATTTTATTTATGTTCATTTATTTTATTACTGTTTATGTTATTTATGTTAATTGTATGTTTTTCTTTTATTCTATTATTGTAAAGCACTTTGGCCACAGCATTCCTATGTTGTTTTAAATGTGCTATATAAATAAATTTGACATTGACATTGACAACAAGCTAATAAAAGAGCCAGCTCAGTTACAGAACACACTCTGTACCCCTGTAGGTCGTAGCAAAGGAGAGAATTAAAACAAAAATGAGCACCATTATGAAGAATGTTGCATATCCTGTCTCTGACAAACTAACACTGTACTTCCAGCCAACAAATTATTCAGCAGAAGTGTGTCTGCTGAGGTCCCCTTATTACCAACAGCAATATCTCTGCACAATGCCTCACTCTGGCTGTAATAGCCAAGTTAGACCTTTTCTTACTTTTACATTTTCTTGCTTTATAGTAATTCCAGTGTTCAGACCTTTCTTTATTTGCTTACCTATCCATCTATTTATGTATTTAAAGATCTTCTGTAACAAGCCAGATTTCCCCCTGTGGAATAATACATTTCTATCTATCTATCTATCTATCTATCTATCTATCTATCTATCTATCTATCTATCTATCTATCTATCTATCTATCTATCTAT
>JANRMT010062791.1:18208737-18241237 GCA_026402145.1 Polypterus bichir lapradei
TATCTATCTATCTATCTATCTATCTATCTATCTATCTATCTATCTATAAGCTGGGAACAGAACAGTTGATCAACTGAGAGCTATGTTATCTGTTTTGGATATTGTTATGTTTTTTAATGTTATATTGTGTTATATTCACTATATTTATGTGACGGGGTCTCCTAATGTTGCAGATAGAGAGCCAGCACCATTCCAACAGACTGTAAGATACCTGCTGTGGCATTACTTTCCTACTTTTGTCTTTCTTCTCCAAGGTGCCCTTTTGATTTATTTGACCATTGTAAGTAATTTGTTTTGACTCTTTGTTTTTTTATTCATTAATCTATTTTTGCTTTTGTTCATGTCTTACATTTTTCAAAGTTATTTTGTAAATACATGTTTTAATATAAAGAAGCAACGATTTGATTAAAGAGGGGCAGTGGTTTTGCACAGTTCCCCTCTTCCTTTCTGAAATCTTTGAATATTGAAGCTTTTACCACTTTTATTGGGCTGGCACAGGCTGAAAGCCTGCTTCTAGATTTGGGGACTCATCTTATTGCTAGGACTCTTTGGAATCTGCAGGCCTATATTGTTGTCATGAATCTGGATCTTTGGTTCATGATGCCAAACAGGTTCTTAACACATTTAAAACTCATTAACAAAGTATTTTTATTTTAATGAGAAACAGCAGCAGCTTAGACTTTACAAAGGTCTTTCTTTAATAAACTGTTTGGGGAAAAGGTACAGCAAGATGACTGTCTCTAATAGAGTGCTGAAAAATAGTAAGAAGTGTGGCTTGTTGAAGCATGGAGACACACTGGCTGTTTAGCTTTTGCTTAGCATTAACCATTACAAAATTAAGATTTACAATAAAGGCGTGCACTTCTGACACACTGCGGTGGACTGGCGCCTTGCCTGGGGTTTGTTCCTGCCTTGCACCCAGTGTTGGCTGGGATTGGCTCCAGCAGACCCCCATGACCTTGTAGTTAGGATATAGCGGGTTGGAAAATGACTGACTGACTGACTGACTTCTGACACAAACACACATTTCATTCACTGAAAGAGCTCAATTAGGTTAAGACACAAAGTTCACTTTTTGTTTAGGGTTCATATGCAGTAAGACAATGTTTTAGATGAATGGACATTTATCAAAGATATATCAAAGTGTCTCTTATAATTACAACATCTGTTGTGCATTTAGGAGCTGCTGGAATTTGAATAATAAAAATGAAATGCCTATTAATAGTTTGATGTGCATTGACTTAAAAACATTATTAACACATGGATATTAAATCTGTGATAAACAACACACAATAGACAGACAGACACTGGATGTCGAATGCCACACACATTTAATGAACTATTTACAAGGCTCAAACAGTCCTCCACCGCACACAGTGCTCCAGCACCAAACTCCCTCACACACGGGCCTTTAAATTCCCGTGGGCCGCCTTTCTTCCTCCTGTCACTGGAGCTTCTTCCTGCTCCAGCTCCCGACTCTAGCTCTCTGATTGGAATAAAGCGGCCCCTTTTATTTCCACCCGGAGGTGCTCCAGGTGCCTATGACACTCTTCCGGCAGTACTTCCTGGTGTGGCGGAAGTGCTGCCCTTGCACCCGGAAGTACTCCAGGCGTCCCTGGTAGGTCCTTCCTTCACTTTCCCAGGTGTGGTGGAGGTGTCGAACTCCCTGGCAGTGGCCACAGGCCCCAGTGGGTTTGAGCCTCCTTGCTCTTTCCCCGTGGTCCCCTCAACATCCAGGGCAGTTGCCCCCTCGTGGCCCGGGGGACGTATAGACCACCTCCTGGTCCTTCCAGGCATCCCAGCTGGGTCTGACCCCTAGCCTCCTGCGACACCAGCCATGTCAACAAACTATTTGGAAGTCTGCACACAGCCTTTACCAGTTACAATTTATATGGACAAATGTCTTCACACACAAGTTCAACACAATTTGCTGTTTTTTTCCTTGCTTAATGCTAGTAGGGAGCACAACGTGCTGCTTTTTGAAACACTGTTTGATTTGGCTGAGCAGCATTAAAAGCCACTCATAGCATTCAGTTCCTTTCCAGGTAAATCTCAAACCACTAAAAGCTAGGTCCAACGTTAGACATCCCGTCCTTTCTACTGTGATACACTCGTGAGTTTTGATTGTCCTTCGCAAATCTTTCTGCTTGATTTTCTCCATATGTTTTGTATATGTGATACTTACAAATAACATCATAAAAACTATGCCATTATGATTGGATTATAATACAATAACAAGACTTTTTATAATGGAATGTTTTTCGTTCATATTCAGAGCAATAACATTTTTTTATAACAAGAGTTTTTTGCACATTATAGACAATTTGGCATCCTCCATTTCTCAATGCAGTCTGCAAATTCTTGCTCGAATGAGAGCATAAACTTCCCATACTCGCAACCTTTACATTGAGCCCTACGGAATCCCAGTTCTGATGCATATTCTAATGAATTCTTATATTCTTCATTTGCTAGCACTCTCAATCACCATATACACCATTTAAGAGGGTATGCGTGCTTCATTTTAAAATACAGTACTATTAATAATAAATAACCAATTAGAATATAAAAGTTATTGTCTATAAAAGCTTTGGTTAGAAACTTTGCTAAAGGTAAAACCAAAGTCAGAATTGTAATATTTAGGTTTCTGGATATGAAGTTGGAGTTTTGCCAATGACGCCATAGTCCTGATGGCAAGTTCAAATAGTTACCAAACTCCTAGTAGCAAAAAAGTTTTAGAAGATTGTGCCCTGGCAGAACCCATAAAAGTTCTCAGACAAAATGTGAAAATGAGTTGTTATGATTGCCACTCAGCGCACTGTAGGGGATTTTAGCAGCAACAAACATAGGTGAAACCCGTAGGAATTCCCCATGCACATTTTGTTTTGTTTGCTCTGGTATCTGTGTGCTTGGTGAAGACATAATATATTCATTGTAATAACATATTTTGAATATGTAGTCAGTCTGTTCATATACCATCTTTCAAGCTGCTATGAGGGATATGTGAAGCAGTATTCCATTGCAAGCATTCCTGCAAAAAATACAGTTCAGATGCTGATAAAAATCCGGAGTACTACTGGTTCTATGACCCATGCACCAAAACCATTTGTCTTTTAATAAACAGGAGATGATCAGCACATTCATACAATGTTTATGAAGCACATGTGTAGAGCACAAAACACGGATAAACATAATACATACAGGGTGGTCCAGATCTAATTATGCAGATCCAGATCGTCTTAATGACTTTGATGGCTTTGATTTATGCGGGGACGATTCCAGTTCGGCACGAAGACGATTCTTCATGTCGTCAGTTCGCACACTTTTCGATGATCTGGGATTTTTCGGGTGATTTTCTATGTAATAAACTTAATAAGTTATAGCTTAATGAAAATTGCATAATTAGATCTGGACCACCCTATACTTACATAAAAGCAGTTCTCTCAGGTTTTGAAATAATAATAACAAAAGATAGTTGCAGTGCTGTAAACATCATAGGAAGTCTACTCTAAACTACAAATACCTTCAATACAAGTAAAAAAAAAGTCTTGTCTGCTAAGTAAGTTTGGCAAAAAAGTAAAGACTGACCTTAGAGGTGGACAAAAGCAGAAACTCTTAAGGACTCTAAAAATGAAAACTATACGATAATGCATCTATCTCTTGACATAAATGTTAGGGTTTCCTATTTGCAGTCACATGTAGTTACTTTTAAGCTTTTAGTACTGTAACACATTTGGGCCTGGGGACACATTGGCTCAGCTGAGATAAGCATGAGGACAAGAATTGATGTTAACGCTTTCTCTCTGTTTGACCACAGTAATGAGGCACACACTGTAGAAGACTCCTGCCTGCCCTGACTCCTGACCTAAGCCCTGGCTATTCTGGAAGTGGATGTATATATTCAGGAATTCAGCCTGAAAAAAGTTGTCACTTGGGACAATATGCCCTGCAAAAGAAAACTCCAGAGCTGCACCACAGTGCCTCAAACAACAAAAGACGCAGGACAAACAAATACCTATAACAAAATTCAACAAACAGCAAACTAGCAATAGGTAAATAAAATATAGATCATTGCGCTTACAGAGTTCCAGTCTTGGGGCACACATGGGCCATGGAATGAAGTGGTGGTGCGGGACTGGCTTGTTTCAATGTTTGAAATCGCATCTCTGGGCACAGCAGGAACTTCCTTTTTGTTTCCCTTCTATCTGTGCAGATGCTTTGCACTTTCCACTTACATCAAGAAGAAACAAGCACCTTGTGAATAATAATAAATCTTTTTATTATTACTTAACAACCTGCCCTTTGTTTTCCAATTCCTCCTTTAAGGCTTGTTGCCAGACACATACCTAATTTGTTTGCATAATTAGCTATACAGTGCTGCCTGCCAGTAGCAAAGAATCAATATTATATATTCAGTGGCTGTACTTTTAGTAATGCAAGTTTTTTTTTTGTTTATTTTTTTAATATGGACATCTGGCACTTTTTCTTAACCTATGTGGCGCTGGGACCCATTTTTACCTTTTTATGTTCACTGACAACCCACATGCAGAAATCAAATAACCACAGGAGTTAAGACAACTGCAAGCTCAAGAAATGAGTCTGTTTAGAGATGGGGAAAAATATTGTGTGGCACTGTTAAGTGCTTCAGTGGATGGTTTCAGCACATCTTAGTAGCTGAAATGGCATTTTTTTTCCCACGTATGCTTGAAACCCATCAATGTTCATATTGGCAACGTTCTCAGATTAGCCATGCATAAAAGTTATGCGCATGGCTGCTACAGCTCTGTGATATCACAATGGCCTTGTAAAGTATTAGGGGGCACTTAGAAAAAAATGTTCACCTAAACAGGAAAATATTCAGTGGAAAAGGTCTCCAGTGAACACAGTTTATTTGCTGTAAAAAACGCTTTGGTGAATTATGCCAATCAACACTATTGTTGATTGATTGAGTACGATCATTGGAGCAGGGGGAGTTTAATCAAGAGCAATCAGGTGGGAGGGACAAGTGTGATAACTGGAGAAGAAATCAACTCGTGACCCACCACAACCCACTACCATTATAAAAATACCAATTCATAACCTAACAGCGGCAGCAAAAGGCCCAAAAGTGGGTCCCAACCCAGTGTTTGAGAAACACTGCCATATATAGCACACAGAAAATAATAAATTATTTGATATCACCCACTTCTAACCAAAGGATAATCAGTAAATAAAGAAGTGGATTCCAAATATGGAAGTCCTATTAAAATAGGTAAAGTTACTTCAGCATTAGTTTTAAGCAGCAGTGATTGCGCTGCTAGAACGAAGAAGAGGATAAGCAGCAAACACCATAATACTAATAACAGTTGTTTTACAAATTGAGAAAATACAAAAGCCAATAAGACCAAGTCTGAAAAATACACGAATTAAAAAGAACTGTATTTTTTCTATCCAGAAGCAGGCAAAGGGGCTTGCTTAAACCATTTTTAGCATGACAAATTTAATCAGACAGAGATGTACAATTTGAAGAAACATCAGAAATGTAAGTACATCGCTGTCAGCCAATTACAGCACAAATACCCCCTGGACCTTCTAGTAAAATATGTTTACATGTTTTTGAAGAGCAACATTCCTCAATGTAACTAGTACAGCATTGATTTCAGTCACTGATTCTGCAAAGAAACTGACCACCACCTGCATGGTTTGTGTAAGTTCATTAATGCAACATCAACAAGGCAGAGATGTTACACATGGATGGAAAATGCCAAGCAAACCAAACCACTTTACATCTTAACAGCAGCCTTGATAAACCTTTGTCTTCTCCCAGGCATCATAAACAGTCATGTGTGATAAGACTTGGTCAGATAACAGACGTCACTCCACCCTTTGGGTAATCAGGGATAAGCATATTGTCTTTTGAAAATGTAAGAAACAGTACATTCTTAAGACCCTGTGTACAGTATGTAATAATCTATAAATGGAATAATGCATTTAATCCTAAGGGAAAACAGGGCTCACAGAAGCCCAAAAATAAAGAGAGGTATTAGATGGTGTGAGTACCATGAAGGCATGAACTCCTACCAAGATGGAAGGTGTCAGGGGCTGGATGAGCAGAAACCGAAGGCCAGGAACAGTTCCATCCCTGATATGGTAGGTGGCAGTGGTCCATTGGAGGCATACCAGCTTGGACACTCTCCTGGGTTCATGGGAACTGGAGTTTGAAAGTGTAGCCCTGTCAGGGTTCTTTGGTGTTATTAAGGGGGCACTGTCAGGACAGGACTGTCCTGGTTCCCAAAAAAAAACTGGAAAGGAACCCTGAATGATTTGTGAGGAGCACTTCTGGGTTCCCACATAGTCCAAACAACGTCCTCCAGACACAGTCTATCACATTGGGGACCAGAGACACATATATTAAAAATAATATATTCCTGCTACCCCCTAATGCATGCTGCCCATTATCCCCCAGTTCCCAGGACTTTGACTGTCACCCAGTAATAAGTTGCTGGCAGGGTCCATACACAATTTTGGAGCATACTATGCTTGTCCACAGTAGCCTATTTTTACTGTCACTAAAAAGGCTGCCAGTGTATGTGCCACCTGAGCATCCAGTCCTGAACTAGTAAAACACTGTTGCAGTTCTTACCAGGCCCCCTTTTAAAATATATGTTTATGTTTTAGCAGTTTATTCATTTATATTGTTTCATGAAAGAAATAAACTAATCTTCAAGTCACATTCATTTTAAGGAGACTCAGAAAAATGTAAATATCTTGAAGGCTTTTATTGGCAACATTTGTTAGTTACAAAAGAATTTAATTAAATATTTTAAATAAAGGCCCTTAGTTATTAATCATACTAAATGCCACATCAATTAGAGTCTAGTCACAATTATGTACATTGAACCTGTAACCTGACAAACGTATTAAGCTACTCAGATGTAAAAAGAGCATGCATAATTAGACTAGAGGGTCTAATAAATACAGAATAAGGTCAAATGCATATGTAGATACCTTATGATTAACACCGCCTCCAAATTACTTAATATTAGTAGGTTATTGCAGAGTTAGGGCTTTGGTTACAAAATAAAAGAGGTAATTAAAAACCCTGATGTTTGCAGTTCTTTTACATTGTAGCCATAGATTTTAAAGCAGCATTGTAACTGAAGAGCATGTAATACTTCATACTATTTCTAACAATAAAAATCCTAATGTTTTGTGAGAGTATTTTGCCACCATCTTAATGTTCTTTTTAAATAAGTGCAGAGGTCTTATTCCTGTTTTCCAATTTTAATTTACAAAAATAATAATAAAGTAAATGTAAGAAAGAACACTTGGAGTACATAGTTAGAAGTATAGTATTGAAATATCAAGAATTTGACACCAAAATACTGGTTAAAATACATTATAATTTTTTCAATTTTTTTTATGATCTATACTAATAAACGGCAAAGCCCTCACTGACTCACTGACTGACTGACTGACTGACTCATCACTAATTCTCCAACTTCCCGTGTAGGTAGAAGGCTGAAATTTGGCAGGCTTATTCCTTACAGCTTCCTTACAAAAGTTGGGCAGGTTTCATTTCGAAATTCTACGCGTAATGGTCATAACTGGAAGCCTTTTTTCTCCATTTACTGTAATGGAGATGAGCTTGAAACCCGTGGGGGCGGAGTTTCGTGTGACATCATCACGCCTCCCACGTAATCACGCAGTACATAGAAAACCAGGAAGAGGCCCAAAAAGCGCTGAAGAAAACATGCATTATATAATTGAGAAGGCAGCGAAACAATAAGAAGCGAGCGAGTGACATATACAACCATATTCATGAGTTCTGCTACTTCGGAAACAAAGCACGATGTAAACCTAAACTTTAAATTAAGTTCATAGACAGGCTGCCGCTGGCATTTGTAATTTAGTGCCTGCCCATATAAGGCTGTCCGTCAGCGGCAATCCAATAGCAAACTGCCACGGGTAAATATTCACGGGTGAAGGACTGTGCTTATGCAGAGGAAGATGAGATGGTCAGGGTGGTGTTTGGCACAAACTCAGCGAAACTGCGAGAGAAAGTTTTAAGTGCCGGGACTTAGGTAACATTAGATACAGCCATGGACATAGCACGACATGGCAGCAGCACAGCTGGGAAACTTCGATGCATGTACACCGAGCGGCTCACGTGAACTGACACAGTGCACAGACAAAAAGCAACAGTTCCGAAGAGCGCTGAACAAAAACCGAATTACACAATTGAAAAGGCAGCAAAAAAATATGAAGCGTGTGATACATACAAGCATATTCATAAATACAGCTACTGCGGAAACAAAGCACACGGTGGAAAAAGTCAATGTCTCGCTAAAGGAAGACAGTGTAAAAAAAAAAACCCGTGCATGCAGTGTGTCTTTCAGATAAAGAAGAAGACGAGCTGTTTATTGATGCAGTAAGAAACGAATCGATGAATGAAACCTGTCTTCTTTACAACGATTGACAAACACGGAATGTAACTTGAACACAACACATCCTACAAATACGAACCTGATTGAAAGAAATAATGATAATCAAATCCTTGATGACAGCAACACTCAGTAAAACTCACAAAACAATTACTGTATATTGACAGTCATGTTACGTTATTTTTAAAATGTTCCCTTTTCTTTTTCATAGCTTCTTTAACACACTACGTCTCTGCTGCGATACGCGGGTATATATATATGTATATATATACCCCGATCTACATACTCGAATAATGGATATTTTATTCACCATCAATGATTGTTTTGGTAAAGCCATACTCAGTGTATTCATTAGATGAACGGTAAAAAAGTAAGAGCGAGGGGAGGATGACTTATTGAGACACGCAGGCAAAACCACAATAGCACGCGGGCTCGATGTACGAAAAAATATATCTTTTCAAGTTCTATTTAGTCCATATGTGTCAAACTCAAGGCCCGCAGGCCACATCCGGCCCGGCGTGTAATTATATCCGGCCCGCGAGATCATTTTATATACTGTATTATGGTTATTAATGGCCCGGGTATATGAAGCGCTGGTAACACAATAAACTACAGATTCCATAATGCAGCGCTTCAGCTGCCTTGCCGAACACTTACCGCGTTAATCAAGTCTAGCTTATGATGGTGCAAGTTATTGCGAAGCTAGCCCACACGATGCCGAAGAGAAAAGTTGATTCTGAAAATAGAGCCTTTAAAAACCGATGGGAGGCTGAGTATATGTTTACTGACATTGCCGGTAAACCCGTGTGTCTCATTTGTGGAGCTAATGTGGCTGTAATTACAGAATTTAATCTTTACAACGACTGACAAACGCAGAATGTAACTTGAACACAACACATCGTACAAATACGACCCTGATTGAAACAAATAATGATAATCGAATCCTTGATCACAGCAACACTCAATAACACTCACAAAAAATTACTGTATATTGACAATCATGTTACGTTATTTTTAAAATGTTCCCTTTTCTTTTTCATAGCTTCCTTAACACATTACGTCTCCGCTGCGAATATATATATATACCTCGATCTACATACTCTCAAATACTGTAGATAAGACACACACCGTGGCGCAATTGTAGAGGCTTTGCCTCTATCGCCTATGTCCGAGGTTCGATTCCCGAGAGTGGATGTACTGAGTATGTACACGTGCTTCTCGGTTCATTTTAACCTTGCATCTCCTTGGTTTGAGACGTATGACAAAATATGCGGTTAACGCAGAATCATGTTACGTTATTTTTAAAATATTTCCTATTCTTAGCACAAGCACAGCTGAGAAGCTTCGATGCATGTACTCCATAACAAAAAATAACGCATTTAATCACACTTTCAATTCCAAGCAAAGGGGAACTTTTGTCAATGCATGATTTCCTGGTACATCGATTACACTGATGCACACATCACAGCTACACAAATGTTACAGTCGGATGAAGCGCGTTCCTACGACTGATCGGAGGAAAATTTAATTTAAAAAAACTACCCGAGCGAAGCCTTGATAAAAGCATGGTTTTGTGCACAGTAAAAAGCAAAATTAGATGCATTACAGAAAGCGGACTTTGTGGCTCTTACTGGGGATCATTGGACTTCCGTGACCGTTAGTAATTCTAATTACAAAATGTTCAATGATCACACTGTTTTAGCCTAATGTACAAAATAATTTTGGCTAAGGTTACTCAGAGTTTAAAGATTAAGTTGGTCAAATTACCTTTTATGTTTCTGACTTATTTTTTTAAGAAGAAAAACTGCACTTTATGTTGAAATTTTGGTTATTATTATTTAAAGACAATACCATTCTGAAAATGTACTTAAAGTACTTAAACTACCACTTTATTTTTAAGTCTGCCCAATTTTAACCAGGGATGATATTTTTGTTTCTGTTTTGAATTCAAATGCAGTTTAAAAGCATTTTTTTTTTCAGAAATTAAAAGAGCTTGAGTTTACAATATTCATGTCCATGTCTATTATTTGATTCTGTCGCCCACTAAAACCCTTTTAAATTAAAAAAACACATTTGCGATTTGGGGCAAATTTACGTGTGCGATTACATACGATTAATCAAGATTAATTATTACACAGCCTCTAATTAATTGGATTAATTTTTTTAATCGAGTCCCACCCCTAATATATATATGTAGATATGTATGTAGATTTGTATATATATATGTGTATATACAGTATATATGTAGATATGTATATGTGTATATATGTATATATATGTGTTTGTGTGTATATATATGTGTATATATGTTTATATATGTGTGTGTGTGTGTGAGTATATATATATATATGCCAGCAACACTCATGACAATGACAAAACAATTATATTGTCAATCATGTTACGTTATTATTAAAATGTTTCCTTTTCTTTTTACTTCTCTGCTGCCAAACGCGGGTATTTTGCTATGTGTATATATATATATATATATATAGAGAGAGAGAGAGAGAGAGAGAGAGAGAGAAAGAGAGAGAGAGATATGACAACAACACTCATATCAATGACAAAACAATTACATTAACAATCATGTTACGTTATTTTTAAAATATTTCCTTTTCTTTTTCATAACTTCTTTAACACACTACTTCTCCGCTGCGAAGCGCGGGTATTCTGCTAGTATATATATAGATAGATAGATAGATAGATAGATAGATAGATAGATATGAGAACAACACTCATATTAATGACAAAACAATTACATTAACAATCATGTTACGTTATTTTTAAAATTTTTCCTTTTCTTTTTCATACCTTCTTTAACACACTACTTCTCCGCTGCGAAGCGCGGGTATTCTGCTAGTATACTATATATTAATGATAAATTCTTCCTATAATACAAGAATATTTTCCTACAGGACTTTATATGTATTTCAATGTTTATATAGTCTAGGATATGAATACAGTTAGGACAGATAAAAGCTATAGCTGGTGATGATTGCAATTGGAAACTTGAATGTGAATGTTTCTACTTTCTTCTCTTTTCTTTGTTTTTAAACCTGTGACCATTCTTTGACAATCTAAAATGCAATAACTTTCAACCAAATCTGTCTCTTTACCCGGTCCTTGTAAATGCTTCAGCTTACAGAAGAGGACTATTTTAGCTTGCAATTTTCCCATTCTCACCATGATTTGCCCTCAACAACTGCAACAGAGTGACCATTTTCATGACCCATATTAGTAAATAACATATCTTTCCCCAGACTTAAAATGTATATTTGACAGCAAAGAACAACCTAGGTTTCTACAAGGAGAGGACCTTGGTATGGGTAATGGCAAAGATAGAATATACACTCACCAGCCACTTTATTAGGTACACCTGTTCATCTGCGGCTTTAAGAAAGACAGAGGATTTTTAAGTAATCCACAGAAGTTGGGACACCTGTGCAAATTGTTTGCTTCATCTTGCAAGTTTATACAGTATGTGTGTTTTCCTTGTCTTTCTTTCTGACAAACTTCTTTCTTGGTTAATAGGGTGGTGAAGCATCTTTGTTTAGAAATGTTCCCGAAAACTCTGCAATACCATTACCATACATATTTGAGTGAATTTTTAATTTATTTCTTTAATTTGTTTTTATTTTATTTACACAGTATGCATTTTCTAACCAGGGTAGGTACCCACTATACATTTTCCAAATGCTTAATCCAATGTTAAGGTTATAGGAACCCTCTCCTAGCAGAATTGGGCACAATGCCAGATCAAATCCTGGACAGGCTGTGAGTTCATCTGAAGATATTCATAAACATATTCACATTTTACCAAATGACTAACACTATGCAAATTTAAAGTAAACAAAACAAACCAGGAATACAGACACAAGGACACTATGTAAAATACTATATAACCAAATATTGACAGTGCCAGCACTGAATCCCAGTCTCAAGAAGCTGTGAAAAAGGGGCAGAAACTACTCTGTGACCATTCTACTAGTATTCAGTCATTTAAGGAACATTTTAAAATGATATTACATGTTTTATTTCAAGTAGAAAAATATATTGTCAGTGCCAAATGGGCTGGACAGGCATCCTGGCGAGAGGAGGGGGTTGGTTCCTTTCCCGGACAGGAGGCTCTAAGCAGGCAGATAGGCATTCCAGCCAGGAGAGAGGGTAAGGAACCAGACCCAGAAGGGTTGGCCAGAAGGGATGGACAGACAGGCCATCAAAAACAAAAGACACTGCAGGGGACAAGTTATTCCTGCAGGACACAAGATGGCAGCATTGGCACCCATTTGGGAACAAGAAGGGAACGCTGGGAGAAGTAGTTCAGAAACACAGCCCGTGGGTGCCTCAAGAAGGTGCTGTAGGGAGATGAGCTCCCCAATTTATGGGACTTTCATGTGACCCAGAAATACTTCCATCGGGCAGCCACCCTGGAACTGGAAGTACTCCTGGGTCCTTAATAAAAGGGACCGTACTCCCTTATCCAGGTGAGTCAGAGCTCGGAGGATGTGGAGCAACACTCAATGGGTGGAGGGCAGTGTAGTGGTGAAAGAAGAGGAGAATTGAATTGTGAGGAGATTGTGAGAAAGAGATTACATGAATCTGTGCTTTGTGCTGCTTTTGAGGCATTTTGGTTAATAAACCATTCTTTATTTGAACCCGGGACTCAGTGTATGTTTGTGTTTGGGAGGGGCTTGCTGACGCCCCAGTTCCATCACAATATGAAACATGTTATTTACTGTACATTTCAGTAAAAATTTACATCATGTAGCAACATTTCAAATATTTATTAAAGTTAATACTTCCATTTTCCATCCATCCATCCATCTTATTTTCATACTCGAAATAATCACACAATAAAATGGTTTATCAAAATAATTGAAAAGACAACACTACTCAGCAAAAATGCAACAGTTGGAATCTTTTAAATTCAACTCAGCCTGTGGACTAAATCCAAGCATCAGCATTGTAATGTGATGTGTTAGCAGCATTTTTATAGAGGACAGTCGTACTGTGAACCCAGAAAGAAAGGCTGGGTCTCTCTTTCCTAATAGACTGACCACTTTTTGAAAAATATGTGAACTTAAACATTGTAAAATGATTGCTTAGATTGAACCTTTCACCTCCACTTTATATCCTATTTCAAAAGGCTTTTTCAAAGACGTTTTTGATTGCTGAATCAACAGCTTACTAGGTTGTAGGGAACTGCTCAACTAAATCTGCCATTTCTTTTCTCTCTCTCTTCTCTCTTTTAGAAAAATAATTGAAAACATATTTCTACCTTTAGACTATATTTTAAAGCATTTAGTTTAGAAAATATTTCAGAATATTTCATAATTATTTAAAGACTTTATTCTAGAAAACTACCACCATCACTTCAAATTTATATTTATATAGACAGGAGGCGAGAACAGTGCCTCACAAATAAAAAAAAAAGATTATGAGAAATCTGAGATTATGAGAGAGGGGGTGCCCCTGAATACATGAGGAAAGGTGCTGAAGGTACATGGTGGGCAAGAAACAGCAAATATTTTTTAATTATTCTATTACCTGTCAGCAACAGTCATTGTGGCTAGTAGTATATAAAATCAGGCAGATTTTCCAAATGTTTTACATCTCATCATTTCAAGCGCACTTTCAGAAATTATATTTCTTGATTTTAAATGAAGGTAAAATAATATGATGAAATATAAACTAAGGGCAAACTGCCTGTGCAAACTGCCAAACTTTTGTTACTAAACAGTTATCAGACTTCATTCTGTGAATAATATTTTTAACTAAAAATGAGTTATTTTCTAATAAGCAGATGTTTAACAAATATTTTAAATTTATAATGCTCAAGAACATTTTTTATATTTATAGTTTTGTATGTCTCATATTATTAATATACACAACACTTATGGAGGATCTTGCTTTAATTATGGTCCAATTGTGGTCTATCTTGTTTGGCTATCATTTTGGTTTATGTAAACACAAACTATAACTATATATCCTATAAATAAATATATATCATATTTTTTGCATTCATGTTTTTCAGTTCAGGGCTCACAAAGAGCCTCTACCTCAAAGCTACAAACAGTCCTGAGTGGAACAACAATTCTTTATAGGATACACACCTTTATCCACAAAAGACTTATTTAGAAATGTCATTTACCAAAACATGCAGATGTCTCTGAGGAAAGAGGAATATTTGGGTAAAACCGGCATAAACAGAAGGGAAAAATGTAAGCTCTGTTCAGACAATGACTGGGCCAGAAACTGAAATAAGACCCCTCAAACTGAGAGACAACAACAGTGACCACTGTACCACTGTGCTGCAGTGCTATTTTTCATAGTGGCAGCAGGATTTCAGATTTCATCCAGCTAGTCAGCTGTCTTTATTCTGAATCAGGTTAATCCATTCTGATGGGATACTCTGATTAGGAACATGGACTCTAATTTACATGTAATTTCTACAAATTGTTTTATAGAACACATTTGATTATTGTTGCATTTCCATTTATCCTGGCAGTGTTGTAAATAATAGGTGAATAAATTACCCTGGAATAAATGACTAGCTGTATTCACCTTGATTTACAAATGAGTTAATTAATCAGCTAAAAGGCAAAGGTTGCAGGAATTTTTACTTTGTAAAAAACTCCTCATTAGGAGAATGTCCTAAATGTTTATGACGGCACTAGTTTTCTTGTGTGACAGAAGCATATAGAATATTCCAAGTCTATAAAAAGTGAAAATTTTGTGAAATCTTCCTGCTGGTGCACAGGAATGCTGTAAGAGGGCCTGCAGAGCTGAAATCGGTTCATTAAGACTCCTTCACTACACACAGCGGGGAGTACCGGGCTACTGGGTCCACCTGCAGAAGACAGATATAGAGATTTGTCACTAGAAATCTTTACTGAGCTCTAGACTTTACTCGCACCAAACACCCCTCAACAACTTGAACCTGAAACTCATTTTAGATAAATCAGCTTAATAGATGTCCATGTTGTTTCTAAGATCTGACTGTAATTCAGTGCCTTTTATTGAAAGAAAGGTGTGGTCAATTGAAATGCTGTGTATAACCATCAATTTTAGGAAATTAATAAGATCAGTCTGATTCGACATCATGAAAAGCAGATCAAATAAGGTGAAAAGACAGCTGAGGAGAAAAAAATCAGAGATCATTTCTTTACTACCCAATTTAGTCTTTAAAATAAGGAATATGTACACAGACTGACTCTGCAATCCTTTGTGCTTTAGCCCCAAAAATGAAGAAAGGCCTAAAATAAAAATATTGAAGAAGGAGTTTTGCAGCATACACTGCATCTAGCACCAAATTCCATAATTTTCAGTTATTCTGTAGTTTCAAGTATACTGTATTAATATGTATTCTCTTCTAATTGTGCAAAACTGAAGAATGACATAAAATATGCATTTTAGTCTCCCACTGACCTACTCAAATGTAAAGCTGCACCTTTAACTAACATAAATCTGAAAATGCTATTGGCTGCAGTATAATGTGAGCAGCTTGTAGAAAAGTAGGGTTCGAGTTTGGGGGGAATGTAATGTTTATTAGCTAAATATTAAGTATTAGGTAATAATAAGATTAAGAGCAGTAATTGGAATAAATATATAATATCTAAAAGGTCGTGGGGACCTGCGTCTATCTTGGCAGCATTAGGTGCAGGGCAGTACACATCCAGTAATTTGGGAAACCGAGAAAGTAGTTGATTTTATGCTTAAGGCTTACTGTATGCTTAAATTCTTGACTTGCTGTCTGTATTATACCATATACTTTATACTATATACTTTTAATTTTTTTTTTTTTATTTAAAATGGGCATGACATTAAAACGTCTATCTCTAAAACCTAAGAAAGTCTTTAATATTAATACTGCAGTACATTCATTAACTGAGCAAAACTGAGTAGAAAAATATAATTCTGTTAAAAGAGGTACTAAAGAAATAATCCACGTTTATGCTAATGTAGCCAAAAAAAAAAAAGTTTCAGACTGCTGGGTACTTTTTAATGAAAGAATGCATAAAGAACTAGGCAAATTAGTTGGGGGCTTACTTTCCATTCATATAGAACAAGGGTTTCAAACTCATATCCTGGAAAGCCACAGTGGCTGCAGGTTTTTGTTCCAGCCACGTCTTTTATTAGTAACCAGTTACTGCTGCTAATGGAACAGACTTCTTTTGCTTTAGTTTTAACTGGCTTTCCTCCATAGTTTTAGTTTTTTTTCCTTAACCAACTAATCTAGGATCCTAAACTTTGTTCCTGGAAAGGCCACCATTTTCACTCCTAGTTTCTCAGTATTTACTGTTAATGAAACACATTATACAACTCTGTAGCTTATAAGTGCCCCCATTCTGCCACACTCAACCTATCCAGACCTGTTCTTTAACTTTATTGTCTTAGAGCACCATCAAAATGATGTGTTGATCGGATCACATTTCTCACAATTGTAATATTTTCTTTTCAAATATTTTATTGAGACAGATCTGACTGGGCCAAAAATTCAAATGGGATAAAGTTGTCCTATTATTCTTTGCTTGTTAAGGAAAAAAGAAATAAATATTCTTTAAAGACATGTCATTTAAAATTAAGGCAAAAGATGTTTGTTGCACTGACAGCAGTAATTGGTAAGACTTAAAGAAATGGCTGAAACAAAAAGCTGCTAGCACTGTGGCTCACCAGGATTCTTGTTTGACACGACCGATATAGAGGAACCAATCAACTTAAACTTTTACAATGTACTATTGCAGTTGGTTGTATACAGGCACTTGTAATATTACATTAGTCATCTGTACAGAGGAGAGTGGGAATTCAATCAAAGTAATATATGTTAGAAGTCTTAAGGTGCTGTTTGGTAAGGATTTTATACTATTGTTACAGCTTATTAAAGGACCAGTAAAAAATAAAAGAAAAAACCTTCATTGTTTTAAGAAGCTCATCTTTGGTCTTACATACAGTATTAGTAGAATTAGTAGTGTTGCAGAAAAACAATTTTAGATTGAGAATGCTGAGACAATGGAGTGAATGTTTACTCTAAACCACAAGGGAGTACCCCTTGAGCCCCAAACCACAGACACAATAAACTCAAACACATTTTATGCTCAAATAAAAGTTTTTTTTAAAGAACCCCAACTCCTTCTTCATAAGAGTAACAAAAAAATATACCAAGCATGATTCTCTTTCCTCCTCCAAGACCTTAGCCCACTGCCTCATTTTGGTCGAGTCAGAGTCGGGAGGCAGTGGGCTAAGCTCTTGGAGGAGGAAGGAGAATCATGCTTGGTATATTTTTAAAACTGACATGAAAACTACTTCCAGTCTCCTCTCCAAGTCACCTGTAGCACTTCCAGGTCATGTAGAAAACAGGTCAGTCCTCCCTCGGCAGCACCCTCTGGCAACCCCCGAAGACCCTGACAGGGTTGCGTTTCAATTTCCCATGCAACCCATGGGTGTCCTAATCAATTTTACCTGCTGCATGGGGGAATAACTTGCTCCTGGTAAGCCCATTCTTGTGGTCCTCCCATTATGGTTTCCTGGTTGGGTATGAAACCTTCCATTATCATGGCCAGGAAGCCTGTCCTTCCTTCTGGGCGCCCACAATATATATATATATATATATATATAGGCAGTATGGTGGCGCAGTGGTAGCGCTGCTGCCTGGCAGTTAGGAGACCCGGGTTTACTTCCTGGGTCCTCCCTGCATGGAGTTTGCATGTTCTCCCCGTCTGTGTGGGTTTCTCCCACAGTCCAAAGACATGCAGGTTAGATGCATTGGCGATTCTAAATTATCCCTAGTGTGTGTATGTGTGCGCCCTGCAGTGGGCTGGCACCCTGCCTGGGGTTTGTTCCCACCTTGCGCCCTGTGTTGGCTGGGATTGGCTCCAGCAGACCCCCGTGACCCTGTAGTTAGGATATAGCGGGTTGGATAATGGATGGATATACTGTGTATATATATATATATATAAATTGTGGCGGGTGGCCGGGTCCCATGCCCAGCCCGGGATGCCCCTTCTACATATGTTCCGGTGGAGCATCCATGGGCTCCTCAGTACCTCCCCGGTACCCTCCCTGGCAGAAGATGGTGCCCCAGTTTCCCCCAGGGCTCCATGGGAGATGGAGTTCTCCACATCCCTATTGGGATTTGGGGTGGCCGCCAGGGGGTGCTGCATGGATCCCATAGCCAGCCTGGACAATATATAGCGCCTTTATTCACAATATATATATGCATGGATGTATGCATACATATAAATACACATAATATATATAGTATACTGTAAATATATTTGTTGTATGCATTCAATAAATCATATATTTGCTTTATAAAATCAAAATAAGGGTTTCATTTATTAATAACCAGTGGTATAAAAGATACATAAAGAAGCAGCAGCAGTTGTATTACAATATGTTAGAAGCCTTTCAATTAACTTTATAGTGCTCAACGGTAAAACAGCAAGATTAAAAAGATCTATATAGTACCAAAATACTGAGTTATCCCCTTTAATGCAAGTATTAAAATAAATAATAATTGAATTAAATAAACAGCCTTCCTCAATAATGTATGTGGCAGGAGTGGCTGGCATTTTTTTTTTTGTTTCAATACTTTAATGCTTATTTAGTTTTACTGTTAACATGGGTGCTATATCCATAGCGCCAGTCACAGCCCATATTGAACCTTAGGCAAGATTCACCCCTGGTGATCCCCCACCATTGAGGTGCATCTGTTTAAAATGGAAATAGCACACAGTGGGGGTGGAATCAAAAAAGGTATCAGGAGGGTTGTGTGACTGAAGAATTAAGGCGAAGGTTAAAGGTAAGGTTTTTAAAACAGTCATAAGACCAGCAATGATGCATGGAACTGAGACATGGGCAATAAAGGGAGAGCAGGAGAAGAAGTTAGATGTGGTGGAAATGAGGATGTTAAGATAGGTGTGTGGAGTGGATAGAATTAGATATCAGACAATCAGATGTACAACAAAAGTGGTAGAGATACTATATATAAGAAAGTACAGGAAGGTAGATTGAACTGGTATGGACATGTGATGAGGAGAGGTAATGAATATGTGGGCAGAAGAGTGATGGGAATGAAAGTACAGGAAAAAGTAAAGTGACAGAGGCCAAAGCAGAGGTTGATGGATAAAGTAAAAGAAGATCTGAAGAAAGCAGGTGTGACTGGGGAGGAGGTGCAGGAATGAGATATATGGAACAGGTTGACCAAGTACATCGACCCTGCATTGCAGCAGAAAAAGATGAAGAGGAAGAAGAAGAAAGGGGGTGGGATGGTCCCCCTTGATGCAGTCCATCATATAAAACATTAAGGAGAGAATGGGGGGGGGGGGTGTTCCCCTTATGTTTTGAGCACACAGTCTTTCATTTGATGAGTTTTTCTCCCCTTGGTTTTAAAAGTGTGTGGACAGTTGGTCATATAATACATTGAGTAGCACATGCAACCATTCTGTCATATGATACATCGAGGAGCTGTGTGTCCCCCTGGGTGCTAGAAGCACGTGTTTACACTTGATCAAAAAGATTGAAAATATTGCCCTTTGCCTTGAAATGACAGCAGCCTAGGCAGCGGCCCAAGTCACCTGATGGGTCCAGCAAGATGAAATATAACAGCAGAATAAAGCACACACAGAAGTAACCTCCTTTCATGATATGAGCTTCCATTAAAAACGCAAGTTTTGGTACCTTATATAAAGTACAGCACCACCAAGAATGTAGCTGCAATGCAAGGTGTGATAGGATGCTTTTTTTAACAAGAACAAAAAGATGAAAAACAAGCACAGTTTAAATACCAAAATAATGTAAACTCTAACAAAAATGTTAATGAGGCAAGAAATTCACTGATTAGGAGACTAATTATTGTACTGAATAAGTGCTCTTGTAACAATTTGACACACTTATCAAAGCTGCCATGTAAATTTTGTGTTTGCCCAGAGGAGCAATGTGATTAGTGTTGGTGCTGGAGACAACCGCATTTCAATTTCTTTTCACTATTCTTGTGTGATTTGAAAATATTATCTGTGTTCATGCACACAATTTGAAAAAGATTGGTCAGAAAAATAATACTAATTAGATGTATTCATTTATTTATTACTTATTAATTCAAAGCATATGATACTGCAACTAAAGGGTTGTGGTGTCCACCACAGACTGCAATAAATAGACAAATTCACTTTATGAGAGATGATGGCAAGGAAATGATTTAAAAGGGTAATACAGAGTTGTCAATTGACATAAGTGCCTTGAGCAAGGGAAATGTGCTATATAAATAAAATGTATTATTACTATTATTAGTAATATTAATAATAAAATTAATACTAATGATAGTGTTAGTAGTTGTAGTAGTAGTATTAAGATATTGTTTTTGTAGTGTGCATCCCACTTTTTTTACACATTAGGCACCACCTAAACACAATTAAAGCTCCAAGTGACATGGCTATTCAGCATCTCTTTAAAAGTCAGAATCCAAGACCAGTCCTGAAGAGTGTTAAAGCTTCAATGGAAGGACCTTGAAACAACACTTCAAAAAAGAGCTTAATTTTGTAGTTCTTTCATGACAAAATATCAAGCCAGGCTTGTGTTTGCATTCTCTTCAACAGCAAATAAAAAACATTCAGACCTTTATATGTGGTTCACTCTCTGGACTTTCACTGGGTCTTGACATGTGCTTTTTTTGGGTTGTTGGTTTTTGTGGCTGAAATGTTTCAAAGCATTCTGTCTAAAGTTGTGTTTAAAAAGCTAAAACCTTTTTTCACAGTTTGTGATTTTTGATATTGCACTGCATTAAAAAGACCTTGCGTGGGCTTAAGGAATTTTCCATAAATTTTATGGGCAGTTTGTTAACTTTAAAATGTGTGGAGCAACACGTGTGAAGTATTACATAAACTGGTTGAGTATTTATAGTTCTCAATAAAAATAACCAAAAGAAAATGCCCTAAACTCCAGATAAAGAAAAAAATGGCAGTGTTATACTGAAATGAAAAGTACTGCAAAATTAAAAATTAGCATTTTAATAATTTGAAAAAGTACTATCTGAGCCTATGGCCTGAAGTAGGCTGATGTACCATCTAGGGCTGATTCCTGCTGTGTGCTCAGTACATCCTGGATAGGCTACAGTAGTTTAAAGAGATAAACAAAGTTTAACAAGTGAATATAACTTCTTTGTGATAGTAACACAACTTAGGCATTCACAAAAATGTCAATAGCAACCACCCTACAATTTTTTTCAGCACACAATGTTTAATCTTAGAAAGTTAAGGTAGTAAAAATGAATGGGTCTCTTGAATATGATCAACTGTCTGCACTTTCAGCCAGTAGAGGAGCAATAAAAACCTGCACAATGCAAGGTCAAGACAAGTCACTGATGAGTATGTAGTCGTTATTAAAAATGCTTCATCACTCAGGTGATTGATGGCCCTGGACTATGTGAAATGCATCATTGTAACAATATTAAACATTATTGCACAACATCTCTCAGTGCAGCTGTACATTGCAAGAACCACTCCCTGGTGATCATAAAAAAGACTAATCTTCATCCATCCACCCATCCATCTATCATCAAACCTACTTAATTTAGTCATAGGTGCAAGGGCCAAAGTCTCCTCTGACAGTTTTGGGCACAAGGCTGTGACCAACCCTGGTTGGGCTAAGTCTCCAAAAGCCACATGGCATGAAGATTTACCAGGTCAAGATGAAATACCTGGATGAAAATTGTGGTACAGTGATTAACAAACATTCTTAGTGTGCTGCATGGGTACCTTTGGGTCACTTTATGGTGCCTGGAATCCCCATATGTCTTTCAGTTCATTTCCAAACAGAGTAACAACTCATCAGTGGAACAAGTGACCTCCTATTAGCAAGGATAAATAGTGGTTTCAGTTTGGTAAAGATAGAGAGCATTCTTTAGGTTACACTGAAGGGTGATGAACAATCTTCTTTGCTCTGGAATGGTATACCACAGATGAAACAGCATCTAGGAATTAAAGTCCTAGAAGCAGTAGTTCAAGATGGTTATTAAAGATGGTGGAGTTCTCTTGTGCAGTTCCATATCCTGAGACCAAAAGTCAATTTTTGGATTCACCTAGAAACCGGAGGTGTACTCCTGTAGAATGGTTTGGGATGTGGCTATATGGTACAGAAAAAAGACTGGAGCAGGTGATGGAGCCATTATATCAAATATACAATGCATCCGGAAAGTATTCACAGCGCATCACTTTTTCCACATTTTGTTATGTTACAGCCTTATTCCAAAATGGATTAAATTCATTGTTTTCTCAGAATTCTACACACAACACCCCATAATGACAATGTGAAAAAAGTTTACTTGAGGTTTTTGCAAATTTATTAAAAATAAAAAACTGAGAAATCACATGTACATTAGTATTCATAGCCTTTGCCATGAAGCTCAAAATTGAGCTCAGGTGCATCCTGTTTCCCCTGATCATTCTTGAGATGTTTCTGCAGCTTAATTGGAGTCCACCTGTGGTAAATTCAGTTGATTGGACATGATTTGGAAAGGCACACACCTGTCTATATAAGGTCCAATAGTTGACAGTTCATGTCAGAGCACAAACCAAGCATGAAGTCAAAGGAATTGTCTGTAGACCTCCGAGACAGGATTGTCTCAAGGCATAACTCTGGGGAAGGTTACAGAAAAATTTCTGCTGTTTTGAAGGTCCCAATGAACACAGTGGCCTCCATCATCCGTAAGTGGAAGAAGTTCGAAACCACCAGGACTCTTCCTAGAGCTGGCCGGCCATCTAAACTGAGCGATCGGAGGAGAAGATCCTTAAGCAGGGAGGTGACCAAGAACCCAATGGTCACTCTGTCAGAGCTCCAGAGGTCCTCTGTGGAAAGAGGAGAACCTTCCAGAAGGACAACCATCTCTGCAGCAATCCACCAATCAGGCCTGTATGGTAGAGTGGCCAGACGGAAGTCACTCCTTAGTAAAAGGCACATGGCAGCTCACCTGGAGTTTGCCAAAAGGCACCTGAAGGACTCTCAGACCATGAGAAACAAAATTCTCTGGTCTGATGAGACAAAGATTGAACTCTTTGGTGTGAATGCCAGGCATCACGTTTGGAGGAAACCAGAATACCATCCCTACAGTGAAGCATGGTGGTGGCAGCATCATGCTGTGGGGAGCAGCCGGAACTGGGAGACTAGTCAGGATAAAGGGAAAGATGACTGCAGCAATTTAAGAGACATCCTGGATGAAAACCTGCTCCAGAGCACTCTTGACCTCAGACTGGGGCGACGGTTCATCTTTCAGCAGGACAATGACACTAAGCACACAGCCAAGATATCAAAGGAGTGACTTCAGGACAACTCTGTGAATGTCCTTGAGTGGCCCAGCCAGAGCCCAGGCTTGAATCCTATTAAACATCTCTGGAGAAATCTTAAAATGGCTGTGCACCGACACTTCCCATCCAGCCTGATGGAGCTTGAGAAGTGCTGCAAAGAGGAATGGACGAAACTGGCCAAGGATAGGTGTGCCAAGCTTGTGGCATCATATTCAAAAAGACTTGAGGCTGTAATTGTATTGAGCAAAGGCTGTGAATACTTATGTACATGTGATTTCTCAGTTTTTTTATTTTAAATAAATTTGCAAAAACCTCAAGTAAACTTTTTTCATGTTGACATTATGGGGTGTTGTGTGTAGAATTCTGAGGAAAAAAATGAATTTAATCCATTTTGGAATAAGGCTGTAACATAACAAAATGTGGAAAAAGTGATGCGCTCTGAATACTTTCCGGATGCACTGTATGATTGAATCATCCCATAATGTCCTCAAAATTCAGGAAAACTGTTCTTTTTGGTTAAGGATAGCATGGTTTTGTGCCTCATGACCCTCTGATCAGGAACATTGGAACAGTTCCTCGACTCTTGTCCAAAAACTCGCAAGGGCTACCAATGGAGATAAAACTAGCAGATATAACTGCAGTGCTCACACTCTAGTCAGACACTGTGCTGTTGTAAAAAAACAGTTATCCTGGTGGACCTGAATAACACCTTGGAAGAATGCATGAAGGATACTACCAGGGCTAGATATGAAGACATGGTGTAAAAAGTCTGAATGTAACAATTTGGTGCAATAATACTCTTAATTACAAAACAAGCATATAAAAATGTAAACCTGTAGGCAAATTTGACTAGGCCCTTATAAGGCAATAAATAATTTGTTTTCATTGTGGTTTTCATGATTGCCAGATTAACCCATCCATTGATTTTCTAAACATGCATGTAATGGTGCAGGTCAGCTCCATCCTCCCATTCGTTTGGGAGCCTCTTGAAGATGACAGCGTTGATAACGTAACCAGATGAGCCAGTAGATAAGGAATATGCGCAAAAAGTGTAAAAGTGCTTTTATTCAAAACAAAAGTGTCCACAAAGTGCAGTGCTCAAATGTCTTCAATAAATAAATAAATACAATGGTGAAATTAATGGGTTAAAATCTAGCCTTAAAACAAGAAACAAAATAACATAGCCATCGGGTCCTTAATATGCAGTAAGACGATCCCAGCACAACTCCATCACCATTTCCCTATCTCACCCCTCAATCGCACTCAGCTGGCAAAGATGCTAACAGCTGCACTCTTCACCACCCAACCCCCGTCTTAGCTGCCTCACACAGCTTTAGCCAGACCGCTCTGGGTCGGTTGTCCTCTCGACTTCCTTTACACTCTAATCCCTTGGGAAGACTCTACCGTGCTCGCACCCACTCCACACAAATAGTCAGTAGAGCGAACTAGCCCCCTAAAAAAACACTCCATTGCTTCTCCACAGGGCCCTTGATCATGCTGCCTTTCCTTCAATAGCTGCCGGGCCCATCTTCTCTCCACCTGATGCTCTCTCCACACCCTGTTTCTGTTCTCTCTCCCTATCTTTTTTCCTCCTTTCATTTTCTTTTAGTTTGTCTTGACCTTCCTTTTACTTTGCGATCAGCCTTTTCATAGTGGACTTTTAGTTGTGTTTTTATTCATTTACACTCAACTCTACAGCATATGTTCTTTGGTTCAGATACTCTTTGAGTCTTCCAAGGTATGAGTATTTTACTTCTGGAGGATCTCTTAACAATTTTTTCAAGGACCACAATGTCAATTTGCCTTAACATTTAAATTTTCCATCCTATTGGTTACATTGTTAGCTGTATTAGGGCAAGAACTACATTTGGACTGATTATTTAGAATATTAGCAAATTAGCAAATTTAGAGGCCGCTGATGCATTGAAATAACATTTTTTAACTTCTCTTTATTTTTGATTACCAATATTTTAAAATCAAATGAAATACAGTATCACACACGTGCGCATGGAAGGCAGCTAAAGGGCTTGAGTAAGGACAGGTCCGAGACATATCGGGATGTGGCAGAGTGCACTGACTCTTTTTCTCCCTTGCCTGCTGACCATTCACGGGAGATTCCACCTGGTCCTCTTGACATCACTTCTGGGACCGAGCCAATGGAAGGAGACCTTGCCGGCTCTGGCCCCTGTGATGACACGTCCAGGCTCGCACCAATGGAAGAAGACCTACAAGAGCCCGACCCCTTTGACTTCACTTCCGGTCTTCCCCTTTAAAAGCCTCCACCTTTTCCCTAATCCCTCAGTTCTGTTTTGGACTCGGTTTTGTGCACAACAGTGCTGTATCTATCAAAATCTACTTTGGAGCCAGGAAACCAGATTATACGGGTGGCTGCCCCAAACCTTTATATGACTCTGTCTTGTGTTTGTGACAACAGAAATAGAGAGAGATATGCCAACATCTGCAACCCACCTCACTTCAATTTTTAGTCCTTTTGAAATGACCAAGTGCAACTTGTTTCCTCCCGTATGTATAGGCTAGCTGACATGCTGGTTAAGATTAAAAGAGTGGATTAAGTTAATAAATTCTCTTGCTTTACGATAACACTGACTATCCACACAAAAACTGAAATTGCCTACAATTAGAAACCTGTCATAGTTGGCTATTATTATAGATACTAATTTTGAGAATTCTTCAATAAAGATACAATATATTTTGGAAATCTAGAAACATTTAATATAAAAGACTGCAACACTCCTTGAATAACTACAGTAAGATACTCAAAAGATGCAAATATACCAAAAGAGGTATTTTCACAATTCAGTCAGCTCAAGAAAATACTTGCAAAATTGCCGCCTTTCTTACTTTGGCGAACAAGCAGAGCTTACCTGCTAGAACTTTCTTTACACAAGAAGTGATCCTTCTTATTTTCCTTAATTTTTTCATTTCCATGCTTTGGTTACTCTGGGATTCTTGTCTTTAATCATTTTGCCAACTCATTTAGTGGAGTTTATACCATTTGAAGTTTAAATATATATATTAAAGCTTAATCAAAAATCTTTATATTGTTAATTTATCAATTGCCTTGATCATAATTTTCATTTCACTTAGTAAATGTCTTCTTGATGTTTAACTTTAAAACATAATATAAAGCATAATATACTTGTGACTTATTCAAAAGACTGATCCAGATCACATAGTTACCTTTGATCAGAACCTTGCCTCAGATCTGTGTGCGCAAATGTACTTCGGCAAACCTACTTGGGACTCAGTTCTGCCTAATCAGCTGGCTCAGTTTCACATGTATTTATACTTAATATTTAATATTAACTGTAGCAAGTAATAAATACTCATTTATGATTAAGTAACATTTAAAATATATCTAAAAATGTTACTGTGATTTATAACAATGTTTGGAAACCACATCTAGCAGAACACACTGCATTGCATGTGAAGTCATATTAAGACACTGAAAACTTGTAAGCTTTATGTTGTTAAAGCATTTATAAAGAGCACTGCAGATGGCTTAACAAAGTTCTCTGTTTAATTTTTTGTAGAAAACTTTTCTCAGGAAATCACAGTCTTTTTTAGACTTTCAGAGCACCAAGTGTAACATATCTTTGCACTGTTCCCAGACACACACTGTATCAACTTCAGTTTAGTCAAGGTAATGCCATACTAACACCATCTCTAAACAAAGCCAATAAGTATTGGAATAGAAGGAGACAATCAACAAGTCTTAGACCCTTATTTTTTGGATTTTGCACTTGCTAGACCTTTGTAACGTGGCACATTCATTCAGTTTCCTTCTTGTTGTTTGTATAGACCAAAATAACCTCTGAGGTCTATGAAATGCCAACGAGGCCTTTGTATATATCTCTTTTTTGTGCTTTAACAATCATCCTTTTTAAAGCACTGTTGTGTATACTGGGCACTTACTAGGGGCATTTGGACAGACAGGCACTCACAACTGCAAACATAGGAACAACTGAGTAGAGCAAGACCTTAGACTCAACCATAAGACCTTCATAGTTATCTCATATCTCCTGTTTGTCTGTCACTGCCAAAATTACTTTGTTTTTTAAAAAGATGTACATTATCTCTATTCATTATGGGCTTTCTCTTCATAACTGAATCCCAGCCATTTATCTGTTATATACAGTATATGTGGACTGTGTTATAATTAAACTACAGGGTTCAATTATGCAGCCAGGCGGCACGGTGGCATAGTGGTAGCGCTGCTGTTTCGGAGTTAGGAGACTGGGGTTCGTGTGGAGATTGCATGTTTTCCCCGTGTCTGTGTGGGTTTCCTCCGAGTACTCTAAATTGTCCCTAAAATTCTAAATTGTCCCTAGTGTGTGCTTGGTGTGTGTGTGCCCTGCCCAGGGTTTGTTTCCTGCCTTGCGCCCTGTGTTGGCTGGGATTGGCTCCAGCAGACCTCCGTGAACCTGTAGTTAGGATATAGCAGTTTGGATAATAAATGGATGGATGGATTATGCAGCCATGTGCTGTAGGTCTGCTTTATGTGCGAGGAACTTGATTGCTTTGGTCTGGGAAGTGTAAGAAAAAAGGAAAACAATAAAAAAGGAGTTTTTGGTGTTGCACTTACCAGCATGCAGCATCTTTCTCTTAGACATAAAATTATCCTCACTTTGGCCTGCTGTCTCTTGCTTTCAATTTATTATCTTAACTACAACATGCTAAATTGGTTGCTGGCTGACTGTATGTATTAATAAATGCAAGAGATTTTGTTATTTTAGGCTGTGGTTATGTAACGTGCCAAGTTCTGCTAAGAATGAATAATATGCAACACCATTCAGGCACAATGCAGGAAACAATCCTTTTATCCCATATCACACTCTTTTACACACCCTTGCTCATTTATAAAGGAATCATTTTATATTCACAAATCAACCTGCAGAATAGGGTGGGATGTAGGAGAAATCTGGAGTACAGACAGGAACTTAGTTAAACAAGAGGAGACTGTACACACATATTTTTTGGGATGGGATTTGAACCAAGGACTTTTGAGTGGTCAGATAGAAACATTAACTGCTCCACCATCTTTTTATTGCTCTGTAAAAGCCAATGGTTTTCTTTTAAATATGTGTTCATTTTTGAGAACACCATTAGAAATACTTTCATAAACCATACTGACAAACACCCACATGATAGCATTGTATGCTCTCGTTGAAGACTTAATCTGTGAAGCTGAAAATCAGCCCACTGATTGCTTATCAAGTGAAATTTATCTTTCCAAGATAAAGGGAATAAAAAGTTGCTAAAGGTACTGAAATGTCACATTGCCATGTTTTTCTTCCAGGCAGATCAAAGAAGGTCAGTTAGCTTCACAAAGATACATTATATGACAATGTTTTGGATTATTAAAATGGACCAACCTTGTGTCACCTCATAAGTGTTAAACCTAACACAGAAAACATTCCCATTCAAAATTAATGCTATTATATTATTCACAGAGGATTTGGATACGATGGAATATGAAATATTAATACAAATAACATCAACATTTACTAAATCTCTTCTGACACAATTTGTTTTTTTCTATTGAATTTCAATATATTTTTGTCTGCCCTAATACCAAAATCATGAAAAACACCACAGTGGAGCAGTGAGTAGCACTGCTGCTGCATAGCCCCATGGACATGCTTTTGGATCATGGCCTAGTTTCTTTTATATTGAAGTATTCAGATCCTTGTTGTGTCTTTCTGGCTTTTCTGTAATTATTCCAGTTTTCCCCAACATACAAAAAGAAGTGTGTGTCAGATTAATTAGTCTAGAATGAATAAGGATGTCCTGAGATGAACTGGCATATCTGAAAGTGCTTTTGCCAGGTGTCTAATGGTCCTTGGATGGCTTCCTATGGGCCATTAATGTATGATGTAGATGCCTTTATATTTCTTCTTTTCTTTAGGGGGGATCTGAATCATGATCAGCTTGTCCTGAAACTTCAGCAAGATGACTATCACTGCAGATGAAATGAAGGGATTAAAGAAAGGATTGATGGAGGTACAAATTGGGATGAGAAGGATTTTAACATAGTTTTTGATGTTTAATTGATTAAAAGATTACTGTCCTCCTCTTGAGCTATCTCTAGAAAAACAAAAACTAAATGTATTAATAACCTTAGTTACATTTTGCTTATATTTTAAGATAACTGATGAGCATCAATATCTATAAGAAATCATTGCAGATGTCAAATTTTAGAAAGAAAATACATTTTCCTTGACTTTTTGATGGTATTTTGGAAAATTTGAAAAAAACCTAAATATTCCATATTGTAATTACTATATAACTAATGAGAAAATAGTCAAGCAGCCTCTGTAAAATCTGTGTCCTTGTTCTAAAGTAAATGTGCTTGCTAATTTACATGTTTTTTTATATTCTTTAATAATTTACAAGTTTAAAAGCATCTAAAGTTTTAATGTGAAATATCCTTGCTTGCATGTAAAGTTTGCCTCAAGCTTCAAACCATGTTTTATGTCAGTAAGACAATTATGCTGTTTAAATGAACCTCTCTCTCTAATCAGCTGTAAATGATTTTATACTCATTGCTTACAGCAAGATATGAGCTTCCAATGGGTTATTTTCCATAGTCTTTTATAGTACATGTGTTTTAGCTTTTGACAGATAAAATAATGTATTTGCCATGCTGTATTATGTCTTTAAGTTGGACAGATTTATAGTGTACTGTTTAATTTAAATTATCTCATTAAAACCAAATAGAAACTTACAATTTTGGTATATTTATTAATACATTGAATTTTTCAATAATCTGCAATTATACGTCACATGTCAAAATAATGAATTTCAAAAAGTTTCACTGTGTCCAGCAGGGAGCATTATTTACGCAACTGGACCTGGTTTAGTGCCGAGAATTGCACTGTGCAAAAAGATAGTTCTGCTTATGATATCATCTGAAAGCCAGAATGGTGACAAAATATTCATAACAATCACAAAAAACAACCACAACATTAATCATAATTTTATACCTAGCTTGAATGAAAGAATTATTCAGCATACTATCAATGTAATAAGGCTCTGCTTGGAAATCCCCATTGGAAATTTGACAAAAGAAATTAATGCAGCTGTTAGATGAGGTATTCATGGGATTGTGTCCCTTGTCTTCACCAGATGTTGGTGTCTCCAGAAGTTTGAAGAGTGGCAGGTTATAGAGGGCTCAATTCAGAAGTCCCAGAGTTGAGCTGGTCAGTGATAATGGTGCTCCTGCATCTCTGTGGTTCAGCATTTGTGGGGCTCACAAATGTCATGGTATGGTTATGCTTTTTATAACTGAAAGATAATATTACTTTGGTAGAAGAAACCAATCGTTGTTTAGCTAGGAGCTTATTCCCTTTTTGCTACAAATTTCTGGAAATAACCTTATTACAATTTCTCCTGGCAGAAGTAAAAAAATAGTTCTTTACAAACGGAAACAACATAATAATAAAAACTAAAAGGAAGAAGGTATAATTAAAAAGAAAAGCATGCCATATAACATAATAAATAAAAATAAACTATATTAAATATGAAGCAAAAATATTTCATAGCAAGGTTATGCATATGAACAGAAAGCTTTTGAAATGATGACACAGTGACATATTAAATATTGATCGAACTTCACTGCTGAAAACACTCATCAATATAATTTATCTGGAACATTCTCTTGCTTCTTTAACATTACTTATTTCTACCAGATCTACACAGAAATCAAGACGAATTTGACATTTGGGTTATACACATTCTTTTCTTGAATGTTTGCTAAAAGAAGTTTAGGAATAAAGGATAAATCCAACATTTTAATTTAGTAAATACCTAATGATGTATAGTCATTATTATTATCTTAATAATTACAGGAATGATTCTTTAAATAATATCATCAAAATGGCATATGCAGGGCAATATAAATCTTAAGAATCAATTTATCATTGTAAATGTGTATAAATTATAGTTTACTGAATACCTCACAATGATCCAAGTATATGACAAAAGACTGCATATTAGGATTGATTATATTTCATTTGATTACTGTGGTGTGTTCGCTTGCAATTTAATAATTCTCACTTTTTTTCTTTATTGTAATTTAACTGTTAATATAATCTTTCTCCTACATTTTGCAGTTTCATCTATACAGGTATAGCCTTCTAATTCCGTAGAATATATTAAAGCCATTCACATATTGTAGTAGTATTGCCACGTGTACAGAGTATAATGAAATTCTTACTTGCATGGTTCACCAACATCACCACTCTCTGGCACCATGATAAATAAGAATCAATAGCCAATAATTAATTATACCAAGTTAAATGTAAACATTTAAGTACACTTACTACACAAATAACAAATACTATACAAATAACGCAATCACATTGCAATAGATGGTATACACAATGCCAGCGCAGTGAGAATTGTGCAAATAATACTACCAAGGCAACAGGTGGCACATACTATCAAAGTCAAAGTGCCAAATACTAAAGTGACTTAATGCCAAAGTAAAATAAAATAAAGTGACATGGCTTATGATGATAGAGTAATATTGAACAAAAAAAGGGTTAAAGACTAATGATCAAGTAGTGAGATATCAGAGATACAAAATGTAGTGCTTAGCTAGCACATCTAACGTAGCTTATGAGCAGAGAATGACTTTCAGGTTCAGAGCTCAACCACCCCCTGCCCCATTGTAAAGTGTTGAAGAGTCTAATGACATTGGGGACTTGTATCTGCTCATATTGCAGTTCTGTGATAACAGCCTACCCTAAACAAAGTACTCTT
>JANRMT010062791.1:18262428-18297129 GCA_026402145.1 Polypterus bichir lapradei
GATAGATAGATAGATAGATAGATAGATAGATAGATAGATAGATAGATAGATAGATAGATAGAACTGTATTTGACCCATGGGGGGAATTTGGCTTTAAACAGAAGTCAATAAATACATATACCCAATCCGCTTGATAAGGGGTTAATTTATAGTTCGGCATAGTGATTTTAAACATTTATTAAAACAACCTTCAGTGTGGCTTGTTTCTATCATCATACAGCCATTATGACGGCACCTTTCAAATTCCTTGCCAACTATTTAATACATTACACAATGGACTTCTCTGTAAGCCTGCAACCCACAGTTTTACTCAAACGGCTTCATAGTGACATCTTGTAGCTAAGTAGGATGTTCTACAGTCCTCATGTATATACAGTGATCCCTCGCTATATCGCGCTTCGACTTTCGCAGCTTCACTACATCGCGGATTTTAAATGTAAGCATATCTAAATATATATCATGGATTTTTCGCTGGTTCACGGATTTCTGCTGACAATGGGTCTTTTAATTTATGGTATATGCTTCCTCAGTTGGTTTGCCCAGTTGATTTAATACAAGGGATGCTATTGGCAGATGGCTGAGAAGCTACCCAATCAGAGCATGTATTACATTACATATTAAATAAAACTCCTCAATGATATACGATATGCTTCCCTTGCGCTGCTTCGCATACTTGAAAGCCTGAACAGCACGTATTGATTTTTGATTGTTTGCTTTTCTCTGTCTCTCTCACTCTCTCTGACATTCTTTGCTCCTGACGGAGGGGGTGTGAGCAGAGGGGCTGTTCTCACACTGGCCTAGAGGATACGGACGCTCCTCTAAAAAATGCTGAAAGACTACCTTCACATTGCTCCCTTCCTTGCATCTGCTTTCCGCGGCGGTGCTTCGCATACTTCAAAGCCTGAATAGCCCTATTAATTTTTGATTGCTTGCTTTTTTCTCTCTCTGTCTCTCTCTCTGACATTCTCTGCTCCTGACGCTCACTCCTTTGAAGAGGAAGATATGTTTGCATTCTTTTAATTGTGGGACGGAACTGTCATCTCTGTCTTGTCATGGAGCACAGTTTAAACTTTTGACTAAAGGGTGTTATTTCATGTGTAGAGGGCTCTAATAATGTTAAAACGTATTTAGAAGGTCGTAAACAGGTTTTCTATGCTCTAACTGCGAAAATATTCGATTTATAAATAAGAATCCTACTTCGCGGAAATTCATTTATCGCGGTAGAGTCTGGAATGGATTAACCGGGATAAACGAGGGTTTACTGTACCCCTGTCCTGAAACTTTGTTACATCACCTCTATTCCCCATCTCCACTTTTAAATCTCCTGCAAAAAAAACTTCAGTGTGGAATTCTTGATCGGATTATTGTGTTGGGCTTAGTTTATCTCTGCAGCCTCGTTCACATTTATTGTTTGGATAGTTCATTTCATTCCTCTCTGTTCAGCATATTTGAGACATCTCATGTAGGCTGCATGCTAGCTGTCCTTTCTGAATGAAACCCTCTCTTTGTTGATAATCTGCAGTACACATTACAAAACAAATTCTGTCTTGTTGACGGTAACAAATTTAAGTGATTTATTCCTCAATGATCAAACTGTATATCGATCTGTTATTTAAGGTTCCCCCAGCTGCTTTTTCTAATTTCAAGGCTATCCTGTATCTCACTTCAGAATATTAGAACATTCATGAACGTCCCTAAAGTCCTGCACCCCACCACACTACTAGGTAATTTATTCCATGTGCCTATAGTCCTTTGTGTGAAGGAAAATTTTCTAACATTGGTGTAAAATTTGCTCTTAACAGGTTTTCAGCCTTGTCCTTCTTGCAGAATTATTTTAAAGTAACAGCCTGAATCCACTGTACTAATTCCTTTCATAATTTTAAATATTTAAATCATGTCACCTGTTAATCTCTGTTTAATAAAATTAAAAAATTCAGCTACCAAAATCTTTCTAACTTTCAGCCCTGGAATGAGCTTTTTCACTCTTCTCTGGATTTTCTCTGTTGCTGCTATGTCTTTTTGTAATATGAAGGCCAAAACTGTGCAAAATGCTCTAGGTGAGGCCTTACTAGTGCATTATATAACTTACGAATAACTTCCCTTGACTTGCATGCCATGCATTGTGATATATAACTTAACATCCCATTAGCCTTCTTCAGCACTTCAGTGCAGTGTATGGAGGTTGGTAGTGATGAGTCCACTATGACTCCTAGGTCCTTCTTATAAGGGGTACTTTCAAGTTTCAGACCTCCCATTTTGTATTCAAATCTAACATTTCTACTTCCTATGTGTAATAACATACATTTACTTAAATTAAATTTCATCTGCTCTAAATTTACTGACGCCTGTCCAACTCCATTTGTAAGTTACATTCTACATTTTCTGCCATTCCACCTAGTTTGATATTGTTTGCAAACTTAAGTGGCATATTATACATAATTCCTATCCAAATCTTTTATACATATTAAAAATAGCAGCAGTACCAACACTGACCCCTGAGGGACATTGCTTTTAAGAATTCAGATCAAGTTCCTTGCACCATACTCCTTTGCCTCCTGTTATTGCTTTGCACTTATCTACATTCTACGTCCTATATTCCCACTTCTTTTTGTTTGATGCTCAATCTCAGATGTGGTACCATGTCAAATGCCTACTGAAAATAAAAATAAATCTTATGCTCCTCCCTGATCATATGTTTGTTTCAGCATATTAGTGAAAAATAACCTTCCTCATCTGAACCCATGTTGACTGTTCACTGATACTCCTGTTCTTGCCATGTGATGCCCAATCTATTTCTTAATAAGTCCTTTCAATAATTTACCCATGATGCATGTTAAGTTTACTAGCCTATAGTTACTTGGATCAGCCCAATTACCCCTTTTAAGTGTGTCTGCATGTAATACATAAAGCATCTATTGTGATATCCCATGACTGCCTGTCTGTCTGTTCACATGAAACAACTCAGCTCCCATTAAACAATTTTGTTGAAATGCATAACAGTTACTCTTCAAGGAAATTTGTCGTGACAGCTCAATTTTCATTGAGATATCTTAAGCAGATCATGCTGTGCACAGTTTTAAAATTTTAAAATCTCCCATTAAAAAGCATTGGTTTAATTTGCTAGCTTGTTTATTTGTATATTTTGTATATTTTCCACTTTTTCAGCTCCGATTGCAGTTACTTATGGCAAACAGATCCCCAATACAAGGTAGTGAAATACCAGCTGACTGCTTAGGAAGTCAGTGTTGCTGGCTGCTTGTGTGCACGTGGGTTAGTCCTTCATTGGCAAGTCAAGATGGTCATACACGGTGAAACCTATACATCAGCAAGTTGTTTCTGCCTTATGAAGTCTTCCCAACGGCTTGAGTACAAACTGAAGAGAAGCATTTACATTAGCATCTCAGTCCAATTTCAATGACACAATAATTTACTAGTGTGACCAGATGTTCTGCTGACATTGACAGTCCTGATTTCATGCTATGCATTCCAATAAATAACTGAAGAACAGGCAAAATGTTCCAGTTTTAACAGGCTGCCAATCTAATTAAACATTGGTCTGCTGACTCAAGCATCCTCACAATATATTTAGAACTGTCCATGTGAAAATGCAAGGGGTACAAAACCCCATAACCTCTGAAACCCCCACGTACAATGTGAATAATAATCCGATGGGGAAAGCTTCATCAAAATTTAGGTTAAATATGAACAACAGTATGAGGGTGACTAAGAAGCAGACCAAAACAGACAGTATTGTCATTTATTTGTTTACACTTCAATCAGTATTTGGAATCCTATACATTCATTTGAGAAAGTGTTTTTTTTCTGTGGCTTGATCCCTGTCTGATGATGATAAGTGTCCCTGTGTGTGAATATGGGGTATGTATGGCACTGGGTGTGGCCCTTGTGATAGATTAGTGTCCTGTCCAGGCCTGTTTTCATTCTTTTCCCTATCCTGGTGAGATTCTGCATCCCAGAACCCAGAAATGGGTTGAGAATTTCTTGAACCAACCCAATGAACTCAGTCCATTGAGGGCTACAGTGTCTGCACAGCCCTCCAATACACGTCAATGTTATACCATTAATACATTTTCTAATTTGTTATAAACTGTAACTGGATAACACTTTCTATTTTCCTTAGGAACTTCCATAGTACACAGTGACATTTAATAATAAGTAATAATTCTTTACATTTATATAGGGCTTTTCTCACTACTCAAAGCACTTCTCACTAACCTCCTTAAGGGCTTGATAATAAATGTTATTTTGTGATCCGAAAGGTTTCAGCCTATTTAATCTAAACACCACTTTTCCTTGTACAGCCTCCTTAGCAGTTCCTGGCATTTTTAAGTCTTCTGTCACTTTACCAAATAAACGGTCAGCCAGATTTATATATCCTTAGATCACTGGAATGAATTCAAAACTTTTGCTGTTATGTGTAATATCCTCATAGGCACGTTTGGTCTCAAATTAATTATAACAGTATGGTGGATCTTACTGATCTATTTTCAGAAGAGTACGTTTATATTATTATATCTCTGCAAAATCTTTCTTTAGTTATGCACATTAATGGAAGCAGATTCCAGAGATGCTTTCCCAGGATAGAACTGTGGGTTTTGTGGCATTTGAAGTATCAGCCTCTTCCTTCCTTTGTTTGTATTTCTTGTTAGGAAAAGGAATTGGTGTCAACTCTTTTGAAGATTATATGACCACACAATGTCCCATTGGATGAGCTTTGATCTCTGACTAACTTTAGCTTTTCAAGGTGCAGTATATAAGAATGTGATTTCAAATGCCGAAAGGAAGATTAGTATCTGAGTCTTCCGGAATGCACATTATGCATTTCTAGTATTCCTTATGTTGCTGCTTTTAACTATTGTTGTTACTGCATAAATTTGAGTTTGTCTGCAGATAAATTAAAATTGTCAGTTATTGTACTGGTTATCTGCCTGCTGTAGCCCCTTTTACGTTGGACTAATGCTGGAACTCAGCCACAGAAATTGGCAATTGAAATGTTTCTATTTGGTGAGTGTTCTTTAATAGTTAGGCTTTGAATTAAATGTAACATTAAATTAAGCTGCCTAGCCTTCAAGGTTTTATTCTGAAACACATGCTAAGGAATGATGTTTAGCCTCTGAGGTTGCATATATAATGTTATTTACGTATGTAACATGCACTAAGATAGGCCCTGAAGATTTATTATAGAGCACATGCTAATTAAACAGCCTCAACTTCTGAAGTTACAGATAAAAAGTGAATGCCATAGTCATACGGCTGTCTAGAGGTATATAAACCAAAGCTTTGCAAATGATAATAAGTCAAGCTAGCTCGATTATTACAGTAATTTATAAGTAATTTGAATCTGAAAGATAAAATTGGTCTTTTAGACCAAAAGCAATAAATTGCTTTGGTCCACTCTCCTATTCCATTGTTGGTTAGGTGGCATACGGCTGTAGTGTGCTCTGCCAAAGCAAAATCATTTTTATTTTGGGACCAGAAGATGAAACAAGAATAAAACAGAGTATGAGAAAAAAATGATCTTTCAACAAGCCAGAAATGTAAGAAAAGAATCACAATGATAAACTGGAAAGTAGGTCAGAAAAATGACAAAAAAATACAGAGAAGGACACATTAAGATTTTTACTTTTATTCAAAACATGGAAACCCGAATGGTGCAACATTATTTATTTAAAGGGTCAGCCAATGCAAAAGCCACACAATGGCAGCACCCATCAATATTCAGAATGGTACCATGATAAGACACTAAAAATTACAACATGTTTAGGATCCAAGCTTTGACAAATAAATCTTGTTCTTCTTCCTCTTCTTTTGGCTCCTCCCATTAGGGGCTGCCACAACGGATCATCTTGTTCTATATCTTCCTGTCCTCTGCATCTTGTTCTGTCACACCCATCACCTGCTTGTCCTCTCTCACCACATCCATAAACCTTCTCTTAGGCCTTCCTTCTTGTCCTCTGCACATGTCCAAACATCTCGCGTCTCTGACTTTGTCTCTCAACCGTCCAACCTGATCCGACACTCTAATGTACTCATTTTTTTTTTTTGTATTTTATTGATTCAATACAACTAAGTCAAGTTTTACAAGACTTGGTTCAAAACAAATCAACCCCCACCCATGAGAAAAGAGAATCTGCTTCCTCAATTAAAATTCTTATTGTAAAATGTTATAGATTAGATCCTGCCAGATTTTGAAAAATGTTTGCACAAATCCTCTAAGTGCAAATTAGATTTTTTCCAGTTTTCAGTTTCAATTAGTTAGGAGAGTTAGGATTCTTCCAGTTGAGCAATATAAGTCTATAGTGCTAATAGTGTAGTAAAGACAATCAGAGTTTATTTGTCCTTCTCCACTTTAAACCCGTCTGGAAGTACACCAAACACAGCTGTTAGTGGATAAGGAGGGATTGTGACAACAAGGCTGTCTGAAAGGCATTTAAATTTTTTGGTCCAGAATGATGTTAATTTGGTGCACGTCCAAAACATATGGCCCAGTGAGGGTGGAACTTGATTGAAACATTCGCAGGTTGGATCTTGTCCTGGGAACATTTTGGACAATAAATGAGACACATGTGCCCGATATATAATTTTAAGTTGAATAATTGTATGCTTTGTGCATATGGAGCTCAAGTGAATTCTGTGCATTTCTACCTTCCACTCCTTTTCTGAGATGCTGAGCGAGAGATCCTTTTCCCACTGTACTCTTGGATCTTTGAAACGGTGGGACTGTAAAATGGTTTTATATATTATGGAGATGCTGTCTGAGTCCTCAAGACTGATCATTATTTGTTTCCGGAATAGAGGTAGGTGGGAGGTGAGGAAAATTGGGCAGATTTTGTTTAACAAAGTTTTTAATTTGAAGGTAGTGAAAGAAATGTGTTGCTGGAAAGTTAAATTTGAAGTGTAATTCTTTGCAGGATGCAAAGTAATTTAGTACACTTTTAAGTGATTTAATCCCAAATATTTTCCAGACATTAAAAACTGCGCATGTTTCAGAGGTTGCAAAAAGGTGGTTCTTTTGCAGAGGTGCCACAGATAAAAGCTTCTCTATCTTAAAATACTTCCAACATTGGTTCCATATTCTGAGTGAGTGAAGCACAATTGGATTGTTTGTATATTGGCGATGACTTGTACTTATTGGGGTACAAAGCAAGGAAAATAAAGAAGTACTGCAGGATTTTATTTCTATTGTGGACCAAGCCTGTGTATGTTCATCTATTTGTGTCCATGTCCGTATTTTTATAGTTTATATGTTTGCTGCCCAGTAATAAAATTGAAAGTTAGGTAGAGCCATGCCACCTTCTGTCTTAGGTCTTTGTAAGGTCGCCCTTTGCATATGTGGATGTTTTAAATTCCAAATAAATGAGGTTATGGTTGAATATAATTTCTTAAAAATGATTTATTGATGTATATTGAAATGTTTTGAAATAAAAAAAGAAGCTTAGGAAGGATATTCGCCTTAACAATGTTAATTCTTCCGGCTAAAGAGAGATGAAGGGTAGACTATCAATGCAAGTCATGCTTATTTTTTTCCATACAGATGGCAAACTTTTGTTGATGAAAAGCTTTATGTTTACTTGTGATGTTTACCCCTAGGTATTTGAACTGATCTGCGATGATAAAAGGGAAGTTGTCCAATCTAATATTGTGTGCTTGAAAATTCACTGGAAAGAGCACACTTTTATTCAAATTAATTCTTAGACCAGAAATCTTTTGAAATTCTGTTAGTGCTGTTAGGACTACAGGTATAGCATCTTATGGATCAGATATATACAGTACCATATCATCTGCATATAGAGAATATTTCTGTTTAAGTCCTTCTCTAATAATCCCCTTTATCTCATAAGTATTTTGACAGTGAACTGCCAGTGGCTCAATGACAATTGCAAAAAACAGTGATGACAAGGGGCATCCTTGTCTGGTACCACGTTCTACTTTAAAGTAGTCTGAATTAATGTTGTTAATACAAATTGAAGCTTCTAATCTTGCCCATCCTTGTCATACCCAATGCGAATCTTAGCATCTTTAACTCTGCCACCTCCAGCTCTGCCTCCTGCTTTTCGGTCAGTGCCACTGTCTCCAACCCACATAACATAGCTGGTCTCACTACCGTCCTGTAGACCTGCCCTTTCACTCTTACTGATACCCGTCTATCACAAATTACTCCTGACACTCTTCTCCAACCATTCCACCCTGCCATTACTTTGTACTGTTGATCCCAAGTATTTAAACTCATCCACCTTCGCCAACTCTATTCCCTGCTTCCTCACCATTCCACTGACCTTCTTCTCATTCACACATATGTATTCTGTTTTGTTCCTACTGACCTTCATTCCTTTCCTCTCTAGAGCATATCTCCACCTCTCCAGGGTCTCCTCAACCTGCTCCCTATTATCGCTACAGATCACAATGTCATCAGCAAATATCATAGTCCACGGGGACTCCTGTCTAATCTCACCTGTCAAACTGTTCATCACCATTGCAAATAAGAAAGGGCTCAGAGCCGACCTCTGATTTAATCCCAACTCCACGTTGAATGCATCCATTATTCCTACCACAGACCTCACCACTGTCACTCTTCCCTCATATATATCCTGTACAACTCTTACATACTTCTCTGCCACTCCAGACTTCCTCATACAATACCACAACTCCTCTTAAGGCACCCTGATAAGCTTTCTCCAGGTCCACAAAGACACAATGCAACTCCTTCTGGCCTTCTCTATACTTCCCCATCAACACTTTCAGAGAAAATATTGTATCTGTGGTGCTCATTCTTGGCATGAAACAATACTGCTGCTCACTAATCATCACCTCCCTTCTTAACCTAGCTTCCACTACTCTTTCCCATAACTTCATGCTGTGGCTCATCAATTTTATCTCCCTGTAGTTACTACAGCTCTGCACATCCCCCTTATTCTTAAAAATCGGCACCGATATAGTTCTTCTCAACTAATCATGCATCCTCTCACTTTCCAAGATTCCATTAAACAATCTGGTTAAAAACTCTACTGTTATCTCTCCTAAACAGCTCCATGCTTCCACAGGTATGTCATCTGTACCAACAGCCTTTCCATTCTTCATCCTCTTCATAGCTGTCCTTACTTCCTCACTTCCTAGTTCACTATCTCCACATCATCCAACCTTCTCTCTCTCATTCACTTCATTCATCAGCCTCTTAAGGTACTCTTTCCATCTTCTCAACACACCCTTCTCGCTTGTGAGTATGTTTCTGTCTTTATCCTTTATTCACCTAACCTGATGCACATCTTTCCCATCTTGTTCCCTCAGTCTTGCCAATTGGTACAGGCCTTTTCTCCCTCCTTAGTGTCCAACCTCTCATACAACTCACCATATGCCTTTTCTTTAGCCTTCGCCACCTCTCTCTTTACCTTTCTTCTTATCTCCTTGTACTCTTGTCTACTTTCTGCATCTCTTTGACTATCCCACTTGTTCTTTGCCATCCTCTTCCTCTGTATACTCTCCTGTACTTCCCCATTCCACCACCAAGTTTCCTTTGCCTCCTTCCTCTGTCCAGATGTCATGCCATGCATCCTTCTTTCTGTCCATCTTACTACTTATGCTGCAGTTGCCCAGCTGTCTGGTAACTCTTCTTTGCCACCCAGCGCCTGTCGTACCTCCTCCCTAAACTCAACCATGCAGTCTTCCTTTTTCAACTTCCACCATTTTATCCTTGGCTCTGCCCTCACTCTCCTCCTCTTCTTGATCTTTAACATCATCCTAAAGACCACCATCCTATTCTGTCTAACTACACTTACCCCTGCCACCACTTTGCAGACTTCAATCTCCTTCAGATTAACTCTTCTGCATAGGATATAATCTACCTGGGTGCATCTTCCTCCACTCTTGTATGTCACCCTATGTTCCTCCATCTTCTTAAAATATTTATTCACTACAGCCATGCCCATCCTTTTTGCAAAATCCACTATCATCTGACCTTCTTCATTCCTCTCCTTGACACCATACCTACCCATCACCTCCTCATCCCCTCTGTTCACTTCACCAACATGTCCATTGAAATCCATTGCAATCACCACTTTCTGTCCTTTGGGTACACTGTCCATCTTTTCACCCAACTCACTCCAGAAATCTTCTTTCTCATTCACAACACACCTAGCTTACAGGGCATATGCACTAACAATATTCATCATCACACCTCCAATTTCCAACTTCATAATCATTACTCTGACACCCTTTTCACTTCCAAAACACTCTTGACACACTGTTCCTGCAGAATAACCCCTACCCCATTTTTCCTGCCATCCACACCATAATAGAACAATTTGAATTCACCTTCGATCCACCTGGCCTTAATCCCCTTCCATTTAGTCTCTTGCACGCACAATATATCAACCTTCCTTCTCTCCATCATATCTGCTAACTCTCTCCCCTTACCAATCATACTGCCAACATTCAACGTTCCTGCCCACAGTTCCACTGTCTTTACCGTCTTCCTCTACTCTTTCCTCCAGACACATCTCCCCACTCTTCTTCTCCTTCTTCAGCCAACAGTAGCCCAATTTCACCAGCACCCTGTTGGCTAATAGTACTGGTGGCGGTCATTGTTAACCTGGGACTCATTCGGTCCGGTATGGAAATCTGTATTGTTCTCTGCATGTTGATCTGGCAAAAGTTTACACCGGATGCCCTTCCTGACATAACCCTTCGCATTTTTCTGGGCTTGGGACTGGGAAATTCTTCATCCTCAAAAATCCCAGAATTGCCTCCGAGATTTTTCAAAAACTCCACAGGAAATTGTAAAATATTTTTAAAGAGCGGCAATCACATAGTGGAAGTACCTGAGTTGAAACTTAACGTCTGTTTAAGTTCATCGCCAGGGAATGGCTAAAGAGACTTAATATAACAGTTAACAATGGATTGATTCAGAGTTGAGCGGAACTCTGTGTGAAATAACAAAACTTAATTCCCTGCTTCTGCCTAGGGAAAAACAAATTAGACTGAAAATGCAGACAGAAAGAAAAAAAAATGTAGCACCGGTTATACAGGAATTTTCAGTGTTTCTGTCTTTCCATTAAATAAGCTTCCACCCTCTTACCTTCACAAAAATGCTCCTCACATTATTTTCACTTGTTCTCCAATGCATCCCAAGGTGTTCTGTGGTATGTACTGATTACTAGAGTGCATTCTTTTGCAGATGACTATATTTAATATGCAACAATGTACTAAAACTTAATAGTCTCATTTATATCTTTAACCATTTTATTCTTTCATTCATTATTGTCAGCCAGTTGTATAAGATGCATCTCTAATTTACTGTAATGTACGTCAATTTTGTGCTAATTGCAACACAGTTTCTCCAGTTTAAAAAAGAAAATGCAGATTTATGAAAAAGCCTGATTTTATTTTTAGATCATTTGTCAACATTTGTCAATCAGATGCTTGACTCGATATCATTAATGAGCATTCACAGGGCCTTTGTTCTGTTTTAAAAATTTCTGAATAGACCATAATTAATCCCATGATAATTTACTTGAAATTGTCTCAGTTTACTTAATTAATCTGCAAGCATTGTGCAAAGATGTTACATAAGATGGGTAATATTGTGGCACTTTGTCTTGATTGACAAGCTGTTAGACAAAAAAACTCATTAAAATTGAATATTTCTGAAGATATGAGCAAAAATTTATGTATGCAATGATAGCCAATCTTTACATGAATAAATTAAATGCCACATTTACATCAAAGGTCAGGTGAATTCTGAAGCAGAAGAAAACCCTTACACAAAAATCATTAAGTATGAAGCAGGTAAAGGGTAAATGATAGCTTAATTTTATCACTCAAATTAATACATATTGGCCCTCAAACTTGCTTCAAGAGGTTCAGCATTTAAAATGTCATTATGTGGTCTCAATTATTACATGAGCTGGTGATGAAGATACAGAGAATCATATCTCAGGCCAAAAACGATGAGAAAAGAGTTCAATCAAAATCTACCAAGGCTGCTATGCCACTTGAGCTGCAATTAAGTTTATTTAATCTCCACTACATGTTGATAATCCCTGTATAGGAATAATAATCATAGCAAATCTGATATTTTTGTGAACAAGGAATTAGGAAGTTAAATAACAATTGTGACTGCACATGGTTTGAAAGCTAGAGGCCCAGTGTCACCTTGGGCTGTTGGATCTCATTACCATATGGCACCTTTTAGTGTTTAGTGCAACTTCACAACGCCCCAGGGGATAGTTGAAGAGCCAACCAGACAACCCTGATTAATTTGTGAACTCAAATAAACAAACGCAAGATGGCACTCTATAAACTTAAATAAATCTTGTTGTTGCCCAGCTTCATCTCAGTGCCTCTTAAGGCAATGTTTACAGAAAAGCTCTTTCCTAGAGTGGGTGAATAATTGGGAGCTCTGTCCTTGTAGGCTCAGGTCCAAGAAATAATGCTTCCTTCCAGAGATGGCCAGCTTTTATAAGGCTTGGAGTGGAAGGGGTGAGACCTTCTTTGTATGCATCGTATGCCCTCACTTGGAGTATTTTTGGAACTGTGGGAGAAAGAGACAGAATAGTTAGCACTGTTGTATTACTTGCTTGGTTTGAGCCTTAAAGATAATCCTCTAGCAGCCATGAGTGACAACATATAAAGGGCTACAAAAAAATGTTGCACATTTACTACATTTAGGTGTAACATTTGAATCTTCATTTGGTTTGAAGATGAAAAGAATATAAGAAGGCTGTTTACTTGGTATTGTCTGTACTGAACTAGGTACTCTCCTCAGGACTGAAGGATAAACTTCTTTAGAATCAGGGACAGTAGTCTACCTACCATACATATTGTGTTCTTCAATATTTAGCTATTCTGCACAGAATGTATTTCTCTCTGTATATGCTGAACGAAGCATTCTGCTTGAAAACAATAATGATTTTGCTGTCTGGATCAATGGCCACTTGATGATCTTATGATGGGAAGTACAGTTCCTGGGTACAAATCCTCTCATTGGTACAGTCAATATTTTTGTACTCTTTTGGGGTTTCTTCTTTTTGTTCAGTTATCTCTCATAACTATAAACCTGTTGGGTTCATTGATGATTGGCTCCATTATGTGTGGTGCACTCATTTGACACCTTACTTAGGATTTGATCTTACCTTGTGTCCAGGTCTACCAGAACCTAACTGAAATAAGATTGTTTGGATAATAAATAAATTCATTATTTTAAACAGGAAAGTGAAGTAGTTACATGGGTTGGCTTTGATTTTTACAAAATAATCAGTTGACAGCAAAAAGATGGTATTTCAGAATAAGTATTTTCCATCAGGTTCATCAGTCACTGTTCACTTTTTTTGTTTCTTCCACTTTTTACATCTGTTTTTTCATTTTGTAGATGATTTTCCATCTTATTTCTTGGGCTTTTTTCTTTTTGTGCTCCAAATTGTTTTTTGTTCAAGACTCTTTTGCCTTTCCCTCTATTCAACTCGGTGCTGATTTTTGTTTGTTTTTAGGAGCTAGTTAATGTTACACTGGTACAGGTGGGTCTCGGGTTAAGGCATTTCTGTAGATACAGTCCAGTTTATAAACCTCCAAAACTTTTCTTTTCTACTGAATTTAAAATAATTTTCACCTAGTGACTTCCATTTTTTACATACAGTACCTCTCCCTTGCAGTGTGATAAGCTGATTTCTAAGACAATGTACTTGTGAATGTGCTACAGAAACAGACAGATAGTCCTAGAAAGTTGATTCTGTTCATCTGGACATAGTTTTTTTCCGATACGTTTCATCACTCATCCAAGTGACTTCCTCAGTCTCAGTTGACTGAAGGTTTCTCCAACCTTATAAACAGGATGACCCCACATTTAGAAAAAGGACCACTCTCAGCACCGACCAAGTGTGTTTGCTCCTGTAACTGTGTCTTCAATCCACATATTTCATATACAAAGGCCAGTACTACAGGCAGAAACATGGGTGCGTCATGGATTCCTCATTTTCACCTATTGTGGCCAATCTGTATATGGAAGAAGTGGAAAAGATGCCGCTATTATCCCACCCTGGAACACCACAGAGCCATTGGTTCAGGTATGTGGATGACACCTGGGTGAAAATCAAATTTCAGGAAGTACCTCAATTCACTGACCACATCAACTCAGTGGACAAACACATCCAGTTCACCAGGGAGGACATGAAATGTGACAGGCTGGCCTTCTTTAATTGTGAAATTTCCATCAGGAATTGGGGACCTTTGAAAGCTGATGTGTACCGTAAACCAATGCATACGGATCAGTATTTAAGGTTTGACTCTCACCATCCACTAGAGCACAAAATGGGTGTCATCTACAACACAGAGCAAACACCATACCCACAGACTCAGTGGCTAGGGAAGCAGAAGAACATCATATCAAAAAGGCCCTGAGTAAATGTGGACTTTTGTTAAAGCAGGGAAGACACCAAAATAATCCTCTAATCAATCCAGGAGAGAGGAAGGACAGCTGATGCTCCAGTGAAAACCTTTGGGGATCCCTTATGTGTCAGGAGTATCGGAACAGCTGAGATGCATTTTTTCAAAACACCAGGTCTCGGTGGCTTTCAAAACACGATATGGCAAAAATTGGTTCACCCCAAGGATCGGGTGCCCCGGCACAAACAGAGTAATATAGTTTATGCAGTTAAGTGCCAAGAGGATTGCCGTGAATCATACTTTGGGGAAACCAAACAACCACTGGCCAAGCGGATGGCACAACACAGAAGAGCTACCTCGTCAGGCCACGACTCCGTCTATTTACATCTACAGGACAGTGGTCACTCTTTCAGTGATGAATATGTGCACATCCTGGACAGGGAGGAATGCTGGTCTGAGTGAGGAGTAAAGGAGGCCATTTACGTGAAATAGGAACAGCCATCTCTGAACCAAGGAAGGGGCCTAAGGGTACATCTTTCACCATCTCACAATGTGGTGATTGCAGCCATTCCCCAACTCTCTGTGAATGGTACTCATGGCCATTGATCAATGGACAATCTGCATATCATTGATCACATGGCCCATTGTTAGTTAATGGTGCAAGTTCGATCATTAGGCCAAGGTACTGTTTATAAGGTTGGAGAAACCTGCAGTCAACTGAGACAGAAGAAGTCACTTGGATGAATGATGAAACGTATCAGAAAAAAACTATGTCCAGATGAACAGAATCAACATTCTAGAATATCCTTACCTGGATTATTGAGCATGCATCAAGACAGATAGTCCATTATCCAGGATGCCATAGTTTCATCTACCTGCATAACTTTTAGCTTACCCCTTAACAGAGAAAGCTGTATGGTAGTGAAGGCACTTGAGAAAAAAAAGAATAATAATCAGAGTTTTGGCAGTTTTATCCAGATGGGAATAAGCCTTGTAGAGGAGGTAGATAATTGCATCTTCCACTAAAATCTTCGCATGATAGGTAAACTTCAGTGGGTCCAGGTGGTCTATCACAAGACGACTCATATAGTCTGAGACCAGCCTGTTGAAAGGCATTCATTAATTTTAGCATTTAGTTTTGAATTTTTCCTTATCTTGTGGCTAAAATGTAATCTAATTACATTCCTGGAATATTTGCTTTTTCTAAGCAGAGAGAAAACAAATTGAGGAGCCATCATTACTAGTTACATCCACTCAAGCTTAGCTGATGGATTGTTTGAGGCCTCTTCAGACTCTTGGTTTTTTTAAAGCTTGCATACTGAACTGTAATCTAATAGAAACCAATATTAAATATATGTATAATGATGTTCTACATGTATATTAAACTCTATCAGTTAAGAGCCTTCTCAAAATAAATATTACTTTTTAGAATATTGTGCCTCAGACATACATAAACCATAAATATACTTGGGAGAAGGTAATAAGTGACAACATTATCATCCAAAGCAAAAACAGTTTATCGCATGCATTCCTTTGACTGTCAGTGCTACATCAATAAGTTAATGTAAAATATAAGAAAACATGTTATCCTTTGCCCTCACATGTTAAAAAAAAAACAAAAAAACTACAGACTTCAATTTATGACCACCAATATACAACAGCACTACTCAAAATAAATTATAATTTTTCTAAATATCCAAACAAAGCACACCAGGTGTCTACTCCATAATGTGTGTGTCCACCATTCCAAAGAGCGTTGGTTGTGTCTAGCATTGAAAGCTGCCAGGACAGACGATGGTTCCCTGCAATATTGTAATAAAAAGTGTTAATGCAAACTGGATGGATGAAGTATGCGCGCAGAAGACAGTCATATCATGTCATTTTCTAACCCTCTTAATCCACACCAGGGTTGCAAGGGGTGCTGAACTCTATACCAGCTAGCATAGGGTGCAAGGCAGGAAGAAGCACTGGACCAGGCACCAGTCCATTACAGGTTGACCACACACATACACACACACACACACACCCTACACATCAAACACACACAAGGCTAATTTAGTGTTCCCAATTCACCTGACTTTCATGACTTTGGTTAGTGAGAGAAAACCAGAGCACCTGAAGGAAACCCATGCAGACACGGAGAGAACATGGAAACTCCACACAGAAGAGACCTGGTAACCAAAACCCTAGTCTCCTTACTGCAAGGCAGCAGTGTTACCACTGTACCACCCAGCAGAAGACAGTAAGTTGGAGAAAAGTTATAAGAACCTATAGGAACTTAATAAAACAAAAATCAAAATAGCAAAGTATCTGAAAATAGTATAAATAAAATGTTAATATTTGCTACAGTCCACATTTATTCATGATGCAGATTACAGACCATACATTCCAGTAAGTGTATCTTCAAAACTGTTACTTGCATCTCAAAAAGAAAGATAGAAGATACAGGAGCAGTTAATGAAGAGAAATTCTCAACAAATGCATGGCAATGAAATGCTCAAAATATTTCAAAAGAGACTAATCTATTTGAACTATTACATAGGTATTTCTAAGAATTGCAAAAGAGATGGATGGATTTAATTGTAAATATTTTAAAAAATTGCTGACAGGTGCTTCTGACCATCTAATGACCATAGTACTGTACAACAATCTGCATAATTGCAGTATGTATTTCAAATTCATATTCATTCCTTAAATTATTTTATACATTTATATCATGAACCTGTGTTAACAAAATATTAATACAATTTAGTGCTAGCTAATTTATGAAAACACTATTTCACATACTGTTTCAGAAGCATTCTAAAATTACCAGGTATGCATATGAAGTTACCAAGTTGATTAAAATTATAAAACCTGGACAAAGAATATCACAAATGGAATGCAAAAAAATATGTAATTTTAGAATAAAAAAACCCTCACCTGTTTAATTTTCCATATAATATTTGTTCTGTTTTGGTAATATCTCAAGCAAATGTTTTCACTTTAAAAACCATAATTGTACAATAAAATGTGACTTTTATGCATTTGTACTTTAATAGTATGACAAACATGGCCTGGAGGGAAAAACTACATTACAATGTGGGTGGCCATTTCTTCTTGCCAAGTGTTGTCGGCAGAGAGCTGTCACACATTTGGAAGACAGATATATAAAAAGAATACAAATAATGGCAACACCAGTTTTCAGTTTTACAATGCTATGCAATAGCCTTAGGCATCCTAGATTTTTATATATGTTTTTTCTTGGATGTTTATTTTTTGTCTTTGGCATTAATGTGTCAGTAGAACAGGAGAAATTCCAGATTTCCGAACATTCATTTTCCAAAAAAATCTATGTTACAGAGAATTTTTTGTATTTATGTTATTACTTTGTAGGTCTATAACTTGGTGTATGATTAAACAAAAATAACACTCTGGTGGTAATGATCAGTGACAGAATGAGTTCATTGAACAGAACTGCTTATCTAATACAGAAGCAGGTGTAGAAAAAAAGAACAACCAGATGGACAAGGTGTGGCAGATGTGACAGTTTAACCTTCAGATTATCAGTTCTTAAACAATAGCATGAGTGAGCATAGTAACAAGAGTACAAGGGGGTCTTCCTGCATCAGCAAGACTTCTCCCAAGCAGACATTTTGAGGCAAAAAGGAGTTTTAAGATGTGTTACCCAAATTCTTCTGAAAAAACACAAGAAAACAAGCAAAGCTGACAACCAGAAACACACTGGTCACTTCTGGAGTGCAGCAGACAAAATAGCTACATCAGACTGCCATCCTTACCAAACTGGCACTGCTATCAACTCCGAATTCACAGAAACCAGTAGACCCCAAGCACATCCCTCTAGAGTCCAGAGAAGTCTTATCAGAAGCGGTCTTTATAGAAGGGCTGCTGCCAAAAGGCCATTACCCTTGAGTAAAAACAAAGCCAAGGGCCTCACCTACAAACAAAAATAAAAAGACATGAATGATGTACAGTGGTAGCAAGTTCTCTGGACTGGTAAATCAAAATTAGAAAAATATGGCTCAAACAGAAGAGGTGGATGAGTGCCTGCAGCAGTACAGTTGGGTTATTATTGCATTTCTTCAATTCATTTAGTCAGAATTAATGGAATCCTCAGTACTGACACAGGCAGAATATTATCCATCATGCCATATCATCAGAATGGCATCTGATCAGTCCCAACTTCAATCAGCTCAAACACATGGCCAAGGTCATAAAGAAGTATCTTCATCAAAAAAAGACAATAAAAAGCAGATGGCATTGCCTCCAAAGAGCCCTCAATATTATCAAGGCTGACTGGGATCACCTGGAGAGGCAAAAGCAAGTAAGACAACCAAAGTCTGCTGGAGAACCAAGGAAAGTTGAGAATGGGTGGATGTTTAATGGCAAAGGGTGGTTTTGCCAAATATGTATTTGATTTAGTCTTTTACTGCCATCATTTTTGAAAGTGTCCTTGCAGATTTTTTTTTACATCTGCCTATTATTTTTATTGTACCAAAGTTTATAATTTTCTTGTTTCTGTTAATCTTTATCTGCAAATATCTGACATTTTAAAATTGTTTTCAAAATTGTGTTTGTGCAGCAGCTGCTTTTATATATCATGTATGAATCCTACTAAAAGAGAATGAGCACAAGACACAGTAAAATAAGTAATACAGAAGACGTAATGTACTGTGTGCTTTGAAGTCCAACCCTTGGTCACTGGTTTCCTTGTCGTTGGTAGTATAAATGCTACCAATAAAGATGACTCTTCATTTTGTAAAAGCACACTCTTTCATACTTATTGTGAAGCGTAGGCTTATTACTGCTGCATTAGCATTAAAAATAAATACAGGCACTTCAAACTCAAGCAAAATGCAATCGAGATTATAAATTACATGGCATTTTACTTTGACACCATCACAGGCAGAAAGAATTACAATCAAGCATTTAAAATGATGTGACCTTTTTATTTCTGTTTTAAGTGTTTCTCCTGGTGTTAATAAGTTAGCATTGTACTAAAATATGTGTTTAATTGGTTAAATATGAGAGAAGAGAGTAATTTGCCTTCTGTTGTATAAGGAAATTCATAAAGATTTAACATTTGCTCTTTCTGAGTTTACATTTTGTCTGTCTTAGATAATTGCCTCTCCACTTCCACCTAACAATACAGTAAGATCCAGGAAGAATGGATGTAAAAGGCCGTTCTATCATAATAGAACAAAATAAGGCTGAGTCACAATTTAGTCTCAAGTAGCTGATCATTAGCAGCATTTCAGTTGTATGACACACCCAATCTGCCACAGATAAATTATTTTTATAGCTATCCAGGCAATAACCACTCATCTTTGTAAGTCACTGCATGGAATTATGTTTTTTTTACATTATTAAGACATAAAGGTATGTTCTACAATTGTTAACGATGATAGATAAAATATGCAAAATACAAAGTTTTAATATTATATAATAATAAACATTTAAAAATGTTATGCAAGTATCTGAAAACAACATTACCTATAATAATAAGTACACTGGTCAGTTGGGCCTGAAATAGGTACAGTTACTGCAAATAAAGTGAAATGACAAAGCAACTAAAAATACGTTATCAACAACAAACAATCACACCATGGGTCATCTTAAATCATGTGACTTTCACTCCTTATGATAGCCTGCTGTTACTTTAAAACAACTTTTTGTGAAATGTTGGTCTCTATCTGTTCAAAAGGGATAGTTTGCGGTCTTGCTGATAAACCTCACTCATACCTGAGTTCTCCTTACTACTGCCCTCTGGCAGATTTACTATTACTACTTGTACACCGTCTGTGAAGTTCTTTGCACATCTGTTCATCAGCTGCCCTTCGCATAGAGAACAACAATACCTTTTAAAATAGCTAGAGTCAACATTTAATGCACTGTGTATTACAATAAAGTCTAGCCCACTGGCTCCATGGAATGCAGCAAATAAAGTTATGGTGAAAAGTTATCTACACAGTATAATGACAGCAGGACTGGAAAAACATTCTCAGTTTTCTTTCTGTAGGTTATACTGTATATCTCAACTGTCTCCTTGTCTCTAGAGAATATTGAGCGGAAATAGAGAGAGAGATAAGTATAAGAAGCATGCAGTGCAAGTGAACTGGATTTTAAATCAGTTTCTGTGGAGACTGGTGGAACAGGTTCACATTGGAGCTGCAGAAAGAGAGAGAGAGAAAGTGTGAGCTATGGGTAGTTTACCACCTTTTAGTAAAGTTTTCAGCTTCAGACAGGCAGCAGAGGGTCATTGATTGAGTTTCTTACAAAAACTGTATGGCTTTATATTGGAAGCATTCAGCGAGGAGCCATAAGAAGCCCCTTCATCTGAAGGAAGAGACGGGAGTCAAAACTGTAGGAGGCATGGGACCTGTCACCAGTTGAAGGAGGTTCAGCATTCAGTTGCAGACAGACACTCAGGGAGTCCTGACGTAAGAGAAATGCAATGTAACTGGAGAGGCATGGGAGTCCCCAAGGTTTTGTTTGCCCAGTAATCCAACAGTGAGAGTGCACCACATGCATGGATGCCATTACAGACTTAATGGCAAACCAAACACAAAGACCAGAAAGAGCACAGGAGGTGCAAAGATTGGACAGCTGAAAGTATTTGTTATAGATGCAGCCACTAAACACTGGAGTAGTGAGCATTCACAGTTTGTATATTGTTAGATAAAATAATAGATTATCAGGAGACATATTTTAAAATTCATGTTAGATTGTTCCTTTAAGGTCTGTCAGTCAAATTGTGTCATGTGTTTGTCTATATTGCCAATGTGCAATACAGTGCAAAAATAGTGTTCTATAGAGAGAAAGGAAGTGGGAGGGGGTTATTGATGTTTTAGAGGTGCAGTCAGTGTAGCATAGTGGTTAATGCTTTAAACTTCAAACTCTGAGGTTGTGCGTTCAAGTCCTGCTATTGAAACTGTGGCCATGAGAAAATCACTTGACCTGCCTGTGCTCCAATTGTAAAAAATAAAAGAAATGCAATTGTATCATAAATGTTGTAAGTCGCCTTGGATAAATTTGTCAGCCAAATAAGAAAATGTAAATGTATGGAGGTGCAGCTAATTCAACATTGTTTAAATTAATTGCTGCATTCAAAATAATAATTTCTACTTTATAAATGAATTAAACTTATATAGAATGAAAAACAAAATGAAAATGGCAATTAGTAGCATTACATAGCCAAGTATTTATAACATAAAAGTGCTGTTTTATAAGGTATAGTAGAGGAATAGCAGTTTTTGCAGTCCAGCTCCACCCTATTGGTCAGAAAATATACACAGTGTGTGACATCCCAGCTTTGTGTTATTCTGTATATTGTACCCTTATGTCAAATATATTATGAAATGCACAGAGCTGTATATAAAAATATAAAAGAATATGTGGCTGCATAAACTACATAATGTACAAATAAAATCATGGATATATTGCAGCAATGATTTAGAAAAAATAATTTTAATGATTATAGCATTTTAGTAATTAACTATGTGGCATATGGAACCAGGATGAACAATGAAACCCTTTCCTGGCCAGGAGGCCAATACAATGGATGGATGATCATGAAGTGAGCTGTGAAGCTGGTGCACTGGGACTGGCATCCCAGCAGCAATGGACTGGAATCTATTACCCTGCTGGGAGGCCAGCATAGTGGACGTGTAACTGGGATGGAGAAGAATTCTGACTGCAATGGTTAACAGCTCCTTTCTCTGCTCAAGTCACCCACATAAACTGGGTGGCAGCATTTTTTGTGGTGAGTCCCTTTATTGATGCATGGATGTTATGGGCCCATAGGGCTACCCTGTTGGGTTCCTTGGTAGCCACAACAGGAACCTAGTGGAAGATGAATGCTCTGTTCCAGGATGGTTCTGCCTGACCTGGAAGTGTTTCCTGAAGTCAATGGTATGGAAAGTGGAAAGTACTCCCCGGGTGGGTTTAAAAGAAAGAGTCTGTGTCAGGAAAGAAGAAGTACAGCACTCACCGTGAAGAAGTGGAGAAGAAAGAGAGGACTGTACTAGGCTATACTGTGGTGTATTGAGTAAAACAAGTCTGATAAAGGTACACTATATAGTACTGTGTGTGGTCTGGTGACTACACATTTAATTTTATATATATATATAAAACCTCAAATTGGGACCTTAGTGGTGTCGTGCAGCGGGTGACGCCTCTGCACCACACCAGTTCCGATCCCCAACAGACCTGACCCAATTGGCTCTCCAACGGTTTCGACTCTTCTGGGGATGGGACTTCCGAGGACTTTCTCTCATCCCCTTCATGATGCAAGCAGCCTTCCTATGGGTGCCTACAGCAGAGCTACTCCCACAGAGAGCAAAAAGGAGTCCTATCTGTCGTCTTGGAGCTGTGTGAAGGTTTTTTTACAGTGGCTGGAGTACCAATTCTGTCACCAAGCCCCATGATTTCCCTGCAAGTTGGAGGACCGCTTGCAGGGCCGGATGCAGTTTAACATCATGCCCAGGACAAATCAGTATATTGGATAAATTGCAGCAATGATTTAGAAAAAATAATTTTAATGATTATAGCATTTCATCACACCATCAGCAGTGTGTCTGTTTGCGGAGAGAGTGTTGACCTTGTTGAGAGGTTTACTTACCTTGGCAGTGACATTCATGTCTCTGGTGACACTTTCTATGAGGTCAGTAGAAGGATTGGGAGAGCATGGGGGTCATGAGGTCGCTGGAAAGGGGTGTATGGCACTCTTGATATCTATACAAAAGGACGAAGGTCCAGGGGCCTCATATATAACACCGTGTGTAGAACTCACGCTATAACATGGCGTTAGCACAAAAGTGGCAATGTGCGTACGCACAGAAAAATCCCGATGCATAAATCTGTGCGTACGCAAACTTCCACGTTCTTCCGCTACATAAATCCCGGTCAGCGTGAAAAGTAACACATGTGCACGTGCCTGCTGTCCTGCCCCAATTCCTCCCAGAATTATGCCTCTTTGAATATGCAAATCAATATAAATAGCCCTTAAGCTCAGCCTTCTGTGCAAAGACAATGGGAAAAGCACGGGGGAAAATAGAAGAATTTCAGCAAATACCAAGTGGAGGCAAGGAAAAACGTACTAATTGTTGGTTTAAACAGTGATATAATTAACAAAAGGAAGTTGATCGAGTGACAGAGTGTCAGAGAAATAAAAAAGAAGTTGTCAGATATCAAAGTCGGTGTGAAAAGGCGAGTCGTAGCCCACCGTCTGAGTGTCATATGAAAGCTTATTAGGGTACAGAGGAAAAAAAAAATAGGCACACAGTGGGAAAAAAGCACAAAATGTCAACTTTAATCTCAAAATTTCCACTTTAATCACATAGTTTATTTTGTAATTAAAGTAGAACATCATAAACTTCATTTTAAAATCGTTTAATTTACTAGTTTCTCAAATCCCCCCACTAAAGTAGCACGTTAAATGCTTTGTTTTGTAATTGATCTTCTATGTGCTCTATGTATGTGAATCATTACATGCTTCCGGGCTTTCTCTTTCTCCGACAGGACACAGAATCCATTACATTCATGATATAACAGCTCTCTGAATAATTAAAATGCTGAGATGTATACGTGATATCTTTTTTCATGATGATAGAAGTTAAAGCATGTTATTAAACATGGGAACATGGAGGCGCAGTGATTGTGTGCGACCTTCGACGAAATTATTGCAGCAGTACTGTCTCCTTTAAACGTACTAACCTCCAATTTCTGTCCTTACTTTTCTTTCTCCAAATACCCAATCGCCACACAATCAGCTCTGTAATAGACGTTAAGCCATCTGTAAGCTTACAACGCCGATTCTTCAAAACTTTTAAGGAACATTAAAATATCTTCATAGTATGTGTTTAATTATTCTATCCATCTATCCTTCCAGTGTCGTGCCAGCCCAGCAAGAATGCAGCACAAGGTAGGATAAATCCGTGAACTAGCTAGCGCCGCGGCACCGTGTCCTCACATGTTTAATTATTAACAATACAGATTATTTAAATGGAGTTAAAGTTTTATCTGTATAATATAATCTACATATTTTGCTGCATTTCATCTTAAAAATGATATCGTCATCATATGTAAATGCGTGCTTTATAAAGTGGCGCAGGTTGTGCAATATTATAACTGTATCACATGTTTATAGTGAGGTAATTCTACTTATAAGTACAAGCAGTTCTACAAGGAGGACTTGATGGACTGATTGACTGTGTTTAAAGTTCTTGGGATGAAACTGTTTCTGAACCGCGAGGTCCGTACGGGAAAATCTCTGAAGCATTTTGCTGTGGCTGAGGCAGCGTGTGCTTGATGCTGTATCCCGATAATTCTCTTTCCGATCAGCTGCTGCTGTGATTCCCCACTCAGATACAGTGAAATAAATACTCTGAGAGGTGCAGTGAGAGTAATATTAAAAAAGATCATCCGCTGTGGCAACCCTTAACAGGAGCAGCTGAAAGAAGAAAAAGAAGGTGTGTGAGAGTAACAACGCTAAAGCAGTTATGGTATTTAGAATAGTTTGACCAGTCTGTGGACCATTATATTGTTACAAGTTAATTACACTCAGATGCATTACATTAATAAACAATATGCGGTTAGTTTTAGTGTATTTACAAAGCCGCGTCAGGAATGTGGATCTAAAAGAGAAAGGGAATCCACACAGGAACAGTAGCACTGCTTTGATGCTGGGTGCCGCCAGTCTGCAAAACCGAGCACAGAACTTGTGTACGACAGGGTATGAGGTACCGTGGAAATGTGCATGGCTTTACGTCAAGTTTAGGTTTTATACATTGCGATTTGAACGTGGAAACGTTCTTACGCAACATTTCTGTGCGTACGCACCATTTATACATGAGGCCCCTGGTGTTTCCTGTCTTGCTATATGGTTGTGAGAGATGGACGCTATCCCGTGACCTGAGACAAAGACTGGACTCCTTTGGTACTGTGTCTCTCTGGAAAATCCTTTGGTTTGACTTTGTGTCGAATGAGCGGTTGCTCATGGAGTCCCGAATAAGGCACATTACCTGCATTGTGAGGGAGAGTCATTTATGGCACTACGGCCATGTGCCGTGTTTCCCTGAAGGTGATCCAGCTTGTAGGATCCTCATTGCTGGGGACCCAAGTGGCTGGACAAGGCCAAGGGGCCGCCCACATAACACCTGGCTACGGCAGACAGAGGGTCATTTCCAGAGGGTGGGACTGGACCGCGTGTCTGCCTGGGTGGTTGCCAACTGGGATTCCGACCTGTTTTTGTCATGTGGTGGGTGCAGCAACACACTGTACCAGGACATGCTCCGCAACTTGACTTGACTTGACATTTTAAAGGTTAAGTACTGATTTGCCAGGAAGTATAAAAGGATCAGAAGAGGTGGCTTTTGTGGAGCCTATACTTACCCGTTACACTAGGGTGCAACATTCTTGTCTCACTGCCCCTACTTTTCAATACAATGCAATACAATACAATTAATTTTTGTATAGCCCAAAATCACACAAATAGTGCTGCAATGGGCTTTAAAAGGTCCTGCCTTTTGACAGAACTTCAGCCTTGACTCTCTAAGAAGACAAGGAAAAACTCCCAAAAAAACCCTTGTAGGGAAAAAACAGAAAAAACCTCAGGAAAGGCGGTTCAAAGACAGACCCCTTTCCAGGTGGGTTGAGCGTGCAGTGGGTGTCAAAAAAAGGGGTTAATACAATACACAAAACTGAACACAAATAATCCTCAATATAATATAATAGTGCAATAGAAATATTACAAGTACAGAGCAGAATTCTATAGTAGATGATATTACATAATACAATTTCGATATCTTTTTCAACACACAGGCAAAGTCCTGTGCTACTTTTTGGTGGTACACTATGCCTACCACTGCAAGTATGAAGGCATCTTTGCCTTCTAGAAACTTTCACCTGACCTGGAAGTACTTCCATCAGGATACGCCCTGGTACATCCAAGTGAGTCAGAGCTGGGAGGAAGGAAGGCAACACTTGCTGGAGGAAGGTAGATAGAGATAAAAGAGATACCAAAGAGCAACTATTTATTCCATGAAGGGCTGTGTGGTGTGGGAAATGCTTACTGGAAGGGTTTCCCTCAATAAAAATTATTTTATTGAAGTAAAGTGGTGTTGGGCCTTATGTGCCAGAGATGTTTTTCAGGCTCAGCAACACCCTCTGCTGTTCACAATATATATATTTATATATTATTATAAATGTCAAAAAAACACATTTGGTGCCCTTGTATCTAAAATGATGCCATTTTTCAAGACATCTGATCACACTTCACATAGAACAAAATAAAAAATGTAATAATAACAAAAGGTATCGGTTCCAGCAGCAGTCATGCTTGGCCTTCTAAGAAAGCAGTTCTTAACTGTTTACATCTAGATGTGCGTAGACATGAGGTACAATTATAGGTTTGTAACAATGTAAAATGTTTTTAGGGTTCAAAGGTTTTTAGGGTTCTTTGGTAATGAGACTGATCAATAAGCTAGAAGAATAAGAATCAGATGATTTACTTTTACACCAGCAAGCAGGATTCTAAATACTCTGAACTGCAGGCGGCAGTTACAATAAGGATTCATGTGCTTGTAATCAAAGAAGATCAATACGCAGTGCTCAGATATATCATTTACCATGAAAGCAAGCAAAAATGGCAACAACAGACCCCTTTAAAATATTTTATTTAGCAAGTGTTATTCAAAATTTAGTTGATCTCTAGCTTTTAAATATACACATAAAAATACAATTATATATTTTCAGGTTAATTTATTGGACTGTTGAATCAGAATTAACTTAGTACCAATGACTTTGTGGTCTGCATAAGCTATTAATCTTTCTTACTAATTAAACAGTGATGTCCCTGAAGCATTTAATAGCTTGCCAGGAATAAAAAAATAGATATCTGAAGGCTATAAACCTTGAGAACTGGAGTGAATAATCTTGGTATTAATATCTAAAATCCCCCCTCTTTTAATTAATCCTGAAATAAGGTATGGCTCAATACACTAGCACATAACAACAACAAGAGCAGCTAAACTTAATCTTAACTTGTCTAAATGCTGGTCAGCATGGAATAGCAGAATATCTTGGACCTGCTCTACATAGATGCTCATTTGCACAAACATAGGAGAACCACTTGCTGCAAAATTGCAGCTGTATACATTTTTTTCACTTCTTGTTGCAAGTCTACTCATTTACACAGTCACATAGACTTACTTCTTTATTTCAATTTATAAGTCCATCAGTTTTTTTTTTTCAAAATTTTCAAGATTTGAACATTCATCCACCCATCTGTTTTCTAAACCTTCTTATCGAGAGCAGGGTCATAGGGAAGCTTGAGCCTATTCCAATTTGAAGATTTAACATTTTCTTTCTAAATAAAACCTCTCACGGTTTTACACATATAAGCCTGAGTCTTTGTTAAAAGAAACATACAGCAGCAGAATTCATTTATCCATTACTGTATCTAGTACAGAGAATTTATTACAAAGTACCGCCTCTGTTGAAGGAAATATGTCAAGAGTGGTGTTGGGAAGAAGGCCTTACAACAGCATTCTCAAGATGAACAGAAGTTAATTCTACAGAATACTGTACATTCTTGCACAATTTTCAGCAATGTTGGTGGAGACCATGTGACCTTTATTGGTGGATGCATGCATGCCAGGGTAGCTAATCCCACTCACTTATATGCCATTTTCTTTCTTCATTTCCTCTCAAAACCTCAATACAACCATCTTTAAGAATTTTAATCAAATAATGTTATTCAAATAATATCATCTTTGATTGGGAGATCACACTCTGCATTTTACAGCTTACTGAAAAAAGTTCCCTTCACCAAGGCAGAAACTTAAAAATGTCAAAAATACAATGGTCTTTTTGTCAAATGATACAAGAAAGTGAACTGATGATCAGTTTGTTGAAACATTCCTAAGAAAAGCCTGATGCACTTAACCACAACATAAATTACATTTAAGAGAAACAAAGGAATATTCAGTAGTGAAGTGCATTAGATATTAAAGTGTATCATAATAACAGACAGATTAAGCCACAGAAAAGTGAGGCTGTGCCTCTAACTTCCTAATTAACATTAGAACAATCTAGAAAAAGAACAGGCTATTCAGTCCAGCAAAGGTCACTATCCACTAAATTCTCCCAAAATAACATCAAGCCTAGTTCTGAAAGTCCCTGAAGTCCTACTGTTTACCACACTACTTGGTACCTTATTCCCTGTGTCTGTTTTTCTCTGTGTGAGGAAAACCTTCCTAGTGTTTGTGCAAAATAACAAGTTACCAACTGTGTCCCTGTGTTCTTGATGAACTCATTTTAAAATAACAGTCTCGATCCACTGTATCAATTCCCTTCAAACTTTTAAACACTTCAATCATGTCTCTTCTTAATTTTATTTTGCTTTTTATTTTTAATCTTTCCTCATAATTCATCCTCTGTAGCCATGCAATCAGGCTAGTTGCTATTCTCTGGACCTTTTCCAGAGCTGCTATGTCCTTTTTGTAGCCTGGAGACCAAAACTGCACACAGTACGCTAGATGAGGTCTCACCTGTGCATTATAAAGCTTGTGCCTAAGCTCCTCTGACTTTTAGTCTGCATATTGTGCTATATAACCTAATATTCTGTTTCTGTTTGCCTTCTTAATGGCTTCTGAACACTGTCTGACAGTTGATAGTGGCAAGCTCACTATGACTCTTAAATCCTTCTCATAAGGTGTACTTTTGAGTTTCAGACCTCACATTGTGTGTTAAAACCTAACATTTTTACTTTCTAAGTGTGATACTTTATACTTACATTAACAATCATCTGCAACAAATCTGCCCAAGCCTGTATGCTGTCCAAGTCCCTGTGCAATGATTCAAATGATTTTAGATTATCTGGCAATCCACCTAGTTTGGTATAATCTGGAAATGTAACCAGCTTTTTATTCTTATTCCAGTCTAAATCATCCATCCATCCATCCATCCATTATCCAACCCGCTATAACCTAACTACAGGGTCACGGGAGTCTGCTGGAGCCAATCCCAGCCAGCACAGGGCACAAGGCAGGAAACAAACCCCGGGTAGGGCGCCAGCCCACCACAGCCTGTCTAAATCATTTATATATTGGGTTATTGGGTGTAAACTCTTGTTTATTATGAATAAGTTCTTCTTAAGTTTGCATATGCTGGATTTATGTCCAAGTGTCTGTTGATGGCGTTTTTATTCGATAACCAGGATTCAGCCAGCTCTCTAGCACTTTTAGTACTGGCTTCAAATTTTACTTGTACATCGTCCCAATTGAATGTATGTCCTTTTGATGTAGTATGTGTATAGATCAATTTCTGCCTCACTCCGCACTGTCTTGTGCAATGAGGCCGCAGAGAACTTAAACAACTCGGCACATCCACATAAAAAACGACAAGGGGTGAGCGAGCTATCTTGAAAGCTTTTACTGGACTACAAAAGAAACATACAGACAAAATATATACAAAAGAAACATACAGACATTTATAGGTGTACAATCAAAGACAATAAAGAATGATTTACAAAGCAATACATAGCAGACAGTGTACAGTAAACAATAAAGCTTTAAAGACACTTACAAGGCGAGTGAATTCCACTGTTGGATCAAGACAAGAGAAGTGCGTAGACAGAGGTTCAAATTGCTGCGTACCACAACTAACCAGACACAGGGGTTTATATACCCTAAGGATACATTTTGGACGTGACTGAAACAAGAGATAAAAGGGGTGCCTACGTGAGACACATGGGGTGTATTGTATTCAAATGTTTATTATGGGACCTACGTGCTTTATATGAGTTTCATAGACTTTCATAATACCACTGTGAGCGTGAGACGTGACTGACAGGTGTGTTAATAAATGACAAGATGAAGGGGGAGCACAGTTCAACAAATAACAGTCTCAACTAACAAGATGTGGGGCAGAACATCAATGATAGTGAGTCCTTTCTTCTGACGGCGTTGCGGTGTTCCTGTATACGTGTTGCGATTCTTTTTGAAGTTTGTCCAATGTATACTGAGCACGGACTGCATGGAATGCTGTACACTGCGTTTCGTGTTTCTGCTGTTGATTTCTTGTTTTTAGCATTAAAGAGGACCGTGCGCAGATTGTTCGTGGGTTTGTGTGCTATTCTGACACCTGACTTGGCCAGGATGCGTGCTGCACCTTCAGACACATTGTGGTGATAAGGGAGTGAGTGCCAGGTGGGGTGGGGGTTCTGATTCACAAACCCACAAAGACGTGATGGAAAAAGTTGTCATGAATATACTACTGACCGGGATACCTGCAGTTCTTCGAGATGAATTTCTGCGTCATGATATTAAATCATTAACGATTATGTCCAGACGATTGGAGGGTTCACAGTCCGCTTGGAGAAAGAGTGGTGGATTTGGTGCTGCTTCGCATACTGTGAACGAACGTCCAGGACATTCTCCTCGCTTCGATCGATGGAAACAACATCGACAAGCTGCAGGACCTGGAAATCGAACGGGGTCAGGTAGGACCCGGGGGAATCCAGTCGTAGAAGAGATGCCTATTTCTGAGGAAACGGCAACAGCGGGCCGAGGAAACCGTGGACGTCGCAGAGGATATTTCGGAAGCGGAGCCGACCGTAGATGTTTCCGGTGTGATCTACTCGGCCATTTGGCAAGAGAATGTCGCTTGTCTCCAGCTCAATCAATGGAAGTTGGACTGGCCGAAGTTTGTTGCGCAAATATTACATATTCTTCGGATAGAAAAGATGGCTTATTGATCCCGGTGAAATTGGGGGGCAGAGAAATCTCAGCATTGTTAGACTCGGGAAGTGACCTTTGTATTGTAAGATGAGACTGTCTTGATGAACGATGCCTTAGAGACTGTGAGACTGTAAAAATACGCTGTGTACATGGTGATGTTAAAGATTATCAGACATTACTTCTTCCTTTAACTTATAGGGGTCGCCACTTTAAGGTTTGGTCTGCCGTTTCAGACTCATGCCCATGGCCATTACTCATAGGACGGAGAAATGCCCTTTTTCCTAAACTGATTAATAAATGTCAGGGACCAGTAGTCCAATCCAATATTGAACTTAGTGAGGGGGGAGAAGACGAAAACCAAGACGAAGAACTGGTGGCGGCCGGGGAAAATCTAAAGCTCAACTTAGATATTGAACCCGATCTCTCCAGTGAGATGGAGGTCACCCCCGACAATTTTCCAGAATGGGCTGGTCCTTCTACGTCTTTCCAGATTGCAAACGCCTCCGAACACAAACCGAGCATTAACGAACAATCAGATTTTGTGTGTTTGCAGCATACTGATAGCTCATTAGAATATGCATTTAAACAGGCTCGCTCTGCCAATGACTCTTATTACCAAGAGCGTGATTCCGTGGGCGTGAAAACCCCGCACTTTATAGAAAAGGACGGTTGCCTTTTTAGAGTGATCTCATATCATTTAAAGGGGGAATTTATTGAACAACTGGTTGTACCTGAAGCACATAGGGAAACTGTTTTGCATCTGGCACATTCTCACATCTTGGGAGGGCACCTCGGTGCTGACAAAACCAGACAGCGGTTATCAAAACGATTTTATTGGCTTAATGTGGGAAAAGATGTTGAACGGTTTTGTACTTCATATCCAGACTGCCAGATTGTCTCTGCTTATAAGCCTCCTCGGGCTCCCCTTTGTCCTATGCCCATTTTAGAAGTTCCCTTTGAGCGGGTGGGATTAGATATTGTAGGCCCTTTACCTAAGACTAAGAATGGGTACCAATATTTGCTGGTGTTGGTTGATTATGCAACACGATATCCTGAAGTGATCACCCTGAAAAAGGCCAACTCCTCGGCTGTAACCAGAGCTCTGTGTGATATTTTTACTCGTATTGGTATCCCTAGAGAAATCTTAACTGATCAAGGCACACCTTTTACTTCTCGCGTGATGAGACAATTGTGTGACAGCTTTGCTATTAAGAAATTGAGTACCACTGTTTACCATCCACAAACGAATGGTTTGACTGAGCGATTTAAAAAAACTTTGAAAAAGATGATCAGGCGAGTCGCTCATAAAGATCCCACAACCTGGGACACTGTTCTGCCTTTTGTTTTGTAAGCGGTGCGAGAATCACCACTGGCATCCACTGGCTTGAGTCCGTTCGAGTTGTTATTCAGCAGGCGGCCGCGAGGCATCCTGGATGTTGTATGAGAGGAATGGATAGGAAACGAGCGAGCAGCTCAAGGACCAAGCTTTGCAGATTGGCTAATTTCATTGCAAGACAGAATTTCTATGCTTTCCTCTATTGCTGTGGAGCATCAACAAAGAGAACAGGAAGCTCAGAAGCGTCTTTACGATAGGCGCAGTAAGCTCTGTGAATTCAAACCTGGCGATCGTGTTTTGGTACTGGTTCCGTCCGACCCACACAGATTCTTAGCTAAATGGCAGGGCCCCGCCATTATTGAGGAGTGTATGAGTCCGGTAAATTACAAGGTTAGAATACCAGGCCGGCGCAAACCATTCCAGATTTTACACATTAACCTCTTGAAGGAATGGCACGACCGGCAAGAGGTTAACACTTCCTTGGCTGCTGTTTCTCAAACCGATGTTACCATTGGTAACGATCTTACTGACACGCAAAAGACAGAACTGTTATCTTTGATAGAACGGAACACTGATGTCTTTTCAGACTTACCAGGCAAGACTAACATTACAAAACATAAAATCACTACTGAACCTGATGTTTGAGTACAGATGCGGCCGTTCCGGATACCGGAAGCGCGCCGAAATATTGTGCGCGAAGAGGTAAAAAAGATGCTGACATTGGGTGTAATTCGTGAAAGTAAAAGTGACTGGTGCAGCCCAGTCGTATTAGTCCCAAAGCAAGACGGTTCGGTTCGCTTCTGTATCGATTTCAGACGCTTGAATAAGGTCTCTAAATTCGATGCTTATCCCATGCCCCGTGTCGATGAACTGTTGGAAAAACTGGGTCAGGCAAGCTATATCTCCACGCTAAATCTCACGAAAGGCTATTGGCAGGTGCCTTTAGAGGCTAGCAGTTGTGAGAAAACAGCATTCGCGACTCCTGACGGACTTTATGAATTTACAAGACTCCCGTTTGGTCTTCACGGTGCACCTCTAACTTTTCAGCGTATGATGGATCAGATCCTGCGTCTTCACTCTGAATATTCCGGGGCATACCTTGACGATGTCGTGATTTTCAGCAGTGATTGGCAAACACACTTAGAGAGGCTTCAAGCTGTTCTTGAAAGCTTGAGACAGGCTGGCCTTACTGCTAACCCTAAGAAATGTAAACTGGGCATGTCCGAGACTCATTACTTAGGCTATTCTATGGGCAAGGTTTTACTTAGGCCACAGTTAAGGAAAATAGAAGAAATGCTTGTTTACCCGAGACCTGAGACACAGAAACAAGTACGTGCTTTTCTGGGGCTTGCTGGTTACTACAGAAGATTTATTCCAAATTTTGCACATAGAGCTGCTCCTCTTACAGAACTTACTAGAGGCAGAAAAAACCGACCTATCTTGTGGACGGAAAATTGCGAAACGTTCTTTCAGCGATTTAAGAAAAGCATTGTCTTCTTACCCGGTTCTAAGGAACCCGGATTTCACAAAAGATTTTATTTTGCAAACAGACGCAAGTGCATTTGGTGTGGGCGCAGTCCTGTCACAGATTTTTGATGGAGAAGAACATCCAATCACATATTTGAGTAGGAAATTACTGCTTAGGGAATGTAATTATTCTACAATTGAGAAAGAATGCTTGGCAATTAGGTGGGCTGTGGAAGCGCTTCGCTATTACTTGTGGGGACGAAACTTCACTTAAGTAACTGATCATGCTCCACTTAAATGGTTATACCGACAGAAAGATACAAACTCTCGCCTCATGAGATGGTTTCTGGGCTTACAACCTTACAGTTTCACAGTAAAACATCGACCAGGTTCTGAACACGTCAACGCAGACGTTTTATCACGACTACATGAACCTGGTACAGAGAGTCGCTTGATTCACGGGAATGTGAATAAAGCTGAGGGGGAGGGTGTGAGTTGGAGGGCTGATCGCACCCCAAGAAGATACAGACGCCCCTGGGAAAACCCCAATCCCTGAAACACAGACTACCCTCACATTGCTCCTTACCCTCTCACTTTTGCTATAACGCGTAATAGAAGCCTCGCGCGATACTCCGCTAACTTAAAAGCCTTGTGCAGCGCCTGTCAGTTTTGGAATTGATTGTTTTGCTTTTATCTCTCTCTGACATTCTCTGCTCCTAGCGGAACTGTCATCTCTGACTTGTCATGGAGCACGTTTAAGCTTTTGAA
>JANRMT010062791.1:18307129-18337613 GCA_026402145.1 Polypterus bichir lapradei
AGGGTCATGTGACACATCAAACTTATTGGGAATTTCACAAGAAAAACAATGGTGTGCTTGGTTTTAACGTAACTTTATTCTTTCATGAGTTATTTACAAGTTTCTGACCGCTTATAAAATGTGTTCAATGTGCTGCCAATTGTGTTTGTGTTAACAAACAAAACCACCACTATTGGTCTGACACTAACCCACATTGGATAGATCCCTCCAAGACTGTTGGAACAAAAAAATTGATGGTATGGTGTGGTATATGGGGTACAAAGATAGTGGGGCCATTCTTCATCAATGGAAACCTCAAGGCCACTGGATATGCGAAATTGCTACATAATGATGTGTTTCCCTCTTTATGCACTGAAGCTGGCACGTTCCCTGAGTTTTTCCAGCAAGATGGTGCACCACCACATTATGGGTGTCAGGTCCGAGCATTCCTAGATGAACAGTTTCCTGGAAAGTGGATTGGTTGTCGTGGGCCAGTTGAATGGCCCCCAAGGTCTCCCGATCTGACCCCCTTAGACTTTTATCTTTGGGGTCATCTGAAGGCAATTATCTATGCTGTGAAGATACGAAATGTGCAGCACCTGAAACTACGGATACTGGAAGCCTGTGCTAGCATTTCTCCTGCGGTGTTGCTATCAGTGTGTGAAGAGTGGGAGAAGATGGTTGCATTGACAATCCAACACAATGGGCAGCACATTGAACACATTTTATAAGTGGTTAGAAACTTGTAAATAACTCACGAAAGAATAAAGTTACGTTAAAACCAAGCACACCATTGTTTTTCTTGTGAAACTCCCAATAAGTTTGATGTGTCACATGACCCTCTTCCTATTGAAAAAACAAAAGTTGGATCCAAAACTTCAAACATCATGGTCACCACCCGTCTTGTAAAGTTTCCCCCCTCACATATACTAATGTGCCACAAACAGGAAGTTAATATCACCAACCATTCCCATTTTATTAAGGTGTATCCATATAAATGGCCCACCCTGTATATTTATATATACATTGTCACAGGTGGCTGGGGGTCAAGCCCAGCCGGGACGCCCGAGGGGACCGGAGGAAGGCTGGTGCCTCCTCCCAACCACGAGGGGGCGACCGCCCTGGTTTTGTTGGTGGCCTTGGGTAGGGGGCTTGGAAGCCCAACCCTGTAGGGGCCCGTGGCCACCGCCAGGTGGTGCCCCGGTGCCTGAAGAACCCTGGAGCCCAGCACTTCCGCCACACCAGGAAGTGCTGGGGGGAAGAAGAATGGGGACACCCGGAGGGCTTCCGGGTGCGCAGCCGGCACTTCCGCCACACGGGGGCGTGTCCAAGGAGGAGTGCCGGGAAACAGCTGGAGCCCATCCGGGGTGGTATAAAAGGGGCTGCCTCCCTGCATTCGGGGGCGGAAGTCGGGTGGAAGAGGACGGAGCTGGAGAGAGGACTGGAGGCGGCCAGAAGAAGGGCACGAAAGACTGTGAGAGGCCCGGACTTTGGGGGAATTGGTGCTGGAGGCACTGGGACGTGCACTAAATTTGTAAATATTGTAAATAGTTGTGGTGGTAATAAAAGTGTGCTGGGTGAACAAACGATGTCCGTCTGTCTGTGTCCGGGTCCCGTTCCACAACATGTATTAAAAATAGCAGCAACCCTGGCACTGACCCCTGTGGGACACCACTGTTAACATCAGCCAATTCTGATAAGGTTCCTTGCACCACAACCCTCTGCTTCCTTTGTTTGAACAATTTTTGCACCCATCGATTTGCACACTACACTATGAACTCCCACCTCTTTTAGTTTAATGCCCAACCTCTCATGTGGCACCTTATCAAATGTCTTTTGAAAGTCAACATAAATTGTATCATACTCTCCACTTTAATCATATTCTTTTGTTGCTTCCTCATAGAATTCAGGCATGTTGATAAAACATGAACTTCCTGTTCTGAACCCATGCTGACTGTTCAGTAAAACTCCTGGGGCCTCATGTATAAACGGTGCGTACGCACAGAAATGTTGCGTACTCCCGTTTCCACATTCAAATTGCGATGTATAAAACCTACACTTGGCGTAATGCCACGCACTTTTCCACGGTACCTCATGCCCTGGCGTGCGCAAGTTCCCCGCTCGGTTTTGCAGACTGGCAGCACCCATCGTCAAAGCAGTGCTACTGTTCCTGTGAGGTTACTCTTTATTTTCCTGAAGCGGCTTTATAAATACACTGAAACTAACCGCATATTGTTTATTAGTGTAATGCATCTGATTGTAATTAACTTGTAACAATATAATAGTCCAGGGAATAGCCATAGTATTCTAAATACCATAACTGCTTTAGCGTTGTTACTCTCACTGCACCTTCTTCTTCTTCTTTCAGCTGCTCCCACTAAGAGTTGCCACAGCGGATCATCTTTTTCCATATTACTCTCACTGCACCACTCGGAGTATTTATATAACTGTATCTGAGTGGGAATCACAGCAGCTGATCGGAAAGAGAATTATCAGTATACAGCTTCAAACACACGCTACCTCAGCCATGGCAAAACGTTTCAAAGCCTTTCCTGTACGGACCTCGCGGTTCAGAAACAGTTTCATCTCAAGAACTTTAAACGCACTTAATCAATTGCTCCTTGTAGAACTGTTTGTACTTATAAGTACAATTACCCCACTGTAAACTTGCACTATAGTTATAATATTGCACAACCTGAGCCACTTTATAAAGCGCGTATTTACGTATGATGACAATATCATTTTTAAGATGAAATGCAGCAAAATATGTTTATTATATTATACAGATAAAACTTTAACTTCATTTAAATAATCTATATTCTTCACTGGGACTGGAATGAAGGATAGAATAATTAAACATGTACTACAAAGATATTTCAATGTTCCTTAAACGTTTTGAAGAATCGGCGCTCTAAGCTTACAGATGGCTTAACGTCGATTACAGAGCTGATTGTTTGGTGATCGGTAACTTGGATAAAGAAAAACAAGGACTGTAGGGGCGGCTACGCCAATATATATTGAATATAAAACAGAGACGAAATAACAACACGGCTAAAAACGCAGCGACAAATTTCTGCAAAAGTTAAATGCTTGTGTCATGAGCACGAGGCGGCTATGCAGTGTCCGCAACGGACGTGGCCATCCACCGTGCATAAGATACCATATTGACATCGGCGGGTGAAGGGGCCACCGATTCTTTCTCTGCCCAGGGCCACCATGAGCCTAGAACCGCCCCTGAGTACTGCTGCAATAAATTATTTCATTAAAGGTCGCACACAATCACTGCGCCGTGAAACCCATGTTTAATAAAGTGCTTTAACTCCTATCATCATGAAAATGATATTATGTATACATCTCAGTATTTTAGTTATTCAGAGAGCTGTAATATCACGAATGTAATGGATTCTGTGTCCAGTTGGAGGAAGAGAGCCAGTTTAAGAAGCAAGTAGTGATTCACACACACAGATCACATACAAAACAAAGCATTTAACGTGCTACTTTAATTACGATGTGATTTGAGAAACTGGTTAATTAAACGATTTTAAGATGAAGTTTATGATGTTCTACTTTAATGACAAAATAAACTACATGATTAAAGTGTAAATTTCGAGATTGAAGTTGACATTTCGTGCTTTTTCCCCACTGTGTGCCTTTTTTTTCTCTGTACCCTAATAAGCTTTCATATGACACTCAGACGGTGGGCTACAACTCGCCTTTTCACGGCGACTTTGATATGTGACTTGTTTTTTATTTCTAGCACTGTGCAATTTTGTGAATGTGAGCTTTCAAGTTTCTCCAACACGCTATGTCACTCGATCAACTGCCTTTTGTTGATTATACCACGGTTTAAATAAACAAATAGTATGTTTTTCCTTTGCCTACACTTGGTATTCACTGAAATTCTTATATTTGCCCCCGTGCTTTTCCCATTGTCTTTTCACAGAAGGCTGAGCTTAAGGGCAATTTATATTGATTTGCATATTCAAAGAGGCGTAATTCTGATAGGAGTTGGGGCGTTACATAAAATGCGTGCACGAGCGTTACTTTTCACGCTGATCGGGATTTATGTAGCGGAAGAATGTGGAAGGTGGAGTACACACAGATTCCTGCATCTGGATTTTTCTGTGCGTAAGCACATTTTGGCTTTTGTGCGTACGCCATGTTATAGTGCGAATTCTACGCACGGCGATATACATGAGGCCCCTGTTCTTGTCATGTGTTGCTTAATCTTTCCCTTAATAATTATATTAATATATTTTCTTTATTTATCGCATACATAGATATACAGGACAACACACAGTGAAATGCATCTTTTCGCATACCCCTTGGGGTCAGTGCACAGAGTTAGCCATTGTACAGCACCCCTGGAGCAATTGAAGGTTAAGGGCCTTGCTCAAGGGCCCAGCAGAGTAGCATCTCTTTTGGCAGTGACGAGGATTCGAACCGGCAACATTCGGGATGCCAGCGCAGATCCTTAGCCTCAGTGCCATGTTGTGCATGTTAAACTTATTAGCCTATAATTGCTTGGATCTGCCCCATCACCCTCTTTTTTATAATACAATAATATTTGCCATTACCAGTAGTTTGGAATTTCCCCAGTGCGCAGTGACTTCCTAAAAATATGTTAAGGGTTTATATATGTACTCTCTAACCTCCTTATGAACTCGAGGAGTTCTTAAGATAAATAAAACAGATTTAATGAATAGGAATTGAAGCAAAAATGCATGCATTGTGGGGATTAAGAGATTTGAAAAACCGATGACACCAGTAATGAACGTAGCATCAGAAGTGGAGCTGCAACAGTTTCTTCTGTTCCTGGTTTGTCTCAAGCTCTCCTACACCTTAAGAGATGTGATTTATGACAACGCAAATCAAGCATTTTAAGCTTATGAGAATTTCTAAGAAATGTATAAGTTTTTGTTATAATGGCTCCTTCTATTCCACATACTGTAGTTTGATTTCTCTGCTACACGTAGTGACTGCTCTTTCTTCTCTAGGTGAACTTTATTCTCTACCATCTCCAGAACCAACACATTTTGGCACAGTTTATCACTGGAGGCTCTACTAGAATGTTTTTAAAGAAATGTACTTAAGATCATTGCCATCAAATTCCCCTGGTAGGTTTTCCTGACTAGGCATTTAGTTTTTTTTTCTAGTTCTGCCAGGCCAACAGTATTGACTGTCTGAGCCATTTCACAGCAATTTTTTCCCCAGTAAGTCAAAACCTGCGGCCTCAGTCTGCATGACATAACTCTTGTTTTCATAAATTGTCAATACACTACAGCCTCTGTGATACAATATTCCCACATTATGAATTTTTTCTCAAAAACATGTACTGTATGTTTAGTGTTACACTGCAAAAAAAACTTAGCTAAGAAATAAGATAAAAACACTGAATTTCAGGAGAAAATGACTTAATATTAGTGAAATTATCTGTCCATGCAGCAAGATAATTTAACTTGCCAAGATATCTTAAAATAAGTTAGTTCCAGTCTAGAAATAAGAAAGCCCTGATAGGTGTTCAAAGGTTTGAAATAAGTAGAAAATGCTGCTTTTTAGAACAAATTACTTGAGATTAGACTTTCTACAGTGGAAATACACTGAATATTAGAAAATAATTTTTAATTCAGTTGTTTTGCATTCTTAATTTTAGCACACTGAAAAATGAAGGCCAAGGAACAAGAGAATAAATCACTAATATAAGTGGAAAATTCTTAATACCAGTGGAGAATGAAAGTCTTGTTACTTGAAACAAGTTAGCTCATCCTGAAATAGGTAGTCCAATATTTAATCTCACAGCATATATCTTAAAAAGGAAAATTTTACAAAACTCACAGAATAAGAAAAAAATATACGATTATTAAGAAATAAATGCTTGAAATAAGCTAAATTATATGCCAATGGGGTGAGACATTGACTTGGATTTTTAAAAAATCCTGAAATTACTTCATTTCAACACATACTAAGCCATATTTGCATGTTATATACAACAAATTTCAGTCCACCTACAAAAGAATAAGGTAAAAGCACAGTGCTTTCATTTTAGGATGGTCTTCATTTCAAATTAAAACCAAATATTTTAGCAGAGGTTTGAATTAGGAATTCATTCCTATATTCAAGACACATAATTAACATATAATTTCCTGATATATGTTGGCTTCCTGAATACATAAAATAACTTACAATAAAGACAATAATTAGCACTGCTCTTTATTTAAGTATTACATCAGTATCCAACAGCACTACTGCTGTGTTTACAATACAGAAACAGAGAAAACATAAGCACATGAAAATTAGTTGACACAGGAAGGTTACCTTGTATATAACACAACAGTCATATCCATATCATTATTGTACATTGTAGTTCAGGACTGTCTCATCTTGTCACAGTCAGAAATGCATAACAAACTTAATTACATAAACAAAATTTTAACAGCAGTAACTTTGCCAAAAAACAGGACAAAGAAAATACAATCTAACATGTTAAAATCCACAAAATATCAAATTATTTATAATTTATCTAATTGATTTTCAAATATTATGGTAATTATATACAGTACATCATAGACATGCATTTCCTGTTCTACATTTGGCTCAAACAATTTTTCTTCTAGCATATTTGTATGTTCCCTTCAAATTGTGTCCAGTAATATTTCAGTTTGAATTCCAGAGAGGACAGCGGCAATGCACTTAGGATATGTTAGATGTAGTGCATAATAGTACGCCATAAGGTACATGATACCTTCCTGCAACATTTCTTGAGGGAAAGTTGTCACAGGCTCACTTCTAATAGCCAGCATGCAGTTATCTTGGTCCACAATAAGGACGGTGCTAGTCAGTGGTCAGTCTTTGCTGTAGAAAGGCATCAGGATTCTCAGAGGTCTTTAAGACAAACAAAAACCAACAAAGAAAACAGGTTGAATTTATTCTATCCTCTGTAGTCCTATACAGATTTATTATACATTTACCTATTTATAATACTTAATGTGCTAATTTTAACAGAAGCAGTTATACACAGCTTGTAATTGAAATAGCAAAGAAATCACTAAAAATTGAAGATTTTTATATTCTCTTGAGCCCTTTTAATCAAACCGTTTAATGTATAATGTCGTTCCTGTATCTAACATCAAAAACCACCCTGAAAATTGCTGCCAGTCACAGATGGATAGAATTGCAGTAACTGTCTTTATTTTTCTTTTAAACAATGTAAAAATGCAAAGTTTTACCTTAAGTTTTGTTTCCCAGCTTTTTTCAGGGTAGAGAAAGTGAAGGAAACATGGATGGCAGAGCTCTAAACATGGCGATGGCATTTTTCACTAATGAAAAGAAAAAGAAAAAAAAAAAACAAATCTTATTAAATATCTTTTGCATTATGTTCTAATATAACTCAAACATTCTCCTTTTAATGAAAACAACAACATACAGCAAGCTTCAAATTAAGAATTATTTATAACAAAAATTATTTGATGTCTGGTATTATTTTTACCTACTAATATGCTAGAACATGAACGAACAATTGAAATGAACCTTACATAGATCATATTTAAAGTTTTAAGTATTCTTTAAAATATTTCTTCATTATTTATACCTAATAAAGGATACTGTCAGTCAGTTTATTATTCTGTTGTGTCTTAAAAAGAAGCTAGACAAAACTATTTACAATGCTAATAAATGGCTTTTTAAAAACATAATTAAAGGGAAAAATGTATTTCAGAATAACACAGTACAACTTTCTAATACAATGAAGAAAAGGGAACCTGGAATTCACAAATCAACAGTTACTGGCAAAGACAGCAGCAATAATATTTTGCATGAAAATTTCTCAAAGTTTGGCTTACTATAATATAGACTTGGTCTATATGGAAAAAATGGCATAAAATAGTGCAGCCCTTTGAGCATCAACTGCAAAATATCATAACTTTAAACAACTTCAATTTGATTTTCATTTAGGCCTATCATGCTGTAACACTGAGTAAAGCTGCATAACTAACTATAAAATGAGTCTGAATAAAATATGCATGACAAATTTTACCCTCATCGTGCATATGTGGACGCTTCAGGATCTTCTTCATTACTCCATACAGCTGTGCTTTTCCATAAAAACTGGCCCATCTGCTCTTAACTTCTGTGATGTAGTTAAGATTATTCCAACTAAGAATACAGATCATTTGATCCATTACCTATAAAATAAGTACACTCTAAGTCAGCACTTATTTTGTTTTAAGAAACCATTTTCAAAAATATTTCAGTCAAATGTCTGTGTTTTATGTACTTACATGATCCAGTTCTTTAAAGCCTGGGTAAGCCTCTACAAATGACCTCTGTGCTTTAAATGCATGATCAAGGAGCTGGGTAACTTCGAATTTATTTGGCTTTGGCTTCTTGTAAAGATCCTGTAGTGTTTTGTAGTGTCAACAGCTGCAAAAACATATAAATGAATAATCAAATCAGTTGTGTTTTCTAAACAGTCTGAACTAAGATGGTATATGACCATCTCTATTGTGCACTTACCAGATGGTTCACATTCTCTCTGCTGTAACTTCTTGGGTACGACTAGAAGGTGACATGTTAACAAGCATCACTGAAGCAATAGAATTCCCGATGATGCAGTGGAGTCGGCCTCGCCTGAATTCTCGACTTCAGCAGCATCAGGCTTGTCAGTGGTGACACCGAGACATCTCTTTATTTATATGAGGCATACAGCCCTGTCGCTTCTGAGGTGTGCAGATATTCTGTAGCCTTTTCAGGAATTGTTTAAGCACAGGTTCCTGTAATGAAATTACACTCTTTTAAAAAATGTGCAAGTGAATACAAGATGTGACTGCTCAGTCTAAAACCCCTATAAAAACTAGTTACTTACACTCACCCATGAATTTTGATCTTCAGCTGCACATAGCTTTGGATAATACTTGACTATACGTTTTGCCATTGAAGAAACCTCATGTTTGGAGGTATATTTGTCTTCCCTCGTTTTTGTCTTCAGTATGGGCACCATGTTGGTCATTATTTGGTCTGTATTTCTAATTAATCTCCAGCGCAGATCTTTTGAAAGAATACAATGCTCCTCTTTCCCTATGCGCTGCAGTGTTTTCTGACCTGCTCCAATTCACTGTCACTATGAAGGATGTATTCAGGGCTTGGTAGTTGAATGATTTTAGAGGGGCTGGCTTCTCTTAAAAGTTTTCTGGAACATCCTTGCTCACTGGATTGAGGGGTAGGTGAAAGACTGGTATTTTTTAAAGTATTGCATTCAGAAGAGGAGGGAGATGTGCAGCTGTCTTGAAAGTTATGTTGCTGCACAGAAAACTGCAGCTCCTGTTAAAAAAAATACAGGAAAAGGGCATTGAAAATAGTCACCAGTTATCAATAAACTGTTTATGAATTATGAAATTTGATGAAGCCTGACATAAATGGAAATATTTACTTTTATTTAACGTAAATGAAATTAGTAATCAAAGACAGCATTGCTCAAATATCTGACCGCTTTTATTTTCATTGTTAAAATTTTTAGGTAACTAAAAACAAGATAGTAGCCATCTTCTTTACTTCCTAATAAAACACAGAAACAATATGTGCTCAGTTATCTATTGATAGAGTATTTTCACACTATGTTGTATTGAACTAATAAGTGCTACATGAGTACTGTAAAATTCTTACTTGTGTGTGCTAATTAACATGTAACATGCTATCATTCTCTGGCACCATGATCAAGTTTATCAAAACATTTGTAAATTAATATAGACTTTGTATAAATGACAAACATACATAAACATGTGTTCACACAAAGATTCACATGGTGAGGCAACAGCCTTGATGGATGCATGAGCTGCCCTGTGCTCAGGTGTGACATTTCAAACTGCTTTTATTCATTTATGGAAAATCTGAATTGAGAAGGACCAAGCCCAAGTTTCTACTCTTCAAATTTCCACATATATAAATATATTTATGTTGTCATCACTTTCATATCATAAACGTCCTCCTTTTCCCTATTATCATTTATATTTCTCCCCTGCTTGAACTCAAATATCATCAGGACATGGACACTTTTGACATAAAAGTTGCTACAGAAGCCTTTAATCTCAACAAAAAGAACATAGCAAAAGTGATAATAACTACATTGTTTGCTCAACAATATTTCTTAAAAAAATAATAAATAATGCTGACTTCTTGATGCACTGCTGGCCATGAGGTTTTCTTCGAAGGAAATGTTCAGATCTTCACGTGAAAGAGTCCCTAGAAGATCTTCTGTAATATTTGCAACGTGAAAGCAACAGAGAAGACCAGTAATTCATTCATATTTGGACGTCATCTGCACAATTACCGGCAGTCATTTCGAACTCGGGTTTTAAGCTTTAAGTGCTAAATTTACAATTTTTTTATAAGTTTAAGAGTTTCTTGAAAGATGATACAAGTGCAAATTATGATACCCTTTTATAAATGTTTTACCTTCACCTGTGCCATTAAAGTAATAAAAAGCACCGTCTCACTCAGGGCTGACTCTAGAAAATATATATATATATTTTATATGGCGCGCTCATGTATGGTATTGATAACGAAGGGAGATGGGTTCTCCCATTGCAGTTTCAAGTGCAGCGATCTTTTTATATTCCAGCAATGAGCTTACAATTGTGAATACCTCAAAAATAATAATTTTAAAATATTGGCCTTTAAATTTTAAAGTTTTTCTTTAAAGGTATCTCACATAGAAGCAACTTGGGTCGTGTTCGCTTTTACTACTGGTAATAACATGAGGCGCATGCAATGCAGTTAGAACTTGGCACATTTTTAAAAGATACATTTCAATTTATTTTTAACCAAGCGGAAGTCTGTATCAGAACGTCTTTAACAACTTTTTAAATAAATCACTGTAACAAATAAATCAACGGCATTTAACTAAAATTTATTTCATAATAACTCTCTGTATATATGAAATCTAACAATGATGGCGCTCGATAAAAAGTCTGGTGTTGCTGTATATCCTCAAACCATTCATTAATGACTAAAATGGCAAGAGAACCGCTAAATGTACCAATATGTTCGAATGCAAGAACTGCGTGTAGTGGAAGTTAGAATTCAGGCCAGTGTTTACTGGATACATTGCAAAGGTGAAAACCAGAAATGAAAAAATAAATATTTATAACATAAACACCTGCATTTATCTTTTAAATTTTATGTAATGGTTACACGAAACTAGCTTACCCCACTACTTCTGTATTGTGTCGTAATGATTATAGGTATCAATGTGGACAGGTGAATTCTTGTAGATTCATAAAAACAGAATGCACTGCAGCAACAGTAAATGTCAATTAGAAACTCACCTTTTAATATTTCCAGTACGACTTCGTCAAGTGAATCCATTGGTTTATATGCGTAAATATATTACGAGCTGCGAAGAGCAAAACAGTATTTTAACTATGTAACGTTGTTAATAACCTTACGGTGAGAACGTTTCAAAATGTAACATCTAATGCGCGGGAAAGCTAAGGACGCTTCACAGGGAACGCGTTTACGCATGCTCACAGAAAGGTATGTTCCATTACATGACAAAGAAGGGGTCAAAAACAGCGCTGGATATTATATTTAAAAAAAAAAAAAGTATTTGTAAAAAAAAACCAAAAAAAAAAACCAATTGGACACTGCAAAGAAACTGTAATTATACCGTTAGCTTTTCATATACTCAACAATGTCATTGACGTAAATAATTTTTTTTCCTAAAATAATGGAACGATCCTGAACAGCTACAGTCGCTCAGCACTCGTGCTTTTTCCTGTTTAAACACCAAAGATGATTTGCCGTTGTTTTATTTGCTGCTCGTTTGTGGCTTTGAGTTTAAAACGACTTTTGAGCCATATCAACACTACACATTATATTGTTTGGAGTTTCAAGTTCATGATGCTGTCTTTGATAGATGTTTTGTCATTTGAAATTAAAATCCCTAACCTGGATAAATCCACCCATTTTGTTGATGCTATGAAGCTGGTTAATTTTAATTCCAGTGAGACTATATGACTGAAAAACAAAATATATATTCTTGTGAAGTACTACCATGGGGATATCATTGAACTATATAAAACTTTTAAAGATTCCTAAATTCTTGAACTTTTCTTTTTATGTTAATAAATTCCAGCAACACTGTTTGGATTAAGCCATTTATTTGACACATGGAAAAAACTCTTGCATCAAACCACCAGACACATTTTTTATACAAGGGTCATTTATTTTAAAATGTGGAAACTATTTTGATTTGAAGAAAAATTTTACCATTTGAATATAATAAAGTACTACCCATTGCAGGGAATCCAGCTGTTAAATCATACTAGTTACAGAGAAAGGCCACTGAATTAGGCAAGTGTTAATCTGAAATGGTGTAGTTGTTAACAAAATCAAGGTTGTATTCTAAAACCTATCTGGAATAAAAAGAGTTTAATTTAAGTCTCGGGGTTGTGTCTTACTCATATCTTAAAACAAGACAAACCTAGAAAGTTTTGGTTCTTGAAATACGAATACATGTCCTGCTATGCTCATCTCTGTAGTTTATAACAGGCTTTTCTCTTACAGTTGTGCTTTTTTTAAGTCGAAATTGTCTTGGAATTACACTTTTATATCTAAGTCAGATAGCGTAAGACCAATTATCTTGAATTGAGCAAAATAATCTAGCAAGTATCATTGCAACATGAGATATTTAATCTCTTGGGGCAAAATATTAGATATAATACCTTAAAATAAGAAATTTTTACTTGTTAAGAAAAAATGTTTTGCAGTGTACTTATTATTAGACATTCATAATTCAAAGCAATGAAAAATAACTTAGTGAGCAAATACACAAGCTTTAATGTATGTTTTTGTAAATTTTTCTTTTTATTAAAATAAAATAAAATATTAACATAAAATATTTACACTGCTGTATAAGACATGTTGCATGTCAATTAGAACATGCAAGTAAGAATTTCAGTGTGCCAATATAATCCTATAATATACAGTTATTTGAGTGTATGTTTTTTTTTTTTGAGTTAACATCAAACATTGCTCCAGAAATGGCTGTCCTTTTATTTTCCCATTGAATGACTTACTCACCTATTATCTGTGGATCCTGACTATATCTATCAAAAAGCTTATAATGTGATAGTTCCTTTGCAATATCTCCTGCATTTGAAACCCTCAATTATTGTGCACAGGCATAGCAGGGGCAGATGTATGATTTGACCAGAAAAACAGGCATTGGGAATTTGGCTGTTTTCTCTCGCCATCATGCTGGAGGACTATTATTAAGTGTCATGAAGAATCCACTGCTCTACACCTCACTATAATCGACTTCTATTTCTGAATGAGCACAAGTAAAAGGTTTATCATTGCCTTGAGCACTTGTTCTCATATCTGTGAATCGTGAGGGCTACAGTAACTGCAGCTGGCTGCTCACAGTAGCATTTAAATATAGCCTGAGATCTGTAACAGTACAATAACTGTGTGTTTTGCCAGTTCCAGTGAAGTCTGATTTGAAAAAACGCAGTGGTGCATTTATGAAACAGTGCTACAATTCATATAGTGCTGGTCTGAATATGTGACTTACAAAATTGTGTTCAAAACACAACCCACAGTGTCAGTCCATTTGGCATTTAAAATATTGGTAACATATATTACTCATTTACTGATATGTAACAAAGAACCTTTGGTTTTTTATTACAATTATAACACATTAGTAGATAGGTTATTCATCTCTGTGCATTGTGACAAAATACAACCCTTTGATATGCTGGTAGAATTACTTTTTAATATGTAGGATTTGCAGGTTTCATAATGAAGTGTGCAATATCAAGATAAATATGTCTCACTTAAGCCATCTTGGACCATTCCAAAGTGGAGTTATTTTAGTAGGTCACATTGTAAAGATGATTAACCACTTTAAGTGTTATTAGCTCCAGAAGGTTGTGTTACTTAAATGAGTAATAAATGTATTTTTGCAGCACCTTACAAAAATATGACATCATTTCTTTGCCATTTTAAGTTAATGTTTCCTACTGCTATCATCATTTTGAACAATCCTTTTATGCCCCCGCCATTTTGTTTGTTGGTTTCCTTGTACACCGCCATATTACTTGTGGCATCAACTTCCATTGCTAGCCAAGCAGTTTGTGACTTGTGTCATCAACTTAGTTTTCCTATAACAGATTACTGTGCCCATTGCTTCTTGTTCAAGCTTTCAATTCTTTACTAAAGAAAGATGACTTTAGCAATGGATATGGGTGGATAAACTGAGAGACTGTAAGGACCTTTGGCAACAAATAACTTTTAACCACAATTTTCTGCACTTTGTTTCTCTGGCTTTGACAAATGTTTTTGACTGCCTTCACTGTATTTCTGATCCATGTCTGTTTCCTGACTAAGAACTTGTGTTTCCCTTTAAATTATTCAATCTTCTAAGTACCTTACTTTGATATTACATCTCTGTCACATGATTCACTTTATCGTCACCAAGATATTTAGTCTATAGGTATTTCCCTTACCATCCTCACACAAACATCAAACATTTTTCTCTTTGTTAAGAAATTGTACTGAGTAGTCCTCATTAATTGGGACGGCTGCTCAACACCCATTCAGAGTATAGTTGTTATCCCTAAACTTTATCCTGGGTGTCTCCAATAGGGCAGCTTAAGTGGGGATAGACCAATGTGATCAAAAGTTTTGGTGATGATGATTTGCTAGTGAAGTGATTTTCCCCACAATTCAGTTTCCAAAGTCTAGTCAATCAGAATCTCTCCATTACATACCTACGATCTGAGTGATTATCATAGTTGTGTTCAACCTGTGCATACTGTGGGCCATAAAGCTCTATATGGATTTTGTAGGCTAAGCAATTAAAAGATATGTATATTTTCTAACAATCACATAACCAAAGGCAAACATTACCCCATGGCTGCCTCCAGGACTGGGTCTTGATATCTCTGCTGTGGGTGCTGTTCTTATTTTTGTTGAACCATCAAGGAATTTGAGAGACAGCCTCAGGGCTCATTTAATAACTTTTACAGTCTGAGCCAGAGGGTTATGCTGTTGTCTAATGGCTTCTCTCTTCTCCCTTCTGACATCACTTCTGGTTTTTGCCACCCTGAACCCGCCCCTTCCGGCTTGCAGACATCATAACCAGCTCCAGCACCTTCTTGTGTCTGACAAGGCAATCTAAATTATATTTAAACATTTTTCCTTTCTGTTTTTGGCCATACAATATACTGGGATCACTAAGGTGCCCCAAACTTTTATAATGTTTCTTGTGTTTTATTACACAAAATAGGAGCACATAGTTCCTTACAACATTACTTTAACAATTTCTAGAAAATAAAATACAGTCCTAGGAGGGGACACCTGCAAGATTTTAAGCCAAATATACATCTGTCCCCTGCATTATCACTTTTTTATGTAATATTTACATGAAATTTAAATAAAATTCAGGACAAAATTTTGCTGACAAAATGAAAGCTACATTTAGACTTTAAAAACCATTCCATCCTGGTCTCAAAAGAAGTTTGATACAGTTTTTTGCAGGCAGTAAAGAGTTCAGATATTTGTGGTTAATGTAGATGTTGTGATTTGAAAAAAAAATGCTTTTCAAAAGACTAATACTGAGGTTGTGGTGAAGACACAGACTGCTATACCATTTTACAAAGGAACAATCACAGGTAAATTACCACTGCAATCAGAGTGTAATTGGTTTGAAAAATGGTTGTCTTCAGAGAGTCAGATCTAATCAGATATTTCAAAAGTGTTAGCAGTCAAACAGGCATAGATAGATGAACATTTGTGTGAAAATTGTAGAAAAAAGGTGCCTGAGGTAAAAAAGGAAATTGTGCAGAATGAATTATAGTATATGAGTCCAATCATAACAATCACAGAAATACAATGGTTTAATGTAACAAATAAAAATAAGCAAATAAAACTTATTAGCATGAAAACAAATAATTAACTATTGCAATTATGGGTAAGGACCTAATATTTAATATTTGTTCATTATAGAGATGTTCAACTGAAGCTCTGTATATCCTGTAACAGTGAAATGCAAAATTTGATTACATTAAAGTGCTTTTTTAAATTTTCTAGATTTGATCACATGAGTCATGCAGCATCAGTGGAATGACTTAGAATGGGATCTGTGTAGTCCATGTTAAATGAGATAGTTAATAAAGTGTGACCTTATATGTTGGCACACTTATTAATGCTGATACAGATGTGTATTTTAAAGGGTACTCTGTAGAGCCTCATTCAGTGGTTGAGGCCTTGCCTCTCAGTTGTTATTCTAAACAATAATACAAGGGTGTTAGCCACTCATGGCAGACAAGACAACCGACTTCTGAGCTTCATCACACAAATACAATATAACATTCCTGGACATACAGAACTACTTATTGTGTAGAGCTGAGTGGATAATCAATTTGAGTGATGGTTAAGCTGTAACAGTAAAGCTGGCTGCCACCAATAATCCGCCTCCAACAGTAATGAAACTTGTGGAACTTGTCTGTTCATACTGGAAAATCTTTCATGATTTTGCATTAGCGACTGCTCTCAAAGAGAAAGTAAAAACAGTACTGGTGGCCAGCATAAGCACAGTAATGGGTGTTAATTGCTTCCATATTTCTAAGCAGAGTTATAACCAGACAACAAAGAGTACAATGACGTGCTGGCTCTTCTGAACATGCTTGAGGAGTGCCTCGTACCAGCCAATGCAGTCTTCTTCAAGCAGTATATATTCACATCCTGTGAACAAGGTGAGCCGATTGACAGCTTTATCAAATGTTCAAGAGAGAAAAAGTTATTTGTGAATATGATGTATAAAAAGACATTCTTATAAATGGTAAAATAGTATTGGTCATTACTAATGAAAGTATACAGTATTTAGGCTGAGTGAGTGACAGCTATCACTGAATGGCGACATTAGGAAATGCAGTGTAGCTGAATTGATGCATATGACACTGAAATCCAAGATGGGGCCTACTTGAAAATAGCAGTAATGCAGTGTAACAATGAAATATGCCAGCTTGTATTGTACATCCTGCAAATTACACTGTTGTAGCATGAAAATACTACATCCATGTAAACGGGAGAGAACATTGTCCAGCTAATGGAAAATTTAATAAATCATGTGACACCATTTTGTTAGGATGTGTTTTGTTAATCTATACTAATAAAAGGCAAAGCCCTCACTGACTGACTGACTGACTGACTGACTGACTGACTGACTGACTCACTCACTCACTCACTCACTCATCACTAATTCTCCAACTTCCCGTGTAGGTAGAAGGCTGAAATTTGGCAGGCTCATTCCTTACAGGTTACTTACAAAAGTTAAGCAGGTTTCATTTCGAAATTCTACGCGTAACAGTCATAATTGAATCCTACTTACGTACATATATACGTCCATAGCCTGCAGCTCGGTCGTTATTTCCCTTATCACCACGCCTCCCACGTAGTTGGCTGCCTGCCTATATTGCGTCCCCCATCCCCAAGCCTCCCATGTAATTGAATGCCTGCCCATATAAGGCCGTCAATCGCTTCGGTCTCTTCATTCCCTTCTTTGGCTGCCTGCCTATATTGCATCCCCAATTCCCACACCTCCCACATAATTGAATGCCTGCCCATATAAGGCCGTCCTTCGCTTGGGTCTCTTCATTCCCTTCCTTGGTTTGCCACGGTATTCACGGCTCCCTGCTGATAACTGCAGCCTTTTTATTTAATCCACGGCTTCTCCGCTGTTTTATTGTTCGTTTATTACGATTATAGTTACTGTATAGGTATTTTAGACTTAGTTTACTGTTCAGGTACCTATTTCCTTTATCGTTCCAACCGTACCCCCATTAACATGTCTATCGAGGTGATCACCATCGATCAAAAAACTATCACTTACCGAGTGGTTTCCATGCCCGGAGATGGCGCCTGCCTTTTCCATTCTCTCTGTTACATATTGCACCGACATAGTAGGCTCACGCTTGATATCCAGAGGAACATTGTGTCTTATGTATTGAATGACTGGGACAGGTTCAAGGTGTGGACTGATGATGGTACAGGAGATAATTATAATACACAGGAGCACTATAAGAGTGAAATGCTTAAGACCTTCACCTATGGTTTTGCATGTGAGTTGATGGCTGCTGCTGAATTGTTCGGTTGTCGCTTTCAAGTGTACCGAAATGGCCAAATATTTTACACCTTTCGAGAAACGCCAATGCCTCTTAAACATCTTAGATTCACAGGTGACGATTTCAGTAGTGGACACTTTGATGTTTATGAATGTTTCAACTCTCAAAAGTTGGATGCGAAGTTATTGATGAAACTGGTTGTATGCTTACATTGCTTGACAGATGCCGAATGTCACTTCAACACATGTCCTGCAAATACTAATGTAATTGAAACAAACCATTAAACTCAAACCGATTATGACAGCAGCAATCCAAGCTGTGAGAAAACAGTAAAAAGGAGGCGTGTCAGATGTTGTTGTACATTTTCTGATGCAGCTAGACGGAAACAACTTTGTGCCGCTGCCGCCAAATACTCGCAGAAAAATCCACAAGTTAATAGACACGCTGTCGCGAAATACTCACAGGCAAATCAACAAGTTCATAGAGACGATGTCGCTAAATACTCGCGGGCAAATCCACAAGTTCATAGAGACGCTGTCGCTAAATACTCGCGGGCAAATCCACAAGTTCATAGAGATGCTGTTGCTAAATACTTGCATGCAAATCCACAACTTCATAGAGATGCTGTCGCTAAATACTCGCAGGCAAATCCACAAGTTCATAGAGATGCTGTCGCTAAATACTCGCAGGCAAATCCACAAGTTCATAGAGACGCTGTCGCTAAATATTCCCAGGCAAATCCACAAGTTAATAGAGCTTCTGTTTCTAGGTACGATCCCAATAATAAAAAGCGGCTCATACGAAAACAACAGGTTTGGCTCAAAAAAGCCAATTGTGGATTTGTGTACGACCCAAACATACATTATGAATCTGACAAAACAGTACACATTGGATCCATGGATGTTCACTGTGACTATTGTCAATCTCATAGGTGGAAATGCGAGTCTCCTGGTTTGTGCTGTAACGGTGGTAAAGTCTCTCTCACTCCTTTACGTAAGCTTCCTGACCTTCTTGAGGGCCTGTTAAATGGCGAACATTCTCAAAGTGGGCATTTTTTGAACAACATTTGAAAGTACAACAGCACATTTCAAATGACGTCATTTGGTGCTAACCAAATCTGCAGCAAACTTCTATTCATACCGGCTAATGATCAGACAACTTCATGATAATACTATGCTTTTCTTCCGAACTTTATTAAATCAGTTTTTAGTTGATATGTACGCAAAAATTGAATCCGAAAGACTAAATTATATCAGACTAAATCAGAAGAAACTACAAGCTGAAAATTATGTCCACTTGAAAGATGCTATTGACAAAAAATGACACTAATTTAAGGGAACTTGGTCAAGCTGTGTTATTACCATCGTCGTTCACTGGAGGACCTCGCTATATGCACGAGCATACACAAGACGCAATGACACACGTACGTCATTACGGCCGCCCTGACTTATTCATCACATTTACTTGCAATCCTAAATGGACTGACATCACTGAACTTCTCCTTCCACGTCAAAAACCTCACGATCGCCACGACCTTATCAGTCGTGTATTTCATCTCAAGATTCGCAAAATGATAGACTTGCTCACGAAGAGTAACATTTTTGGCTGTACAAATTGCTACATGTACACCATAGAGTGGCAAAAGCGAGGTATTCCCCATGCACACGTTCTGTTGTGGCTAAAGGATAGGATTAAACCAGCTGTCATCGATCAAGTCATCCGTGCGGAAATTCCTGATCCACAGCCTGACCCTGCCCTCCACAAAATAGTAAAATCTGCCATGATTCATGGCCCATGTGGACCTCATAATATCAACTCACCCTGCATGATCAACGGAATATGCAGTAAAAAGTACCCGCGTCCCTTCATCTCAGAAACTCAGACCGGAGAAGATGGTTACCGCCGGCGCGTACCTGCTGAAGGAGGTCATACAATTAACATCAAAGGAGTACATATCGACAACAGATGGGTGGTCCCATATAGTCCTGTGCTGTCCCGCTTCTTCAATGTTCACATCAATGTCGAATTTTGCAACTCAGTAAAATCAATCAAATACATCTGCAAGTATGTTAACAAGGGAAGTGACCAGGCAGTATTTACAATACAAAATCAAAATGACGAAGTATCTCGATACGAAGCTGGGCGTTACATTAATAGCTCTGAAGCACCCTGGCATATTCTCTGTTTTCCCATTCACGAACGTTACCCTCTGGTCGTTCATCTTGCTGTGCATGTTGAGAACGGACAAAGAATTTATTTCACGGAAGGCAATGTTGCCGATAAAGTAAACAATCCACCACAGACGACCCTTTTAGCATTTTTTGACCTTTGCAACCACAATGATTTTTCAAAACAACTTCATTATAATGAAATTCCATCACATTATGTGTGGGCTAACAACATGTTTCGTCGGAGGAAACAGGGGAACCCTGTACCAGGACATTCGGGAGTGAAAAAAGATAATGTGCTGGGACGGGTCTACACTGTGCACCTGAATAACTCTGAATGCTACCATCTTCGACTGCTGCTCAACAAAATCACAGGTCCCACGTCTTTCGAATCTCTCAGAACAGTTAATGGTGTCCAACCTATAAGTCGGCCTGCAGAGCACATGGTTTTTTACAGGACGATATCAGCTGGGACGAGACTCTACAGGAAGCTGCTATGTCTCAGTCACCTCAAAAGATCCATTAACTCTTTGCTGTCATGCTGGTGTTCTGCCAAATGGAAAACCCCTTAAACTTATAAGAAAAACATAAAGACAGCATAGCAGAAGATGTTAGGAGACAGACTGGAAGTGATCATATACGAACAGAAGTCCACCAGTGGTTACATTTGATCTATAACAAGTCTCTACAGTTGCTTGAAAACTACATAATTGCTATTGGAGGTCAATCTCTTGATCATTACGGTTTGCCTTCACCTTTCAGAGAACTGGCAGAACTTACGTCAAATCCCGAGTACTTGAAAGAGACATCTTACAACACCTCATAATTGGCCAATATAGTCACAAATAATGAGCTGTTGCTAAATAGTGACCAAAAGTCAGTTTATGAGCAAGTCATGAGGAGTGTTGGCTTGGTGTTTTTCCTTGATGCTCCAGGAGGAACTGGTAAGACATTCCTCATAAACCTTCTCCCTGTGAAAATCCAAGCAAAAGGTAACATTGCCATAGCTGTGGCTTCTTCTGGTATTGCTGCAACTCTTCTTGAGGGTGGCAGAACTGCTCATTCAGCTTTCAAGCTGCCTCTGAACCTCAGCCATACTGATTCCCCCATGTGTAACATATCAAAGCAGAGCAACATGGTTGAAGTGCTGCGACATTGTCAGCTTATTGTCTGGAATGAATGCACTATGGCACACAGAGGAGGTGTTGAGGCTTTAGACAGGACCCTCCAAGACATCTGAAACTCCAACAAACTTATGGGAGGCTTGACAGTGTTACTGGCTGGAGACTTCCGGAAAAACCTACCAGTTGTGCCCAGAGGAACACGTGCTGACAAAGTTAAAGCATGTCTAAAGTCTTCATACCTATGGCCACAAATCAATGTTGTTAACTTGAGAATAAACATGAGGGTTCATTTGAAAGGCGACAAAAAAGCCGGGGAGTTCTCTGCTCTTCTGATGAGTATAGGTGATGGCACCTTCATTCAAGAAAATCGTAAAATAAATATTCCTACAAATCTCTGTCTTCTCGTGAATACCTTAAAAGGCCTTCTTCAAAATGTTTACCCCAATCTACGAAATCTCCATGAAAACAACGTGTCATGGTTGAGGGAGAAAGCTATCCTGACACCAAGAAATGACATGACTACGGCTATAAAACACATTTTACTTCAAGAACTACCTTCACAACCAAAAACATATCAGTCTGTGGATTCAGTTGTAGAAGTGGAAGATCCGGTAGAGTTTCTCCACACTCTGCATCCTCCAGGCACTCCTGAGCATATTCTAATTTTGAAGGTTGGGGCACCAATAATGTTACTGAGAAACTTACAGCCACCGAAACTTTGTAACGGCATGAGACTTCAGGTCATGTGTTTGCAAAATAACCTAATTAAGGCAACTATTTTTACTGGCAGTGGCTCAGATGAGAGAGTTTTTATTCCTCGCATCCCCGTTATACCCTCTGATCTCCCATTTCAATTCAAACGCCTTCAATTTCCAGTAAGGCTTTGCTTCACAATGACAATAAGTCTCAGGGACAAACCCTACAAAAGGTTGGCATTGATTTGAGACAGGATTGCTTTTCACATGGCCAACTCTATGTTGCATGCTCAAGAGTAAGCTCAGCGCACAGCTTGGTCATATTACAACCGGAGGGCCGAACTGACAACGTGGTATACAAAGAGATCCTTAACAAATAATTATTTGTATATTTTCCCTCAGTTTAAAAATATTTACTTTTTTTCTTAATAAAAATTTTAAGGCAGTACTTCGCTACTGCGAAGCGTGGGTATTTTGCTAGTGCAGAGTATGGTGGACGACCACAATGGATTGGCGTCCCAGCTGAGGTGAACCCCATTTCCTTGCCTGGCCAGGATGTCACAATAATGCGTAATCAGAGGAAGGATGTGCCATATCTTAACTATTAAATGGACATACCATGACAACATAGACTGGCATCCCAGGGTGATTTGACAGAAGACCCTTCCCTTGCCAGGAAGTTAGATTGGTGGATGGATTGGTGGATTGGAGCCTCAGCATCTATTTGGACACCCTGTAGTCCAAGGGTGATATAGTCAAGGCTGTTACTACTGTGTGGGGCTTCTGCCTGACCCAGAAGTGTTTGCTCCATGCATAGTCCTGACACTGAAAATATTCCCAGGTTCTGCATAAAAGGAGCCACCTGAATTCAGTCAAGAAGTTGGAGTCAGGAGGTAGGGAACAAGGCTTGCCTTGAGGAGTGTGGAGGAAGGCTATTGTAATTATGTTTGTAATTGATTGTATTGTATTGCTTGTACAATGTATTTGAAACCTTCAGTGGGCTTATGCTTATGTGTCTGGAGTCTGGGGCTCTGGGACACCCACTTACGATCACAAAAGGAATGTTAGAAAGCTTCACGACATTGTCAGGGTGGATAATGCCCATGATAGGCAACAATAACAACAATTCCTTTCAAATAAATGTAGTCATTAGGTGAGTTTAGTCCAGTACTGATGAACAATGCCCTCAACAGTGCGGATTAATCACTGTTACCATGTCAAGAGCTTTAAAGATAAAGTGAGGCTTGCATCAGAGACTTGCTACTCCCAAATAGCTGAACAACTGAAGCTATATTCATGTCAGCTCATAACTTAATTAAGACTTGTAGCGGTCAGGGGCCGCTAAGATTCACACCGCCAATGTGACGGTGATTTATTTATTTTAGTGGAATTTTACCAGGGATAACCCCAGCCTTGAAACGACACACACACACTACAGAGACCAAATAAAGCATGCTGGGAACATTAAACGATAAAGAATATAATGAAATTAAATGAACTAAATGAAAACAATAATACCACCCCTGACCCCTTTGGCGATATTGCATTTAACATATAAACACAATAAACACACAGCAAAGTCCATGGAAAAACCAAACCGGATGAAATGAGAAGTGACGAGATTGAGTCCAGCGATCTGTATGTAGAAAGGGAATGGAAAACACAGTCCTACCGGTAGTTGCTGAAAGGATGACGACAGATGGATGGTTCAGGAGTGCTCCACTCTTCCGGGAAAGCCAATGAATCCCAACACAGTCCTCAGTGCACAGGTAGACAGACGATCCAGACCCCAACAAACAAATACAGTCCAGGACACAATGATGATATATGGCAGAATTAACAGCAGACACTCCGACAGATAAACGCAACGTACAAAAACAAAAAACTTTTTTTTTCCTTTTCTTGACACCTGCCCTCCTTTTAAACCCCTCTGGCCACCTTTGACCCCAACAACCCATGCGAGGACTGCTGAGAGATGCAGTTCTAACTACTAGTAGCATTGCTACAGACTACTTCAATCTGCCTTTGCTGTGAATAGCATGAAGCACATTTTGAAGTCTGAAATTGAGAAAACTGACAGATAGTCTTTATATGTGGCTCAACCTTGGCCTTGTCTAGCATGTCATGAAGGATCCCAGCAAGTTGTTATTTACCACTATTAAGTAGAAAGGCACTCATTGAAAAAATGTGTGTGCTTAATGGGCCAGTTGAATATCATATGATGTTCACTTATAATACATTGCTCAGTCAAATCAATAAAAATGCACCCCAAAATGAACATTTGGCAATAGACACTGCAGTCAAAGAGCTGTTTAAATGGCAGATTGTCATGTAGCGCCCAAGAGTGAGCCTATTTAATTCACTAATACAGCGATTGCCAAGAAACCTGATCTACCACTGGCTCTTCAGAAGTCACATTATAATAACACCAACACCTGAGGATGTGCTTTACAAGCTCATGAAAGCCATAAGTTTCACTCCTGTAGATACAACAGATACTGTATATTCCTACATTTTAATCTTGATGATGACAGCAAGAGCTTAGTGATAATTTTGATGCCATTGGGAAGTAAATGATTGTCTAACCTGCCATATGATGTTTTCAGAGGCAACAGAAATTTACCCAAAGGAAAACAACACGTTACTGGCATGTCTCAGCAGTGTGGAGCAGATAGCAAATGACTCCTCATTGTTAGATGTGGAGATACAGATAAAAAGATGTGGGCTGTGATAATGATGACAAGCTAATTACTAATGCTAAGTTTCAAAAACCTTCATTCAATTCAAAATATCCAAAGCGTGCTTCCAAGGACATAGTCTATCACCTAAAGGCCTTAAAACAGATCAAGAGAAGGCAAACATATAATGGAAATGCCAACACACTGTGAGATTTACACCTTGCTAAATATTTAACCTTCCTGAAAAAAATACTTACCAAACCAGTCTGAGGTACATGACCAAATGAAAAAACACCATCTGGCACTGCCTCACAAGACATGACAATGCTGTGCAGATGGTAGGATGTCTTGTGACATCCACAGCCATCCTGTGACGGGGAGATTGACCTCTTGCTTAAAGAAGCACTGTAGCAGTGTTACCCTGTAAAGCAGCTCAGATGCATTATGGTTGAGTGGGAACTTGAACACATCACCTTTTCTCCACGATGTTTTAAGGACCAATAGAAAGTCTAAGAAACTGTTGTAGAACTGTCAGAGAAATACCTGTGATTCATGGAAAGCCATCCTGCAGTGGTGCAGTACCTCAGCAGAAGTAATCAGCTACAAACCCAAAAGTCCAATGGCCAGACACTTCAAGATGACGCTTCCTGTGACAAATAGAAACCTAGAACAGTGTGTAGTGACCAGGGTGCTTATTAAAATTCATCATGTATCCTAACAGAACTTTCAGTGGCGGCGGTCTACCAAGATGAAGCTTTTGTGTACAATGGATTGCAGTGAGATTCTCTCAGATGAAATTACAATGCATCCTGTGTTGTCACAATTCAAAGGATATAAGGTTTGCAGAGTCTACTGCTCAGTCACTGTCACAACAGGTCTCTATTGGGCAGTTGAAGGCATTTTAAAAAAACTGTCTGCCTTCTGCAATGACATGTCCCTAAATCACTGACTGTGTACAATGTTTCATGAAGTGGAAGGGTGGCACACTTTTATTGGTTTTTTGGTTGACAATTTTTGATGACATCGAATAATAAAAACAAGTGGGTGTGGTTGGGGAGATAGGCGGTTGATGATTTAGTGAGTAGTTAGCTGTTTTACAAGTTATAAAAAACATTCAGTGAGATAAAAAACAATCATATTCAATGAATAAACAGGGGAGATGTGTTAATGGGATTGCTAATAGAATGTAACCACCTAGTGGTACTTTATGGTATTGTACTTTGGTCCACTTATTAATGCTGACACGGGTGTGTATTTTGGTAGGTGTTTATACAGCTTGTCTTAGCAGGTGCAGCATTGTCTCCAATTCATTATTCAATATACTGAAATGCATGCTTTGCCAAAAATAGGCAAATTTTATAAATGGGAACTCATTCTTTTGGTGTATTTTGGTCTACAGTATATTAAAGTACAGGAGGAGGCAGTGTGAGCAATAATTCATGTAATTCAGACAGGGAGTAAAAGATTACATGGCTGCCGTTTTTTCCTTTGCCTTTGGAATCACCCGAGTTATTCTGCTAAATTGCTTTCATTGGTTATGACAGTTTTTACTGGTTAACAAGAATATCTATCCCAGCCAAGACAGGTCCATTTTTCTATTCATTAAAATCCCAGAGATCTGAAATTATCTGTGTTGCTGGGAAGCTTTAGCTTTCAATTAACATTTTTTTTTATGTCCGACAGTGATTTAGGATTTTAAGACATTCATTGAACATCTGGGTGTCTGTTTTACGGGGATATTATTTTACAATACTAAACCTAATGGCAAAATGAGGGTCAATAAAACATTATTTGAAAATTTAATTAATGCTTACATTTTATGTGTTTATATTGGTATCAGGATAGTAGAAATTACTCTGTGTACCTTCAAATCTATTAAAGTTTCTAGCAGCATGCTTACAAATTCTTATTAAACTAAGATATACTGTACCTGTTGGAAAATAGTTCCAATGCACAAAATAAATGATATTTTCAAATTGCTCCAAAGAATAGTAAGTACAATGTTCACTTGTAATAAATGTATTTAATGAAAACAGTTTAATAATAATAATAATAAGCAGTGAATTTATTATCCACATGTATCATATGTGTTGTGATAAGGCTGACATCTAGCAAATGTAAATTGTACTCTGAAATAAATATTTACTGTAAATACATCATATTGTGGTAACACATGCAGGGTGTGTTTTTCATTTGTGATATTTGAGGAAGTGCATTTCATACTTTAATATCTATTTTTCCTTATATTATTGTTGACAATGTTAAGGGCTGTGAATAGAGATCTCCCATATCCTTATTTTCTATGATATGCCATGGTAGCGCAGTGGGTAGCGCTGCTGCCTCGCAGTTAGGAGACCCGGGTTTGCTTCCTGGGTCCTCCCTGCATGGAGTTTGCATGTTCTCCCCGTGTCTGCATGGGTTTCCTCTGGGTACTCCAGTTTCCTCCCACAGTCCAAATACATGCAGGTTAGGTGCATTGGCGATCCAAAATTGTTCGTAGTGTGATAGGTGTGTGTGTGTGTGTGCGTGTCCTGCCCGGGGTTTGTTTCCTGCCTTGTGCCCTGTGTTGGCTGGGATTAGCTCCAGCAAACCCCCGTGACCCTGTAGTTAGGATATAGTGGGTTGGATAATGTATGGATGGATGGATGATATGCCATTTAGTATCACTGAATGATTCTAAACGTCAAACGTTTCCCCAGTAACATTTGAAAACTGCAATTGCAGATACTTTAAGCTTATTAATAATAATAAATGTGTGCCATGCTTACATGTGATGTATAAAATGTGTAATTAATTCCATAAGGAAATGAATAAAAAAAACCTTGCCAACTCTGTTCTGTTTAAGGGTATTCCTTTCAATTATGAAAAAAACTTAGCAAGTATATTTCATTATTATTTAAAGTTTTCTTATTTTACTGTAGTAGAACAAATGCTTGTTCAGATACAGTGAAAACAAGCAAACTCCATAAAGATAGTAGCCCATCAGGAACTGAAACTGAGGGTTGTAGACCTGTAAAGCAGCAGTGCTAACCACTGTACCACCATGCTATCCTATAAATTTGCAGTTTAATTTAATTGGTGTGGGTGTATGTGAATTTGCATGGTGATTGGCTTCATAAAAGGTTAGCTTGTAGTTTTGTGATCTATGCAGCAAGAAACGCCATTCAGGCCTCACAAACCTGAAATGGAAAAATGGGATTAAAAATCATGGATGGTTGGAAAAAATGTTTTTGCGGATAAAAGGTAATATGTTATGTCATTTTCTAACCTGTTTAATAAATACCAGGGTCACACGGTGGCTGGAGCCTTGTCCCAGCTAGCATGGGGTACAAGGAAGGGACAAATCCTGGACAGGGTGGCAGTTATTCACATGGCAAACACACATACACAAACACACACTTGTGCCAATTTAGTGTCGTCAGTTCACCTAACAGTCACGCAGAGAGGGCATGGGAAGTAAACCCTGGTCTGCTTACTGCAAGGCAGCAGTGCTACCACTGAGCCACCATACTTCCCACTAAATTGTAATTTCACAAAACATCACAACTTTCCTAAAACCTTCTAATGTTTTGATTATTTATTCCATTATCATATAATGAATAACACATTATTTTCATTAAGTTGTGGAAAGAAAAACACAATTTAAAGATCACCATGAAACCAACACAGACTTAATTTTTCATTTCTAACTGCGTAGGTTTACATAGATTTAGTTTTAATTTTGGTTGCATTGTGGATAACTTTATTATAATTTATCAAACTACTGCTTTATGTTGGATTTTCTAAATTTTCTTCAATGAAATAGTAATAAGTTACATTTTTGGATGACACAATAAAGCGCAATAAAGCGCACTGTCAACAGAAAGTAAAAGTGCGAAAACTTACTGTATATACCACGTTATGCTGGTTTGTGTATTATATGTTCTCTTTGAGTATTGTAGTCCAAGAACATTTTTTCAGATTAATAATCATAAGTGTGTGTAGTTTGACAGACGGTGGTATAGTCCTTGTGTTTTATTTATGCTCCCACCATGAATATGAACTGGATAAAGCATGCAGACCAAATTATGTTTGGATTTTATTTTTCCTATTTACTCTTATTGTTTCTAAACTTAGTTTTCCCATCTCTAAAGCAAACAGTATTTTTTCCATATGTAAAATGAATTTTTACACAAAAAAAAAAACAATTCTAGCTTTAAGAAAACTGATTGACTGGCTATTTTGTTTTGTTACTAGCTTGATACTGCTGTTACTTTCCTGCCACCCTTCATATTCTGAAAATTACTATTCTGCTAGGTTGTCTGCCACCTTCACTGTGCTTGACATGCTTGTGGCGGTGTGTGACATTGCAGTAATCATTGATTTAAGGACAGAGCAATGGTAGGTGAGTAGTCAACTTTGTCATAATATTTTATCCTGTAATTTCTAGGCACAGTCTTCATGACATATTTTTGTTATAACTTTCACAAGATGTGGTGTTATCCAGTTTGTTCCTTTTGCTTTGTTTTTTGTTAAACACTCACCCTTCTTATTTATTTTCCTTTGATTTTTACCTTGGCTCTTTATGTTATCCTTATGCCCTTTGGAGCCAGTTCGGGTGGTGGCCTTTTTTTAGCTTAGCAAGGTCACAGAGGTGACACAAGTCATTGTGGGACACCCACAAGCTTTACCCAGGAGGGATTTAGCATTAGGGCTGGTTGGGGTGACGCCAGGTTGCTTTGCTTTCCCCTCACTACCAAAAAATAATGTTCAACAGGATGACTTTGTTTTTTCCAAATAGCTGATTCCTGACTCCTACTGTATTTTTGCAGTACAGGTATAGCAAATTCTTATTCCGTCTTAGTAAGTCACCCATTAAAATCTACCTGTAATTATAAATGAAAATTAAATCTCAACAGTAAATAAACAGTATTATTTGGTCTTATATTCAGAAATGAACTAGTACAGAGTTACTTTGCTCTCATAAAATTTATCCTTCAATTCTCTGAATCTGTAGTTTCTGTTGCTGGGTCACAGAACCGGAATTTCAGCTGCGTCACATACAAGACAGCAACCCATTCTAGATCATTCAGAACAACATAAAAGGTCACACTGACAGACACAGCCATACATTCATTCACACTGTGCCATTTAACATAGCATGCAAAAATGAGGCTGTTGTTTTATCATAGCTCTTAAGTGGATATTTGTCAGTGACAAGAAAGTGTTTTTATGCTAATTTGTAATACACAAGTAAAATAATAATCTTTCATCCTTAATTGAATTTAAATAAAATGAAGAAATCACTAAACTGTCATTTGACAGATGCAAAAAGTGAACAGAAAGAATCAGCCACTTCATCTAAAATGACAGAAAAGTTTGGTAGCCACATAAAAGATGCATGTTTAAGAGTTTACTTTTCATAAAGTACCTAAGGTTTTATAAGGTTCAGCCGACAAATTATTCAGCACAAGTGTTAGGAAGTGCTACTGGGGCTCCTTTATACCAAAAGTAATACATCTGCACAATGCCTCACTGTGAATGGGACTGCCTTTTTTTTTAATTTTCTTTCTTTCTGATTTGTGTTCAGACCATAGTTGTGTGTGTGTAAATATGCATGTATTTATTTATTTAGTAATTTATTTAATGAGCTTGTGTAAAGAGTTTAATTTCCACCTGGTGACAAATAAAGTTATATCTATCTATCTATCTATCTATCTATCTATCTATCTATCTATCTAT
>JANRMT010062791.1:18337623-18383078 GCA_026402145.1 Polypterus bichir lapradei
TATCTATCTATCTATCTATCTATCTATCTATCTATCTATCTATCTATCTATCAGAACAAATATACATAGCATTCAGCTTCTCAATGAAGTTTTCAGGATTCAACAGAAAATAAACAAATACTACTCTCTAGTTTCTAATACATCAGACATCACTGTAATTGCAGGTGCTGTCCCAACATTTCCAGTCAAGCTAAGAAATATAAAGTAGAACTGTAGTCAGAAAGTGCTAGTCATTGAGTTAATGTTAACGTCTGTTCTGTACCTGATTGAGTTTTGCTTGCTGGCAGAGCATATATCTGATGCAAATTCTTTATCCTTACAATTAAGTGGTATACAATTGATGGTATATGTCTGAAAATGTGACCAATATGAAGATTTAATTTATAATAACTTTAACAATGAAAATAACTTTGTGTAATTGCCTTTCTTTTTATTTCTAAAAATTAACCTGTGCATCACTGCTTTAGACTTCCTTTTATGTTACAGTTTAAATAAACCAATTATCAACTCAAACCAATACTATATACTGTATCAGACAATTAAAGTTACTAAGATTAAAATGCCAAAATGGGGTCATTTTATGCAGGCATAAAATCATTTTCCTCTCTTCAGAAGACTTAATTAAATGCTGCTTACATCCATTTTCAATATTCATGTACAAACTGGAGCAATCTGGTAGATTTAATTTACATATTTAACTATACCTTCATCTGTATTCTGAATAATAATATAATGATCAGATTCTTGAGATAAGACTGGTCAGTACTGTAACTGCAAAAACATTATTTGCATACATTACCACTTTTAGAATGTGAAATTAATCAAAAACATTTTTATGCTTCATATGATTATTGAGCTGTAATTATCATCTTTAATTTGTGAAAAATTTGAATGATTGGTTCATTTGCTTGAAATATTTCTAAATTGTTTTTAACACCTCAGCCACCAATATTTCATTGTGATTGGGCTGCTTAAGCCTTTTGGCCACCCTAAGCCTCACAATATTTTAACCTTGAGCTAAGCAGATGCAATTCTATTTAATATTAGAAATTTAGTGTGAATCCATCAATCCATTATCCAACCCGCTATATCCTAACTACAGGGTCACGGGGGTCTGCTGGAGCCAATCCCAGCCAACATAGGGCGCAAGGCAGGAAACAAACCCCGGGTGGGGTGCCAGCCCACCGCAGTTTAGTGTGAATGTATGTCCATTATTTCATCAAATATATAATTAAAGTGATACGAAAATATAGATATATACATAACTTAAAAAAAAATCAAATTTAAAACCTATAATTGTTTATTTGAAATGCTTAGCAGAGAAGCACTCAAGCCATTCAAAGTATTTTTTTTTACATTTGCCCAAAACATCAACATACAAGGTATTTAATTTTGCATTAATTTACTGCAAAGGTGTTCTTGATTAGCACTGATTAAAGTTGTAGTTGATTGAAATACAAGTGTTTATTATTAGGTTTATACTTCTATGCTTGTGTAGTTTTTTGTTTCATAATACATTTTAAATGATGTATTCTGAGTCATAAATTACTTCAATAAAGATATTTTATATGTGACTAAAATAATGTCAATAAAATGCAATGAGCCTATATTTCAACAAATATTTTGCTTATTAACTACTGTATAATTATTTTACAAATACAGAATGGAATTTATTTAATCTGAAATGTTAGTTGCTCTCTGAAAAAGACATTAATAAGGCAGAACAGACAATGAACTAAAGATTATTAGGTTCAATTTAAAGTGTCAATTCTTGAAAAATATGAGACTTGTTCAGTTTAACTGTTTTGTACCAACCAGATGTACAGAAGAACTTGTTATTAATAAATGAAAAACTATAAAAAAGAAAATTTACATATCGTTTTGTATTTTGCTATTTTTATCTGTGCTCAACAAATTGCTCTACCTTCACATATTTCATCTTCTGCCTTTGATTAATTTTTAGGGGTTTGGCAATTTACAGATGCTCCCTTTTATGACTTACATTTTGCAAAGTGCTTTTAAAAAACAAAAAATAGTTACAAAAGAAGTATTATTTGTATTACTTGGACTGCATAGTATAGTCTTATTTAGTGCAGATAATTCAGATAAGCAAGAACCTGGGGGATATTCCACTAAGATTGCTTATGAAATTGAGACTTAACTGAGAAAGTTTTACCTGAATAATCCTTGTTTTATAATTGTATTTTGCAAGAACAGAAAATAGGGCTTAAACAATCCAGCAGGCCCAAAAAATGATCATCAGCAACATCTGTCATAGTTTAAAAATACACAGAGGAGAGAGCAACATCTACAGAAATAGTGACTTCAAGAATGAGGTTGATGAAAGGCATGTAGAGCTTTAAAAAGTTTAGGCTTTATTTAATTATTGTAAAATACCTGTAGAAGAGCATATAGCAGAGACAGTGATGGTGTTCTCAGCAGCTAAACAAGAAGTAATACTTGATCTATAATAACACAAAAAGGAAATGTGTCTACTATTAACCCCCTCATGCACTATGGGGTTTTTGGCATTATTGCACAAAAGATACATACCCAAAACTAAATGGCATTTTTTCAGCTTATGTAATAAAGAATCTGCAAATGGATAGTAGTGACTACAACACTTCAGATTTTAAAAGAAGGAATTTATATGATTTTGTTTACATAACCAACATAATTTATGATTCACAACCATAGAATCAATTTTCTTTTGTGCCCCAGTCTGTCATCTATTATCATACCAAGTTTAGATGTCATATCCATTAACATTGCAGGGGTACTGTTTGGCACAAGGTGGAAACATTGTGTTGTTTTTTGGAAACATTTAGCATCTTACACCTAAACAATCTCTCAAAACAAGTACTGCAGTTAGAGTTTTGTATTTTTAAGTTTTTAGAAAAAAATATATACAAAAACACTTTAAGTAAATAATTTGTTACTATGTACGTATAACTATGTACTCATCTAAATCTTTACTTTTTATTTTGCATGCATAGGCCTTAAAACAATTTCTTTTTACCACTAGACACAGAGAAACCTTACATTTTGTTCAATAGATTGGGGCTTTTGTGCCGCAATATACATCTTCCCCTGCTTTCTGTGGCAGTTGCCCCACAGACATTCAGTGAATTTTTATTTATTTATTTGTTGTTGTTTTTTTTTACTTACATTTCATGTCTGAAATAAAGAAAGTCCATAGATACATTTACTACCATTTTCTCCTGTGTCGAGTGGGGACAATGCCAATGTTTCAGAGCTATTCTCACACACTTCACATACACCTAAACCAGTGTTTCTCTGTCACTTTTGGTCACAGGTGGCTGTCACTAAATTGGAAGCACACAAGACGTGTTCACAATATAATCTATCTGTGAAGCAAGAGCGATTAGGAACAAGATAAAAAAATTGTATGGCGCTGTCAATCCCTTTGGTTGATGGGGGTGGGCAGAAGAGAATTATACTATGAACAAGGCACTTGCTGAAATGGCCTTTTTTCTTCCCTCAAGTGTGTTGTGACACAAGCAGCATATGACAGAGATATTCGATCTGGGGTGCGATAGGGTTCCTCACATGTAACTGTGAGCAGTGGTGGCACAGCATGATTCAGCGTCATTAGATTAAAGAGTGATCCCCCATGGACTTTTGCATCATATGATTGAGTGACATTCGATCAGAGGAGATGATATTCCCCACATAATATGTCAAGGAGCATGGTGGTATGGCACTACACAAATGCAACTGATCAAAGAGTTATCCCCCATGGGCATCAAAGAACTTCTTATGTGAAACTTTAAGCTTGTGTGCAAGGAAATTGAAACTAGAAGAGCGCTGCACAGAAAACTAATATGGATATAAAGTGCAGCAGACAGTGTCCTGATGTGGTAATTAAACCCATGATGCTTGAACTGTAAAAGTACACCCTGTGAAGCTTTAAAGTTATACTAAGCAGTACTTAAAAGCTCAAAGCATAGCATTGAGTCCTTCATCAAACGTGTTGCTCTCAACACAATCAAAACTGTGACTCAAGGTCTTCAAATTCTGTATTATTAGCATTATATAACTTTTCTAGGACTTCCTCAACCATGTTTTTGTTTTTTGAAGATGAAGAGATTCCCTTATTCCACATGCATTCTCTCAGAAGTTCATGTATAACAATGCATAATGGTGCATAGAGATTAATTGACCAATCTATTTCCTGTCTTTTTTGCACGGTTGTGACATGTAGTACAAGTGATGAATCGTAGACAACTATACATAATTGAAAAGGTCTGAAACTCAGCTATCTAATGGTAATGAGTCTTTCACTTTATACAGTATACAGGACAGCATAGTGTTTAATTTTTTACAATTTTATAATGAACATGTGAATTTATTTCAAATGATAATGTAACTAGGACTGTACCACTATTAGACATGCAAAAAAAAAAGCCTCTCACTGATCATGAGTTTCATGAACTGTCAATCCACAACATTATGGTAAGCTTTATCTTTAGCTTGTTATGGAGCAGACTAAGAGTTGGCACTTAGTTGCCTAAGTTACCATGTGTGACTCAGATTTTCATTGGTGGATCTCAACAAATTGAAATAAGCCTGACTTGTCAATTTAAGTGAGACTTACTTGGTATACAAACTTTGGGGAATACAACACGCAGTTATTGTCTATGTTGACAAAACACACTATTCGGGTCCTTCCGACACATTATATACAGTACTATTTTCTAAGCCCGCTTAAACCTGAGCAGGGTTATGGGACAGCACATTCCAAAGACATTCATTTTGGCCGAATGCATGATATTATGTGTGATTATGAGTGCAAACTGCAATGGATTTGCTTCTTTTCCAAAGATGTTTTTTATCCTATGCGTACTATTGCCAGAATAGGCTATGCATTATTATGACCATGTACTGGAGGAGTATTATGCATCTAAGTGAGCAGCAAGTGAGTGAGCATTGCTTGAACTGCACGAGAGTCTTAATTTTGATTGTTTTATTTACTTTAGTTCAGTTTGTTTAAGAAAGTGTTCTATTTCAAAAAACATTAAATTTATATAATTTACAGGCAATAAAAACAATGTACTGTATATTAAAAAAACAGCACAAAGAACCATTTGTGCCTTTGTGCTTATCATCTTAATTTTGATTTATGCACATTTTTTTTGAAGAAGCAAGGCAGCAAAATTTTAAATTCCACTTTATAAAGAAAAAAATGTAAATTCTTTTGAAAATCTTTATATATTTTTTGATAGTTTGTGTTTATCGTAGCAATGGATCACAACAAAAAATGTTTTCAGTATAAGAAAATTGAAATGATTTTCGAGAGATCAGATCATTTAGCCCAACAAAGCTGGCAAATTCTATTTGATGAATTAAAAAAAAAAATAAAAACACCAAGTCACGATTTGAAGGTCCCTAAAATCCTACTCTCCACCACACTATTCCGTAATTTATTCCATGAGTTTATGGCTTCTTGAGAGAAGAGAAACTATGTAACTTTTGTATGAAATCTACCCTTAACAAGTTTTCATACATTTCTGAAAGAACGTAATTTAACTCCTTTTATAAAATTAAAAACTTCAATCGTGTTAACTTTTATTCTCTGTTTGCTTAAACTAAAAAATTTCAACTACTTTACTCTTTTCTTATAGGTCATCCTTTGCATTCCTGGAATTAGCCTAAGCACTGTTCTCTGGACTTTCTTTAGCATGGCTATTTTGGAGACCAACGCCAAAAGTACTCAGTTCTCAATGGAGGCCTCACTGTTGAGTTATATAACTTAACCATAACCTCCCTTGACTTGTACTCTGCACATCATGATATTTAATCCAACATCCTATAAGCTTTCATAATGACTTCTGTACTCTCTCTGGCTGTAGATAGTGATAAGTGAACTACTACTACTCCTAGGTCCTTCTCAGCAGTTGTATTTTTAATTTGTAAGCCCCCCAACATAAAGGTAAATCTAGTATTTTATTCCATATATGTAAAACATTATATTTATTCACATTAAATTGACAAGGGGGTGTTTCGGCTTTCAAATAATACTACAATCCACTTTCAATGTTTTACACTTTCTACTGTATATTTCAGATTTTTTTCTTTTTTTTTTTTGTAAAAATGTTTTGTTTGAATCTTGCAGCTATTGGTGTTATAACTTTGATACACAGTATACTTTCTTTACCAATTATACATATTCTGACAGAGTAAGATCTTCAAAATGATACACAGGTCATAGGTCTTCAACAATGGATATGTATGCTATGGATACTTATTTGAAAACAGTAAAAGAGAAGAAGAATTTTATTTTTTGTACTGCTTCAAAAGAGTAAAACTAGAAATATTACTTGTAGATATTTCATAACTTTTTTTCCCTCTGGGTTCCCAACACATTCACTGACACTTTTGTAGTGTTTGCAACATATTCTGCTGAAAAGTATGTGTACCACATAACAAATTCACCAAGTATGAAAATTCTGAAAGAGAAATGGCTGTTTTTTTTTTTTTTAGGGTTAAAACATGAATATTGAGTAAAGGATGATGAAGTAGAAAATTGAAATAAATGAGTGTAAAGGTTTCATATTATGGGATGATACTTTTTTAGGGTTAATATTATGAGGTAATATTTTTTAGCATCATATCCTTTAGAGTTTTTCTTATGATCAGGGGTTTTTGAAAAATAAGTATCATTGTTTTATATTCTTAAGATCTGTAGGGTAATCATTGAAATGGTGTTACAGCTTGTTCCTAGATTAATACATTGGTTACAGTGAAAACCAGAAGCCACAGGCGTGCCAATGTTTGACATGTGCTACACTAAACTCTATTAATGAATTACTTAATGTAGGATTTTGTGATTCATAAACTCATTCAAGAGCTGCAGAGTGCTTTATATAATTTATTAAATAGTTGATATGACCCCAACATGTTTGAAATAAGTACAATATAAGCTAAGACATCTGGAGAATGAAATAAGTGTTGGAATATGCTTTTGTGTCACAATTAAAAAATGTTTACAACTAATACAGGGTGGCGCAGGAAAATAGGAAATTTTTGGAACTAGGTGTTGGCGACCTTGGGGTGTTGGCAGTTGTTTGGGACCAATGCGACTTCATTTAGAACCCCTTGCCATTAGTTATAATGGAGCAGTGGAGTGGTGCACAACTAGCATTCGCTGTGAAAGCCTTTTATTTAAGAATGGTGATAGGCTTCATTACCAGTTAGGATGTCATGATCATGTCCTGTCTGCTCATGCGATTACAACATGGGTGCGTAATTTTGAAGAAACGGGTTCAACCTTAAAATTAAGTCCTCAGGTGATGTTTGAATGGCCCACACACCAGAAAAAATTGAGGCTGTTCGAGCTGCCATGGTTAGGAGCCCTCGCCACTCTTTTCAACAACACGCATCATCACTACAGTTTGGGTGATGAAGCATGCAAAGAATACTGCACGAGTTGAAGTTCCACCCCTACAAATTGCAGATTGTGCAGGAACTCAAATGCAATGACCATGTTTTGCGTCAACAGTTTTGTGAACAATTGTTGGCCAAAGTAAACGAGGAAGCCAATTTCGATAACAACTTATGGATGTTGGATGAAGCCCATTTTCACCTTAATGGATATGTTAACAAACAGAAGTTCTGTTACTGGGCACAGGAAAATCCTTTTGAGCTTCACCAGCATCCATTACACAGCATCAAGGTTACAGTATGGCGTGCTGTGTCATTGCATGATGTCATAGGCCATTACTTTTTTGAAAATGAGGAGGGCATTGCAACCACAGTTACATCCAATCAGTATGTTGCTATGCTTGAAACATTTTTTGTGCGGAGGTTGCAGAACTTTGCAAACATGTGGTTTCAACAGGCCAGTGTCACTTCGCATACTACCCGGCAATCGATGGCAGCTATTCGACAATTGTTTGGAAGACGCGTCATTTCGTGCAACAGTGATATTCCATGACCTCCGAGATCTCTATATCTCAGTGTTTGTGATTTTTTTCTGTGGGGACATCTTAAAAGCCAAGTGTACCACACACTTCCTGCAACCATTGCTGAACTAAAAAGAAGGATTGAAGAGGAAATCGCTGGCATTGCTCTTGACCTGTTACGTAGCGCAATTCAGAATTTCCACAACAGGCTGCCAGAATGTGTATGGAGAAATGGACAACACCTTTATGATGTTTTCTTCAAAACATAAAATGAATATTGAATGAATATTAATTACCTTCATTAATTGCATATCCTGTACAATTCATTTCATCATTAAATGTACTTTGTAATGTGTTTATTCGTACATTGAACGTCAATTGAAAATTTCCCATTTCCCTGCGCCACCCTGTATATATAGCTTAACTGTTTTAAAGTAGTAAAAAACAAAAGCAAAGAAGTAAATAAAAACAATGATTCTCCACTTAGTTATGACAAATTTTGCAAAAAATAGCAAAATCAGGCTTTGAAAAAGACCTATAAACCAGGCCAGGGCCTACCCTAGCCTGCTTAGAAATAGGCCTCACCTCCAAAGCCTGACCTCAAATTCAACTGGCCTGCTTTGGCCTGCACAGGAAAAATGAAAATTAGTTTAAATGTTCAAAATAACTTTAGTTTCTCAAAATGTCCTTTTAAGGGAGAGAGTAAACATCTGGCTTAAGATCAAAACCAATGCAGAATCTTTATAAATAAGGATATGCTTTTGAAAGTCACAAAGAAACAAAAACAAAAGGTGATACAGCAAAAACAGCTTAATTAAAGAGGTAATCTGCAGCGAAAAAGTCAAAATATGCAATCTAATAATCAAAAGTCAAGAACAGGTTCCAGAAAATCCAAGAAACCAGAAAAATCAATACTTACAAAGAATGCACTATAGAACTACAGTCAAAGAATTGCTAAAGTACCGGCTTCCCAGTTTAATAGGATCCAACCACAAAACAAAGGTGAACACTAAATAGTAAACAAAAAATGACAATGTTCACAGTAGACAATGGAATATTAACTAAAAAAATTACAAAAATAAGGCAAAAAGTGGAAAGTACATCACCAAAGCACTCTAAAACTTGACAGCTTAGAGTAGAGATGTATTCTAGCTTGGTTTTGTCAAGTTCAAGACTGCAATTACTTGAGATAAGGGTCGAAAGGGGGGTGAAGACCAAGTCCAAATAAAAGTGAAACCAAGTCTAAGACAAACATTAACTAGAATTAGCTAGTTCCAGCCCATTTGCTAATCCTCTTGATGGCGCAATCGAGATTCAGCGCTATTGAAAACTTGCAGATTTGCTCTAGACAATGGATTAAAGCTTGGAAAAGGATTTCACCAGTTGCTGAGTGGGACTGTACACCGGACACTGAAATGTGGTAGTGCACATGTAGGTCTAATCCCAAACAAAAAATGTGATTGTTCTTCAAATTGCAGAAATTAACAAATACAAATATTCTTAACAGTTAATGATTTTTGGGTGGTTTTTTTAACTTGATGTATGGAAGCCTAAAAATATGGATGCTTTTTTTTAGGAGAACATTTTGCACTTCGCTAAGTGAAACAACAGTATTGGGTCAAATTAGGCCACATTATTTATTTCAGATGTTTTTTCACCTGACATTACACTCACCACTCTCTATTAGGCTGTTATGCTGCCACTGAAATAAACTTCACATGAAGTCAAACTGAACCATCATATTTTCATTGACTGCTCAACATCAGACTTAATTCTAATGTGTCACACAGATCCTCATAATCTGTAGTGTACAACTTACATTCTCGAAGTTGATAAACACAAAGTGACAGGCTACAAATATAAGACTTTACAAAACACCCTACTCATGTTAGCACATAAATCAATTTACTAGTCACTTAAAATATTAAAACTGTTTAAACTCAATTTTATTAAAGAATTTCAAAGAGTTTGGTACCTGCACTATGCAGCTCTTCTAAATAATTCATTCACTCCTGTCTAATATGTTCCATGAATTTTTCACTTTTTAGATTAATTTGTAATGTGTCTGTCATTGTCCTTTACAGTAGTACAGAAGTCAATGTGTGTACATGAGAACAGGAGGACAGGACCTTTTAATTTTCAAACACAATGTTGAAAACCAGAAAAGCATTCAATTTATCTTTATTTATTCTGGACAGGAAAACAAATTTTGTCCAAACAGTTTGAGTTTTTTCTTTTAATCTGCAAAATTGAAAATAACAAGTTAACATAAACACAGAAAAGCTTCCATGTGTGTCTTTGCAACTGCCTGCTAATTTACATCTACCTAGGTGACCTAGTTATAGAATGTTACTTTCTTAAAAAAGTTCTTAAAGTTCATATCTAAATATTATGCACAGCGATGGACATTTGTTTAGTTCACATCAAGTTAACCAAAACGTTTTTCATTCCATTGAATATTTGAAATATGCAAATCCAGGAAAGAATATGAGTTTTCAATTTGAACTGAACTGTGGCTACAAAGGCTACATTTGTTTGACATAAAAAAGCTGCAGTTGTTGTAGTGAAGGAAAGGCAGGTTTGGCTGGTGTGCCTCCTGGGTTAGATTAAGAGAGCAGCCTTTTAATGAGCAGAGGTTAGTACAGTTGAATTCTAAAATGGTTAAGTAAAAAAGTAAAATTTATCAAACCAAAAATCAAAGTCGCAAACAGTTGAGAAGCTGTGCCCCAATTGCCACCCAAGTGTCATTCACTTGTTTTTAAATGGCCAGATGTGGTGCTGCAGGTGTAGTTCTCCTGGCCAGTGTAGTATGAAGTACCAAACAGCCATGATTGAGTAAAAGTAGAGATATTTTTCTAGAAATTTACTCAAGTGAAATTTTACATCCAATGTATGTCTACTTAAGTATCAAAATTACACATAAATATACTGTAGGATATTTCCATGTTTTATACAGTATATAGTCAAAAAAAAGTTCTTACTGAAAACAATCCAGGCTTCCTTGTTTTTGCAAAATAAATATTTTATTAAAATAAAAAAAACACTAACAACAATATACTTATGTAATATAATTGTGTAAACAAAGCAGTTTGTCCTTTCCTCCTACCCTTCGACCCCCTAAGGCACACCTAAAATGGTGTGTCTGTTCTGTTTCAAGGACAGGCGATATGGACTACAGATTTATTAGGGGTAATGGATTTAAAGATCATATTCATATATATTTGTACTAGGTGTGGCCTTAAAATCATTTTTGAGGAAAAATATTGTTTCATGTGGTAGAGAGAATATTTTATTCACTGAAAGCTAATCAAATCTTTTCAATACATCCAATAATTTTTTATTTCAAGAAATAGTTGTTTGTCATCTCCAACTGAGGTTAACGAAGTCAGAATCACTTACAGATCCTTCCGTATTACTTATGATATTGCGGATTATAATCACTCGTATTATAATCACTTAAATAATTGCACTTAAAAGTATTCATATGCACATGAGCTGGACAACTCGATAATTGTGAGTTAGTTTGGTGGGGAATATGCAAACTGGAAAGGTGTATTTTAAGTGACTGAGTAGAACATTGTGTGTATTTGCATAGCACTTTTGTTTTCTGGTTTAATATTGCAGTAATGAATGTGTCTAGCAGTTTTAGATAAGGACAGCAGTAAACATAGCTATTTGTGATTGAAAATGTAAATGAAAGTAGACAGAAAATTTTATAATTTAGTAAAGCAGAAAATCAAAACAACATACTCAAGTTAAATAATTAAATAGTTATAAAACAACGGATAAAGACTCCAATGAAAGATAAGGATAAGAAATTATTACAAAGAAAATGAGAGTGCTAATAATGACAAACAGTAAAAAGAGCTAATAAAGATAGTCCCAAACATCATTCTAAACAGTAACAAAAATAACTGCAGTGAAAGTGCCCAGAGATATTAAGAACAAAGTGTGACCACTGCTAATGGAAACTTGACATGAATGTGATTTGTGCACAGAGAAGAAAAAGCAAACTGCAGCTGAACTTGATTAAGTCAAAAAAATCATGACATCAACCACAAAGTGTGAGACAAGTCCAAGTACAAATACCAATAAGTCAGAGAGAATCAACAAAATGTCTCTTTTCCAATGCTGGACTTGAGTACTGCAGGCCTATCCAGGAGTTATTACCACCACTGGCTTTTCCTCTCTGACTTCATTCTTCATTTAACCAAAAGTCCAGACATCTCTACTAACTGCAGAATTCCTCGTCTTCTAACATGCTGTGGGTACAGTGTATGGCTTTGGTCAGGTAGCATCTCTTTCTACCTTTAGCAATTTCAGGGAACCCATTGGGCACACATAGGCCATGGTGCCCCTTGGCAGTGCCACTCCATCTACATTGGATTGGAAAGCTGTAGTCTCACATTAATGTGAAATTGTAGTCTTCTACACCACCTTGTGAAAGGAAAACTGTACATACTGCCAAAATACAAACCAAAACTCAAACAGTAGAAAAAATCCAGTTTTGGCACAGTTACAACATTATACAACTAATCCCATTTATTAGATTCCTCTTGACTCGCATGTGCACTCAGTATGTACAGTTTTCATGCTCTCTCTGTGGGCTTTTCTTTTTCTTTTAAAAGATGCCCTTAACCTGACTGCCAACTTTAAATTGATGTCTTGTGAATTTGTGTATTCGTCCAGCAATTGGTTTGCTTCTCATTCTGGGTTCACCAATGTTGCTCTCCCCAACTCCTAACTGCATTATGCAAGTTAATAAAATAAAAATTTGATTAATGACACTACAAGTTGCTCCGTTAACACAGCAAGAGACGTGGTGGCTTCAGTCTGAACACTTCCCTAATGAGTCGCTAAGGGCTGAAGTCACAATGAAACCAAACGTCCTAACCCATACATTACTAACCAACCTTGAACCACGATTTGTTTATTTTTCAATAGATAGATAGATAGACAGATACTTTATTAATCCCAAGGGGAAATTCACATGCTCCAGCAGCAGCATACCGATAAAGAACAATATTAAATTAAAGAGTGATAACAATGAAGGTATAAAAGACAGACAATAATTTTGTATAATATTAACGTTTACCTCTCCGGGTGGAATTGAAGAGCCGCATAGTGTGGGGGCGGAACGATCTCCTCAGTCTGTCAGTGGAGCAGGACAGTGACAGCAGTCTGTCACTGAACCTGCTCCTCTGTCTGGAGATGATGCTGTTCAGTGGATTTTCCATTATTGACAGGAGCCTGCTCAGTGCCCGTCGCTCTGCCATGGATGTCAAATTGCCCAGCTCCATGCCTACAATAGAGCCTGCCGTCCTCACCAGTTTGTCCAGGCGTGAGGCATCCCTCTTCTTTATGCTGCCTCCCCAGCACACCACCACCGCGTAGAAGAGGGCGCTCACCACAACCGTCTGATAGAACATCTGCAGCATCTTATTGCAGATGTTGAAGGACACCAGTCTTCTAAGGAAGTATAGTCAGTTCTGTCCTTTCTTACACAGAGCATCAGTATTGGCAGTCCAGTCCAATTTATCATCCAGCTGCACTCCCAGGTATTTATAGGTCTGCACCCTCTGCACACAGTCACCTCTAATGATCACGGGGTCCATGAGGGTCCTGGGCCTCCTAAAATCCACCACCAGCTCCTTGGTTTTGCTGGTGTTCAGTTGTAGGTGGTTTGAGTCGCACCATTTAACAAAGTCCTTGATTAGTTTCCTATAATCCTCCTCCTGCCCACTCCTGATGCAGCCCACGATAGCAGTGTCGTCTGCAAACTTTTTCATGTGGCAGGACTCCGAGTTGTATTGGAAGTCCGATGTATATAGGCTGAACAGGACCGGAGAAAGTACAGACCCCTGCGGCACTCCTGTGTTGCTGACCACAATGTCAGACCTGCAGTTCCCGAGACGCATATACTGAGGTCTATCTTTAAGATAGTCCACGATCCATGCTACCAGGTATGAATCTACTCCCGTCTCTTTCAGCTTGTCCCTAAGGAGCAGAGGTTGGATGGTGTTGAAGGCACTAGAGAAGTCCAGAAACATAATTCTTACAGCACCACTGCCTCTATCCAAGTGGGAGAGGGATCGGTGTAGCATATAGATGATGACATCCTCCGCTCCCACCTTCTCCTGGTATGCGAACTGCAGAGGGCATAACATGCCCTAGTACATAGTAACTCGTACATACAAGAAATTATCTTGTGTGTATGGGATATTATGTTGTACTTAGGAGATAGGAAGCTGTTTTTTTTACCTCAAAACTGTCTCTGATTTTAAAATAAATCCAAATTTTATTTATGACGCTTATGCTTCTTATCATCCATGTCATGCGGGTATAGTAATGGCAACAAACAAGGAGTATGATTGATATTTTAATAAACCAATTGCCTCTGTTATTTGTTATTAATCTACATTCCGCATGTTCCCTGTCGTCACTCACCCTACTGATTGACTCTGTTAAAAAGACAGAAAATGAAAAGTGACGACTGATGCCTGATGAGTGTACTGATGAGTGCTGCATGATGAGTGACTACTCAGTAATGATGTGCGATGAATGATGAGTGACTACTGATACATGTAAAAAAAAAATAGTTTTTAAATGAATAATAATACAGTACATCATATGGAGAACCAATGATGTTTGATGACCTGAAAAATGAAGATGTCCTAAAATGGACATTGTACATTCATACGGTGTCCATTTTAGGACATCCTCCTCCCTCCGAGAAAACTCCATCATTCCTACTACCTTCAACAAAATATTCCTCCTCCCTGCGAGGAATCCCCCGTCATCCCTCCTCCCTCCTTCCACCACCGTCCGCTCTCAGTTCTCCGATGTCCGTTTTCCATCATCCACCCTTCTATCTCCGTCATCCGCCTTCAGCTCTCCGTCAACCCCCACACCACCCCCGCCCCCCCATCACGGCATTTTCGTTAATGAAGTGACATAATACTCCAGCTCCACCTTCTTCACAAGTTCGTTCACCGAATTATTTGTCAATTATATTTACAGTAAGAATTTATTACGTCACTTCATTAATGAAAATGCCGTGATGTGCGGGGGGGTGGGGGGAGTGTGGGGGTTGACGGAGAGCTGAAGACAGATGACAGAGATAGGAGGGTGGATGACAGAAAACGGACATCGGAGAACTGAGAGCGGACGGTGGTGGAAGGAAGGAGGGAGGAGAGAGGAGGGAGGAGGGGTGACGGGGGATTCCTCGCAGGGAGGAGGAATATTTTGTCGGAGGTAGTAGGAATGATGAAATTTTCTCGGAGGGAGGAGGATGTCCTAAAATGGACACCGTACATGCATGGAAAAAAAAAGTTTTATGATTTACTTGATAAAATCCTTTGCCCTAGTAATTTTTAAGTAAATATTACTTCTGTAATATCAAGTACAACTCACTTGCCGGTATCAAATAAAATGTGCTTAAAACTAAACTTAATATTTGTGAAGATATTAAGTAAATGTTACTTAATTATATTTAAGTTATAAGTTATATTTTTTTAAACTAATTAAGTAAAGTCAGTTTAATTTTTTTCATAGATAGGAATGTCACTGTCATCACATTATTATGTAAATCTTGTTATAAGGTAGATTTTATTATATTTTATTCTTTTTGAACTTTCAGTTATGAAATTGTATGAAGTTATATTACTTGCTATAATTATGTAAATATTGCCAAATTTCTTTTGATAAATGTTACAAAATACATGTAATAATTTTCTCTAGACATGTAAACTAAAATACAATAGAATTAAAACGTTTATTTTGTCAACATTAAACACCAATTAACATTCAACATTCAAGTGAAACACGCCAAATAAGGGAAATCTCAGCAGCCATAAATGTAACAGTGGTATGACTGCCATTAATCAACATGTCGTTTTTGACATGCAATGGTCATTTTTGCTCTATTGAAAAAGTAAAGTATGACTAAACACTCATTCAAGTGTCAGCTGTTCTGAAAAACAATTTGATCTTCATTTATCGGGAAGAACTTATCTAAATAAATACATAAATAACATCACTGCTAATTATTTTATCCTAATGTATACAAGTTATCATACTCTATACAAAGACCCCAGGAGACATAAAACATCCATCTATCCATTATCCAACCCGCTATTTCCTAACTACAGGGTCACGGGGGTCTGCTGGAGCCAATCCCAGCCAACACAGTGCACAAGGCAGGAAACAAACACTGGGCAGGGCGCTAGCCCACCGCAGGACATAAAATATAGAAGGACATAAACAATAAGAGATGAGGTTTTAACCCGACAGAACTTGATAGTATTGACAAAACCAAAATTCTAAATAACAATATTTTTTGATTTAGCAACATTAACAACTAATACCTCTTAACTGCTTGGTCAAATACATATCAGCACCTTACCCACTCTCTCCCACCCCTACCCAGTGTTCTAACCTCCAAGTATTATACTGTGTCATTGATTTGTCAGTAAACATTGCAAAGATTTCTTTGCGTCAATATTACAGCTCTTAAAGACAAATGTACTGCATCCAATGCAGATCTGGAATGGGGCTTTTCAAATATTCAATTAAAACCTTAACAGCCCTCTGAAACAGTGTAATTACAACATTCAAACTGCCTCTCTGGACTAGTGCATTTTAAGTATGTCATCAAAGCCTTAAAACATTTTGATCAACAGCTAAAGATGTTAACAATTCTGAATAAGAATAAAATATCCACTTTTTCTTTCCTCTTTATCTGTAATAAACATCAATGACAGAAAGAACAGGTGCCTTAGTTGACACAAAACCAAAAATATTTCAGACAATTTCCCACAACCAGTTAACCAGGGAAAACCTGAATTTAAAGGTAAGGTTCTAGTTTTCCACAAGGGTGCAAGCTAAGAGAACATTACCAAAGCTCCACATTATTATTTTTGTCAAGTGCCTTACATAATACTGTAGCCAAGTGTTTATAATGAAAGGTATATTGATATTCACACTGGGACACAATACAATATCATTCCATTGCAAGTATTTTTGGATCTCTGCATTATTTTTGCATTAAACCATCTTACAAACAGCTAAATAGTTTCCCAAGTCAATAAGTCCTGGCCATATCTGACAACATCCAATGCAGTTATTTGGAGAATCAAAATTGAAGAAAGCCACTGGAAGATCCATATAAAGACAAGCTGCTGTATGTGAGAGGAGGGTCCAATGAAGCTGAGGGGGTCTCTGAAAGTTGTTGTTACATTGTTTTACAAGGTGGAAAAGTGATTTGGGGTGTAATAGCAGTACTTGCTATATCGATAGCATTTAAGACAGCAATTTCAGTTTTAAAGCTTGTACTTTTGGGGACAGCTTAATTACATCTAGTTCTAGGAAATGGTTCTGAAACACTTGAAAAGTTTAGTGCAATTGGAGAGTATGACAAGGTTGAGGGCATAAATTATCCCCATAAACAGCATGCAAGCTTTAGCAGTATTGCCTCATCCGGGCAATATCTACTTGCCTTCATGAAGGATGGATACATCCACTGGATCCTGTCCATGAGCACTATGGACAACCAGAATCTTGAGAATATACTGAGTAACGTCACTGCATCTGTCCTCTTGCATACATTTTACAAGAAAAATGAAGGCAATTAAATTGAGAAACAAATAGAATTGCTTGAATCATTCAAGTTATTTTAGCAGAATAAACACATATGTGATAAAAAAAGACCATCATTAAACATACAGTAGCTCAGATATAAATTGAGTTAAATCTATTTTACAGTTAGCTGGCATTACCAAAATATTTGTAGAACATGGCAAAAGATGGCTGCGCTCCACAGACTGTAGCCCCCAATGATTGCAGCAGCCAATTCATTTAGTGTTCCTCTGAACCTTTATGGCTTTGTAACCCCAGAGCCTCTTTACTTTTTGTGATTATCCCTAATTTGAATAACTGAAAAATATCCTTTTAGTTTGTTCTTCCAGATGTTGGCTTTTTGAGTATCCCATTTGGATCATTGCTGAGCAGAATATCTCCCTACCTTCATCTGCCTTGCAATCTTACTTTAGGGTTAACTTTTTATTTTAAATGATAATGCATTAAAATTTTAACTGTATTATCATGCTTTGCTAGGCAATATTCAAAAAGCTCCTGTTCTTTCTTGCCCAAGGTACACTACAAGACTATGGATGACAGTTTCACATCTCATTTCAAAGCTTTGGTTCTGTGAAAAGAGTAATATTGTGTCAGTAGTGAACTGTTATTCATGCACAATGAACTGTTAAGTGAGAACATAAGAGCATACATGTGCAAGGAGCAGTGATTTGAACAAACAGAGCAAGAAATGGTGCATGCCGTGGCATACAAGCTACACAAGGAATTGTGCTGTATATGTGTATGCATGGGGCAGTATGTGTGCATGTGAGTGAGAGACAGTAGGTCCATCTTCCTGCAAGAAATGTGAGAAATTTCAATTTTCGACAAACAAACCTGACTCCAAGAACAGACTCAGCTTGGTCCCTATGACACCTCATCAGGTCTTCATCAGGGCCATAATTTTTGGTGTATAGTGATCAAGTTTGTACATGAAGCTCTGCTCCATGGAAATTGTTATTCTTCTGAATTTCCTGCTTCATATAAATTGACAAAAGAATTACAAGTACAATATCAGGAACAAAGGAAGAATACATTCTGTATAGGGTATTTTAAACCTGATAGATATTAATAATAAGATGAACAAGCTAGCACTTTTTATAATGATCAAGTCAAAAAGAGGAACACTAATTTGTGTGTTTCAAGTTTACTTATGTTCATTTGGCCAACCAGGAACAGTACTTTGTTTAATAACACATATTTTAAAAACAATTTTTGTTACTGCTTAAAGGAACGGGTAACATTTTAAGGGTTTATAAATTCAGCTACCTCAACTTCATAAAGCAGAGCAGGCTATCTTCTCTTTGAAGTCATGAGCAACTAGACTACCACTCACTACCTCTAGCCTTCGATAGGAAAACATTTTGGCCACTTTGTTCTTCTTCTTTACCTTGTTAAGAACCTCCTGTCTCTCCATCTCCAGACTGTTGCTAGTTTCTTCAAATGGATGTGGAGGAAGGTAGTTCACCTCTGCTCTCTTTGGTCTCTTCAATTTTTTGCAGGATTTTTCTCACCATGGGATTTCCTTTTAAGGAGCGGATATCAAGCTCAGGACAAGGTACTCCTCCATTCCTTCTCATTTTAGAACGATATATTTAGTATGCTGCTGCCTCCTGTTCATGCCTGAAAAAGAGGCTTCAGGCTCCCTTAGGCATGAATGTTTTGTTATCAGAACTTTTACAATTAGCTGTACTTGAAGACCAGTAAGATAGGCAGTGTAGTGAAACATTGCTTCAGTAATGTTCTCATATACAGTATGTCAGAGTTCATGCTTGGATTCTGAAGTAAGCCATCACCTTCATAGGTATTACTTCCTGCCCGAAGAATCATTTTGACATTTTATGAAAAGGGTGAGTATCAGAAAATCAATTGGCCAGGGTTCTGATCTATATTCTCGTTGCTGTGGTAAAATGATGATGCCAGATGAACTAATAGGGAACTATCATCTTGGAAAGACTGGTCCAATAGCAAAGGAAGGATAGGAAATGGCAGCCTCATTAATTAATGAGAGTGAATGTGAGAATAAGAAAAGGTTCTGCTTTAACTAGTATAATTGCATCTTTGTCATTATGCACATCTGTTGACGTCAGAGTGAAGAATTGGTCATCAAAATCTTTGTCCATTTACTTAACATTAAATCTCCCTTGGAGTGCAGCTGCCAAAAGTTATTCTATATTGCTAGGAATTACTAGGAATTGCTAGGAATGTCCCTTGTTTTAACTATTTTGAGTATAGCAGTACATTACAGCTAAGTTGCTTACCTTTGGCACTGTTGCACATTTGTTTAATTACCCTTACCCAGTTGAAATGGCAGGTAACGCCTTGTCCAAGGGTGTATTTGCAGATTTAAACAGGCTATACTTTTGGGTTAATATTTACTTAGTATTTTTAGGTTTATGTGTAGTGAGTATACAACATTTAAATAGTTTGAGTAAATCTTTAATAAAATGTATTGATTAGAACATTAGACAAAAACAGGCCATTCAGCCCAACAAAGCTTGCCAGTCCTATCCACTTATTTCTTTCAAAAAAACATCAAGTTGAGTTTTGAAAGTCCCTAACGTCTTACTGTCTACCACACTACTTGGTAGCTTATTCCAAGTGCCCATCGTTCTTTGTGTAAAGAAAAACTTCCTAATGTTTGTGCGAAATTTACCCTTAACAAGTTTCCAACCTTGTCCCCGTGTTCTTAAAGAACTCATTTTAAAATAACAGTCTCGATCCTCTGTACTAATTCCCTTCATAATTTTAAATACTTTAATCATGTCACCTCTAAATCTTCTTTTGCTTAAACTGTAAAGGCTCAGCTCTTTTAATCTTTCCTCATAATTCAACCCCTGTAACCCTGGAATCAGCCTAGTCGCTCTTCTCTGGACCTTTTCTAGAATTGCTATGTCCTTTTTGTATCCTAGAGACCAAAACTGCACACAGTATTCAAGATGTGGCCTCACCAGTGCATTTTAAAGGCTGACCTCCTTGGACTTGTACTCCACACATCGTGCTATATAACCTAACATTCTGTTAGCCTTCTTAATGGCTTCTGATCACTCGATCGAAGTCGATAGCTTAGAGTCCACTATGACTCCTAAATCCTTCTCATAAGGTGTACTCTTGATTTTCCGACCACCCATTGTGTATTCAAACCTAACATTTTTACTTTCTATGTGTAATACTTTACATTTACTGACAAAATTTCATCTGCCACAAATCTGCCCAAGCCTGTATGCTATCCATGTCCTTCTGTAATGATATAACAGATTCCAAATTATCTGCTAATCCACCTATCTTGGTATCATCTGCAAACTTAACCAGCTTGTTACTTATATTTCTATCTAAATCATTTATATATATTAAAAATAGCAGCGGCCCTAGCACTGACCCCTGTGGAACACCACTCTTAACATCAGTCAATTCTGAAGAGGTTCCTCGCACCATCACCCTCTGCTTCCTGTGTCTGAGCCAATTCTGCACCCATCTAAAAACATCACCCCGAACTCCCACTTCTTTTAATTTGATGCCCAACCTCTCTTGTGGCACCTTATCAAATGCTTTCTGAAAGTCAAATAAATAATATCATGTGCTCACCCTTGGATCGTATCCTTTTGTTGCCTCCTCATAGAATTCCAACATGTTAGTAAAACACAACCTCCCTCTTCTGAACACATGCTGACTGTTCAGAATAACTCGTGTCCTTGCCAGGTGTTGCTCAATCTTATCCTTAATAATTCCTTCCATTAATTTTCCTGTGATGAATGTTAAGCTTACTGGCCTATAGTTGCTTGGAACTGCCCTGTCATCCTTTTTATATAAAAGAATATATATATTCTTCCCACACAGATCATTTATTAGATGAATAAAATGTGTATATATATTTACATTTTTACTTAAGAAATTCTAATTATCACTGAATCTTAATATTACAATGTGGAAATAACGACAGTTAAGTTAATATATTTTACTGTACTGGTAAGTTCATTTTTTTCAGTGTACAGCACTGTTTCTCATACACTGACTCATCAATATATGCTGGAATTTTCTCAGACACCAAACATGCATGTGTAGTTTTAAAGTTCACTTTTGAAATTAAAATAAAAGTTTGAAAACAGAGTGATGTCAGTCAGTCAGTTTAAATTTCACTTTTATACTTGGGAGGGCTAATTCTACATACAGTAATGTCCTTCTGTCCATGTAACTATTTGATGAAATCAGTTTTTCCAAAACAGTATTCAATTGAAAAAGAGATTATTAGTACAGCAAGAATTACCTCTAGAGGGGACACTAGTGTATCAACAAGCAAACACCATCACAGGGTGAATGCATTCCGCGAACATTTCATATATACATACAGTAGTCAAAAAAATGTCTTGCAAACTTTAAAATAATTCACAGTACCTTTTTTTCACGTGAATTGTGTTACAATCTTTAAAGCATGAGCAAACTGCAACTTGAAGCAGTGAAATTCAGCAGGATCTGACACCTTTATGATTGTACTCTAATTTATTAACCCTTTCATAAAATTAATTTTCATTACCTAATTACAATTAATTTAAATAAGAAAACATTTTAACAGGCTCTCTGGCCCCAGAAGTAGCCACCATTTTTGCTTAAATTACATGAAAATTGACACAATGAGTTTAATAATAACACATGTCATCAAAAGAAACCCTAGCGAGATAATACCATTTATTAAAAAATGTGAAAAGGGCACCTTAGCTAGACTTTATCACATCTAGTTTTATATTTAAAGGAATTGCCTTTTGTTTTTTATCTGGCTTCCAACTGTTTTATCATCTGCTTTGGACCTTTGATGCTCACGATAATGCAAAAGTGTGCAAAAGATATGACAGATATGAAGTTAGTGAACCAAAGCACGTGAATGCATAAGAACACCTCAATGCAGCATGTGGATCAGCTTTGGCCAGTTTGGAGGAGGGTGTCTGAACACAGCAGCATCAGCCATGGATTGAGATCTGGTGACTGTGATGACCATTTGAGTACAGTGAACTCATTGTCGTGTTCAGGAAACCAGCTTGAGATGATTTGAGCTTTGTGACATGGCGTCTTATCCTGCTGGAAGTAGGCGTCAGAATATGGGTACACTGCAGTCATTAACGGGATGGACATGGTCAGAAACAATACTCAGGTAGGCTGTGGCATTTTAACAATTTTAATTTTGAGAACCAGGCATAAGAACTGTCAGGATATGAAAACTTTTTAGCATGCTTTTATCCAGTTTTTGCTACATTTTTGTATTTTATCTAGATTTTTTGTTTATTTTTCATTTTGCACACTGATAATGTTTTGGTGTATGCAGGGAACCCTGTCATTCTCACGTAAACAACTTTCTTACTACGTATACTTCCTCCTCCCTCGCATAATAGCAGTTTGTTGAATATAGATTTACTAATTATGGGTCTTCTTTTGCATGTACCTTCATCCAGGTTTTTTGTCTATTAGACCATGTGATGATGCGGGTTCTGCTCTATGCTCCCATCTGCTGTTTGGGAGCCCTTGAACCCTACACCATAGGTAATGTCACCAATGAGCTTAGCAGTGAGGCAACAACATAGCAAGGGGATGGTGTACAAAAGTGCCAAGTGCTTTTATTTAAAACAACAACAAAAACAAAGTGTTCAAAATAAGTGCCGTGCTTCAAAAGTTCAATAAATAAATAATCCAATAAAAGCAAGTGAAAATGTGGAGGTTAAAAACAATAGAAAAAAGTCTTCTTAAAAATAACAAGGTTAAAATATACTAGGAAGCATTCTTTTAAAAACCAACAACAAGAAGCCCGGTGCCTTAATACCTGCGACTCCCCTACTACCCCTGTCTGGGCTTCTCAATAGGAGAGTCACCCTACTTGCAGCTGACCTTCTCTGCTACTGACTGGTCAGTCGCCTTTCCGATCCTTGGCTCCGGTAGGCACCACTGAACAGTGACTTGGGATTCCCCTAATGACCAATGCTCTCATGTTGGGGACACAAGTCCCGACTCCTGCTGCCTTCCGCGGCCTTACACGGAGAATCCTCTGCCTTCCGGTTACTCCCGCCCTTCAAAGTAAACTCTGCAGGAGCGACCACAACTACTACTCCCCTGGGTGTCGGCCAAACACCCAGGCTGCTTGCGCAGCTGCTGCGATCCTGCTTTCGCTCGCTTGTTCTCCCGCACCGGCTTTCTCTCTCTCCTCACTGCTTCCTGCTTTTTCCTCCACAACCTCCGTTCTCTTCTTTCTTTCTCTTTTTCGTTCTATTTTTTTTCTCTTTCTTTTTCTACCCTTTTTTCCTGGCCGGCTTGCACTTCTATATATGTCGAGAGGGCATAGCAGCTGCGACAAATAAGCAGCCCCAGGAACAATCACGGATGTGGGCAGTCTCTCACCTGTACATCTGTGTGCACCGCAGATCACCCTGAGAACTGCTTCAGCCACACTACCATGCCCCCTCGCTAAGCCGCGAGTGTAGTGATTCTTTAAAACTGGCCTTTGCTGAGAGAGCTGTGGACCCGCTATACCACAGACCATGTCATTACAAGAGGTATCCAAAAACAAAAGAACACATTGGTGAGTGGTTCACATTAATTTATAAATTAATTTCACATTTAAATTGCAGTTGCATTTTCTAAGCCATAGGTAATGCTTCTGATAGGAAAACAGGTGTGGCTTTGGGAGAACTGCCATTTTAACATGTCACAAAAATGACCAAAAGACATCACAAAGGTTTGGGGCAGCCACCCGTTTAATATGCCTTGGCTGCAAAATGGTAATGGTTGAAATATGTTCACATGTTAGAGTCCAGAACAGAACTGATTGTATGGAGGCAAGATGATGGCTTTAAAGGCCAGTACAGGAAGTGATATCATTGGGGCTGGAATCAGAAGTGATGTCTTTGGGACCAGACGTGGAGTCTTCAATGGTACCGGTACCGGAAGTGACGTCTTCAATGGCGCCAGAAGCTAGTGGGATTTCCCGTGGATGGTCTGCAGAGGACTGAGAGAGGGGATTAGTGCAGCTGGCCACCCCCTGGTCTGATGTGGTACTACTGTTATTCAGGCCCGTGTCACATGTGACACATGATAAAAAGCAATGTGCCCTGAGGAAAGAAAAACAAAAGGAGAAAAAAAAAACACACAGAAGACAACTAAGTCAATAACTAAGTCAATGTTTAGCATACTCTTGTCTAAATCAGCACACAACAAGTAATTTTGCTGAAACTGTATATGTCTTAGAACTGTTTGACTATTTAATATGCATCATTTTTCTTACTTATTTAATTAGTTTTCATAGATTTCATACAACACTAATTAAAAAAGATACTGAAGAGCAAGATGACTATGTAATGGAGGGTAGGTATGGACTGGCATTCTGGCTGGGATAGATGGTGTTCTTGTAATAGATGGAAAGCACTGATGGATGAGCATCTACTGGGAAAAAGGAACACCAACCAATATAATGGAAGGACAGTGAGTGAATGGCACCCCAGAACATGTGTTCACTGAGTATTTTGGGTGTTAGAATCCTTCTGGTGGAGCCCCCATTTGGACACCTGCAGGGCTCCATGGGATTTGTAGTTCAAATGGGCATCAGTGTTGGTTTCCTTGGGTGGCACTGATTGAGGCTGGCCGGAGCAGGTTCCCTTGACATATGGAGGATTTGCTTGACCCAGACGTGCAACACGACTAGAGCACTGACATGCTGGGGGCACTTCCAGGTCAGTCTTGAAAAGGAGCCCTCAGCCAAGTGAGTCAGCGTGGGGAGATAGGACACTAGGAGAACAACACTTGTCTGGAGAGGAAAGGTAGAAAAGGGAAAAGGGAGAGGAGTATTGGCCATAGTATATCTTTTTGGTGTGAACAGGTAGCCATATAAACAATGTTCTGTAGTCAATAAGAGTTTTCTTAGACAACTGTGTAAGACATCTATATTCCGGTTTTAGTGTGCTCCCCTATAGTCTACATTCATTAAATATAAGGGAGGGAATGAAAAACTAATGTAACTGTAATAGAAATAAAATACATGTGCAGCAATATCAGATAAGATATAGCCTTTAAATATCTAATGTGGAAATATTTCATTTAAAAAAAAAGGCAAACACAGCATCCATGGCAAGCTCTGTTGAAAGCTATCAAATCTCCATTAATTAAAGCTATCAAGTTGTACAAAACATTCTGTGAAGCATAAAGCAAATCAAATGTGCTGATGCCTGCTACACTACCCCATACAGTTATGAATTTCTGAAAGTAACTGCTAATAATTAAAACGTTTTTTTTGAAAAGTATAGAAGGCACGATTCCAGAAACTTCTCAAAATAAGAATGTGCTACTCAGACATAAACACTTCTCTAAAACAGCACTGCTGCACCTCTATTAAAAATAACAGATCACCTGAAAAAGGGAACTGTTTTGTACCATCACTTATTTGTTGTCCAGAAAACTATCAGAAACATATCTGAGCTCTCCCATCTACTTAATTTCCAACAGAATTTCGAATTTACAGAAACAGCATTTATAAATTGAATCCATTTCTGACAACTATGTTTGTGAGGTTATTGCCCGGGGGTTCAAAGAGTTTGCCACTTTCTTGGGACACCATGGTTTTTCAGATAGATGAAGATGATACAAGTCTTATTAAGGCTGTCAGATTCAATAATCTTGATTGGCTGAATGAAAAAATGTTGTATCTACTAGTGATAAAAATTGCATTATGTGGGAATTTGAGAGCACTGCAACCAGAAAAGGTTTCTGATTCTGTATTCTGTATCTCTGCTATTAATCCCCTTTAGAGTTGTCACTACAATTGATCAGACGGTGTTGTTCACAATGGTAGCCATATAATCTGAGACTGTGGAAAGAGTTGTCTTTATAGTTAAAAACTTACAAAATTTTTTAATCAAAAGTGTTGCATCCAAATTTAATGGCAAAGTGTACAGATTTTTCACTCTAGCAGTAACAGTACAACTACTACAATGTATACTTTAATTGGGGATATCTGGCCCAAAAACACACAATTTCCAGTTCAGGGTTGTAATGAGCCAGTTCCTGTAAGGTGGGCTACAAGAAATGACTCAACCCAGGGTTGACATTACAGGGGATATGGTTGCACATACCCGACATTCATACAGGCCCAAACTCTAGGCACCATTTAACCAAACATTTGCACCTTTGGGATGTGGAAGGAAAGCTGGAAACTATAAAAGCTGCAATAAAAATGACTAAACAACAGCTAAAGTTTAATAATAATGATATTAATAATAAATAGTTACATTTATATATTACTTTACTCACTACTCAAAGTACTTTACACAGACACAGGGGAACCACTTTAGCCACCACCAATTTGCAGCATTCACCTAGATGATGCTACGACATGCATTATAGCACCAATATGCTCATCAGACATTAGCTATTAAGTGATGAAGGGATGAGAGAGAGAGAGAGAGAGCCATTTAGAGACAGGGGATGATTAGGGGTCAGAATGGATGAGGCTGTGATAGGCAATTTAGTCAGGACATCAGAAGACACACTACTCTTTTCGAAAGATGCCCAAGTATCTTTAATGGTAACAGAGTCAGGACCTTGGTTTTACGTCTCATCTGAATGACTGTCCCATATTTACAGCACTGTATCCCCGCCACTGCACTGGGTTGTTGGGATCTATACACAAATCACAAGTAAAGCACCCCTGTTGGCCTCACCAACACCTCTTCCTGCAGCAATCCAAGCTTCTCCTAGATGGTCTCACACTCAAGTACTGGCTGGGCCCAAACATGCTTAGCTTCAATTGGATGACCTGTTCTGAAACACATGTGGTATGGTTGCCTAATGTTTAATGTTACATCATTTTATTCACACTCTTATAAATAAATTAACACTCCATGGTAAATAGATATTTTTTCATTAAGTCAGAAAAGACTTAGTCAAAGAGATTACTTTTGCTTAAAGGTGATGTCGCATCATACAACCCAAATCAGAAAAGGTTGATGCGATATCCATCCATCCATTATCCAACCTGCTATATCCTAACTACGGGGTCACGGGGGTCTGCTGGAGCCAATCCCAGCCAACACAGGGTGCAAGGCAGGATACAAACCCCGGGCAGGGTGCCAGCCCACCACAGAATGCACACACACACACACACCAAGCACACACTAGGGACAATTAGAAACACCAATGCGTCTAATCTCCATATCTTTGGACTGTGGGAGGAAACCGGAGCACCCGGAGGAAACCCACGCAGACATGGGGAGAACATGCAAACTGCACGCAGGGAGGAACCGGGTCTCCTTACTGCGAGGCAGCAGTGCTACCACTGCGCCTCCGTGCTGCCCTTGATGCGATATGTAAAATGCAAATAAAAAATATAGTGATTATTAAATTTACTTTGACTTTAATTTCATTGCAGCCAGTTTGAACCAAAGATATTTCATGTTTTGCCTGGTCAACTTCATTTCATTTGTTAATATACATCCATTCATGTATGGATGGTCCTTTACACAGTACATCCGGCACCGCCGCAAGTGGCAACTATTCCAGCAGCTCCGTGTATGACTTTTTACCTTTTTTTCTCTATTCTCTATTTCACTGATCACTTCTACTACTTTCTTTTATGTGGAATCGCTCCCTGGGCACTTTTTACTACTTTTACTACATGACATGGATTTTTACACGCCGAGACTCGCCTATCCAAGTAGTCAACTTCAAGCGCTGAGAAGAAATGCCCATGCCGGTGTGGTTCCCTATTTACCTGAGGAGGTAAGAAGACGGTCAGCAGCAGCAGAGCCGGCGCTAAAATAAAAGCCAAGCGGCTTGCAAGAAAGTGGCGCTACAAACCTTCGGTGCCTTCTGTGCTGACGAACTGGCTGTGCTGGCGAAAAATGTCAGAACCTACAGAGAATGCAGTTTGCTGTGTTTTAGTGAAACGTGGTTAACAACTACCATCCCAGATGCTAACGTGGAGCTACCCGGGTTTAGCACAGTTAGAGCGGACAGAGACGCAAATACCTGCGGGAAGAAGAAAGGAGGTGGTGTCGCTCTCTATGTCAATACAAAGTGGTGCAACTTAGGACATGTAAATGTTAAAATCTCCACTTGCTGCAGGGACATCAAACTGTTGGCCGTAAGTTTGCGTCCCTATTATTTGCCCAGAGAGTTTGGACACATCATTGTTGTTATTGTTTACATCCCTCCTCGGGCGAATGCGGAGATAGTGGGTGACATCATCCATTCCGCAGTTGCTAAGTTACAAACGCAGCACCCCAAAGCGCTTGTGCTAATCGCTGGAGACTTTAACCATGTGACACTGGACAAAACATTACCTGCCTTCTCCCCGTATGTGGATTATAACACCCGGGGAAATAGGACTATCGACCTATTGTATGCAAACGTTAAAGACGCATACAGCGCCACCCCGCTGCCTGCGCTTGGGAAAGCAGATCATAACCTGGTTCTGCTTCAGCCTCACTACAAACCAAGAGTGAAGGCACTACCTACAACCACACGCTCATTCAGGAATTGGTCCCCTGATGCAGAGCAGGCTCTGAGAGACTGCTTAGGAACTACGGACTAGGATATCCTGCAGGGGTCACATAGTGAGAACATTGAAGAGGTTGTTGACAGCACAACTGATTACATCAACTTCTGTATGAACATTGTAGTTCCAGTAAGAATAGTATGCTGCTATGCTTACAACAAGCCATGGATTACAAGTGACATCAAGGGCCTTTTGAACCAGAAGAAAAGGGCTTTTAAAGGCGGTGATCAGCATGAGCTCAAGCGTGTGCAGAAGGAACTCAGAGCCCAGCTCAGGGCGGTGAAGGAGCAGTACAGGAGAAAGCTGGAGCAGAAGTTGCAGAATAACAGCATGAAGGAAGTGTGGGATGGGATGAAGATCATCACTGGCTGCAGCTCAAAGCAGGGTGCCACCATCGAGAGAAACGTGGAGAGAGCAAACCAAATGAACAACTTCTTTAACAGGTTTGACCACCCTAACCCACTCTCACCTCAGAGTACTGCATCCTCCAACCATCCTTCTGTTGATACCAGCATAGTAGAGACATCCCCACCCACAATTACTGCAGCGCAGGTGAGCAGAGAGCTGAGGAGACTTCGTACCAGCAAAGCAGCGGGTCCAGATGGAGTATCGCCATGACTGCTGAAGGCCTGTGTGCTGGAACTGGGGAGTTCTCTACAGCACATCTTCAACCTGAGCCTGGAACAGGGGAGAGTCACGAGGCTTTGGAAAACATCTTGTATCACCCCAGTCCCAAAGGTATCACGTCCTAGTGAGCTGAATGACTTCCGGCCTGTTGCTCTGACGTCACATGTGATGAAGACCATGGAGCGGCTGCTGCTTCACCACCTGAGGCCACAGTTCCGCCACGCCCTCGACCCTCTGCAGTTCGCATACCAGGAGAAGGTGGGAGCGGAGGATGCCATCATCTATATGCTACACCGATCCCTCTCCCACTTGGATAGAGGCAGTGGTGCTGTAAGAATTATGTTTTTGGACTTCTCTAGCACCTTCAACACCATCCAGCCTCTGCTCCTTAGGGACAAGCTGACAGAGATGGGAGTAGATTCACTCCTGGTGGCATGGATCGCGGACTATCTTACAGACAGACCTCAGTATGTGCGTCTCAGGAACTGCAAGTCTGACATTGTGGTCAGCAGCACAGGAGCGCCGCAGGGGACCATGCTTTCTCCTGTCCTGTTCAGCCTATATACATCATACTTCCAATATGATTCGGACTCCTGCCACGTGCAAAAGTTTGCTGACGACACTGCTATCGTGGGCTACATCAAGAGTGGGCAGGAGGAGGAGTATAGGAAGCTAATCAAAGACTTTGTTAAATGGTGCGACTCAAACCACTTACACCTGAACACCAGCAAGACCAAGGAACTGGTGGTGGAGTTTAGGAGGCCCAGCCCCCTCATGGACCCTGTGATCATCAGAGGAAACTATGTGCAGAGGGTACAGACCTATAAATACCTGAGAGTGCAGCTGGATGATAAATTGGACTGGACTGCCAATAATGATGCTCTGTGTAAGAAAGGTCAGAGCCGACTATATTTCCTTAGAAGGTTGGCGTCCTTCAACATCTGCAATAATCTATCTATCTATTTCAGGCCTGCAACACAATCCAAAAAAAGTTTAAAGCATTCACCACTTTGTAATGTCACCATTCCTTCTCACAACACTAAAAAGACATTTTGTCACTGAGGATACCAAGTGAAGAAGCATTTCAGGTTTTATTTTGTCCCAATCTTCCTGTAAACACATTTTAGGGTGTGCAACAGTATGGGTTCATCTATATCGCATTTTTCATTTCAAAATTCTCCACATATTCTCTAATGAGGACAGGTCAGAACTGCAGGCAGGCCAGTCCTGTATCCGTACCCTCTTCTTCAGCAGCCATGTCTTTGTAATGTGTGCAGAATGTGGCTTTGCATTGTCTTGTAGAAAAATGCTTGGATGTCTATGGAAAATATTTTGTCTTGAAGGCAGCATACTGTATATTGTTCTAAAATCTCTGTGTACTTTTCTGCATCAATGCTACCATAACAGAAGTATAAATTCCTTTTTCCAAGGGCACTGACACAATCCCATACCATGATAGACCCTGGCTTTTGGACTTGTTGCTGATAACAGTCTGGATGGTCCTTTTCATCTTTGGTCTGGAACACATGGCATCTGTTTCTCCCAAAAAAGATCTGGAATACTGCTTTGTCTGACCACAATATGTTTCCATTCTATGATGGTCCATCCCAGATGCCTCCAAGTCCAGAGCAGTTGACACCTTTTCTGGACATGGTTAACATAAGGCTTCTTTTTGGCACAGTAAATTTTTAAATGGTATTTGTGAGTGTAAGTCTGTATTGTAATGCTTGACAAAGGTTTGCCAAAGTAATCCCTTGCCCATATGGTTTTACCAGCTATTGATGAGTGATGGTTCTTGATGCAGTGGTGTTTGAGAAATCAGAGATCACATGTATTCATCTTAGGCTTGTGCCCTTGCCCTTTAATGCACTGAAATATGCAAATTCGTTCCAATCTGTCTTTGATAAGCATTGTTTTTAAACATTTCAATAATTTTCTCACACATTTGTTGACAAACTGGAGATCATCTGCCCATCATTGCTCCTTAAAGATTCAGCCTTACATGGATACTGCTTTTATACCAAATCATGATCACAATCTCCTGTTGACATTGCCTGTTTCAAATCACATAATCATTTAATTATTTTACCTTATTACTAATTTCCCCCAATCTCAATCTTTTTTGGAATGTGTTACAGACCTGAAATACAGGAATGAATGTATATTAACAAATGAAATGAAGTTGGCCAGACAAATGTTCACACGGTCTGCAATGAAATTAAAGTAAATTTAGGAATCACTGCATTTTTTTTTTGTTATTTTGTTTGTTTGTTTGTTTTTTATTTGCATTTTCCTTACCGTCACAACTTTTTCTGATCTGGAGTTATTGTTAGTGTAGCTTCTAAGGTAACACAAATTTACTACTAGTTAGTAGCATGGACACATTTTTGCCTAAATGTTGCACAAACAAATAGGATTTGAAAAGTCTGTCAACTGCTTTTACATCAACTCAAAAGCAATTCTCTTTTTCTACAGCATTTTAAACTGAGTTCTGAATAATATCAGTGGGCCCTTACAAACAAAATTGGATGTGCAAACTTACATTCTTCGCCTCACTTAATTCAATTCAGGGTTTCAGGGGCATCATGGATATCCCAGCTGGTGAATCAACATTAGACTAGACACTGGTCCATTGCAGGAACCACTCATGCACACACATACACACACACACACACACACAACACGCACACACACACACACACGCACACACAGGGACAATGGATCTGTTAAGCATTAATGTTATTACTCAGTCACCATGATTCCTAAATGCAATATAGTTATAATTGATACACTGATTTTAATATGTAGCAGCGCAACTTAACATAACCTACTACTCCCAGCAGCCTGGCAGTATTACACTATTGGGCAGATCTGGAAGGCGCAGGGGTGGCTGGGAAGAAGATTAATCAAGTGGGCTCTTTGAAAAAGGAGTCAAAAAGAAGCTGAGGGAATTGTGATCATCCATCTGTTTTTGTTTCTACTCATCACTCAAGCCATTGGATTACAGCTACAATTACCTTGGATTAGTGTTTTGTCATCTAAATATGTGTGCTGTCCTGTGCCTGCTTGTCAGTGGGGATTCGTCTTGATTGGTTTCGTCTTTGTCTGGGGAGTGCTCCCAATCACATCAAATCTCCTTATTCAAAGGGAACCTGGTAGGACAAAACTTTTCATATCCTTCAGAGGACTGTTTAATTCCACTCTCCACCGTTAGCTGCTTCTACATTACTGGACTGTGTCGGACTTTATTGTTAGTATTGATTATTGAGTAGTGTTTGTTGTTTCGTTTGGTTTCATGTGTGTAAATAATTATCACTGTTGGGGAACTGAGGAGGGTAATTATGTATTTGTTTTTGTTTAACATTGTGTTTCTTTTCATTATTTGATTAATATATACTTTATTATCTTTAGTAATATATAGATTAATTGTGCCACTTATCAGTGTCTCTGTGTGTGAGTTTGTGCATGCTGGGTCGAGGCTGGGTGTGTTCCTGGGGTCGCTGCAATAAAATAAACAAATCACCGTCTTCAGACGGTATAAATCTTAGTGTCCCCACGGCCACTACAAATTCATCAGATTTTTTTGTTAAATGCGACTACTTGTATAAATTGAAGAATTTCAATGTGTTCTTATACACTGTAGTACGCTTTCATTGACAAGCACAGAACACTTAGCTTCCCAGCAATGGCTTATTTTGACCAACATCAAAGAAGTAGTCACTTCTTCTTACAGCTTAAAAAAATACACAGTAAAGTAGCTGTTTTTAAATTCAGACTCTCATTAGAAGAAGAGAAAATGATCCTTTCTCCAAATAAACTGCATGGATTTTAAGTATGCATAAATCAAAAGACAAAACCATTTTACCAATAACAACATAGGAAATAATTAAGGTACTATTTATTATTCCAAATGATGTAATCATCAGCTAAATGTTTTGATCATTAGTGTTTATTTGCAGTTAGTCAATGGTTACATCTCCAGAATAAAAAGATACCAAAACTGCAGGTTTGTGATTGCCACTACAAACTTCATGGAATAGTTAATTTGTCACTAAGTGTCTGCTAATAACATCTCCAGAAGCTTCTTGTGTGTAAATTAATGTAAAAGGAAATGCCAAAACCATTTCAGTTTCTCTAAAGTTGTTATTGAATGATATCATAAAGCAAAATGACCTACTTATCATGCCCTTGAGCTAACCTGTCTTAATGATTTTCTTTTCAAAGCAGGAAAACTCACAAGGGAAGGTAAACTCTGTACTACTGAGATGTTATTTGAGCATAATTGCCTGATGCTATTTGGTGCTGACTCTGCAATGAGAGAAATTGTGAGGCAGTAGCAAAAAAAAAAGAAAAAGAAAAATAATAATAATCACCATCTCGCTTCATTTCCCAGCAGTCTTAGGCTTCATGATGCAGAAAGGTCTTTAAGCCTGAGCTGGGGGAAAGAGACATTCCCAGAAATCAGTTACATTTATAAATCCTTCACTTTCCATTTTAGTCAGCGCAGAAAAGTTAGAAAGAGGAGGCAATATTTAGTGCATTTAGTGGCAGGTGCTTTTGATAGAAAAAATATTCACTAATGTAAATAAATGGTAATGTACTTGGAATACCACAGATGATGAAAGAAGACTTGCAGTAGCTGAAGGGACTTATTAACACATTTAAAATTATATCAAATACACTCTAGAGATACAGTATCAAAATATTGTAGATAGATATACTTTAAAATGTAAACTTCCAAAGTGATTCTCACTAACTACAGTGGATCCAGAAAGCATTCAAATGCCTTCAATTTCCTCACATTTTGCTGAGTTGCAGACCTGTGCTTAAATCATTTAAATTTATTTCCCCCAACATGAAGAAGCATTCAGTATCCTGGAATGACAAACCACAAACAGAATTTTAGGAAATTCTTGTACATTTATTAAAAAGAAAGGAAATTGAAACATCACATTGACACATGTATTTAGACCCTTTACTCTGCACTTCTGGCAGCGATTGCAGCCTGGAGTCTTCTTGGGTATGACGTGACAAGCTTCCCACACTTGGATTTGTGGATTTTCTGCTATTCTTCTCTGCAGATCCTCTTAAACTCTGTCTGTTTGGATGGAGGCCATTGGTAGACAGCTATTTTCAGGTCTCCAACAGATGGACTCCAAACAAGGTGTAGAAATATCTCAATGACTGTCACTAGAATGGGATGCACCTGAGCCAGATTTCAAGTGTCATAGCAAAGGATCTGATTGATATTTCAGTTTTTTTTATTTTTAATACATTTGCAAAACTTTCTAAAATACAGTTTTCATTTTGTCATTATGAGGTACTGAGTGTTGCTTGATGAGAGAAAATATTAATTTAAATAATTTTATCATAAGATTCCAAAATAACAGAATGTTTAAAAATTAAAGGGGTGTGAATACTTTGAATTCACTGTATATTTACCTTAACCTTTTGTAATGTAATCTAACTGCAAGATGTGATAATTTACTAAACTGTGTTCAGATATACTATTAATAAAATTCAATCAATGCTAATTATGATAGTGGAGCGTCCCAAATATAGTTAAATATATTCTTATAGTGCCTATAAAGACTATTCACGCCCTTGGAAGTTTTCACATTATATTTTAATGTCAAAGTGAAAACAGACCAATGGAAAGTGGCCCACATTAATTACAAATATAAAGCACAAAATAAACGATTCATAATATGACACACCTAAATCATCACTGGTTTAGGCAATTGGTATTTGAAAGTCACATAACTATATCAAAGGGGATCATCTGTTGGTAGTCAAGGGGTTTCCATTGACTGTTGTCTAAATGCACCTGATCTGGAAAGTCCAGCTTGTGGTGAGTTGTGGTGAGACTTAACCTCCTTCTTCCATAGCTAGCATCTGGCTGAGCTTGGTCTCGAATCCAGTACACTGCTATAAGTGCCATTGGTAGATGGACTGCTTCAAATCACTCGAGGGGTGGTTTTGTGCTTTTAGTTCTTTTGTAGCTGCAAGGCTGATTCTACGATTGTGTATGTCGCCATCTGTTTGTTTGGCCCAGGTTTTTTTTGATGCAGATCTTTGTATCTTCCATTGCACTGGATAGTTCCTCCAAAGTAGTCTGTGTGGGAAAGGATGTTCATCCATTCTGCAAATGTGCCCAAATCAATACCACCACCGCTTTTGTTTTTCTTCTTCAATTATTGGTTGTTCACAGCAGCTCAATCAGATGTTGTCATTTCAGATGTGATTGCACAGGCTGATTCCCAAGATTTGATGGAGACATTGCATTTGTAAGCACTTCAGTTTGTTAAGATCTTCCTTGAATAGGACCCATGTTCTGGCTCCACTGAGCATGATAGACAGTACTAGTGCTCTATACATTTGCCTCTTTTGTGTGTTTTGAGATTTTTTTTTTCCATAAGCATCAGTTCAGCAGTCCAAAGGCAGCTGTCACCAGCCCAATTGTACAGCTCAATTCTGCCATTGCTGATACCTTCCTTTCTTGCAGGAGTGCTTCAACTTAGCGACTTGCTCTATTTCAACTGATACAAATGATGAGACGTCAGTAGTCAGGACCTTTGTTTTTTTGGCAATGATGCTGTGGGCATATGGGCTGGAGACAGTCACAATGTCGTAAAGCATGCCTGTGGCCTTGCCATAATTTTCTGATAGTACATCACTGTCATCAGTAAACATTAGATCTGTTAGATGATGGTTTTCATTCTATTTGACCCCACACTTGACAATGACAGCTTGAACAGTAGAAGTGAGACCACAATGCCTTGGCAGATTCCATTTTGGATTGATAATTTGTTTGAGATATTGTTTAGAATTTGAACACAACTATTGGATCCATTGTAGGCATCCTGCAGTAGTCGGATTATTTTGTTGGGTATGTGTTCTGTTCTGAATGCTTTTCATAGGACTGGTTGGTGGATGTTGTCAAAGGTTGTGTTGAAATAAATGAACACTATGATGGCCCACTTTCTGCATTTTATTTGCTTTTTCACCAGTTGCCTGACGGTGAAGATTTAGTCACAGTAGCTATGTTTCTGACAGAAACTGGCTCTACCCTGCTGACATTCTCATGGTGGTTCTGGAGGCATAATTCGATCATCATCATGACTACATTCTCAGCAATTAAGAAGAGGATAATGCCATGTTAGTTGCTGCATTCACGGCTGTTGCTTTTCTTTGAGGACTGGGATTACAATGGCTTGGTTCTCTGCTGCTGGGATTTCCTCTGAGTACCAGATCAGTTGCAGCAAGGAATGACGTCTTTAATTTATGAGATTATCACCACCATTTATTGCTTGAGCTGTAACATCATCCACACCAGCTGCTTTGTTATTTTTCAGCAACTTGATTGCTGCTTTGAGTTTGCCAATCATAGGTTTGGTTTTCAGGGCCAGGTTCTAAGCTTCACTGGCTTGGGGTGGATCTACAGGTGGTCTCTGCACACATAAAAAATTGTTTCCATCACTGCAAAAACTCCAGAGTCAATGACACACAAGGTCCGTCTTATTTGTGAATGATGTCAAAGGTTCTCTAGGCTTTTCTGCTAAGTTGCCTGAGGGTTGTAAAGAGAATACAGTACTCATGTTGTCATATTCAGTTTCTTTGAGGTCTATGGCCACATTATGTGTGCTTCCCATTCTACCTTGAGCTGGCAACAAACCTCCTGCGTGCTTGCATTTTTCAATAAGTGTGAGGCTTTCATCTGAGATCCAGGCTTGTGTTTCCAGTCATATGGCTGGGCACCCCTCTCTTATGCAGTTGGCAATTAGACTGGTGATTCAGTGGAACTGAATGTCTGTGTATTCTGTTTCCTGCAAGATGGCAAATCTGTCACTTAGAGTTGTTGTTTGCAGGCTGCTTGTGTAAGCTTTGATCAAATTAACTTTGCGGCCATTTGTTATTCAACATGTTTAAGTTGAAGATGGAGGTGTGTGTAGACCAGGTAGTGGTATAACCTGCTAAATGAAGACTAAAAAACACTCCAAGCAACTATGTGAAAAGGTGATTGAAAAGCTCAAGCCAGGAGATGGAAACAAGAAGATATCCAAGGGACTGAATATCCTTTACAGTCCATTTAAATAAATCATTAAGAAATGGAAATTGTATTTGATAGCTGTAAACTAATGTGGGTATTAATTAGGGTAGCCTGGAATGTAATTCACCGTCTGTTTAAAAAAGAGTTCTGGTTGTTCTGCTCTGTACAGCTTCAAGTGCTGCTATGTCGATCTTGTAGTGTGGTGACTGGAATTGCACACAATATTCTAGATTTAGTCTCATTATTGCATTACATAGTCTGAGCACAATGTTCCTTGATTTATATTCAAAGGTTTTTATGATATACGGTAATCTAGCATTTTATTTGCCTTTTTATAGCTTCTGTGTACTGCTTAGAAGAAGAAAATTGTGTGTCAACATAAACCTCTAAATCCTTTTCAGAGACTGCTTCCTTTGAGACAGTGTCTCCTTTTATATTAATTACACATAGGCTCTGCATTCTGTTATAATATTTTTGGATCTGTAATAAAGTATTTCTTTTAAAAGGATTTATGTCTCCGACACATTGTGCCAGTGAAGCATAAACCATAGTAAACACAGATATTTGAGACTCTGATACCATTGTCTGATGCATCTTCAAAGAAATTAGTGCATTTGTGAAGATTAAAAACAGCAATAAATAAGTTATCTCTATCATTTATATCCAAAAAATAAAACCATACAGACATTGAATTTCCTTGTCTTGCTTTTCCTGCCAGCATAAGAATGAGGGAACAGAACAACAAAAGAGGTGCAAAAGTGCTTTGTGCTTTTTATCTTCAAAAAGACAGTGTTCAATTCAAGTATATTACCATGCACCATGTAGACATGAGGTTGTGTGTTCTTTCATTTCCTGCCAGCCCAGTACACCTTTCTACTTCTGTCTCCACAGCTCTTTTGTTGGATCTTAGCTGCAGCCTCTCTCTCTGATCATCATTGTTTGGTGTCTGCCAGAACACTTTGAGCCGGACCTCTGTCTTCTCTACACACTCCTCGACATCTGTCCAATGAATTCCCACTCCTCATGCTCAACAAGGGACAATCCACTCCCAGTGTGCCATTCCTCATGCTCCCTCACAGGGCATTTGACTGACTGCCTCCTTTCCACCACACTCCCGATTCTGCCCTTCTAGACACTTGATTTCTCTTTCTGGTCTACCCAGGCACCTTTAACTCTCAAGGCCACTTTGTCCTAATTACAACTGATGAAGATGCAATGAGGGAACCAGAATCAATCGTGCATTCAAGTGCATGTATGATTATCCCCAAATCTCCCCAATAAACACTTCATGGCTGCATGACCACGCATATCCATGGAACCTGTAGTTGTGGTATTTTTATTTAAAACCTAGCACCCTGCCACAGACCCCTTACTCACTTTAACACAGTCTGGAGTTCTCATATGTCTCTTTCAGTGCTGCTGTTGTCATCACATATTAGTTGAATGACTTTCTCCATTGCTCTTCTTCATGAGTAAACTGTTTTCGACCTCAGAATCAGCATTTGCTTAATGTTTTTTGAGTGGTAGCACATTCTTGATACACCAGTGACACCGTTGCATGGGAAACTCCAGCAGTCTTATTGTTTTTGAGACACTCTTTGATACACAGTAAACAAACTTTATTATACTGTGATAAGCCAAGTACACAGACGCTTTAAAAGTAATAGTTAATATAGCTTATCTTTGATTTTAGTGGTCCAGAGAGTGAGAATGCAGAGGTGGGGAAATGCTGCACTGGCATTTAAAGCCCCCTTCCAAGTTGCCTCCTCACTCAAAGGCTTGAAGTCAGAGCTCGTCTCCTGTTTTAACTGGCCCTATACTGAGGTGCGTATCCAAAGCCGCTACTTTATATCCAAGGTTCCTTTCACAAGTGGTCTGACAGCAAAGTGCATGCCTGAAGCAGCTGTAGGAAGGAAAGAGCAGAGCACTATGATTAAGAGACTGCTGGCAGAGAGAATACACATGCTGAGAAAGTTCACCACGTAATTTACACGAAGAGGTAAATGATCAGCTGGCACAATGAAAGGTTTAAATTAGTGACATAGCATCTGATCAAAGGAGGACGTGGGGTGTGTGACTCGACATTGTTTGCTATTGGGGGACCCTGGAATACATGAATAATAATTGAATAATAATTGGCTAGTCAAACAGAGTATCATTATAAAACCAAAGTCCAGATTGCTGGAGGTCATCTTTTGACTGGTCTTTGGACTTGCAAACACTAATGCTGAGCAGGTAGGGCAAGAAGAAGAGCATTTAAATCTGTATATAATAGTGACAAAAGCTTATTGCATATTTGTGTATATTTTTGGGTGGAAGTAATCTGTGATTGCTGGTTCTTTTTCATCGTTCTCTTTGGCATAATGTTTTTCACTTTTTGTTTCTGATTACTTTTCTATCTGTCCCCTGTGAACTGTCTGAAGAAGAAAAAGGAGGAAGAAAAGATTGATTGTTCTTGTTGCATTTTTCTCATCACTTTTTGCTTTAGTATCATTCACTGTAATCATTGCATATAGCATCTACATTTATTTTTCTTATTTTTGCTAGTGTTATTTCATTGAACTATATATATATATATATATATATATATTTGCAAGCCATTACTGTAAATAGTTATTAGCAGTACTGGATAAACCAACATTCTGTTTTTTTGGCACAGTCATCAATATCCATATCTCTATTCTCCCATACCCTGGCTGTTCGGTAATGGCTCCAGGTGCCTGGGGTCTGAAACTGTGCAAAAGTGCCATTCCATGGGGCACCACAAATACCATGAGGATAAATTTGTGCAAGGGTGTGATAATGGAAATATGGGCTCTGGTTTAGTGATTTGTAGATTTAGTCATTTAATAAATCAAGTAATGGAGTAGTAGTTTACCTTTCAGAAAACACCAAACACAGATAGTGGGAAAACATGCAGACTCCAAACAGAAAATGTTTGGGTGTGAGATCTAATGCCAACAACCTGTAAACATGAGGAGGTTGCCCTAACCAATGTCCCATTCTGCTGCTCCCTCAGAATAATCAAAATTTTTCAAGAATAAAAAGTAAAATGAAACAGAAAGAGTTTGTTGCATATTGGTCCATTTTTTTCATTCATACAATAGTCTATTTTCTGAACACCCTTTTCCAGCACATAATTACATGAAGACAGAGGACTTTCCTGGGAGTTGTGAATATTTATTGAAATGGCTATTTCCAGATTAACTTTGGGAATATGCTAACTCAATTTTCAGAAGGCATGCTAGTTGTGAATGAAAACTAGAGTTCAAGCCCTCTGAGGTAATCAACTTTTCTGATGAACCAACATGCAGCCCTTTGATTGCCTTACCACTAAACAAGTATTTACATTGTATAAAAACATACAATTACAATACATTTGAAGGGTATTAGAAAGGTGCTAATGCAAGTTACAATTAAGCATTCTTAGAGGTGTTACCAATAGGTCTCTTTTTTATTTTATTTGAGAGAAGCTGTTTATCCTCTTAATATAGATGCATCATTTAAACAAAATTGAGACTTTTTAAAATAAAACTCATAGAAATGGATATTAATGGGTAGTTAGTTATGCGGTATGGTGGTGCAGACGTAGTGCTGCTGCCAGGGTTCATGTACTGGGCCCTCCCTGTGTGGAGTCTACATGTTCTCCTCATGTCTGCATGGATTTCGTACAAGTGTTCCAGGTTTCCTCCCACTGTCCAAAGACAGGTAGGTTAGGTTAGAAACATTGGCAATGCTAAATTAGAAAGAGACATGACATAAGTTGCATAATTTAAAAATGGAATTATTTTAAGGAAGACATTTTGTGAACAAGCCATGACTATTTGCAACCATAAATTTGGTTCAAGAATTTTGAAAAATGGATGAATGGATGGATTTTATATTAAAAGAGAAGGGGTTTATATAATCCTCTAACAATAGCATCTGTTACATTTACCATCTTCTGTATAACAAATATGCAATATATTCTACAATTTGTGGCAGTTCAGTTAGTCTGAAAGAAAATAAAACAGAATTTGCTATATTTAGCTCATTATATTGTGCTGACTTTAGTAACGCTAATGATACTTCTAGTGTGCAAATAGAGACAAATGGCAATTTCAGTTGTGCCAATAATAGCTCTATAATGTTACAACAAAAAAGCAGAATTTGACATGGTGACACAACTCTGTTTTCACCTTGTCAGCAGTATTTGCCAGTTTTCATCAAAAGTATTAGTTGAAAGATCTGCAGTGTTGCAGAACTTTAAGCACAGATTACCTGATCTACTGAAGTGAAGGTACAAAAAACAAGAAAAGTTTCATCCTGGATAAGGATAAAGTTTGTATGGAAACATTTATGACTAACTCCATTGCAGAGCCTATCATTTTATGTTTGGGCATCAGGGTTGTTCCTTAGAGTTTTGGGGCTCACTTTCAATATTAAGTTGCTTGACATGGTTAACAGCACAGGTACAGAAGAAAAGAATACCATATTGTCAGATAAGTGAATTGGCTGCCAAGATGTCTTAGGAAAGTGGATAGAAACCTGAACAAGAGAAAATCACCATCTGTTAATAGAACATTATAGAACTTGAGAAATAAAATTGTAACAACGCTAATAAGCAGTTGGGTCTCATAATAAACATGCAATAAACATTACAGAAAATGGCTGAATAGTCAACACATCTTAATATTTAAGAGATTACTTAAATAATTAAACACTGTATATTACAGAATGGTTTCATGACTATAATGAAAGCTTATTGACTTCAAACTAATCAGATAATGAAAAGTCCCTTGTTGTAAATTCAGACAAAACTCAAAAAATGGATTTGCAGTTCAGCATCAACTGTGAATTTAAAATTGAGGCATTTCAATCAATTTGAAATTACTATAGCAGCATGTTTATTGTCTAATCACCCAATCCTGTTTTTGAAATGCTCCGGCACACAGGGTTTTTATTCTTGTATAGTGCTCTTCACCAAGTACATCACATCAAGTACATCAAGCAGTGCCAGGCACAAGGTATGAACCACCTTAGAGAGGAAGGTAATCCATAACACTACAAAGTCACTGCAAGTTTAGACTCAACAGTAACCTGAAGAAAACTTACACAAGCATTTTAGGGACAATAAGTGAACCCAAGCCCAGGAACTAGTAGGTAGCATTGATAAACACTATGGCAGTTAAATAATAGACATTGATCCATGCATATTTCTTTTTTAATTTAGAATTAGGTTCAAGGTTAAAAACAATTTTAACATTTTGTTATTTTGCAGCCTTCTGCTAAATCATTTTAAATCATTTTTTTCCCACTTCAAAGAACACTCAATACCTCAGAATGACAACATGAAGACAGGATTTTAAAAAATTTTGCACGTTTATCAGAAGTATTTGTTTAATTTAGGAGGAAAAAATGATTGAAAATGACCTTAGCACAAGGCTTCAACATAACAAAATGTAAAAAAAAGTGAACGGGTCTGAATACTTTCTGAATCCACTGTATGTACATTTTTCCATATTTTGAGAAAAGATCAAAATGTTATTAGTGAATGCTAAAATAAAAACACCTAATATATCCCGAAAGATGTCATTAACTAGTAGTAGCTGTAAAACATCTGGAACATTAGGTAAACCAATGGCTATTAATTTACTTTTCTAGTATGTATACGGTTATATGCACTTTTCAAATTAAAAACTGTTGAACCTGTCACTTAGTTAAGTGATGAGGAAACGAAGGGAAGAGGTTAAATATTCTTAACAGTTAGGGCTCCAATCAGGCGATCATCTGCAATCTAAAATCATTTGCTTTAGATGGTGGTCTTGACAAGGTGTATATTTTCCTCCTATTTGCTAAAAATGTCTATAAAGTCCTTATAGTGAAAACACAAGATTTTGTTTAAAAAGAACTGTAGAACTGGTTGTGTTTTAAGTTAACAATCCCTAAAGCAACAAGCTCCCCATAGCTCAGTTTCTTCAGTTTCCCAATTAATATAAGGATTATGTCATTTTCACCAAGGGGAACCTAGAATTACATGGGGTGTCTAGACAAAAACAATGTCATTTCTTCAAAACACGCATGTTAATAGTCTGCTGCATTCTTTTTTCATTTTATTATTACTGCAGTTCTCCATTGACCATGGTAGTATGTTTAGGTTGTTGCTTTGTTGAGATTTTGCATGATCAGGCTTATTGTCATAGCTACTACTTCACTTTGAAAACACTGCGTCACTTCACTTTAATTTCCATTCACTTGTCCTAGTTAGGATTACAGTTAGGACACATTGGATTAAACCGGCCAGACCACTCTATCCTAAACAGCCTTCTATAGAAAGGTAAGGATTGGTGCCTGTTCTACTCCAAAGACCTCATGTATTTTAAGCTCATTTTGAGCTTATCATGACATTAGTGGACCAGTAGGAATAGCTAAAATCAAATTTTTGTGGAGACTTCCCAGATTACATGTACATTATTTTCCAGTTGTTGTCAAGAGTTTTTTTTTGTTTGTTTACATTACAATCTTCACACAAATTAATCTCTCTAACTATGGGAAGGACTTTCCAAATGGTCTTAAAAGTTACATGAATTTAAACTGCATAAATGATGTCAGGATGAACAGCAGGCGTCACTACTGTATAAGTATTGCTTTATTCTATAATACCTATGCACCACTATAACAGATCAGAAAAAAGAAAGTGAAATAACTATATCCTAATTGGAGACATGCAGTTTAAACATGCGGAGCAATTCAGGCAGAGTCAATGCTACTTAAGGAGAGTGAAGACCGAGAAAACAGAAGTTACAATCTGGTTAGAGTCAGTAATTGCAGAAGGATTTTAAGTATAAAAGAATATAAGGCTACACTGTGTTCAGAAGTGGTAGTTAGCTCAACTTTTCAACACTCTTCAGTTGCTGGTACAACACAGTTTTATTCACGCAATTTTCTTAATGCATTTTAGGTAAAACTTCTGGTTTAGGCCAGTGTTTTCTAACCTCAGCCCTATGGCTCCCCTGTGGCTGCAGGTTTTTGTTCTAACCAGCTTCTGTTTTTAATTGGACTCCTGGGCTAATTAAGGGATGTGTTATTTCCCAATTTCTATGTTTTGGGAACAATACAGAAATTAGAAAACTAATTTTGGTTAATTATATATATATATATATATATAATGTAAAATCATGCTGCTATGCTTCTCTGAATGTAGAATAAAAGAAAAATAATACCAGCTAATTAAATGAGATCAGTGCTATCAGGTGTTGTCACAGATTAGAAATCTGAGTTGGAACAAAAACCTGCAGCCACAGGGGGTCCCCAGGACCGAGGTTGGGAAACACTGATTTAGGTACTGCCAAAATGTATCTACTACAGTATTACTCATTTAATACTATGTAACAAGACCTTAGCATACACTTCATTGAGTCTTCAAAACACTTCCAAAACATCAGTAAAGTGTTACAACGTGAACTACTAACAAAACTTTACTTTGAAATGGTCTGAGGGGGCTTAACTGAGACAAACTTCTCTTGATATTTTGTATTTAGTATAAGACCTGTGAATCATTCATATTAACAAGTCATTTTACCACCATGTCAATATGCCACACTGCACAAAGCAGAGTAATGTGAATTCCCCTTGGGATTAATAATCTATCTATCTATCTATCTATCTATCTATCTATCTATCTATCTATCTATCTATCTATCTATCTATCTATCTA
>JANRMT010062791.1:18383088-18397110 GCA_026402145.1 Polypterus bichir lapradei
CTATCTATCTATCTATCTATCTATCTATCTATCTATCTATCTATCTAATCTACTGTACTGATGTTTATAAGTGTTATGAAGACCAAAAGAAGCCTTTTTAAGGTCTTGTTACATAAGAGTAAATGAGTAATAGATGCTTTTTTTGTAGTGTCTAAACTAAAGTGTTACCAAATTTTATTATTTCATCATCTTATCATCTTCTACTGTCACTGATCAAAGTAAGAATAATCAGAAGGATTCAATGATTCTCTCATGACATGTGTATAAATTTATAATTTAGGATTGTGCCCCAGAGATATGGGTATTTTACTTTTAAGCAGATTAGTATGTGCCTTGTTAATTAAGACATTTATTAGTTCTGTATTAATGCAGACTTTAATAGTGGAGAGGTTTGCGTCATTTACCTTTTTAAAGTTTAAAATATGCAAACAAGATGATGAATATTAAATATGTAACAAATGTATGTCTTCTTTTTAAAATTCACACTTCATATTTTAAGTATGTTAGAACTATATTTAATTAAAATAGGTGATTAGTGAATTTTGTGCAGTTGACAAGGCCACATGCTTATGTATGCACTGTCTTTTGTGATTAGCAATTATGTAATAACCTCTTAATTACACTGAAAGTTTTTTGTACAGATGTTAATGAGCTATGCATTCTACTTACAACCTAAATTACCCAACTCATATTAATCTATCAAGAGCAGTGACAGCATCATTATATTCAGAAACAGGGTCAATACGTTGAATTAATACCAAAGAGACCATTAATCCAAAGTTATTTCTTAGGAATTCAAATAGAGCAAAAATAATCTGGCACGCCATAGCTGAAATAATTTTTTTAAACATTACACATACTATTTTAGAAGTTCAATATTGTTCAGGTTTTCATCATTTAAATATAGACTGTATTTATAATTATTTTTTCAAGTTTTGTTTCCACTCTAAAGCATTTTTCAATAATGTTTATATGAACGAAGTTGTCCTATTATATTCACAGATCAGTTGATTTAATTATGTTCTGCTCACTTGCCCACACTGGTCCTAGTAACTGGGTTTGAGTCCCTGCCCTCTGTTAAGTTTCATATTTTTCCTATAGTTGTTTGGTTCTCTACTTTCTCCTCAAGCACCTTAAAAGTGTGCATGCTTATTACAGTATACAGTGGAACCTTGGTTCACGACCATAATTCATTCCAAAACTCGTCGTAAACCGATTTGGTCGTGAACCGAAGTAATTCCCCCCATAGGATTGTATGCAAATATAATTAATCCGTTCCAGACCGTATGAACTGTATGTAAATATATTTTTTTAAAGATTTTTAAGCACAAATATAGTTAATTATACCATAGAATGCACAGCGTAATAAACTAAATGTGAAAACATTGAATAACACTGAGAAAACCTTGAACAAAAGAGAAAACTAACACTACAAGAGTTCGCGCTATAGCGCTACGAACCGCTCGCTAAAAACACTTTTTTTTAATGAGTTTTAATCACAGGGAAAAAAATGAACATTTGAAAAATCCGTAATTTAATAAACCACCAAGAAATGTAACATTGCAAAAATGCACGCTACTAACCGATCGCTGTAAACAGAAGTGAAGTGGAGGTTAAAATCCAGAAAAAAGTCTTCATTAAATACAACGAGGTTAAAACAATGCTTGGATCTGTCTCTTTAAAAACAAGCCTGGTGCATCCTTTAACTGCCTTCTTGGCCTTAGCGTGTGTGTGTGTGTGTGTGTGTGTGTGTGTGTGTGTGTGTGTGTCTCTCTCGTGCGTGTGTGTGTGTGTCTCTCTTGTGCGTGTGTGTGTGTGTGTCTCTCTCTCTCTCTATTGCTCACTGCACAGGGAATGCACAGGGAGAGACCGAACACATGCGGAAATCATCGGCGCGCACAAACTGAAAAGGAAACTGGCTTGTTCGTATACTGAGTCTGTGGTCGTTAACAGATGCAAAAGTGGTGGGGGTGGCGGTTTCCATGTACAGTCATTTGCTGATTTACAGCCCACCGAGTTGAGGCCATTTGTATTTACAGCCAATGTTCCCTTTATTTTTTTTTGTTACTGATGAGTGGGAGAGAATAATAGATGAGTTGTTACTTTCCCTTTGATGCCACTTTTTTCAATCCCACTATGCTACTTGACCTTTACTCTATGATGTATTTATCAATCACTACAAAGCACTGACATATGAATGACGATGGGCTCCTCCATGAAGTTTCAAAACAACAGCTGAATGGCACTTCCAAACTGTTAGACAGCAAGGAGAGTGAGTGGCATAACACCAGAGCAGTTCAAAAGTGTTGCACGGTACCCTGAAAAAAGGATGCCGAAACTTGAATAACAGTTTGTGATACTTATCACTCATCAGCCTCAACTGCAATGACCTGTACACTTTATGACCGATATATGACCAAATGGCTAGTCCCAAATGAAGCTGTAGGTCAGCACATAATCTTACTTAGTTTTCTTTTGTAGAAGAAACACAGTAATGTGTATGATAGTGCATTTTGGTGTTTTTTCTTGTGGAAAATGTACAGTGTGTCACTTTTTAAAAAAATGCACTGTACTCCACTACGGAGATGTAAACATGAGCAATAAAACAGGACTAATTTTGCTGGTGTGCTTTGGACACTCTGCATTACGGACTACCTTGTTTTTCACCCCCAAAAAACTTTACAATTCCTGAAAACTCTTTTAAATTAATTTAATGTAAGCATTAATTTCAAAACCCACATCATCTGTTAGAGATACTACACTCTGATAGAAATGTTTATATACATCAATAGATCTTAATGGTCCATCATTGTTTGCATTGGCCTCCTCAATTCTTTTTTGAATTTTCTTTATGTTGTCTGTTTACTATATATATATATACATCTCATGTTATGTGCCTGCACATTGATAGTTCTGATGATGGTAATAGCCCACCAAATCATGGGGTGGAGCTGTTTTCTAATGCCTTTTCTCTTCTTCCCTCTACAGAATGGAAGACTAACAGCCAATCCACCACTGAAGTAACTTTTTTTGTCTGCCCTCCTGGCTCCTTTTTTCTTACAAATTACATGGGGTCACCTGTTGGTGTCCCCACCTCTTTATAGCTATAGCCTTATGTATGTATTTCCAACTACAATGAAAATCATCAGAAGCAAAGTAAAACAAAGCAATACTATTGTCACTGTGGTGTAAAAGAAAAACGGCAACTGGCTGATAGAATTTAGAAGTCTGTAATCAGATAATATCAGATAATCAAACCATAATATCCATTTTATTGTAATGTGTGAGACTGGCGCTGAAACACAGTAGATAGGCTTGCTGCTACATATCTAACGTTTGCACAATCTCCTCATTTTGGCTTTCCTCCTCTGTTTTGATTAGCCAATCTAAGATGTGTTGAAATCTAAATAATCAACGTAGACCTCAGTGTTAACATTTGTAGTGCATCATGCAATGCATACGTCTCTGTTTTGAGCAATTTGGTATGAGACTCTTAAAAGCAATCTTAATGTTTGTGATGCACCATCTTTTGAAATGATACATAGTGACCAGACAGACCGGCACACAGCTACTTATCTTTTTATTCCAGGGGATCATTTTTATGTTTTTCTAATTGTCAACTTTAAATTGACCTGATATCAGTGAGTGTAAGAGTATGAGTGAATGTAAAATTTGATAGTGAGCTGACCGATCCAGGACTGGATCATACCTTGCACATAATGCACCTGGAATAAATTTCAGCTTTCCATCATCCTGTAATGGAAATCTTCTGTTTAAGAAAGGACTGATGTATAGGTACTGTTAAAGGAAACAAGAACACACATAAAGGGTTTGGGCACCCTCAGGCAGACATTGCATATTATGTAGTAAAAACAATAAACCTGATTTAACTGATAAGCATGAAAAATGTCTTTACAAACACAAGTCTAACATTAGACAGCAAAAAGATTGCAGTGGTGCCAGTTATTAAGGCGATTAGGAGGAAGGTGCAAGTCCAGGAGCCCCGAAACCAGATGTGATGTCATATGCTCTTGATTTGTTGGTTTCCAGATCTGTAGAGAGAATGAGAGGAGAAGTGTTGAAAGGCAGCACCAGCCTGTGGCTTAGGGTGAAATTACAAGCCAACAAGCCCTGAAAATGTTCCCAGGCATGCACATGTGACAGTACATAAGGAGAAACTACAGAGGACTTTGTTTCATTCCTATTGCTGGATTGAATACCAGCATTTCAAAGCCAGCAATGTGAAATTTAACTACGAGGTAGGTAGGTTAATTTTCATCTTGTGAATTCTAGTTTACAGTTTTCAGATTCTTGCCTTCTCTTTCACATCACAGAACTCATACTTTAGCAAAGTTGCATTTCATTTTAGTATTTTCACACTTCTTCAAGGCTTCCAGTGCCTCTTGAAGAGTATGAGAAGGGATAGCCTTTGCAAACCAATTAATGGCAACTATACCCCATATCTAACACAAACCATTGCCTTCATGTAGGAGCAGTTGCACACTGTTTGCTTAGATGTGCCATAGGACCTCATTTAGCACCTGCACATCCCATGTTGCTGTTTATAGCTGGTTATGTTTAAACTATGGACATTTTAACTGAAGATAATGATGCCTGCATTAGCCGTATCCTGGATCAGTAAGTTGGTCCTTTGCTTTGTTTTGTGTCCTTTGTGTCAGTTATTCTGCAAATTGGATGATGATTTCTGGGTTCACGTTTCTTTTTTTTTTAAATACGTTTATTCACAAGGGCAAAGAGAACAAATCACAAATGATTTTTTTGTTGTTTCTTGTGTTTTAATACTACATGCATTTGAAATTACTTTGGAGCAGATAGGAGCAGAGGGTGAAACTCCTAGTGCAATTTCAAGCAGGATATTGCTTAATGAATGAGCATAAAAATGATATTCCAGACATGTATTCTCCTCATGAAGCTTATGCTAAGAGAGAGAAGGCAGAAGAATGCTTAATGCATTGCAGATTGAATTTTTTTAACCGGAAGAAGTTTGACATATGAAAAAAAGACACCTTTGCAGCTATGACATTCTAAAAAGGGCAATACTGGTAAAACTCTCATTTCCATTAGATATGGAAGTTGCAATTTTAGCTATGTATCTGTGTGGACATTGAGCAATTTATGATGGCATTCACAATTTTTTTTTGTATTTCATTACATTCATTTCATTAAAGACAGTTTGATTCCTATCTGGAACTCATTATTAGTACAGTATCACAGGTGTACTGAAAATGGGCGACCAACTAAAAAATAAAATAAATAAAAACTACAACAGTTGTCCTGTAATGAGAAAAAAGCCCTTTGATAAAGGAATTAATGGAAAGTTCTGCAGTGTTACAGATATGCTCAGCTCAGTTAATTAGCAGCTTACCGGAAAAGTGGTGCCAAGACTAGTGGAATATCAAGGTTAACTTGTAGCTTACCCGAAACATAGATGAGAAATGGAGTCCACTGAAAAAAACAAGGTTTGGTTCATACTTCAGGGTAGTTAACATTAATAATATTAGAAATAGGCACTAACTCTTAATTGTCAATTGAGCAGTGTATGCAAGATTGTTTAAACTAGAGCATTGTGAGATAAAAATGGAGAATAATAAAATAACGGCAGCAACCAGCAGTTTGTAAATCTTGTTACAAATCTTTTGCAGCAATTTCTAGTGACTATGAATTGAATCAAGTGGGTTTTAGGATGATGTGTGTAATGGATGGCACACATAGGCTGGCATCCCAGTCAGGGTAGAACAAGGAACCCTTACCCGGCCAGGAGGCCAGTGTACTAGAATGACAGGGGAATATTTTGTCTGCTGAATATTTTCTCCACATTTTCTTTCTAGATTGCCGCATCTTTGGTCTTCGGTACCCATTTAGATACCCACAGAGCATGCTAGGAACTAGAGTCATAGAGTACAGCCCTGTTGGATTCCATGGGTGCCGCCAGGAGGTGCTGAAGGGGTTTATCATCCCGACTTCATAGGACTTCTGCCTGACCATGAAGTACTTCCAATGCAGCAGGTACAAGCACCAGAAATACTCCCGGGCCTGAGATAAAAGGAGCCACTCCACTGGGAGTGGCGAGGCAGCGGGTGACACTCATCACAATGATGGAAGGAGGAAGAGAATCTTTAATTATACTTGTGTGCAGTGTTGGGCAGTAATTCATTACTCAGTAATGTCTCACTGTAATATTATTACTTTCCCCAGTAACGAGTAGACTAGGGAAAAATTAATAATATTACAGCTACTAATAAAACTAGCCTACCCAGAATGCAATTTTTTGGTCCCATCTAGGCTATTTTATGATGATGTTCATGTGTGGTAGTCAGGGCTGTACTACCTAAAAAGCTCAACAATGGCAAAGGATGAGGGAGAGAGGAATGCTTTCAAAAACTGGAAGTTATTGTAATTATTTCAGTTTGTCTTAGTCAAAGATGCAAAGAACATTGCTGTTCATTGTAAACTTTGTTTCAGCGGCAAAACACTTTCAAATGTAAAAAATACAATGACAAATTTATTAAACCATCTGAGTACAGTGTGAAAATTGTAGAAAAAAACACTGGCACTGACAGGGAAGCCTTTATGGCCAGTGATGCATGCACTTCAGCTAAATACAGTATATGAAACTGGATTTCTGAGCAAGACACTCTGGTGGTGAGACATTAAATAGATGGGATTTGAATAAACTTGTCGGCTAGTATACTGTAGAGAAGATGTTGCCAATTTTCCATTGTTGGGTCACCCTCATTTCGATGCATTATTGCAAAAATACCCACGAAGAGCAATGTTACGGCGCCATAGAGAAAGAAATTTGTTGTCCACCTCGTCATAGAATATATACAGAGATGGAATATAATTTGAGGGCCACTCTTGGAGAGGTTGACTTTGTTTAGACCAGGGCTGACACTTGGACTGGTAACAACAAAACCTTTCTGGGTGTAACAGTTCACTGGATCAGCAGGTCCACTTTGGAGCACAACAAGCCCGGCATAGCATGTAAGAGAATCAGAGGTAGGCACACATTTGATGTTATTGGAGCAGAGACAGAATAAATTCATTCACTGTATGGACTGCCTTGCAAAGTTGTAGCCACTGGGACAGACAATGCATCAAATTTTGCCAAGGCATTTGTTTCCTTAGGAGGCATTAGCTCTCCGGAAATGTGTTCTTTTGAAATTGCGGCATGTTAAGTAACCAAAAAATATAGAAATATGACAGAAAAGGCGATATCCCTCCCATTGTGATTACGGCAGTACAAAACACATGAGAGAAATATACTAAAGCTTACTTTACTGACAATTTTACGTGTTTACAGATGGGAAGCCTATGACAGACTCTATCCAGGTGTGGGAATCTGGATCTATGCAGTCTGCCATTTTTCGTCACCATGATGATAGGATTTTTCAGGACAGAGGTCCAACAGCTTTGAAGGGTTTGGCTGTTGTCCAAGCCTTTTAATACTGTCTGCTTCACTTGCTGGTCTTCTCTTTCTCCAAATGAGGGCAGGTAGGGTCTGTACTCCTCCTACACAAAATACAGAAATAGCATAATGCCTACATGCCGGTTCTCATTCTCCCAACAAGGAAAGAAGATTTTGTACTGACAGAGGACAGAAATACTGTTCTGTGTTTAAGCTGACTATACAATCCTCCAGTTGTCTTTGGCTATCTAGTCTATGCTTGGCTAGCAATTCTAAATGCTGAGCCCCTGTGTGCCAAGCTTAGCATGCACATGTGAATGAAAGTCATAACAGCTCGCACAGAGACAGTGACAATGACCCTTAATATTGCAACAAACTGAGTATAACAGCATTTAAAATATATCAGCCTGTGAATCTAGAATCTGATTCTGAACTGGAAGACAGTGAAGAGGATGTCTGTGACTGTGTGGGTCAGCGCCACTCTACCTGTTGCAGCCCAGAAGCCTCTTGAATCTAATATTGCTGATAACGTACCTGAGGGATGCGCCAGCAGATGAGGACATAACACACCAAAAGCAGGGGGTAGGTACAATAAAGATGCAAAAGTGTTTTTTTAAAAAACAGTCAAAAAAATAGTGCCCACAATTGCAGTGCAATCAATCGGTAATAAAAAAAAAATAGTCCATTAAAATAAAAGGTGCTGGTGGAGGTTAAAGGTTCCAATGCAGGGGTGTCGAACTCCGGTCCTGGAGAGGCCGCAGTGGCTGTAGGTTTTCATTCTAATACTTTTCCTAATTAGCAAACAGTTTTCACTGCTAATTAACTCCTTTTCCCTTAATTTTAATAGCTCTGTTTTGAAGGATTCAGTCCTCTGAATTGATTTGTTTCTTCATTAAATGGCAGCCAAACAGAAATGAGATGTAAAACGAGCCAACAGATGACCAGCTAAATTGGAGCGTCAAACTCCAGCCAATTTCACTCCAACCAGTTTCTTAATGAAAAGCCAATTCTTGCTGTTAAATAAACCTGTTATTGAATATCATGACTTCTTGCTGCTCTCATTCTGCCACAGCAGACTGTTAATTTTGTGTTTTTTTTAAGACCACCATCAAGATGTTTTGGTGACCTGAGCAGATCAACCTGACAGAGACCTTCACCTTTCTTTATTTTCAGGTTAGCTGGTCATGTGGTGGCTTGTTTTGTCTCTCATTATTGTTTGGCTTCTCATTAAGGAAAAATAAACAACTAAAGGGTTTGAGTCATATCAATTAAAACTAAGGCAAAACAAGGTAATCAGCAGCAAAAACACCTCACTAATTAAGAAGATGGTTTGAATAAAAACCTGCAGCCACTGTGGCCCACCAGGACAGGACCTGGACACCCCTGCAATAAACAAATCCAGTAAAGATGAAGTTAAAAACAAACATAGTGTTGGATGCTATGCATGAAAACGTGAGCCCTGGTGCACTCCTTTAAAAACTAACGTTTCCTCTGCTCACCTCTCTCAAAGCCTTGCAGCAGAGGAGATGCACTTCTAACAGACACAGCCTTTCTTCTAACTACAGGTCCAGGTCCCTGCTGTTTCCATGGCTCCCAGCAGGGCTCCTAGTCCAGATCAAGGATCGGGTTCTTACTGTCCATGGACCTCAGTAAGACTCACAATCTGAACCTCTGACTCCCACTGCATTTCCCAGAATTCCGTGGAAAGTTTCTCACACCACTAATGACTCCAGCTCCATAAGACACTCAGCCAAAGCAATCCATACAAGCAGCCCCAAGTGTCAGCCGCACGCTGTTCTCCTGGGGCTCTCCACACAGATGCCTGCTTCCCCTCACTCTCACTCATTCCCATCTTAGTTTCTGCTTCCCTCACCTTACTTTAACCTCTTTTCCTTTCATTTTTCTACTTCTCCAATCTGTTTTTTTCTCATGCCAGCTCATCCTTATATGTCTCTATAGATGCAGCATCCCTTTCGCGCACCTCAGGAAGCCGATGAAGCAATTGAGATAAATTGCACTGTCACATGCTAGTGCATCTTGGCCCAATTATCTCACCAACTTCCCGCAGCTGTGTGAGCACACACACCCACGGAGTTCGAACTGACCAATAAATAAACAGTTACCTTTTTCTGAACCATGGACCAACTATACCACAATGTCACTTTTACAGATCTAAAGGAAGCCCTCTCCACTCAGACTGATGGTCAGTTTACTCTTCCCCCACACCTAACCTAATTTCCACTGCTGATACTGAACTTCCATTTCAAACACTGTAACAAATTAAAGCACAAGAGATAGATAAAGAGTTGATGAGCCTCCCCATATACTGGATATGGGTTCCAGTTCCAGGTATAAGGTCAAAATCAGCACAAAATAGCACACACATTTGACAACCCAATATGATTTCTCAGAGCTTTTATGGAGGAGGGTTAATTACAACAGGAAATGAACGGAAGTGACAGGGTTGTAGAAAAACCGGAGGTGACATCAAAAACAGAGCAACAGTATTGAAGTCATCAGGAGGAAGCCAGAAGTGAGGTGATTTTACGAAGTGAGATGGAATTGTTCTTCATCGGAGATTGGAGCTGTTTCTTCTGGTAAGAAATTTCATTCTGGCGTTTTCCTGTGGGTGTAAAGGAAAAGACAGTATTAGTTCCAGATCCCTGTTTCTCTTAGTTTCACATGAAATCAGGCCCTTTGACTGTCCCCTACTTGCGCTTGTGTGAGAACACAAAGGCTGTGTTTAGGAGTAGTACTGCAAAATGCACAGGTCTTTGGAGCAAAGCAAGTCGATCTTCAATTGCGTCAGAACATTTTGGGGAAGTCAGCTGCAGAAAGCTACTGGTGTCATCATCCAAATTGGAATTCCTTTTATGAGGCTATTTCCAGAATCATTCCTATAAATGAGCTGAATAACCTTTGTATAAAACTGCCTCAACAACAAAGAGTACCAACTCTTGCAGGAGTACTGCACCATTATGAAGCCGTTACTGCAGCATTGGACATATTACAAGCAGATGACTGTTGTCATGGGACTTTATTACCAACCCTCAAAGTGCTGATGGCAAGGACACTGAAAGACACTCTCTCAAGGATGACAGCTGGCCATCTAGATGTCATAGTGAAGGTATGACTATTTTCCTAAACCTCTTATTTAGCAAATTTATTTAGGCAGATTTGTTGCATTACACCATTCATGACAGAGGGAATAGACCTTACTGCAATATTTCTTTTTAAAGCAGTTGGAAAAAATTATTTAATTAAATAAATAGCCTAAGCATTAAATTAGATCCTCCACCCTTTGAAGAAGGGTGGTTTAGTTCTACAATAGCTTACATAAAAAATAATTCAAATGACAAATTAAATAGTAATTATACAACTATAAAAATGATGAAATTATACTTTTCAGGCCATTCAGACTCGTTTTGTCAAAGTACTGTATAGCAAAGATGCACTTTTTGCAATTGCCAACTGTCCAAAGATCAGACTCGGTTGATACTTCAACCAGTTCTCAAACATCAAAAACGTACATGAAGTACAACAATCCGACTCCATCTAGTGCACCTGTGGAGCAGCATTTTAGTTTATGATGTTTGGCGCTCACCCCAAGAAAGAACAGATTGTCTGACAAGAGGCTTGAGTAAATTGTGGATACAATCATTGTTTCTCTTCTGAAGAGTGGGACCATGTTTAATATTTCAAACAGAGGTAACAAAACAGGAGGCTGGATGCTGGTCATGATATCAGCCTAAACATGAAGCAATGTTTAAAGTTTTGTAAAACCATTAAACTCTTTTCTATTGTGAGAATACTTTACTTAAAAATTTGGGAGTAACTAGTACTTTAATTTATATATTTAGAATTTCTCATGCAGGTTGCAGTATTATTGGATAGGCAGTTTGATTGTTGACTCATTCTTTACTGTACAAGGTTAATCTATAATAATAAAAGGCAAAGCCCTCACTTACTGACTGACTGACTGACTGACTGACTCATCACTAATTCTCCAACTTCCCAAGTAGGTAGAAAGCTGAAATTTGGCAGGCTCATTCCTTACAGCTTACTTACAAAAGTTAAGCAGGTTTCATTTCGAAATTCTACACGTAACGGTCATAACGGTCGATAACGGTCGACAACGTCCGCCATGTTGAACTTTCTTATTTATGGCCCCATCTTCACGAAATTTGGTAGGCGGCTTCCCTGCGCTAACCGAAACCGATGTATGTACTTATTTCGATGGTATGATGCCACTGTCGGCCGCCATATTGAACTTTCCAACGTCACCAATTTTCAAACTTCCCGTGTAGGTAGAAGGCTGACCCCATCTTCACGAAATTTGGAAGGTGACTTCCCTGCGCTAACCAAAACCGATGTTCGTACTTATTTCGATGGTATGACGCCACTGTCGGCCGCCATATTGAATTTTCCAAACGTCACTAATTCTCCAACTTCCCGTGTAGGTAGAAGGCTGAAATTTGGTAGGCCCATTCCTTACAGCTTACTTACAAAAGTTAAGCAGGTTTCATTTTGAAATTCTATGCGTAACGGTCATAACGATCAACAACGTCCGCCATATTGAACTTTCTTATTCATGGCCCCATCTTCACGAAATTTGGTAGGCAGCTTCCCTGCGCTAACCGAAACCAATGTGCATACTTATTTCGGTGGTATGACGCCACTGTCAGCCGCCATATTGAACTTTCCAACGTCACTAATTCTCAAACTTCCCGTGTAGGTAGAAGGCTGAAATTTGGCAGGCCCATTCCTTACAGCTTACTTACAAAAGTTAAGCAGGTTTCATTTCGAAATTCTACGCATAACGGTCAACAACGTCCGCCATGTTGAACTTTCTTATTTACGGCCCCATCTTCACGAAATTTGGTAGGTGACTTCCCTGAGCTAACCAAAACCAATGTACGTACTTATTTCGGTGGTATGACGCCACTGTCAGCCGCCATATTGAATTTTCCAACATCACTAATTGTCCAACTTCCCGTATAGGTAGAAGGCTGAAATTTGGCAGGCTCATTCCTTACAGCTTACTTACAAAAGTTAAGCAGGTTTCATTTCGAAATTCTACGCGTAACGATCAACAACGTCCGCCATGTTGAACTTTCTTATTTATGGCCTCATCTTCTCGAAATTTGGTAGGCGGCTTCCCTGCACTAACCGAAACCAATGTACGTACTTATTTCGGTGGTATGATGCCACTGTCGGCCACCATATTGAACTTTTCAACAGTCTTTGTTACTTATGGGCCCATCTTCAAGAAATTTGGTACACGGGTTCCCAACGCTAACTGAATCCTATTTACGTACATATATACGTCCATAGCCTGCAGCCTGGTCACCATGTGAGGCGGCGTTGGGTCTCCCATCCCATCACCTCCCACGTTGTTGGCTGCCTGCCTATATAAGGCCGTCCGTCGCTCCAGTCTCTACATTCCCTTCCTTGCTTCGCCACGGGATTCACGTCTCCCTGCTGATAACTACAGCCTTTTTGTTTAATCCACGGCTTCTCCGCTGTTTTATTGTTTGTTTATTACAATTATAGTTATTGTATAGATATTTTACACTTACTTTACATTACTCAGGTACCCATTTCCTTCATCATTCCAACCCCCATTACCATGTCTATCGAGGTAATCACCATCGATCAAAGAACTGTCACTTACCGAGTGGTTTCCATGCCCGGAGATGGCACCTACCTTTTCCATTCTCTGTGTTACATATTGCACGGCCATATCAGGCTCACTCTTGATATCTGGAAGAACATTGTGTCTTATGTATTGAATGACTGGGACAGGTTCAAGGTGTGGACTGATGACGGTACAGGAGATAATTATACTACACAGGAGCACTAGAAGAGTGAAATGCTTAAGCCCTTCACCTATGGTTCTGCATGTGAGTTGAAGGCTGCCGCTGAATTGTTCGGTTGGTGCTTTCAAGTGTACCGAAATGGCCAAATATTTTACACCTTTCGAGAACCGCCAATGCCTCTTAAACATCTTACATTCATAGGTGACAATTTCAGTAGTGGACACTTTGATGTTTATGAATGTTTAAACTCTCAAAAGCTGGATGTGAAGTTATCGATGAAACCGGTTGTAAGCTTACAACGCTTGACAGATGCCGAATGTCACTTCAACACAAGTCCTGCAAATACTGTCGTAATTGAAACAAACCATGAAACTGAAATCGATTATGACAGCAGCAATCCATGCTGTGAGATTTGAAACAAGATTACTGTTCACATGGCCAACTGTAAGTTGCATGCTCAAGAGTAAGCTCAGCGCACAGCTTGGTCATGTTACAACCGAAGGGCCGAACGTGGTATACAAAGAGATCCTTAACAAATAATTATTGCCATATTTTCCCTCAGTTTAAAAAGGTAAAATTTTCTTCTTAATAAAAATTTTAATGCAGTACTTCGCCGCTGCGAAGCGTGGGTATTTTGCTAGTACTATATAAAAGGAAAAGGCAACTTTCCTTTCTTTACACCTTTTTTCCTTTTATCCCAAACCAAAGCCTTTCTCTCTTAACACTGCAGAGGACACAAAACTAATTTTCTTTAATTGCTGGTAAGGCACATTA
>JANRMT010062791.1:18402110-18416248 GCA_026402145.1 Polypterus bichir lapradei
GTCATCCAGCCACTCCACTGTTTAAAGCACTCAAAGCTGATTGCACAAATTTCTCCATCCTCTCTGGTCATACCCCTGCACCACAATTCCACAATATGGTATAAATAGCATATGGGTGAAACATTTGATATTCAACTTTGTGGACACCTTCAGAACCCTTTGCTCAAAATCGCTTCTGTTTATTTTCTGGTATCGACTGTTTTCTTTTTCAAATTACAAGTTTCCCTTTCACTTTGGTCTAGTCGTCAGATTTCTTGTCATCCTGGTTTCTGTTCTTGCCTGTCTAGTGGTTTGTTTTCTCGGTTAGCCCTTTTAACCTGTTTTTTTTTTTTTTCCTGAGAACAGAACAGTTTCACCCTCTCTTACCCGGCACTTCCTCTTGCAGTTCCATTCCCGTAAAGCCTACTTCTCAGACTCAGACTATTTTTGTAAATATTTCCCATTTTTTTTTTTTTTTTAAATTTATTTATTAATTTTATTACAATCCATACAAAGCAATCAAGTTTTTACAAAAAGAAAAATTGAGTTAATATTTCCCATTTTTGATGGTGACTTGGGTTGCACTTCATTATTATTTAGTGACCCAGCATCACTCGGTATTCACCTTGTTGTCATTAAAATGCTCTGTTTTAACTCCTTTGCCAAACTAACCTATCAGACCAAAACCAAACTAACAAATCAGATTGCTCGGAGGGTCCGACACACTGACACATATGCACAGACAGAATAGATATTATTGTATAGTATTTGTTATGAATTTTATAATTATGTGCAACTTGCAAAATTTGGAAGTTTTATCATCAAAAGTGGTGCAATAGTGAAATGGAGTAAACAATTGGAATCAAGGGATAGAATAATTTGGGGCCATTAAAGGGAAAAAACACACACAGAGAATATCTGCATGAAACCTTTAAAAATCAAATTCCAATAGCAATTTTTATTTCTCCTAATAGCAGCCAGGTCCACTTTTCTGCATTACCTTTACTAGTATTCTATAAAGTTCTGTTGCAAATAATGTTACAGAGACTCAAGGGAACTGATTATGTACTTTCAGCTAAAGCCAAAAAGTTAAAAACCCCTAATAATATAATTGAAAATAAGCTGAAAGTATTGCAGTGCTTTCAATGAAAATCAATGCCAAAGACAAGATGTAAAGAAGAAAGGAAGCTTTATTATTTATTTTTTAATATAGCACATAAAAGTCAAGACAAATCTGCAATATGAAATTAAATGAAATGGATCAAACTATATGCAAAGTTGCAATAAAAGAATTAAGCATTCCAACTAACATCCAGATTTTCAGATTAACACTGCTTTATTGCTATGTCTTAACAACACTATTGAACCATTTGATGCAAACATAGGTTTATCTTTGTGCCACTGCAACACTTAAGCATATTTTCACCTTGCTTTATAAATTTATTTGAAGGATTGATACACCCCTTCCAACACCACAGGACTTTATTTTTGAATTTACACTTGACCAGTTGTCCACTGAATTTTAATTTTAATGCAATCCTTTCCACATAAGCTTTGTAGCCAAGATGTTATGTAACTCAAAAATTCTCAGGCTGTAAGAGAAGACAGACATTTTTATAAGAGAGAGTTACCATTTTAGTGCAACACAAGGGCTCCTTCTGGCAAGCTTCATTCTCCTTCCACCAAACTCCAGCTCTCTGAGCAGTGGCATTTAGCTCCTTTTATGTTGTCCCAAGAAGTAATTCCAGTGTTCCAAAGGCATGGCCTTGGAGCACTTTTGGGTAAGGCTGCAACCTCATGAAGTAGGGCTCCTCAGTCCTTGCAGCACCCCCTGGTGGCACCCACGGAAACCCAACATGGCTGAGACCAAGAATCTTCGATTTCTATGATGCCTTGTGGGAAACCATGGTGCTGCCAAAACCCAGGGGGGCTACAATCTAGCAGTCTGAGATGCTCCTCTGTCCTTCAATCCTGAGGGTGTCCTGGCCCGGTGAGGATGTCAACTGACTCTCAGAATGTATATATAGCAACCTTGGGATGAGATGGGGGCGTTAATGCTAACATTGTCTGCTCCTTCCACCTCCGCAGTAAAAGATGTTCAAAGAGAATGCCTAACCCCGCCCCAACACCCAGAGGTGGCTCCATCCCTTGGGTAGCTGCCCTATAAAGCCGACCTGGTTCCAGAAGATGGCATCAGATGTTCAACTGTTACTCAACAAGGATAGAACTTCTATTACTTTGTAGCCTCCCTATAGATTAGATAGATAGATAGATAGATAGATAGATAGATAGATAGATAGGTCTGCCTTTACCAAATTCGGCTGCTCTCCCATAAGCATACACAGAGGAGGGGTATGACAGAGCATCATTGATGTTTCGATCAACAGCCATGACCTGATCTTAGCAGGAAGGCAAAAACAAAATGTTTACATAACATACAACAACCTTTAAGGAAAATCTTGTGTCTAAAAGATTTGTAAACAATTGTCTAAAGCCTAATACACAAAAAAGAAACAGAGTCAAAAGAATATAAGAGATATTAGGACCAAAGCCCTTCTTTAGTGCCTTTTGGCTTAATGGATTACTAGCATTCACATGAAAAAAATTAATATTTGAAATAAAGACATCCAGTAAATGGATATCAGAACCTTGTGTGCTGTTGAATTCTGCATGGAGCACAAGCTTCACTAAAGAAGTAGGATCAGTTCTGGAAAATTTACTGTGGAAAAGTAGTTCTAGGTGTGTATAAAGCTTTTTAATTACCTACAGCACAGTGATGTGTTGAATATTGATTATTGAATGGTGAATATTTGTTGATTCTTCACTGCTGTCTATAACTGCTACCTATTATATGCTGGTCAAGATGATACAAAACAAAACATTACCTCTGCATTATGTTATAAGTAATGAGAATAATAACAACAATGTTTTTGGACCCATACAAAGATTATTACCAAATTCCAAAGAAAATCCAGAATAACTATATAATAATTTATAAAGTTCGAAAATAAAGTAGAAGTAGAAAAAAAAGACATCGCAACAGGCATAGGGCATCACAAGGGCCATCGAACATCTATGGAACAGTGTACGACAGGCATGTCAAACACGCAGCCCCCGGGCCGCATACGGACAGCAACAGAAATCTGTGCGGCCCATATGACAGATCCTAGTTAGCACTGAACTTGTACAAAATGATTACTATTGTTTGTGATTGAATCATTCTGCACCTTCGGCATGACTTATTGACTTTTCTTATTTCTGCCTTGTGACAAAAGCGCGTTTTCCCATGGCATTACGGTACCGGAAACGTCATCTGCTAGTATAGCCACGAGCCTTGACCAAAATTAATGAGCCGCAACGTCACAACTGAAGTGCTAGGCTGCAGCAGCGGGCAGCAGGGGCGGCTTTAGGCATGTGCAAACTGTGCACCTGCACAGGGCCGCCAAATCCCAGGGGCCGCCACGCCAATATATATTGAATATAAAACAGATAGAGAAAATAACAACACAGCTGACGGCAATGTTGCCGAAAAACATTGTGTTTCTTGTTAATTAGTACGCTGTATTTACTAATGTCGCTAGAGTCGGAGAAGTAAGCTATATGTAGTATTATAACGTTCTGCCGTAATGAGAATATCATGGACCGCCACTTGATTTTCAAGTTACGGACACTGTTTCCGATGGGAGTGTTAGCTCCTTGGAAATATGTTCTTTTATATTGCGGCGTTTTAATAAACCTATATTTAAATAATTATAAATAATAACAGCGATATCCCTCTTTTCAGCGATAGGCGGCGACAAAGTCACAGAAAAGACAGAATACAGTATACTACAGACAGGAGAAACAGGCCAGTTTCATTTCACCGAGGACTTCTTTGGGGACTCAATCGTGTAGAAACTGCTCTTTTTTGTCACAACGGAGGTGGATTTTGGGCCAATTTCTTTCACCCACACAGTTTCTCAAAGTTGGCAAAGCTCCAGCTTCTTTTATATTGATTTCTACACGACCAAGCTCCCATTACATTTCCAAACAAGGCAGACAATTTTGTGCTGAACATCAAACAGTCGGTTCAAATGACACTTAGTCCTTTTTAGGGTTTACAACACAGCCTTCCAGCTGTCCCTGTCTGTCTTTATGCTTTGCTTGGCCCAGCAATTCTAAATGCTGACACTCTATGCTAAATCTGGCTCAACTCTTCATGGCATGTTACACAGAAAAAGAATGAAAAATACATATAAAAAGATCTAAAACAGATACAGTGACACAATTCTTAATATTATAACAAACTTATTATAACAGACACGCGCATATAGAAGCGTGTCATGAGCACGAGGTGGCAATGCAGTGTTCGCAACGGACGTGGCCATCCGCTGTGCATAAGATACCATATTGACATTGGCGGGCGAAGGGGCCACCAATTCTTTCTTTGCCCAGGACGGCCATGAGCCTAGAGCCACCCCTGCTAGGCTACACTACTGGCTGGGCAGCTGAGAGTGGCCACTGGGCAGAACTGATCATCACGAGTAGTAATAGCCCACATATTTTCACGTTTTTTTGCTCTAGTTTTATGTAATTTTCTGCTAGTATTGTAACGAACAGTTAGTGCAGACTACAGCTGAAGATCTGAAGTGGACGTGAGAAGTTGGTGGGTTGTATATTAGCATATTTTTGTGATTTTGAGTTTGTAAAATTAGTGTAGGTCAGGTGGCTTTTTGTATATCGGCTTATTTTACAACATAAACTTTGAAGTAAATTTAGTAAAGTAAAATTAGATTTTTGGAGGATTTGTTTTCTAACTTGAATTACTGAGCAATGAATTCAGTGAGCATTTTCCTGATTTCAGTTCACACGAACAGGACTTTGCACTGTTCTCTTACAACACTGAGAATGCGCCTGAGAATATCCAAATTGAATTGATTGAACTGCAGTCAGATTCTATTCTGAATGAAAAATACAATGAAGTTGGTGTGCCAGGCTTGTATGTTTACCTGCCACCCTCATATGTGCAGATCCGTAAGTTGGCATCGACAGTACTGTCTATGTTCGGAAGCACTTACCTTTGTGAGCAATTGTTTTCATTAATAAAAGCTACCAAAACCCCATATTGCTCAAGACTTACTGTCGAGCACCTTTCATACCTCATAAAAGTTGCAGCTGCACAAGATTTCAAGCCTGATATTGACAAACTGGTTACTAACAAGAGATGCCAAGTGTCGGGACAAAAGAAATAGATCTCACACTGTAAGACTCCTCTATAAGCAATGAATATAATATAATGAATATAATATAATAATATAAGGACCTTGCTAAGAGGCTAAGACTCTAATTGTATGCTGTTGTATGGAGATTGTATGGAAATAAATTGCTTTTCTTTAAACTTTAAGTGTTACATTTTTTAAAGTTTTCAGTATTGAAAAGAAAGCTACAGTAACTTCGTATAATACTATAATAGTATTTGTTACAGTGCGGCCCACTGACGCACATATGGCAGTCGAAGCGGCCCACCAATGGTGTGAGTTTGACATGCCTGGTGTACGACTTTGTCTTGAAAAAGCTTCCCTGGTTACCTAATGATCCTTTGCAATAATGATTCCACTTTAGCAATGGGAAGAATTAATGAATCTTCTCCAAACAGCTCTGTCCTGCACCCCCATGGCAGTCAAGCCATTTTTCTTCAGATCTTCTTTTACTTTATCAATCCACCTCCACTTTGGCTTCCCTCGCTTTCTCTTCCACTGTACTTCCATTCTTATCACTCTTTTACCCACATATTCATTGTCTGTCCTCATGGCATGTCCATACCACTTCAACTTCCACTTTATCTCATTTCTTATTCTGTCCTTTTTAGTAACTCCACACATCCATCTCAACATTCTCATTTCTGTCACATCTCACTTTATTGCCGATATCTCAGTTCAATATATCACTGCTGGTCTTATGATTGCTTTAAAAGCCTTAACTTTAATTTTCACCTTAATTTTTTGATCATACAATACACATGATACCTTCTTCCAGTTGTTACATCCACACTGCACTCTGTGGGTTATTTCTACATATAATTTTCCATCTTTGGCTACCACATGATCCTAGATTTTCAAATGTATCCACTCTTTTCAATAGCTCTCCCAGCAGACTAACTTCTGAATCCAGGTCATCACGAAACCTCGTATATTCTGTCTTCTTCCTATTTAACTTTAATCCTCTGTCTTCCAAAGCTCTTCTCCATTCTTCCAATTTCCTCTTTTCTGGTACTACATAATACAATGTCATCAGCAAAAAGCATGCACCAGGAGGATTGGTCTTTTGTCCCATGATTTGAAACATTTATAACCAGATCAAAGAAGTAAGTACTTAAAGAAGATCCCTGGTGCAGACCTGCTCAACCTGGGGTCTGGTCTGTAATGCTGGAACTGCTTTTAAACCAGAGTCCTCACTTCCTCATTCATTTTCTGGACAATTCTCACGTAATTCTCTTCTCCTTTGTCTCTCTTTTGCACCTCCAGGCCTTTTGACATGGCACTCTATCATAAGCTTTCTCTACATCAATAAACACCATATGAAACCTTCCTGTTTTGCTGGTGCTTCCCTCTAAGCTGTCTCAATGCAAAGACTGCATCTGTTAACTCCAAAAGAAGCCTTTGTTAAGGTCGTGTTACATAAGAGTAAATGAGCAATAGATACATTTTTGCAATACCTAAACTAAAGTGTTACCCTACTGCCTGACAACATCAACAATAGACATTAGGAAATAATTGTCTACTGCCATCCCAGTAGCATAGCAGAAAAATCAGATTGGACACTTTTGTGCGATCTTAACTGTGCAATTATCCTATTCAATACCTTCAGAAAATATACTTTTTAAAGAAGAAACATGCTATAAATTTTATTCTGCTGTGCTAAGTATGGTTAGGTAGGGTTTTAGTTCCATCACAGTCTTGCTATCAATGTTACAATCTAAATAGAAGGCGTTACATGAATTATTGATTAAATGTCATCCCTCCAAATGAATTAGGCAAGACAATCATTTTGACCTTCTGGATTGCAAAATCTTTAATTAAAATTTGCTGCTTTCATGGGATTATTAAACTAGGACTTACTTTGAAATTCAGGAAAAATCTGAAGATGGATGGGGGCAACAAAATATACTTATTGGAGATCCAAAAAAGACCAGAAACAGCCCTGCCTGTTGCCTTCAACTTGAGTAAGTGGGTTTAGAAAGCAGAAGGCCAGAATAAAAAATTAAATGCAATATGCACACTGGGCTCTACTGAAACCTTCCAGGTTATACGATCCTTAACAAAGTAAAAACACATCAACAAACCACACACAAAATCGCCTCATAATATTCTTCAATCCATTTAATCCAATTTAGGGTCTTTAGGAGTCAGAGCCACTACTAAAGGAGTGCCATTTAATCACAGAGCCCACTCACACACATACCCACACTGGGTCAAATTAGAGTTGCCAATTCACCTAATATGAACATCTTTTAGATGTAGAATGTCAATTATTGTTCCTGAAGTTTAATCTACATACATATACCAAACAGAGGGAATATGCAAATGCCACACCAACAAGTAATGAGGATGGAATTTAAAAAACCAGGAATCTGGCAATGCTGAACACTGAATCACCTACATTTCAATGACCAGGCTTTTTATTTTTCTAGGTATATTTAATAACTAATTATTTCACTATACAGTATACTATATTTATACAAATATACCATGTAGTCTGATATGTTGTAATAATAACTCACTGATGCTGACAGTGTCATTAGAATGTGTCTGCCATCCAGTCATCCAACCAAACACATTTTCTGAATCTCAAAAGTGTCATTTTTCAAAACATTCTTTTTCTGTTTCTTTCTATTACATATTGTTAAAGTAACTACTTGAAATATAATAATAAAATAAAAAGAAAGTAAGTTGTTGGCATTGTGACAGGTGGCTGGCGTCCATACCCAGTTAAGATGCCTCTGCACGCGATATTCAGGGGGAGCAGCCCTGGACTTGCAATACCTCCCCCTGAACGCTAGATGGCCACCTCCCTGGGGTGGAGCAATGCCTCGGGTTCCCGCAGGGCATCCTGGGAATTGGAGTTGGGTGCAGCCCTGTTGGGTCCTGCAGGCACCACCAGGGGGCGCAGTGTTTGGGACTCCTGAGCCCGTATGGGCAACATATTTATCACACCTGGAAGTGCAGCTGGAACTCAGGGATTTGACACCTGGAGCACTTCCGGGTGAATTATAAAAGGAGTGGTGATGCTAAGGAGGAAGAGAAAGTGCTTTTGTTACTTGTGTGTTTGGGACTGTGATGTGTCTGTGGCTACGGGGAAGGCGTAGCCTACAGACAAAGAAAAATAAAAGTATTTGTTTTATTTTACACGTGCTTCCTGTGTCCAATCTGTGTCGGTTCAGGCGCTATATAGCGTCAATCTTACAGCATATACTGTATATAGCGTATTTGTACAAATATGTTATAAACAGACAGATAGATAGATAGATAGATAGTATACTACTTTCTTAAGGGGAAATTTAGCTTTTACAGACACTCAAAGAAATAAGAATAACAAAGACAACAGCAGGCCCCTTTAAACACACACACACCCACACACACACACACAAATTATCAAAAAAAAAAAAAACCAAACATCTAACTTTGCTAATGACCAGAGAGCAGTTACAGTGAGGCAGCCCTGGCTTCAGAAAATCTTGGGCCCCTGACAATTATGGCTGAGGACCTGGGCCCCCTGGTTCCGTTCTATAATTATTTTGCCTCCTCAAGGTGATTGAGTGATGTGCCAATGCTACACTCAAGCTTAACGTCAATCACTTTGAAATTTAGATCAACCATAATTAAAATATCGTATCACATATCGTGTCACATGATGCGTGGAAGATCTGGTAGCTCTGAATTATGATTACTAACAGAGTCAATGTATCTTTTTGCAATGTTTTTATTTCTGTTTTGTATCTCATGATATGATATCAACGATCACAGTGCCCACCTTCAGACCTTAACATTTGCATCATACATGTTCTTGACATGAATTACTTCATCTTTCAAATGATGTGACAGATTGTTTGAGTATTTTGCATCTAAATTTGCACAAGAGGCTGAGATCTCTTCCGTGCTCATGCTCCTAAAGTTTAAAATTGGTCATAAAATGCAACATATGTTGTTTAGGCTTTCAAAACCCCCAGACAATTCTGAAATTAAGGAATCCTTCATAATGTGAAAGTGCCTATTTTGAATTTTACTTCTGGATCTTGGGATTCCTGATCATCTGCTTCTGCATTAGATCCGTCTGACTCAATAAGATGTCTTGCCCAACTCATTTGAGCACTGTAGGGATTTTCATTTCATTTGCTGTAGCTTTATCCTCGCACAAGAGAGCCTCCCACTGCTTGGGGCCCCTGACAGGTGTCATGGTTGCCTCCCTCTGGTGGTGGCTCTGAGTGAGGCATTATACAGGTTTAGGTATGCAGGAACCACAGTAATATTTCTTGACACACTTCTGTTGAATAATGCATTGGCTGAAAGTTCTCAATGCGCGTGTGTTACAAAGAGCATGTGCAGCATTATTCATAACAGCCATAAGTTTTGTCTTCATTCTGTCACTTTGTTGAGAGTGCATTCCATTAATTGACCACACCTTCTTAATCAGCTTGTTGATTTGGTGGGCCTCATCTGAAGTGATCTTACCAGCTCGGCACACTAATATATAGAAAATCACACTGATCATTACAGAGATATAGTATATATAAATATGGTGTGGCTCTGTGCAGGATGATGTTGGCTGAGTAGACAGCTCAGCTAATGACACCAGGCAGTGCTCTGCTTGCAGTGTGAAGTCTCTGCTTGGCAAAGGAAGTCAACAGGAAGTGCTCTGCTTGTAGTCACTGCATGATGTGGAAGAATAATTTTAGGGTAATACAGCATTCATCTTAAAGAAAAAACATATATGATTAAAACATGCCAGAAACCTGTATAGGCATATCAGGAAACTAGATAAAGGTTAAGTGAACAATAGAGACAAAAATTTACTTTAAAATGTACTGAAGGATGACTAAGCGATTAGATGACCTTTATTTAAAAAGACTGGACAGTTGTTACATAAACAGAAATTTCAAGGGTGGTGGCTCAACCCAAACAGTATAAGAAGAACCAGAATGTATCAAAATAAACTTTTATTTTATATAGACCATTTGGGTGTAAATCAATGAACCAACCAGTGTAAATGTGTGCATTGATTGACACTGCTATGTAAAATTAGTTCTTTATAAAACAGACCTACACCTGTAATATTTAATCATTCTGATCATGCTATAGAAGAGTGCTCCCTTTCAAGCATTAGCTGAAGAGTAATAAGTGACAGACAGACAACCTTTTCTCCTGCTTGATTACTGATTTTCCCTGTTAGAGGATACATTTTTTTTCTTTAATTAAGATGCTGATTTCAACCACAACAACCAAAGCTGGTATTTTTATTGTTAGCTTGGGCTGATAAATAAAACTGGTTCTGATTATTGATATAATCCAGATGTAGCAAGTTTGTGGCTGGTCACTGGCAGTTTGCCTAGTGGAACACTATTGCCAGGCAACATAGTTGCTAGGAATTTCTATTGGTGTTACATTCATACACAACAAGGTAAACACAATTAAACAATACAATATACAATATACAATATGCTACCATCACAACATTATATACTGTACAGTTGAAGTAAAACTATATTGCACAAAACACAAATATATAAAACGATATAGCAAAGTAGAATTACACTCCAGCCCAGTAATACAGTATATCAAGTAAACAGAAAGTAAAAACTATCATTTAGATAATAATTAATAATTATAATAATTTAGATTGGATGGTGGCATTTAGGAATCAGGAAAAGACAGATGATCAGTGGCTGTGTTTAACCATAGTGAGTGAATATGTTTAGTACTACCGGTAATGTTTTCTTGACAGTAATAACTAAAAGTAATGGTCGCCCGAGTGGAGGTATCTTTGATTATATTCCTGACACATGAAGTATACAGGACCTGAATGTAGTCTATTTTCTGGTGTACAATCTTTTCTGTTGTCTAAATAACATGCTGCAGTTTATGTTTTGAGTGAGCAGATGCATTGCCATACAAGACTGTTAAGTGCTTTTACAAACAATTCTGTAAAACTGTACCAGCATGGACTGAGACAGCTTAAACTTTTTAAGTTGACAAAGAAAACACATTTACTGCTGAGCTTTTTATTTTATTTTGTTTTTTTTTTTTGAAGTTTTATTAATTTTATTGCAATCTATACAAATCAATCAATTTTTTACAAAAAGTAAAATTGAGTTAAGAGCAAATCGATCCCCACCCCTGAGATAGAGAGCAAGGTAAACAGTGTGAAATTTAAGGTTTGTAAACATACCTAAATTAATAAATTTGATGAGATGGATGCATAAGGCAGAGAAATACGGAAATAATTGCTTCCTCTGTGCTTTAAGAGCTTATTTTAAAATATTACTGATTAGATCCTGCCATGTTTTGAAAAAAATCTGTACGGATCGTCTAACTGAGTATTTGATTTTTTCCAATTTCAAATAGTATAACACATCAGTTTCCCACTGACTTAAAAGAGGAGAGTTTGGGTTCTTCCAGTTTAGCAGAATAAGTCTGCGTGCCAGAAGTGTAGTGAATGCAATCACAATTTTTTTGTTTTTCTCCACTTTAAACCCATCTGGAAGAACCTCAAATACAGCTGTTAATGGGTTAGAAGGGATTGTGAGACCAAGGCTGTCTGAAAGGTAATTAAAAATTTTGTTCCAGAATAATGTTAATTTGGTGCAGGCCCAGAACATGTGACCCAGTGAGGCTGAGACTTGGTTGCAGCGTTCGCAGGTTGGATCATGCCCTGGAAACATTTTGGAGAGTTTTAGATGAGACAGATGTGCTCGATATATAATTTTGAGTTGTATAATTGTATGCTTTGCACATATGGAGCTCTAGTGAATTCTCTGCATTGCTACTTTCCACTCCTTTTCTGATATATTAATTGAGAGATCTTTTCCCCTTCTAGCTATGATTTTAGAGAGTATTTTAACGTCATTATTCAGAAGTGAAATTGGTCTGTATGATGCACATTGTAATAAGTCCTTATTTTGTTTTGAAAAAATAGTGATTAGTGCTTGGCGAAAATTTTGAGGAAGAGTTTGGTTGTCTCTGGCTTCTGTAAATGTTGCTAATAGGAGGGGAGCTAGCTGAGCGGAGAATTTCTTGTAAAATTCTGCAGGGTAGCCATCAGGGCCTGCTGCTTTCCCGCCTTGAAGTGACTTTATAGCATCTAGTAATTCTGATAACGCCAGAGGCTCATCAAGTTCCTCCGCACTAAAAGTGTCTATTTGTGGTATTTGTAATTTATCCAGAAATGCATTAGATTGTGTATTGTCTTCTTTAAACTCAGTAGTATATAGGGATTTATAGTAGTCTCTGAAAGTGTGCATTATATTTTTGTGGTCGATGATTTTATCTCCGTTCGCGTTGGTGATTACTGGGATTGCGTTGCGGACTTCTTGCTTGTGAATTTGTTGAGCTAAAAGCTTATTAGCTTTCTCTCCATGTTCATAGTAATGATGTCTGGATTTATAAATTAGTTGTTCAGTTTCTTTAGTTGTCAAGAGGTTTAGTTCTGAATGCAGAGCCTGCCTTTTCCTATGTAGAGTCTAGCTTGGTAGTCTGGCATGTTCTTCATCTATTCTAGTAATTTCGCTTTTTATCTCTGCTACTTTCTTGGTTTCTAATTTATTTCTGTGGGTAAGATATGAGATAATCTTTCCTCCTAAGAAGGCCTTAAGAGTTTCCCAGAGTATTCCTGCAGAAATCTCTGAGGATGTATTTGTCTCTAGGAAGAAATTGATTTGTTTGGATATGAATTCTGTACAATTCTCGTCTGCTAATAGAAGCGGGTTGAGACGCCATCTGCGAGGTGAGTGTGTGGGGCTTAGTAACTTTAGCTACAAGATCAGAGGTGCATGGTCAGAAATAACAATAGCATCGTATTTGCAAGATTTAATCATAGGCAAGAAGTTATTATCTATAAAGAAATAATCAATCCTTGAGTAGCAATGATGTACTGGTGAGTAGAAAGAATATGTTCTTGAGTTTGGGTTTAAAAACCTCCAGTGGTCTGATAAGTTGTGATCAGTTATAAACTTTGTAATTATCTTTGCAGTGTTAGTTGCTGTTCCCCCTGTGGAAGAAGTCCTATCTAGGAGTGGATTTAAAACACAATTAAAGTCCCCAGCCATTATAATTTTATGAGTGTTCAGATTCGGAATGGATGCAAATAAATTTTGTATAAATTCCTTATCATCAACATTAGGTGCATAAACATTTATCAAAATCATTTTACAATTAGATAAGTTACCCATGACCATCACATATCTCCCTTCAGGATCCAATACTACATCTGATGCTACAAATGAAACTGTTCTATGTAAGAGAATTCCCACACCTCTAGTTTTCTTTGTAAAACTAGAATGGAACATTTGGCCAGTCCAGTCTTTTTGCAGCCGGAACTGATCCTTGCTTAGTAGATGGGTCTCCTGTAAAAATACTATTTTAGCGTTTAGACCTGTTAGGTGAGAGTACTTTCTTTCTCTTTAATTCGTGATTCAGGCCTTTAACATTCCAGCACGAAGTTAACTGTCCCATCATGGAGACATTGATTCTGAGTTTTTGATGTCAATTTATAGTCTTAACTGGAAGTGAGACAGCTTCGGCCTTAGTTTCCTATTTCCCCAAGAGTTATTGCCATGCAGCCTATTATTACATTGGTAGTTATAATTATAAAGATTAAAAGGATAGATTAGGTATAGATATAGCCTGCTCTCTTTCCCTCCCCCCCTTAACCCCCCACCCTTCCTTTTTGCCTCCTCACGTGAGGCTAGAACCCACTTCACACAGTCCTGGTCCTCTGACATTCCCAGAGACAGAGCACGTCCAAAGCAAAACAAGCCCCCACACAGCGGCGTTTTAGGATTAAAAAATAGAGATATCTATTACCAATATAGTCTAAAAAACTGTGCACTTAGAATATATATTATCTTCAGCAATCTTAGTATATTAAGATAATACACCCGGATAATAAACCCGGGGAATGGTGTTAGA
>JANRMT010062791.1:18416258-18445666 GCA_026402145.1 Polypterus bichir lapradei
AACCCGGGGAATGGTGTTAGAAAGTGGTCCAGAATAAGCATAATAAGTCTTAATGCAATAATAGCAATAACAATAAACCAAGGGTATGATGTTGAACAGTCTTGTTTAGGGTAGAGAGAAAATAAATAGATAATAAAAAAAAAGAAAAAAAAAAGAAAAAATAATTAAGCACAATAAAACATAAACAGATAGCACCCGAGTAATATTGAGTGATAATGAGAATATATAATGATAAAAACCTGTATTTTAATCAATTAGATCAGACAGTAGATTATTAATCCTTGCCATATCATTAAAGGCCATGACTCACTATTATGTATCAGAACAGTCCCGGGATCAGCTTTCTTAATTCCGTTTTTGCTTCTTCCTTGCTAGCGAAGACATAGAATTGACCCTGCAATTCCACTTTCAGTTTGGCCGGATACAAGAGGCTGTATTTGACGTTGGCTTGCCGTAACTGCTGTTTAATGTTGTAGAAGGCTGCGCGTGCTGGAGAGAAGTCGGGGAAGATACGAATGTGGTTATTTTCATATATAATCTCTTGCTTGTGTCTGAGGAGTGCCATCACCTCTAGCTTAAATGATAATCTTTCAAAGCGAATAATAAAAGATCTAGGTCTAACGGTATTTGATCCGCGTACGCGATAAGCCGCTGCTATCTCAGAATCTGCTTTAAAGTCCTCCCCAATTATTTTAGAAAAAAGTTCAGCTGCGAATTTCACAGGGTTTGGACTTTCTCGATTCTCAGGCAGACCTTCAGTTCTGACATTATTCCTTCTGCTTCCATCTTCCAAAGCAGCCAGTCTGTCTCCAAGTTTTTTGCATTCGGAGCTGACATTTACTGCTTTTTCTTCAGCACTGGCAGCTAAATTTTTGGCTATTTCAATCCTAGTCGTGAATGTCTCCTTGACATCCTCCAGTTGATCAGCAAACGTGCTCTGTTTAACCGAGTTTTCCTGAATGTGCTCTTCAGTTTTTCCCAGCATATCTTTAAAGACTTTATTATCCTGCTGTCGCATCTGTCGCAGCTCCTGTTGTAGCTCCTGTCGCAGCTTTTCATTTGCTTGTTGCAACTCCTGTCGCAGCCTTTCATTTGCCTTTACCCTTGCCTTCTCATTTGCCTTCTCGCTTTTCTTTGTCTCTTGCATGAGCTCAGCGAACATCACCTTCAGTTCAGACAGTTCAATTGTGCTTTCTCGCATCGTAGGTGAAGCGGCAGGCTCTATTGTAGCCGGTGTCCCTGCTGTTCCTGGCTCGCGTGGAGTAATTGAAACCGCGGACTGCAAGGCCTTTTACAGTTTCAGGTGATCCTCTCCAATCGGCAAGCTATCGAGACCTGCTTCACTCACGATCGTACATTCGCTCCCCTTTTCGTTCTCAGCTGGCGACGATGTAGCGGACCATGGTCCCGAGGAGTCTGTACTTTCGCCCATCTGATCCAGGTCTGTCTCTAAAAGGCCGTATCTTGAACTAGGGCTTGCTGATCTTAGCTTGGATGCAGCTTTAGTTTTCAGTTCTTTCGGACCCCCTTTCTTGTTGGCCATGTTTATATATGCTTACATATACTTACTATATCTCTTGCAACGGATGAGACCAATCTGCTGAGCTTTTTAGATAAGAGCAGTAATGGTTTAGTTTAACTTCAGGCTTTGAATGATAGCTGAGCAAAGAAATTTAAATTATTTCATTCTGTTGACAGTGACATCATTTATATCTAGGGCTGAAAAAAGTGAGGAGTGTCTCCTAAAATCCACAATCACTTCTATTGTTTTCAGGGAATTCAAGTTAAGATTGTTGACGGAGCACCAAATGGCCAGATGATCCACCTCCCTCTGATATAGCACCTCATCACCATCAATGGTCAGGCCTATCAGGGTGGTGTCATCATTGAACCTCAGCAGTTTAACAGATGGGGCACTAGAGATGCCATCATTGGTGTAGACGGAGAAAAGAAACGGAGATAGAACATAGCCCTGAAGGGACCCTGTGCTCAGGATCAGGGGCCCTGACTGATGTTGCCCATCTTCACTGTCTGACGTCTGTTTCCTTAGACAGTCAGCGATCCAGAGATGTGTGTCATCATCCAGATTCATAGTAAGAAGCTTGTTTTGAAGAAGCTCTAGTATGATTATGTTAAATGCAGTATGGAAATCCACAAATAAGATTCTGGTATAAGTAGATGGAGAGTCTAAATTCTGGAAGATGTGGTGGACAGCCATGTTCTCTGCATCCTCAACTGAACTTTTGGTATAGTAGTTGAAAGTGTATTGGGTCAAGGGGAAAATCTGAGACAGATTTGAGATGCTGAAGTATCAGAAGTTCAAATTACAGAGGTCAGTTCCACTGGCCTATCATAATTTAGACTAAGTATTTTGCTTCTTAAGCACAGGGATGATGGTGGATACTTTGAAACAATAAGGGACTTTGCATTGAGCAAAAGACTGAGGCTATGTTCACACTACTATATTTTCATTTAAGAACAGTTTTGAAATGAAAACGATCTCCATCCACACTTGCTTTTTGACATTATTTAAGCACATCGTTATTAGTTATGCTATGGAAACAGGCTGTCAACTAGTGCTTTTCACTAGACTCTGAATTTTTCACTACAAAGGTAACACTGCCAGCTACGGGATTTATGGCAAAACTGTAGCGACTGGTAAATTATTTGCCTTTTGTGCATGCATGCAGCATTCAAATGGTACAAAATACAATTTAGATGCATATTGGTAAGTAATGCAACAGATGCCATGGAAAGCAACTCTTCTATGCCCTCTAAGTTGTGAAGGATGTGAAGCATGGCCAATTAGGGAATGAGATGTTGTAAAGAGTGAAATCCAATCAGCTAAGGGTCATGTAATAAGCACAAACAAATTATAGTGAGATTGGAGTCTGCATTTTCAAAACACTGTGTTTTCATCCATCAACACTGAAATGCCGAAACAGTGTTTTCAGAAATAGATGGATCTGGAGAGAATTTTCAGAAGTCTCTATTTTCTGGGTTTTAAAGTGCCAGGGTATTTTGGATGAAAAGTGAGAACATAAGGCTAATGTCTACATTATAAAGAAAAATGTAGAAGTGTAAATGAGGCCAGCGAGGAAATTTCTGTAAATCCAGATGCTATTTGATCAGAACAGTTTCTTATTGTAGAATGAGAATTTTTTTTCTGAACAAGGAGCTTTATGACATTTCTGTCTCCAGAAAAGCAAACTTTAATGGTGGTAAATGTGAAGGGAGAGGTGCAGTTGGACTCACAGAGAGATAAGTCAGGTACTTTGATGTCCTGACTGAAACAAGAGTGCTTCTCAAACCTGCAATAAAAAAAATACTGTTCAACTGAGCAGGTAGAAAGAAATTAGTTTGTGGCAGGAGAGGCTTGAATTTGTAATCAGTAATGACTTGTAAAGCACTTTGGACAGAGGAACAATAATTAGTGGAAAAATTCTACTCTGGGACAAGAAATATTATGGCTTGGTCAGAGTTGCCCAAAGGGGCCAGCGGAATGGCATGGTAAGCATCTGAAATAATGCTCTATCAATGATCCAGAGTTTTCCCCTCCATAGTTACAGCAGCTGTTTGTATTTGGTAAGCTTAGATACCAAGGTGGAATTATTAAAGTCACCTAAGATAATAACTGGAGTTTGAGTTTTTACAACTAAAACTCAATCTGCTATAACTTGCATTTCAATGGTGCTGATTGAGTGAGGTGGCCCATAAACTCCAATTAGAATAACAGATATGAATTCTCTCAGCAGGTAAAACAGTTTGCAATTAACTGCCAGAAATTCCTAAAGGGGAGAGCAGGTTCTTCCCAGTACTTTAACATCTGTGCACCATGAACTGTTAATAAAAAAATCACACTCCGCCATCTTTACATTTGTTACAGAGGACATAACTTCAATCGGCTCTGAAAAGATTACATCCAGGAAGATTGAAAGCCTCATGTTAGATTAAATCAGTCGGCTAAATCTCAGTAAAGCAAAACACTGAAGCAAGTGAGTAGTCAGTTGTAAAGCTTAAAAGTAATTGAAGCTCATTCATTTTATTGCACAATAATCAGATGTCTGCAAGAAACATACCCAGTAAAGGTGGGCAAAAGCTGTGTCATCAGAAATGAAGAAGATTCCCAGCTCTGCAACCCTATTTTATTCTGCTAGTGCTTTTTGCACTCCAGCTGCATCTCCATCTACCTACCTGTTTAGCTCCCCTATCACACTGCTTCAGTTTCCTGCTGTGGTGAGATCAGAAGTGTGGCTAAAAACACTGAGATTAAAGTCAGAAAAACTGTGGAGAATCTGTTTGTTACCGAATATCTTGTTTGAAAATTACTGGCATGGGCATAACTTGAAACCATGTCTTCTGAAATGGAGAAGATTTCCAGCTCTGCAACCCTGTTTTATTCTACTAGTACTTTTTGCACTCCAGCTGCATCTCCATCTTCCTGTTGTTATTAAATATCTTGTTTCAAAATTATTGGCATGGGTATAACTTGAACAATCAACTACATTTAAAAAGAAAAGCAACAAAACTAACAGAAAAAGTAACACCATGTTGCTGTCCTTCTGTGCCATCTTCTTGTGGTGTGGAACCTAAAGTATCAGTAGCATTGCATCATTTTCACTTCCCCTCCCTGAATAGTAACTGGGCATAGAGGATCTTTGGGATGGTGAAAGTCAATAATGATTTCCTTGATTTTTCTGATGTTGAGTTGCAAATAATTCTCTTTGCTCCAAGAAACAAACCTCCTACATTATTTCCCATCCCCTACTGCAGCATCATCTGAGAAATTGTCCGTGACATGCCTCAGTGTTATATTTGTGCAAGTTACTTGCTTTTGCTAATCAACATGCAACATTTTGACATTTTCTGATGCCATGGTTAGTGAGTGTAATACCTTATCTAAACACTTCTGTCATCTCACGTCATTCAATCAATAATCAATATGCATATTAGATTTTTTTTTAAATTAGGAAGTTTTGCTCGCCAAAAGCTATGACTGCAACCAGCAGTCCCTGGGCAGAAATCAACCCCAGAAGGTGAGATGTTAGACTATAGGATGCAGTCATGCATGCTCACTTATACTAATCAGATGGAATAAGAGATGGCCTCATTTAAAAATATTACCTTTATTAAATAATAGGACATTGACACTTTATAAATAGATTTCTGCTTCTGAAGTTCTAGCAACACCCTTGTTGAATCTCTTTTGATTTTTCCTCAGGCAACACAAAATGATACCAGTTAAAAGAAAACCCCACATTTTTAAAAGGGCAAAATACTTTGTAAAATAATGCCACTATAAAGATTCTTTGAGAGGCGAGAATAAGCTTCCATGGAACAGTAAAAAAGGTAAGATCACAACATAGTAAGGGAAGTATTGACGATCAGGTTGCTATTTGTGGAACAGAGAGAACTTTGAAAAAAAAAAAAACACCTAAAAAAGACCACGGTTATTTGGTTGTGCGGCAGTGCAGTTCAACTGAATTGTGTGACATTTCTACAAGCCCAACTGTAACTGGATACTAATGGGACAGCTGGAAATTCCTTTATCTTTTGAATGTAATTTAGCTGACTGTCTCACCTTCTTGACACATGTCTTAATTATACTTTTGTTTCAGTTCTTGTCCTTGGCCACAGGCAGAGTAAAAATATTTACATCCTTTATCAAAGGTAACAGATTTTGCTTGAGTAAGTGCTTTTTGAATATTATGCACCTGTTATATTAGCATAGATCATTTCTTTGCATGATTATAATAATCACTTTAGACATCCAGAAAGTTGTCAGTAATTCTGCAGTAAATTATTATGATGATTTATGAGTATGCCAGTAATGAATTTAAACAAGGGATTAATTTGTCTGCTATTAACAAAATACTGATTTTTATAGTTTAGCAAATCTCAATTTGAACTTAATGATACTGCTTTTAAGTAGATATGTGGCTTCTAGAGAAATACTGTAAATTGGTGAACTTTCATTTTGTTGTTTTATGCTCATTATGTTTCCACTTGTCAGGACCCAAATATTTTTAACTTTAGCTCTGTGCATCTCTTAAAGCAAAAAATGTTCCTTTTATATTTAATACCTGGACTACAAAGGAACACAACAAGCATTGTCAAGACCTGATAAGTGAGTTATAGAGACTAATTTGAATGAAAACCAGGAATAAGGAAGAAGATATGCGCTAACAGGTCTGTTTCCATCCTCTGGCCTACAGAAGAACTGCATGATGACAAGGTTAGTCACTGGACCTGCTCCCTATGGTTGCAGAGCTATAAAAACACCCTAATCCAGATGTAGGATGTCAGTTGACCAGAAAATACTCAAGAAGACTCTACTGTGGCACTGAGTGCATTTTTTTCATGGAAACTGATTGATTCTTACTCTTTTTTTGTTTCTTCAAATTTTTTTTTATTTCTTCTAAACCTTCACAATGGATTTTTCCCAGCAGCTGCATACATATGATTATTCCGTAGTATATAAAGGAGAAAAAGAGAACTCTTAACAAATTGTTCTTTTATGAATTTTTAACACTCAATTAACAGTTCTCATATCCTTGGTTTTGATGGAGACCAATTTAACAGTAGTTACCTACATAGACAGAGAATGGGAATCAAATTTATTAATTAAAAAAGGCTTTCAAAACTATTAAATTGTAAGAACAGATGAACAGCTAATGGCTGTGGGACAAAAAAAAAGAAAAGTGGGTAAAGTTTTGCATTTTATTAGAAATCTATATGTCTGTATACTTTACCTCAAAAGCATGTCTGATGCCTGCAACCTTAAAAATTCTAAGACCAATAAATCCCACAGGAGATCAGACATCCACATAGAAATCTCTGTCTAAAAATTAAATTGATACTCTTTAAAATGTTAAGCTTAAAAAAAATATTGAAATGGCAAATTACAAGAAAAAATGTCAATAATGCATGATCAAAAGCAATGTACAAAACACAAAGCATGCAAAAGTAAATTTGAAATCCCAGCTATGATTTTGGTTAGCCTTATGTGCACAGACCAGCTTTTCTCAGCTGTAAGTTTTTGTTTGTCTTTATTTCTTAATTCTCTTTCAATATTTATGTAATCCAAATAAAAAATATAATAATAATGAAATCACCACAGAAATTAAATTCTGCATAGCTGCCCCCTTTTAAAATATAATAAGCTCCAAACACCAGTCCCAATAATCTCTAATAAAGTAATGCACCAAAACAATTAAATACATCCTGAAAACCTTATAAACAATAAGGTTTTTCCTCTTCTTCCGCCTTCAGTTGAGTGTTGCCCATTGCCTCCCAACTCTGACTTCCCGAGGTAAGGCAGCAGACTCCTTTTTTGCTGGACGTGGAAAATCTCCTGGTGACCCAGCATGACATGTTGGTAGTACTTCCAAGATGTTTGAGAACAAGGGTAGTCCTCCCCTGACAGTACGCCCTTGTGGAACCTCGGGACCCCAACAGGGCTGCACTTCCTGACTAGTTTCTATGTATCCTGTGGGTGTCCAAGCTAGAACATCTCCAGCAGACCACTGCCACTTAACATCTGGGGGACAGACAAGCCACTGGCCTCCAGCTTCCTCATCAATCCAAATGTTGCTTAACATCAATGCAAAATTGGTCACTGAGCAAATCACCTTACTTTCATAAATACATTTTGGATAATAATTAACAAGCTTCCCACCTGAACCGCAATATGCTGGTGTAAACGTACACATATAACAAGTCTTCTTCAGCACAGGTATGGGTGCATCATGTGACATTTCCTTCTTCTTCTACATGGCCAAGCCACAACATGAGCTAAGCCGCTGCAAATTAGGATAGGTGTTACCTAAATTGGTGGAAGGCATGACTGTTGATTTACAGGATACTTGAAGGGGGTATGCTTCTTTTGATATTGATGAAGGTTTTGTGCAAAGGTTTACATCACTGGTTATTTCTCATGATCCTTCAGCACCCAGTATGCCAAAAAGTCTCAACCGAACCTTTACTTTTTAAGAAAGCTGTGGAGAGTGTAGAGTAAATCTAATGAAGAATACTGTGGCAGTCTACAAAGCCCCTGAGACTGGTGGAAATGGCACAGTGTGACATATTTCTGTGAAGATAGGTACCTGAAGAAAACACATTCCATCAAACCCTAGGAACAACCTGTGTATCCTCCTACCTTTTACAGTCAGTATTATACCATTCAAGGTCATCCCCCCAGACTCACAATATTTACTACCTTGGCCATTAAATTGTTCCCTCAAATATTGTTGCCTGTACAATCTTTATGTGAATACACTCTTTAAGCACCCACACCACCAATTAGTTTGCACTACCAATTTGCTATTACTGACCATTCTGCAGCTTAATTACTTGTATTAGTTTGTTAACCTGAGCTATTTCATTAAATTAAATATTTTATATATGGACATTCATATTTTAATTTGATGCTGTGATGTATTTATTGATAGTGTTTGTTGCCATTGGTGCCAGTGGTTTATGCCACTAATCAAGGTTTCATTGCTTTGCTTACTGATGTGTGTATATCATTGTACCCTTTACTTTGATGTTGCTGCAAGTACAATGTTTCTGCATTTGCTGGATTAACAAAAATTAAGATACAGAGATTTTAAGGTGTCTTACCTCTGACACAACACTGTCTACCCATGTGGGGTGAAGTATGCCCTCAGTGGAAGTATGCCTAGGTAGACCATAATTTTTGACCTGATATCTACAGTCATCAGGCTGTCTATGACTGAACTGTCTGTTTAATTCAGCCTTCTTTTCCAGAACAGCTGTGTATTAAATATATTTTACGTATGCACATTTCTATAAAAGGAAATGATTGAGTGCTGCTTTCATTAAAAAATAAAACGTATGACAGTAATACTTGCAGTTAATGTAATTATCATATTAACAGTAACAAACTACAGGTATGATAATGCAGCTTTGGAAAGCTGGGGATGTTCATTGTGTGGTTTTGCTTGGTAGGCAGCCATTTATCTTTGTGATCACTTTTTGCATACCTTGCCACCTACCACCACAGCCAAAACTGCAACCTGGTTCAAAATAGCTCTCACATACCTTTATTTCATGAAACATGTAATAATATAACAATAATGATGACAAATTTGTAGCGGGGCTACATATTAGTAATAGTGTTGTTTGTGTTTGTACCACGTGCGTCTTGTTTCCATCGTCCCGTTTACTGTTTGTGTGTGTCAGTGAATGCCGTCCCAGGAAAAAGGGGGGCGGATGATGGAAGGAGATCGCAGCCCCAAACCTGGAAAACACCGGTTTTCAATCAATCAATTACATTCGTCACAGGACTATAAAAACAATCAAGAGGGAACGAAGAAAAAGAAAAGGAGGAGAGAGAGAGAGAAGGAGACTTTCATTATACGACCACGAACCATCTGTACCTGCTGTATTCCATATCGCGTATTTCCATCCAGTTTGTTTTTCATTCCGCCGGACTTACTCTAACACCCTCATCACGAGAGACCCCGGGGTCGGATCATTTTCCACCATCGCCGAGGATACACGGTGAGGCTGTTCCATTTTGTTCCGGGAATTACAAACACTCCATATATCAGTTAACCAGTCATCTGCATTCAGGACAATTGTTACTCGGACTCAAGTTCACGACCGTTCATTTCCGTGTCTCATTCATTCTTTTTTGGTATTTGTGTTGTTTGTTATATGTTACAAGGGCAAGGGAGGGGTTGTTATATTCATATAGGGATTTGTCACGGTGTTGCTTTGGTGGAGGGATATTTATAATTTGTTTAGCTTTTCTGTTTCATTTAATACAATTTATCAGTTTAAGTTTACATATCTGCTTTTTTTTGTGCTTATTTACATCGTCGATTGTGGGGGAAAGGTTTAATTTGTTAATGGTATGGCTTGATTAGATTCAACCTCAGCAATTAATCCAGGCCACAGGTCTTGGAGGTGTAGCTGTCGGCCGGGTAAGGGGTCGGCCGTTACAAATTAAATATGCTTGCAGGTTTATATGTTCACATATCTATTTGACTAAAATGTGTCATGTCTAAAATGTCTTGGAAAGTGTGCAGTTAGTGTAACGATACTTGAATTTGGTTAATTAAACAGTAAGGTATAAAATGAAAGTAGTATTAGTTGGTTAGTTATATTTTATGCTTAAAATATATGGCAATAGTTATCATTATTATAGAGATTGTAGTATTAGTGAAATTGTGAAAGTAATAAAAAAGACATGAAATAAAGAAAAAAAGAACCACACTGAGGGCCTCATTCTGATTCTGTTGTTGGTGTTCTACAACCAATGATACCAGGAGTGTGCTGCTTCCAGTAATTGATGAGGAACCATAAGTTAGTGAAGAAATTATCTCAAAAAAGACATGGCCTTGCTAAAGCCATGTAACAACTTTACTTTTGTTGGTGATATCAACAGCAACTGGAAAGCTTTCAAGCAGCAGTTTCTTCTGCATATTTAAGATGTTGGTTTAGTAAACAAAGAAGATTCAAGAAAGATAATGCTGTTGCTGACTGTAGGTGGTGCGCAAGCTATAACACCTTTGTCTTTGAAAGTGAATATAAAAATTCAGTCCAACAATTAATAAATAAATTTGATGAACACTCCTTCTTTTTCTTTCAGTTGCTCCCATTTAGGGGTCTCCACAAAAGATCATCTGTCTCCATCTGTCCCTGACTTTTATATCATTTTCTGCCATACCAGCTGCCTTCATGTCCTCCCTCACCATATCCATCAACCTCCTTTTTGGCCTTCCTCTTTTCCTTTTGCCTGGTGCTTCCATCCTCAACAATCTTTTCCCATTGTACCCCTCATCTCTCCTTTGCAGGTGCCCAAACCATCTCAATCTAACCATTCTCACTTTGTCACCAAACCTTCATACCTGTGTTGTCCCACTAATAGACTCATTCCTAATCCTGCATCTCCAACTCCACCACTTCCAGCTCTGCCTCCTGTCTTTTTGTCAGTGCCACCGTCTCCAAACCATAGAACATCTAGTGTCACTACTGTTTTATAGACATTCCCTTTCACTCTTGCAGTTACTCCTCTATCACAAATCACTCCTGTCACTCTTCCCCACCCACTCAATCCTGCTTGCAGACTCTTCTTCACCTCTCTGATGCACTTTCCATTGCTTTGGACTGTTGAACCCAAATATTTAAATTTGTCTACCTTCATGCACATGTATTCTATTTTCCTCCTAATGACCTTTTTTTACTCCTATTGACTTTTACTCCTAATGGCTGTGTTTATGGATTGAATGGTGGTGTTGTCTCAGATATCCACATGACCATCATCATCAGTTTCTTCCGTCTGAAGCCTTAAAACCATTAGGACTGCTATAGAACAGCTATGTTAGGTAGGATGCCCAGTAGCGGCTGGGTGGTCTTTTGGCCTTGGAACCCCTGCAGATTATTTTTATTTCTCCAGCATGTAGGTTTGTTTTTTTTCTGTCCTCCTGGCCTTTTACCTTACCTTTTTCATTGTTACATACTATATAATATTATTGCATAATCTTGTTTGTTTATGTTTTATATTAACTTACTTTTATTTCATTTTGTAAAGCTCTTTGAGCTACATTGCTTATATGAAAACGTGATACATAAATAAATGTTGTTGTTGTTGACTTTCATTCCCCTTCTTTCCAGTGTGTACCACCACCTCTCCAGGTTCTCATCAACTTGTTGTCTACTCTCACCACAGATCACAGTGTCATCTGCAAAGAGACACTCCTGACTGACCTTATCTACAAACCTGTCCATCACCATTGCAAACAGATAAGGGCTCAGAGCTGATCTTTGATGTAATCCCATTCTGATCTTAAACTAGGCTGTCATTCCAAATGCACACCTCACTGCAGTCACACTGTTGTTATATATATCCCGCACCATTCTCACATACTTTTCTGCCTTTCCTGACTTCCTCATACAGTACAATAAATTCTACATTGGCACCATGTCATATGAATTCTCTAAGTCCACAAACACAAAATACAATTCCTTCTGACCTTCTCTGTACTTATCTGTCAACATTTTTAAAGCAAATATCACATCTGTAGTACTCTTTGCCGGCATGAAAGCATATTGCTGCTCAGAGATCACTATATCTAAACTCAGCCTAACATTCAACACTCTTTCTTATATCTTCATGGTGTGGTTGATCAACTTTATAAAGACATTTGATGAGCACTGCTCACCTAAAAATCTGAAACCCTCTAAAGACACAGTATGCTTTTTATTCTAGAAGGAAAGATATTTTCTTAACGTATTTAAAGACAAAAGCTAACACCTGTAATTTTGCCAATTTGATGCACAAGTTGATTTAAAATCAAATTATTTTTGGCATTTTCAGCAATAAAGTCAGAAAAAGGCTTTTAAGAGAATCTACCTAAAAATAGAGACTGCTGTGAAAATGTGTCTTACGAGATGGTTAGCCCAAAAGCACATGCATTTATTTAATGAAACAGGAAAACCAGTTACAGTAAATGAAACTGAAGCTGTGCATGCTGTTAACCCTAAACTGACAATGTCGGTAACAACAAAAGTGTAACATGCTTTTTTTTTAAATGTTATGGAAGAAAGCATAAAACAAATAAATTCCCCACATTTGAAAAAAAGTGCACAAAGTGCAGAGGCAAAAATCATTTTGCAAATATGTCCTAATATAAAAAAAATAATAATACAATTGAAGACATTGATATAAGTGACACCTTTTTTGTCACGTTGTTGAATTGTGAAAACATGCAAAATGAAGTTTAAACAATAGGAGCATGTACCAAGGAGATAAATGCTGTAAATGAAAACAAATGGATGGTAAACCTAAGTAAATTATAGAATTATAATTTTGTTAAAACTGTACACAGATGCAAAAGTCAATTTATTAAATGAAAATGACACTGCAGATAAAAATAGCATACAAAGCAATAAGTAAAACTTAAAACCAGCAATGCTCAAATTGTTCATTCAAAAGACATATGTGTGCTACAAAGAAAAATAACATGATTTAACTTTTGTTCCAAAAGTCAGGATTCATTTTTATGGGATGAAGCATGTAAAGACATGAGTTAATTCAAAGATTATTTATGGTAAATGAAAACTATAAACAAATAATTGATGTTCTAAACTTTTTACAGCTATACTGCAGCAGGTCCCACATTTCAAAGGTCTAGGTTTTGTGGCCAGATGCAGGAATGACAGACTGATATAAAATTAAAGAAAAATAAACAAATGTAGCGCCTGGATTGATGTAAATGTCCAGGGTTTTAGACCAACAAACAACAGGAATATTCAATGTGACTTTCTAACAGTAGCTCTGTCTAGCAGTTCGTCCTTGGATGCCTCCTTCCGATTGGGGAACCGGAAGTGGCAGTGTCAGGTGGTCTCACTGGTCGGTTTCTTGGTGTTGCAGGGAGAGAAGGAGAAGACCATGTTAGCGATAGCACCCCGCTTCATCCCGGTGGGTCATTGCATATATCATCAGAGCTCAAAAGGAGATCCTCTGACGTGTGACAATGTATTAACATTTGTCTTCAGAATAAGGTAAACAGACAATGCCATACTGGTGGTATATGATCTCAGATGAGTACCAACACCATTGCGTTAAAAGGTAAAAAAAAGAGCTTTTTTAGGATTTAGGAGTTTTTCAAAAAGTAGAGAATTCTATTAAATGGGTACATTTTATGGTCATTTCTAGAAAAAGAGTATTATGAAATTCCTAAAACAGACCAAATTACATTACCTAAAGACAGACAGAAGAGAACTTGCCAAGGATACTTTTTTTCTGGCACTTGGAGAAACAGTATTCACAGTATTCAGGCTTTATTCAGTCTAGGAGCTTTTATTTGAACACACTGCAAACTGGACAACTTTCTAGTAGTCTGTCTTGCTCCAGCTTTATTGTTGAGATTACCAGAACTCAAAGGCTTCTTCTTTGGCAGGTGTAGAGATACAGGCACAGTGACTGGGAAACAGCCAGACGTGGTATGCACAGGACAGAGAGAGAACAGAAGAGCAGGTGAGTGAGCTGGCTTTAAAGCTTCTAAGCAACATGCAATAAGTTCCTTACACCGTACAGCTAACAGCCACCAGCTGATCTCACTAAGCAAACTTGAGTGTGTTTCTTCTGTATTTATAAGATGTTTGGAAGAGTGTTATCCCTGTGGCCAAACCGGCCCTTTACATCCCCCCACCTCCCCAAAGCTTCGTTCACATCCTTGTAAATGAAGCAACACTCCAAATAGAGCTCACCAAGACAGGAGAGGACATCAGCATTAACATACTGAGTGCCAGGACAGTGACAAACTGCAATAGTAAATGGCTGTAATTGGTTAAGTGAGTCTGTAGATCCTATCTTTTTGAATATAAAGCCACTGAAGGGGAACATGATCAGTGAATAAGGTAAATTTCCAATGCCATAAGTAATAATGAAGTGCCTCAAAAGCCCACTTAATCACCAGACAGTGAATTAAGTGGTTGAATAATTATATTCAACAGGCAGTAATTAAAGTTCAGATTTCTCAGAATAGGTAAGAAGACAAGCTGGCTTTTGAATCAGGAAAAGACTTCTCACAATCATCTGACCAGGCAATACTATAAATTTTAAACTTACTTAATTTAGTGTCATCCACCAGGGGGCACACAGCTCTCCAAACACTCAACACAACACACAGAGTTACAAGTCCCAACACAACACAGGCTTTATTCAGAATGGGAAACACTTTTCTTTTGTTTCCCACCTATGCAGCACAGTACAATAAGCACCAGACAGCACACGGTTCTTTCTGATCTTTTCTTTCTCCTCCACTCATCCCTTAAGCTTTGTCCACTTCATCCCAACTCTGGCTCTCCAAATGGAGTGAGGCGGCCCCTTTTATAGAGCACCCAGAAGTGCTCCAGGTGTTCCACAATCTCCTTCTGGCCAATCTGGGTGTGGTGGCAGCTGGCTTAGCTGTTCTGTATGCGGCCCCTGGTGGTAGTCACAGGCCCCAGAAGGACTGAGCTTCCATGGCATCATAGTAAGCTGAAGGGCTGCTCTCTGTCGTCCTAGGGGAGGTACTGCCCCATGCAAGGTCTTTCCCCTGGTCCTTCCCTTTGCGAAGGTATCCCAGCCAGGTAAGATTCCCGGCTGCCTGTTACATCGGTTTAGTTCTGCTAGCAAAGTTGGGAATGAAATGTTGGTAAAAACTGCCTAGCGATAAGAAAGCATGGACCTGCTTCTGTGTCTGTGGACACAGATACTCTAGGATGTCCTTGATTTTTTTTATTTGCAGTTTCATCAAATCATTACCCATAGAATAGCCCAATCTGTACATCTCTGTCATACCCAATTTACACTTCTTTAATTAGCCATTAAACCATCCTTCCTCAAGCTATTTGGTACTGCCAATAAGCATGTCAAATGTACATGCCAGTCATTACTGAAAATGACAACATATACCCTTGAATATTCGGCATGTGGACACAAAATCCATGCCATCATATTCTGGAATGTAAGAGGCGCACTATAAAGCCCAAAAGGAAGCTTGGAAAATTTGAATAAATAATCCAGTGAAGTGAACACAGTTTTTTCACAGCTAAACTCTTCTAGAGGTATCTGTCAGTGTTCCTTCATCAAATTGAAGGTAGAGATATACAAAGCTTGACCAAGTTTTTTCAACAATTCATCAACATTAAATGCATTCAATTTTAAAATCTTATTCAATCACCCAAAATCTAAACAGAAGCGAATGGACGCGTCTGGTATTGGTATGAGTACAATAGGGCTGCACCATTCACCATTACTCATACGAATTATACCTAACTCAATATCCCCATTAACACAACAAACATCCACTTATTCTAAGCTTTTACAACATAACTGCCAAAGCAAGTCGTGTCAGATCACACAGAGATCACTTCCAGAGTCCAACAACGCAAGCACCTCCTGTTCCGCCATGCCCAGGAAGACACAAAAATGATCCTTCTTCACTAACTAGAAAGAAACCCTGATGAGAACAGCACTACCAAGCCAATTTCAATGGATTGAGCTAGCGACAGACGACATTCTCTTATGATGTAGCCTGGCTGCATACAGCAGAAGCATCTGCGCTCACTCAAAGCAACAGAGTTTCCAAGACAGCATCTTCTACTGTGGCTACTAGTCTGGCTGGCTCCTCCCGTGGCCAGAGGATATTGTGATTGAACTTGACTAATGGGAGGAGGGCTTTGCACAGGAAGTTGTTCTGGGATAAGGAGACATCAACCAAGCCTTGGCTGTTTTGATCTGAGCAACGCTTTAAGTGCAAGGCTGTGAAAAATAGTTTCCAGGAGAAGGAGACGGATGACGATGAAACAGTGACTCATGAGCTGGGGTCAAGCTTGGGCAGCCCATCTCTCTCCAGGTAGCATGATGTCTTCCTGTCTCCTTGTCAGATTCATTAGCGTTTTGACATCACTTCTAAATATTTTATTGCAAATCTCCTAACTTATCCCAGCCAGCATGCCCCCAATAACAAGCTGCTCTATATCATGTTCAATTGGGGTTACCCAGGGAATCAGCTTTTTGTACTGGCACTTGGAGAAACAGTATTCAGGCGTTATTCATTTATGGAGCTTTTATTCGAGCATACAACAAACCGGACAACTTCCTAGTCATCTGTCTTGTTTCAGCTTTGATAATCTGGGAAAACTCACTACAACAATATCATGAAGGGCCTTATGACATTCTACAGATAATAGAGAAATACAGGCTTAAATTAAACAAAGGTAAATGGCATTTTTTTAAAGAAAACAGTCTCTTGAATGACAAACTTTCAGAAACAGGCACAGAACCAGACAATGCTAAGATAAAAGTAATTCTTTGTAAACTAAAGCCTGAAAACATAAAAGCTACTGTGCGTGCAATGAAAAAGATAAACTTCATTGGGAAGTTCATACCTAACTTTTCAACCAAAACTAACTGTTTAAGAAAGCTCATTTTTTGGTCCAGTTTAATAGAACTAAAAACATGAGCAGGAGTGGAGAGAAAGAAAAAATATTCTCATTACAAAACCAGGACTAGTTTTCTTTCATGTGTGCAGTACAACCAAGATTTTCACTGATGCTTCAAAAGATGAGTTGGCACAGCCTTACTGCAGGCAGAAAATCACATTTGGAGACCAGTTGCCCATGCTTCTAAAGTTAAGACTGAAGAAGAGTGCATATATGTACAAAAGAATGTTTATGTTACTTTGCTGTGAAAAGCTTCATGTCTATTTTTTTGGCCTACCAACATTTTTATATAAAAATTGACTGCAATCCTTTCATTGCCATACTATGCAAAAACCAAGAAGAAATGTCTCCCGTAATACATCTGATGATGAAGTTACAAAATATGACTTCAAGCCAGAATTAACAGCAGGAAGCTAAACTCTAATTGCGGTCATGCTATCTAAAGCACCACTAAAAGACACAGAAAACAAAAAAAAAGAAAAGTAAGAAGATACTGATGTCATTCTTGTGACATGAAAACTTCAGTCTTCTGATAAGAAATTGGAATTAGGTACCTGATTAAACTGCTAAGGATGCAACTTTAAGCAAAGTGACAGAGCTCTTACTAAATAGGTGTGCTTTATTGTGGAAGGATTTTGGAGTCACTAAAAAATGTGACAATGCTATAACATTTTTTTCTTGCTCATGGCTAGATTCTTTGTTACACAGACCGACATATACTGTATGTCCTTCACCCAAACTCTTTGCCACTTGTTCTTTTATTCACCTTGCCTGGAAGGAAACATAGCCTTCCGACGCAATGTACCTATTGCTGGGACTATGAATCTGTCTGCACCCAGTCTGTCCCACTGTGCTTCACTTCTCCTATTAGAAGACATCTCTTCTGTTCTCTATACCAAAAATGGCAAGATAGACCAGGACAAGGGAAGGAAGCAGTAAAATAATTTTTTTACAGTCATTATAGTCTGTAACATTCTTAAATATTCATAATGTGCCAAAAGTGAAAGCAAATAAAAGTAAATGGGTGTGGCAAATCACCAATAATATAAACTGGCTATTTGAGAAGCTATCATAAACCCCAATGTGTGTGGGTCTCTTAAAGTTAAATTGCTGCATGGCTGTGCCCTTCCTGCTTCTCTCTCTTTCAATTCATACTTTCATTTTAAGCTGATGACATTTTAAAGCTTGTCAGAGCCCGTCTCTGTCCAACGTCATTTTAACAGACAGTATCCGTAAATGTTTACCAGGTGTTCACACACAAAGGTAACCAGTGGCGTGAGAATTTCACTGTTATGCATGTGTGAAAGTCCAGAAAAATGACCAGTTTAACATTTAAGGTCTTACCAGATGGCCCTTTTTACAATGATAGGTTTAATTTTTGCGAGTTTAGTCTTCAGTCTGCTGTCTGTACTGACACTTCCTCTTGTGGTTAGCTGAACTGTTACAGAGATTAGAAGTCCAAGTAAAATAAAAAGTGCACTTTTTTACCATAAGTACATCTCTTATATATATTTCTCTTCTGGTTCATCCTGCTTCCTCTTCAAAACCTGTCCCCCTCCCACACACAGCCCACACGGCATTTCTCGATTCCAATTGGTTCGTCCTGCTTCCTCTTCAAAACCGGTCCCCCCCACATGCAGCCCACACGGCATTTCTCGATTCCTATTGCTTCGTCCTGCTTCCTCTTCAAAACCGGTCTCCTCCACACACAGCCCACATGGCATTTCTCAATTCCTATTCCTCCTCTTCCAAACCTTTCCCCATTGCTATTTTCGTTATACTGCAACGGTTGTTTCCTAAGCCTTTGTTATAAAATGAACGACAGTATCTTCTCTGTCGACGGGTTTTGGTACAACGTCATGTCTATTCCGGGATCTGGCAACTGTCTGTTCCTATCAGTGGGTTATTTCTTGACACAAACGGTTGACAAAGGCAATGCACTCTCACTATGACATAGGGCAGTAGATTTCGTTGCATCACATTGGGACAGATTTGGAGACGTTCTTCCTGTTGTTATTTCCAACGAAAGTCGAGTTATCACAACAATTCATGAGTACTATCAATACATGGCAACATCTGGAGTTTATGGTGGTGAAGCTGAAATTCAAGCTGTTTCCGAGATTCTCCATGCTACCATTGTTATTTACTTCAGACACGACCCCAACAACCCGCCTTGCATTACATTTGCAAAGATTTGCGTTAATCTACAACAACCAGTCTTCAGCCACGGTCAGTTGTACGTGGCTTTTTCTAGGGTTAGATTTTTCGACTCATTGTCTGTCGTCTCCAGCAAAACACCTATTCACAACTATGTCTTTCAAGAAGTATTTCTTTCTTCTTGATTTCTGAATTCCTTTCTCACCATTTTCTGTTCCTATTCTTACACTGCCGTATGCTACGACGGGCGTCGGCTAGTTGTCTATATTTCTTTTTAACACATTAAAAAGAAATATAACACTGTGGCTGAGTACAGGAATGGCAGGTTACAGAAAAATAAAAGTTGGGACACCAACTGGGTTGCCCCGTTTAGTTAACTGAAATCATCCAACAAAAATAATGCCTCTTGGCGTATGTGCTTCTCTTTCTCAGACTCAATATAAACAGATAGTATCAGCTTTAGCTGCAGATTTAGTGTCAATCTGACAGAAACTCTGTCCGGTGGGTTACTCTAGTTGCAAAAGTCACTTCCTTCCATGCAGTTGGGCTTCTTATACCTGGGGAAACTTAAAGGGGGGTGGTCTAAGTGCCCTCACTGGGTGGTTTCTCAGTGCTGTGTAGAGAGAAGGAGAAGAGAATGTTAGCAACAGCATCCCCTCCATCCTGATGGGTTATTACATTACCTTGACCGATTCCTGAGGAGATCCTCTGACACGCATGCACGACAAACACATAACACATATAACACACAACAATGATAATAAACTCACATCCCTCCTTAATCTGCCATAATGATGTATGCAAATAGTTTTACCATATCAGAGTGTACTCAGTGAAGAGCACTATACAAAAATAAAGTGACTTGACTTAACCTGAACTGTGATGATGAGGATAGGACCTAGAGACCCTTCTCTAATACACTCCATTCATAATCTATTTTTACAATACAAAATGTGCAACATCAACTGCAATCATAGACTACTCCATTACCGATCAGTAGATAGATTAATCCTGTAAAATATTCTTAGCAATGTATCTTGCTAAGATCACTGCTCTATTTCAAGTGTTTTAAATTTTATTGTATCCAGCAAATTTATAATACTAGGCATAGTTAAAATGGTAGAGTATTAACTAGCACCCGATATTTGTACCTCTGTCTGCTTATAACCTTATAATCTAAGTCATCTGGCAGCATCTTCTGATCTCAAAAACAAAAATACCAGACTGTCTTGATATATTGGATGAGGCTAAGTGCTTTCTTTCAGATTTTTTTGATAGCTGGAACAAATAATCAAGTAGTGGAATTAGAGAAGAGGTTCCATCACAGACTCAAAGTGACTGCTGAGTGCCAGAGTGACTTACAACAAAAACCTCCAGAAATGTTGGCCTCCAGGGCCAAGTTTACTTACCCCTACTCTAAAGCGTTAACTCAGTTAAAGTACCCTACACATTTAAGCATAGTGTCAGGCTATGGAACTGAAAGGATATAGCCCTGCAGCAATTTTATATGCTGTTTGACTTTTCACTTTGAAATCTATGGTTATTTTAATTTTTTAAAAGTGCCATACACTTGCATTAAATGACTTCTTGTCAAGATAATCACTATTTAAAATTCCATAAAAACAGCATTTCTCTCTTTGAATCACTCCATTTTGCCTTGCTGCACACATCACACTTATGCAAATGAGCATTTTATAAATAGTTCTTGGCTGACTTTTGAAAGGATTTCACCTGTGTTTACCTTTTTGCATTATCCTAAAAAGAAAATTCACGTTGAGTACTTTGTAAAAAGGTTAAGAGTGCTTTCATCAAAATGTGACATTAGAACTGAAGGAAACAAAATTCTTAATTATATCTGCCTGATCCGATCAATGCTTTCAGATGTTACATGCATCTTGGAACACATTCAGATGCAGTGTATTGGAGGTTGACACACACATTGAACTGCCGAATACTGCAGATAGTAATACTAAGTCATTATAATATTAAATGTGATTATAGACAAAGTGGCAAAAAATAGCCAGAAGTAATGTTGCCAGGAGCAGTGGTTCAGTTTTCGTGAACTCTAGCAGGAAATGATTTCAAAATGTGAGGAAAGGAATGAATTTATTGCCCCAGAAACAACCAAATCAGGATGTATTTATATAGCATGTTTTCAAACAGAAATGTGATTTACAAGTATTAAATGGAAAGAATTACAATTACACAGAAACAGATAAAAAAATAACATAAAATATGAAATATCTGATGGAGATGTAGAGATATGCTCTAGAGAGGAGAGGAATGAACGTCAGTAGGAACAAGACAGAATACATGTGTGTAAATGAGAGGGAGGTCAGTGGAATGGTGAGGATGCAAGGAGTAGAGTTGGTGAAGGTGGATGAGTTTAAATACTTAGGGATCAACAGTACAGAGTAACAGGGATTGTGGAAGAGAAGTGAAAAAGAGAGTGCAGGCAGGGTGGAATGGGTGGAGAAGAGTGGCAGGAGTAATTTGTAACAGACAGGTATCAGCAAAAGTGAAAAGGAAGGTCTACAGGACAGTAATGAGACCAGATATGTTATATGGATTGGAGATGTTGGCACTGACCAAAAAACAGGAGGCAGACCTAGAAGGTGCCAGAGTTAAAGATGCTAAGATTCGCATTGGGTGTGATGAGGATAGACAGGATTAGAAATGAGTACATTAGAGGGTCAGCCCAGGTTGGACGGTTGGGAGACAAAGTCAGAGAGGTGAGATTGCATTGGTTTGGACATGTGCAGAGAAGAGATGTTGAATATAGAGCTTCCAGGCAAGAGGAAAAGAGAAAGGCCTAAGCAAAGGTTTATGGATGTGGTGAAAGTGGTAAATGGGTGATGGGTGTAACAGAGTAAGATGAAGAGGACAGGAAGAGATAGAAAAAGATGATCTGCTGTGGCAACCCCTAAAGGGAGCAGTTGCAAGAAAAAGAAGAAGCATTAAAGTAATAAGTTTATGACTGCATATGTGGTATAAAGAGAACCATTTCTTAAATATATAGTATTCATACAAAGTGCTGCTGCTCATACGAAAGGAGAACTCACACTGACTCATTTACTCTAAAAGAGCTGTTGATATTTGTTAGCTGTTTGCTTCAAATTTCTTCTAACTTCCAGTGTCCTCTAATTGTATGGTTTGACTATGGCGTGTAAATGTTACACTGATCAGACTCTGGCCTTATGCATGATAAACCACCACCTGATCAATTTAGCTGTGAAACTGAATGGAATGGCTGCCCTCTTTTAATGAACTGCAGAATGAATTATTTAATCCTTCTAGTGTGCTTTTAGCCAAGTATAAATGTAAGTATTTATGCTGATTGTGGTGGCTTAACATGATAGGAGAAAGACGTGGTAAAATTAAGAACGTTACTAGTTTTTCCAGATTGAAATGGTTCACAGTCTGTATTTGTCAGATACTATAACTTTTAGAAAGTCATTATTTGCATAAACAACAAAATGTTTTTTCATATGAAAACCTTTTAAATGGCCATCATGTCACTACAGGAATCCTTTGATTTAAATCATATGGGCCAGGGAAATTATTTTTTTTAATCAACATTTTCCTGGATGAAAATTCCTGGATGATAAAATTCATGAACAAAGCAGTAACTAAAACAGAATAACTAACACAACCTAAGCAAGGAAAGTATTCCCCGGCATCACAGCTATCCCAACAATAGTAGGTTTATAATGTGTCATACTTAACAAAGTATCACAAACAGATAACAGTTTTATTCTAAATATTTACCATATATAGAAAAAAGTATCAAGAATTAAAAGCAAACATTTGACAAACAAAATTAATGTAAAAAACAATAAAAAAAAGCATGGGTTGATTACAGTGAATAAATTCAACATTTAAAAAGTGAATAAAACTGCAAAATGTTTAATAATTAAGAGTGTTTACCTGTGCTTCAATAATCTGATTATTCACAGAAATCTAATTTCTGAAATGCCTTGTAAACCCTTATTCCGATTAGAGAAATCAGTCTCTGTTATTCGTCTCTGATAAAGCTGATTATGTGGCTATGTAAACCCTTGATTGGGTTACAGTTAAGGATTTTGTCTGCTAACTCTGTCAGCCTGTGCAAGTGTTAGCTTCGCATACATTTCAGCAGCCATGAGCAGAGGTGCTCACAAAATACATTTCCATAGAAAATTGCATTATTCCTTCTCCATGCTGAAATAATCTGTTTCAAAATTTCAAAAATCGATGTGTTGATGAGTTGAACATACAGTACTAAGCTCAAAAACATAATCTCTATAGCAGTATGATAACATGTTAAAAGTAATGTGCGTTATGTAGACCAATTACTTTTTAAAGCAATGAGTAATCTAATGCAATATATGCTTTATTGAAGTAAAAATACCTGCGTTATTATTATTTCTGCAGAAAAAAAAGGTGTATGACATGAAGAACATGTACAGTCATATGAAAATGGTACATAATAATTTACTCTACTTTCAACAAAAAAGATAACAGTGGTATGTCTTTCATTTTCTAGGAACATCTGAGTACTGGGGTGTTTTCCAAAAAAAAGATTTTTAGTGAAGCAGTATTTAGTTGTATGAAATTAAATCAAATGTGAAAAACTGGCTGTGCAAAAATTTGGGCACCCTTGTAATTTTGCTGATTTGAATGCATGTAACTGCTCAATACTGATTACTTGCAACACCAAATTGATGCTCCCTGACACCCATTAGAAAGGACAAATGACAGGTCACTAGAGGGAGCTTTAGGTGGATAGCCCTAGGTATTCCAAAAGTTGTACCTTAGGCTGGAAGAGTTCCTCAAATCCATCTGACAAAGAAGCCTGGAATTGGAGCGTACAACAAAAGAAGCAACAGCTTGACAGTCGTCACAGAAGGTGAAAAGTGAGAGCAGGCAGAGACTATATGAAGATACCTGTTAGGTCATTAGTCATTTGATGAAGTCTTTTACACTTTTTAACATTTATTTACTTTGATATTTTTTTTCTGTTTGCTAGTGATCTACTATTGTTTCTACATACCCAAAAAGGTTTCTATTTTGTGATGTCACAGGCTGTAGCTATGTATAAAGATTGTCAAGACCATGTGATGGGTGTGGTCTTGGTGGCCATTTTGGGACATTATATAAGCTGACCTGGAAGTTCTTAATGATCTCGAAATAATTTTTTCATCTGTGTGTTTTTCTACATAATGTTTGAGCGTGTTTTCTTGTTTAGTACTCTTCTGTTTCCTTTTCACGAGTTTTGCTGCCAAAAATTAGATGCTTCAGCAACACCTTTATAAACTTTTTTTTTATTATTATTTTTTACTGCCTTTGTGCCAGCTGGATGTAACAATACCATTTCAGTAGGCAGGTGTACCCACCTGATAGATGGAATGTAAATGCTCTAAAGTTTGGCAGTAGTTTATTTTTTCCCTATTATTTTGTACTATTTATCTTCAATACCCTGTACATATCTGATCATTTTTTGTGTAATAAAAATCTTTATCTTCTGTATACTTTGGCCTCTTTCACATATTTTGGTTTCAAGAGTGACTCAAGTGTTCCTCCTGTCATTTACTGGCTGCTCAGAATATTTTCATTTGATATTATTTTCTCAGATCTGGAGCTGGTAAACAGTTTTGAAGGCGAGCTTTCAGTCTCTGATACTCTTCAAGTAGAGATTTTATTTTTCTTGACAGTGTTTTGAGTCTCTCTTCAACTAGCATGCGATGTCATGAGTGACAAATGTATCTTCAAAGAATGCTATGGCCTTGAATGAGCATGCAGTATTAAAGTTCCTTCCTTTAGAACTGCTAAGGGTTGCTCTGACACATGTGTCTACATAAAGCCATGTGACCTTTCTGGTTCAGTGTGTGAATGGGGTGGATAGTCGGTTTACAAGAAATTAGGAGTAAATATAATTTTTGTTTGGTTTATACTACTGCTTTCCCATGAATTAAGAAGATATAGTTTTGTTGTCTAGTGTTTCATTACAAAAATAGCCTTTTACCTTAAATAAAATACCACATTTGCATTAATGACTGTCTTTTGCAGCTGCTGTGAGTGCAAAACAGGTTTGATTATTGTCATTATAAATTATTTCTACATTACGCTCCAGTTGACTGGAGCCTGAAAATCCACTACACTTTTATTAAGGTGCCTGATGAGAGACACGGATGCATGCAGAGAAGGCCTGATGACACAGGCGCACTGCTTATAGTGCTGGAGATTTATAGATTTCAGAGCTGCTCCTGTTGGACCCCTGTAGCTGTAGATTTTCATGCAACCCATTCTTTAATGCTAATTAATGACGCATGTTGTCGCTTGGTCGGCAGCATCAAAAAATCTTAAGTTGGTATTACTCCAGAAGAAACTTGAGAAAGATGCTTGTTGCGGTCAAAGTTTTATTGGAACACAGCAATCAGTTCTTTCTTCTTTAATTCATTCTTTTTCTTTCATTGACACATTTGAATCTGAACCTTAGTTTGTTTCTCTCAATTTCAGGTTTTAAAGTAACTGACATTTATAAACAAGCACCATTTCACATAACATGGTAATCGACATTAGAGTTGGTTTCTGATTATTTGAATGAAGACCAGCATGCACATGAGTGACCCTATTTTAGAATAGATTTTAAATACTGTAAGAGACGGCCGGCAGCTCAACTGGCCCCTGAAATGGAAGGATGGGGGAAGGCAGCTTTTCGAGGACACTGCCTCCCCCAAGTTGCCAGATGGCAGCTCCCGTGGACTGCAACAATGCCCTGAATTCCCGCAGGGCTTTATGGGACATGGAGTTCGACAACACAGCCTTGCTGGTTACTGTGGGTGCTGCCAGGGGAAACTGTGGGAAGATGGTGGTAGAATAAATTCTCACCTGGCCGGACGTACTAATGGATCACAAAGACGGAAGTCCCAAAGTACATCCGGGCTGATTAATGAACTTAAGTTCTCCTTCTGACCCGGAAGTGCTAGCAAGTCATGTGAGAGGAAGAACAGAAGCACTTCCGGGTCAAGGACTATTTAATGGACTGCTGAAGACCCAGCAAGCAAGCCAGAGTCGGGTGGAGGTGGACAAAGCTTGCTGGGAGGAGAAGAGGAGAAGAGAGAGAAGATTTGTGTTGGTATTGTATTTACTTGCCTGTTTATCTGTGGCTGTGATGCCTGGAGGGCACCATTTAAAGAAGAAAAATGTTAAAACGTCTTCTTGGTGCTTTTAACCTGTGTCCAAAGTGTCAGTCTGTTGGGTTTATAGGGGCAACAGCGACCCCTAGCGTCCGCAATACATAAATTACTACAAAAGTAATAATTTAAGTCAATGACAATGTTGAATTAAGTGTTTACTGAATATTCCAATTGTTTTTGAATTCAGTTTTGCAGGATTCTAATACAGTGAAACGATATGTCCTCACAGCCACAAATGTACAGTTTATTTCCTGTTTGCAGGCTGAAAGATTTAATTAAGGATGCATGCAGCAGATATAGAAACGTTTAAAGGAAAATACAGTATAGGAAGGTACTGTTCTTGTGATTCTTCTCTGTCACAAGCTATAGTAGTGTTGGAATATACTAAGAACTGGATGACATGCATCTATCTATCTATCTATCTATCTATCTATCTTGTGTATCTGATGCAGAAAGAAGTGGCATTATAGTGATATTGTACAGAGATGCCAAACCCCAGATGTAATACAAGTATAATATATCAATTAAACAAAAGTGATACTAATCAGTAAAAAATACACAGGTAAAGTGATGAGCAATATAACTAAAGTAAACTTGAATTTACAGTGAAATTCTAAGTTTCACTTCACAAAAAAATGGGGTTTTACAACTATCGAAATTCACCCCATTGGCGCATACTTTATATTTTCATCTTATCTGCATCTTTTTTCTCCATGTGCAAGATCATGGTAAAATGTATCCCACTGCAGAGCATGGAAAGTGGAGCAGTTAGACATCACTCACCTGCAAGCATCATAGAAGTGCTTCTCTGCTGTGAAACTCTCTCTGTCAGGGTGTTTGACTGCTGTCGAGTCTCCAAAGAATACTAGGTTGGATTAGCTTATGTATTTGAGAAAAGTGACTGTGTTACTTCTGACCCCAAATGAGGTAGTGTGATTGTGCAGGATGGCAGTGCACTAGCCAGGTGAGAGCATATAGTGCTGCAGTAGTATTGGAGGGCAGCTGGGAAAGGGGAATAACAGCCATGTAATGAAACTGAGGAAGCAATATTCCACCCCTAAAACCTTTTTAAAAAGTTGAGTGAAATTTGCATTTTAAACTTGTGAAATTGAATGCTAATAGACTTTTAGATCAATTTCATGAAACTGTATGTCATACGGATATTGCTGTTTTGCTCATCACTACATACTGTACATACTGTTATAAGTACAAGGAATTAGACAGGAGTAAGCTACTAAGGAAGAAGTGTCAACAGGTTTGAAGTTAAAATAAACACTGGCACACCAAACCAAGGGACCTTACCACCGTAATACAAGTAGATTTGATTATTTGAATCTTTGTTGAGTCCTTCAATGTGTACCTTGCTAAGTAATGATACACTCTATTTGTTGTCTCCATTAAGAATATAAAGCTTGCATGAATGTTTGTGAAACTATTGCATTTCTCAAAATTTAAATTTATTACTACACAGTCCTTATTTGCTTAAAAATAGTTCTTACTTTAAAAAGGGTTTTCAAAAATATTCATATATTATGTGTATTCTTTGAACAAATTGTTTTATTAGTGGAGAGAAATAGGAATATAAGAATTAACTCATTTAAAAATTTAAGTGAGCTACATGATTCAGTATTTAAAGAAGTACAGTAGAGCTCATACAAGTGGCACACAGCAAATGTGCCAAGCATGCATGCCTCCTTCTCAGCTTACTAAATACAAAATATTCTTCTGCCAGTAGATTGTGGTAGGAAGGAAGCACTGGCTTAATTGCATTCTATTAAATCTTTTTCTACATATCCCTAGTAGAGAAAAGCACATGCATGGATAACATTAAAGGTTATAAGGAAGTAGTATAATTCTAAAATGATGTAGTCATTATTATGAAATAACACAGAAGGTTTGTGGTGGAGGGCAAAACAAAGAGGAAAAAATCAAGCGCTTAAAAAGAACAATGGAAAGATTACTCAGGATAATTCTGTGCAAGACATCATGCTGGAAGTTCTTTGCAGTTGTTTTTGAAACTGCAAGGATAAGGTCTATGAAAAAGTGCAATTGAAAAATAAAACATACTGACACGAGGGGTCGAGTTGAAGGTTATTCTGCAAATAAGCAAGACATGACAAGAAGAAACTGAATTGCAACATGGAATGACATGACATTCTTTCACAAATGAAAGTACTGTATAAATATGTACCATTAAAACTAAAACAAGTCTGAGATGCTTTCGAACATAAGAGGAAAAAACTTTACCAGCTTATTATGACATGTCATAATCTAATTAGACCATTCATCATTCTACTTCTAGAAAGAGTATATTAACTCCATCTAAAGATAAATGACCTTCAAAATTACCCAAAGAGCAATAGAAAAAATAATGCAAAATGCTCAAGACCATGTCAGGACCACATATGAGGAAAATGATGTTAATGTCTGTATCTGAATATTACAGGACAAGCTGAATAGAAACATTACACTTGGGAAAGTACTAAATAGAAAACATTACATCTTAGGAAAAGAATGTAACTCCACAAATTATAGCTGCAAAAGACCACCTACTCAACCTGAACATTTTTAAAACAATGTTCTGAGTTGAGAGGAACAGACAAAACAACATAAAAGTTTGCGGCATCAAATGGCAAATACATTTACTTGTTTGCAAAAAGCAAGAAAAGAAACAAGATTAACAAGCATTAATGTTTTCTCAATCATGGGTCCTGTTGTGACTGTTCTAAGATGGTGGATCTTCCATGTTTGAGGACTTCAGGCATGATGGGGTGTGTCCAGGAGGATGGACACTGGAAGTCACGTCAGGGGTGGTAAAGCCATCAGTATTTCAGTTTGTAGAGAGAGGAAATGAAGAGACATAAGTATACAGTGCTAATCACTAGAGCGGAGGGGTATTGCCATTACTAGAGCCCTTAAGCTGTCTTCTATGTGCACATGCGTGACAGGGTCTACATTTAACAGCGTTTAAATTCCCAAGTAAGGAAATAATCCTAAGCATTTGACTAAATCTATCGAAGAATCAAAGAACAGGAAGAAATTTAATGTTTTGAAATGTTCAAAGCTAGGTCGAGATCTTACCCCATTAGAAAAGTTGTGAAAAGACCTGAT
>JANRMT010062791.1:18476158-18528536 GCA_026402145.1 Polypterus bichir lapradei
TACATTAACAATCATGTTACGTTATTTTTAAAATATTTCCTTTTCTTTTTCATAACTTCTTTAACACACTACTTCTCCGCTGCGAAGCGCGGGTATTCTGCTAGTTCTGAATATACTGGAGTCTCTGAATACTCTTGCCAGGAATCCCGATGAGGAGCGCATTACAGTAATCCAGCCTGGAGGAGAAAAAGGCATGGACGAGCTTCTCTGCAACTGCCAGGGTGAGAGTTGGGCAGAGTTTAGCGATGTTCTTGAGGTGGTAGAAAGAAGACTTACAGAGGTGTTTGATGTGGGTGTCAAAGGTGAGTTGAGGGTCCATTTTAACACCCAAATTGGTAGAAAGGGGAATGTTTTGGCCAGCGAAAGTAATACTGGTGACGGTAGAAGAGCGGAGATGGTGTGATGTGCCAACTAAGATGGCTTCTGTTTTGGATCTGTTTAGCTGAAGAAAATTGAGCCTCATCCACGCCTCTATCTCCTCCAGGCAGGTAGTCAATGTAGATATTGGCAGAGGAGCAGTAGAGGAAGTGGGGGTAGTCCTGAGGTAAAGCTGAGTGTCATCAGCATAGCAATGAAAAGATAAACCATGCCTGCTAATGACATTTCCAAGAGGGAGCATGTAGATGGTGAAAAGGATGGGGCCTAGCACAGAGCCCTGTGGGACACCTCAGGTGACGTTGTGGGTATGAGATTTTGTGCTGTCCAGGGCGACATGCTCATTTCTTCCGGTCAGGTAAGATGTGAACCAATTGTGAACATTTCCTGAGAGTCCAATGGTGTATTTCAGGCGGTGAAGGAGAATGTTGTGGTCTATTGTGTTAAAAGCAGCTGTCAGGTCAAGGAGGATGAGTAAAGAAGGGGAACCAGTATCTGCTGTTATCAGAAGATCATTGGTGACCCTGACCAGGGCTGTTTCGGTGCTATGGCCAGGGTGGAAACCAGACTGAAACTTTTCAAACAGATTATTCAGTTTGAGGTGATCATGAAGTTGTGTTGTAACTGTTTTTTCCAGAACTTTAAAGAGAAATGGAAGATTGGAGATGGGCCTATTATTGGAGAGAACTTCAGGATCCAGGGTGGGTTTTTTCAGTAGAAGTCTGATGACAGCAGTTTTTAGTGAAGAAGGAATATGGCCAGCCAGGAGGGACTGGTTTATGATCCTGGTGATAAGTGGAGAGATGGCAGAGATGTTGGCCTTCAGCAAAGCTGAGGGGAAAGGGTCCAGGGAACTGGTAGACAGTTTCATTTTCCTGATGACGTCCTCCACCTCTTCCCGTATGGCAACAGAGAAGGAGCAAAGGGGCTGGACAGTCTCAGACAGTAGGTCGACAGCTGGGGGGGGGCAGGATATCCGTGTTGGAGAGATGTAAGTGGATGTTATCAACTTTTTGTTTGAAGAAATTGATGTGCATATTGCACCTCTCATCGGTGGCCTCAGAGTGGGCAGGTGAAGGTGATTTATAGTTGAAAAAAGTTTTTTGGGGTTCCTGGAGATGTTGCTGATGATAGTGGAATAGAACCTGGACCGTGCAACCTTCAGAGCTTCTGCATACGCCCTCTTGTGTTCCCTGTAAGCCTGTTTGTGGACAGTCAGCCCAGAGGCCTCGAGCCACTGCTCAAGGACACGCCCAGCCGCCTTCATTTTTCGCAGTTCGCAGGTGTACCATGGTGCTGAGCACGAGAATGAGACAGACCTGGATGTTAAGGGGGCGTGGAAGTCCAGGAGACTGTTCAGGGACTGGTTGTAAAAATCCACAAGGTCAGCAACAGAGAGGGAGCTGATAGGGTCAGAGGAGAGAAGTTTAAGGTCCAGGGCCAAGGCATCCACATTGATGTTCTTCAGATTTCTGAAATGGATCTGTCGTTTTAGTTTGGTATGGGGGAAAAGAAAGGGCAACTCCATTGACACTACTTTGTGGTCTGAAATACCAAGATCATATACCTGTAGGTTACTGATTAAGGCAGAATTTGAAATGACCAGGTCAAGTGTGTGACCCCTGGAATGTGTGGGGACATCAACATGTTGTTGTAGATTGAGAGAATCTAGTAGCTCAAGGAAATCAGCAGTGAGATAACCTGTGGAATTGTCAACATGAATATTTATATCTCCTAGAATTATGATGTTGGCAGAGGTAGCACAGAGTGTTATGAGAAGATCAGTCATTTCCGGGATGAAGGCAGAGTTTTGTTTTGGAGGTCGGTAGATAAGGAGAACAGTCATGGGAAAAGGAGGCTTACATTTAAATGCAAGGCACTCGCAGGAAGATGTTGCAGATATCAAGATACGGGACAACCCCAAATCCTGACGGTGGATGATAGCTAAGCCACCACCACGCACAGTGCTGCGAGCTGCCTCCAATTAACTGTAGCCAGGAAGACAGGCTTCATTTAGGGCAGAGTAAACCTCTGACTGGTGCCATGTTTCTGTCAAACACATGAAGTCTAGTCCTTTTTCCCTGATGTGTTCTTCAATCAGTGTGGCTTTATTGCAGATGGATTGAGAGTTAAACAGTTCAAATTTGACCAGTGACTGTTGGGTAAATCTCTGTACTGGTCGCAAAACATTAAAATCCACTCCACGCAGCTTAGAATCCACTCCACAAAATAAATCCAGCCGGGGATGTGAGAATCTTGCGGTGTTTCTCTCAATAGCTCAGGTGTTTCCCATGCTGGAGTGCAGAGATCTCACGATACTTTCAGAGTTAATAGTAGTTGGAGCAACGGTGCTCTGATGACGTGTCAAACATGCGACAGGTGACCAGAAAGATGGAATATTGGGAGCAGAGCACTTTGGCTGGTTATGGAAGATGAACATTCGACCGGAGCCTCTATGAGTGTAACGAGGACGGCGAAGGAGTCCAAGTTCTTTACTGATAGGTATGTTAATTTCAGGAGTGGTTGCGGGATTAAGTCGGCGGAGTTGTGAGCTGGAAATTGTGAGTGTGTGCATGATTAGGTCCTGTAAAGAAGTGGCATCATATACAAGGCTACATGCTGCCTGAATAGTTCCAGATGCTCTAACAGTCGTCGTGTCTGTTTTGTGTCATTGCTTGTACCTTTTCATTATTACTGTAAATATGTAAAGACTCTGAATAGGTATTAGAAATCCATGAACTACCTGGGAAGGAGCTGGGCTGAATTGTAAAGCCAATAAAATCTAAAAAGAAGAGGAGTGGGAAGAAACACATATTAATGGAAAAACTACACAGAAGACATCAGGTGAACCTGGGTTCATTTTTAAAGAAAGCAAGAGGACTTGACAACATGAAGGATTATTTTACCCTTTAATGGTAAATTTGGGAGAGGGCCTGACATGCATGTGTGAGGAGGAGGTGGGTAGTAGATGGTTCCCTTAATAGAGGTATGGCTCAGCATAACCCTTGGAATAATGGGAAAATGGTGATTTTACTGATGGACACTGAAAGGACATGCTTTGTCTTTTTCTGTGAATTCTTTATTGTATATTGTGTTTTGTGTAATTGTGGTTAATTAGCAAAGTGTTTTGTATTGTAATCCATGTGGAGGTGGGGCAAGGTGTGCTGCAGCGTGAGATTTTTGTAAATAACTTGTGTGCATTTTACAGGATTTACGGTCATTTATTTGACTTCTGTTGGTGTGCTCCGCACTTGTTGTGTGGCTAATAGGGTCACACAAGTTCCAGATCTTTTATTCATTTTTTTCTCTTTGATGTCACTATTATAATCGTGCTGTTTCGCAGCAGGAAAAGGGTCTCGAGGAGTAATACAACTGAATTGTGCCATTTTAGGAACTCTTTGTATGACCCCTGTGCCTTTATTCTAATAAAAGCACTGTACAATGATATTTTGAAATCCATCCATTCATCTATTATCCAACCCACTATATCCTAACTACACGATCACGGGAGTCAGCCAACACAGGGCGTAAGGCAGGAAACAAACCCTGGGAAGGGCGCGCATACACACACAAACACACACCAAGCACACACTAGGGACAATTTAGAATCGCCAATGCACCTACCTAACCTGCATGTCTTTGGACTGTGGGAGAAAACCGGAGTACCTGGAGGAAACCCACGCAGACACAGGTTAGAACATGCAAACTCCATGCAGGGAGGATGTGGGAAGCGAACCCGGGTCTCCTAACTGCGAGGCAGCAGCGCTACCCACTGCTGCCCCATTTTGAAATTGTACTCAAAAATGAATTGACTATGGAAAAAACATAAATGAGTATTCAAAACTTTTATCAGCCCCATAACAGCAACTTAATGTCAGCTTTGCTTTGAAGTTCATCCCAGTTATACCTAAAATTGCAGATGTTTACATAGGATCTGTTAGATATTACTCAACAATATGATTTTTGTAAAAAAAAGGAGGCAAAAGGAGTTTTAGGATTAGAATAATCTGAGTAGAGAGAACTGACAGTAATTGTTTTAATTTAAAATAGGTGGTCAGGTAATTACAACACCATCATTTTTATTTTTATTGAATGCCTTTACAATTATATATCTTCATTCTGTATTTATATACCAAATATGAAAAAACAGCAGTTGGTTCAGGATTGTAGAAAAAGACTGCAAAAATGAACCTGTTCAGTTTATTGTCAAACTTGCCCCAATTTTTGCCAAGGTCTTAGCCTCTTTGCCTTAGGCTTGCTAGTATTTGACAAAATACAATTTAGAATTTAAATGAATGCTATACCCAGTCAAGATTTAGTTTGATCATATCCCTCTATTGATTCTGATGTCTTTCACAGTCTATTAAATGAGCTTCAAGGTCTTTTCAGATGCATCCAGATTGGTGTTTGGAGAAAGGTTAAAGGAAAATATATCAGGGGAAACTGAAACCGTTTTTTTTTTTTAAATTTGTAAATTGAGGACATTACCACCATAGCAATAATACTGCTAACACTTGAGGCTTTTTCAAATAATTTTGAGCTCATTGTGCTGTTAAACTAAAGAAATACTTAAACTATTTTTAAATGTTAGTGTTATGTTTCAGTTAATTTTATATTAAACATAATGCATTTAAGACTTTTTCGCCTTTATTGCTTTTTTGGTCATCAGCTATGTTTGGAAACTTATATTTTATTTATGAAGTATATTAATATTTGAGGAAACTACTTACGATATTACAGATGAATTAACAAGCATAGGTAAAAGGTTACATCTAAATTGGTTTATTGCAGCTACAACATCAAATATCGAATATTAGCCACTTGACAAAGGATATTGGGTTTGCTCATCTCTATGTATAAAATCCAACATCTATCTGTATGTCTGTCCACTTTTCACAAGGGAACTACTTAACGGATTTAGATCTGTTTTTTTTCTATAATTTGCTTGAATATTCCATCTGATTTTGTGACTTCTTGCATTGCCCTAAGTATCATAGTTCGCTTGCAGGAATGATTTATCCATGCTAATCCGAGACAGAGGCTGTGGGCTGAGGGGAGAAGCAAGCATGATGTCAGGAGTGGGGAGCTGGGCAAGGCCATCCTCACACATGTGCCAGCCTCCATTCGAATCTCTCTACTTCTGGCCGCATTTTTTTCGCATACCTTGCCTCCGCTTAGCTAGCGATACCTGTTTGTTTGTTGATTTTTAAAGTCTGTCCTGCTTCACTACTACGCGGGTGGAGCCACTGGGGACAGCTAGTCAATAATAAAGAGTAGATGCATGACAGATGTATGCAATGAAGGACAATTTTAACCTAACTTGATGCTTTTAAGTCTAAGTGTTTACATAGCTATTCATTTTCAGAATCTACATTTGTCTATTACAGATTTGCATGCAGCCTGAACCTGGCATCACTGGGCACAATGCAGGAAAGCAACACTGTAAGGCAGTGGTCCCCAACCTTTTTGACATCAAGGACCACTTTACTAGAAGCAAATTTTTCTAGGGACCAGTGGGGGTGGGAGGATTCGGGGCGGGTTCGTAGGGCAGTTTTATACACAATTTGCATTACATTTCTTATTATTTTTAAGTTATAATATCATAATAGAAATTATACAACTTACCATAATGCAGAATCAGTAGGAGCCCTGAGCTTGTTTTCCTGCAACCAGACAATCCCATTTGGGGACGATGGAAGACAGTGACACATGAAGTGTGTTGCTTATGTTCAGTCTACTCCGTAATCTCGTTTTGGTTGCTGTCACTGCAGAAAATGCTGCCTTACAAAGATAGGATGTTGGAAAAGGAAACAGACTTTTCAGTGCTTTTGTGGCAACCTCAGGATATTCCGCCTTGACTTAAATCCAAAACATATGGAGATTTGAAGTTGTCTCAAACATACTTTTAAGGCCACCATCATTTGCAGCCTCAAGCAGTTGATCCTCTTCAAGCACAGACAAAGTTGATTCACCTGGCATATTCACAAATGGGTCACAGATCCATTCCTTCCCATTTCAGGCCCTGGCTTGGTAACTTTAACAACCTCTGCTAATGTTTGAAACATATCAAAAATCCCAATGTTCACTTGTCGGCCCCATAAATCAAGTTTGGCTTTGAATGCAGCAACATTATCTGCCAACTTGAACAACGGGTATCTTCTGCCTCTGCCCCACGAGCTGCTGCACCACTGCTGCCTCAGATTTTCCTCCTCAGGCTCTTCCAGCCTGGCTGGATACTAAGCCTGCAGAGTGGATAAAGGTGGGGTGCCCAATAGTGCCTGTTCATATTGTGAAGTTTCTGAACTCTTTTGGGATAAAAATAATGGGAACATCATGCTGAAGTGCGTCCCGAAGTGTGATTGCTTCGCAGTAGAGCCGTGAGCCTGCTGTTGCCCCAGCAACAGATAAACAGTCTTAAACAGACGTGATGATCACACTTCGGGACGCTCTTCGGTGTGTTGCCTCGTTGATGGAGGTCCCAAGAGAGTTTAGAAACCTCACATTTTCTTGAATGAGTGCCACATTAATAGGAACATTTCTTGAACGACCATCACTGAACCACATAAAAAAATGCAGTAGTTTGCATACATTTACAACCTGAGATTTTTCTTCTTTTTTGCATATAACAAAGACATATGCATTGCTTTTGTCATTCCAACAGATTGCACATCACAAACATTAACACTGTTATCGTTTCTTCATGTCTGCCGTTTCTATAGGAGGGTGACAATGAGTTAAATTCCAATGGATGCTTTTCAAATGTTGACAAGCAATAAGCAAAAGATATCACTGAAAACCACAGAAAACAAAAACAGCAAAAAAACAGTATGAGGAAAGTTTGAAGAAAGAAATTTGTTTTACAATGTTTCTGTTTGGGGATTGCTGTGCAAATGTGCACAACTGAGCTGAAACCACAGATCTAACAGCTCTGTGGATGATTTATTCAAGCATTTCAAGGTCACTTCGTTGTAATGAAAGTATCTGCTGAATGTACTTCGTAGTAATGAGATTTCTATAGACTCGTGTTATGGGGAAACTGTCAGGACCATAAAAATACTTTGTTGTAATACTCTCTCACCTCGGTCTCTCTCCTTTCTCTGCGCTGTTGCAAAGCCACACCTGCCAAGCATTCTGAAAAGTATTCTCAGTGAAGGGGGGCGCCAATTTGCTGTAGCCCTTCACTGAGTAAGTCTCTGTTGCCTGCAGTTCTCTTGTGGCCCGGCTGTAAGACGGCTGTGGCCCACTAGTGAGCCGCGGACCGCCGAGGGTTGGGGACCCCTGCTGTAAGGGACTAATGGCCCATGCATACATATGTCCATAGGTATCAGTGTCTAATTTTCAATCACCATTAACACAATGACTGAGATGTGGATAAAAATTAAACTAAATTAACACCACTAATTTTTCATTTAAAAATGGCATTTTAAAGCAAAAACAAAAACTCTGTCTGACATGCATTTTCACATCATTCACAAGAGTATCTCTGTCCACACACATATGACATATAAGTTTGCCTACACTGGGCATTAGGTATCAACAGAAACACACAGAGAAAGTGTCCTTCATACTAGGCATTCATTAGCAGCTTACATAACATCAATGGCGAATACGACAAAAAGGATAAATGTTTTGCTTGGACTGACGATGTGATGAAATTGTTGTTAAGTTTAACATGTAAGAAGGGAACATTTTGGTCTTGGGAGGGAAACATTTTTGTGTACTGGGTGGTTTTGTTTTTCGCTTAAGCAAATATAATAAATATAATATGTAAATATTAAATGCAAAAGTCGGTAGATGAAGGGTCAATAGGCACCCTTTGTTGGGACCAGGGTGATAAGTGAAAAGGTAAATTTCCTGAGTAATTGTGTTACAGGTTATTGTTGCAAGCTGTCTACAGGACGTAGATGTTTACCTGCTTTGATTTTGTTCTTTAAACAATGAAAAATGTGTTTACACTACGGCTGATAAAAGCAAATTGGTATGTACCATTTTTTAATAAATCGTTACGTTTATCTAGGCAGGGACTGAAACAGATATATACTTCTTGGCAGTGGGCAGTGTAGTTGAGAGACGGTGCAAAGAGAGAGAAGGGACAGAGCAAGCCCAAAGGATGGTGTGAGAGGGCAGATGTTGCAGGAAGAACAGTCCACTGAGAACGCTATCAAGGCCACTTGCACAGTAAGCACAGGGGCTCACAGGTAGACGAGGATACATGGCTGGCAAAATGTAAGGCATATGGATGGTGACACCTATCTCCAGAGAAAATGAGACAGTTCCACCAGAGAGAAGCCGGTTGTGGGTCCAGTGAGTGAAGGACGACTCACGGAAGGACCGAGTGAAGCTGTCAGATGAGAAGCTGGATGCCTAGGTCGTTGCAGCAACACAAGGAGCCCAGAAGTGAAAAAGAAAATGCTCAGTACATGAGGAAGAGACACTGACAGGGATTAAACAATTTAGCAAAACTTCTGTTGGGAAACAAGCATCCAGTGATCAGAGTGTTCCTATGGACAGTTGGAACACAGCACACATACTGGACTTTGCACCACTAAAGGTTATATCCTTCACTGTTATGTTTTTAATGAACGTTTAGAGTGTGGATGGTGTGGTCGGATATTTTAACTGTGTCTAGGTTAGATTATTTATAAGTGTGACCAGACACCCGTCACAAACACATGAGTTTAAAGGTGAGAAAAGTGGCTGAGAAAATATAATGAGCAGGATCCAATCAGGGAAGGGCCACATAATAAGAACAAACTAATCATAGCATGATTAGAGTGTGGTTCCAAAACGATTTGTTTTCACCCATCTTCATTGTAACGCTGAGCTGCCGGTTTCAGAAATACATGGCTGTAGAGAGCATTTTCAAATGTCTTCATTTTAGAGAATTAAAAACACAGGGATAGTGTGGTTAAGACTATTGTCTGCATTTTACATGAAAATATGGTAGTGTGAATGTAGCCTTAGAGTAAGCCCCAAGGGGGGCAGAGAGGAAATACAAACTCTACAAAAACCCAGGTCTCTAAAGATACACCAGTTATTGCATCCATCCTGCTACTTCTACGTGATCAGCTTGTTCAATAAAATACTCCAGAGATAATCTTTGCTATACAGAAAGCCAGCCCTTTAGCCAAAGAGCATGGCAGCATTTTTCTAAATAACATTTGCATAGAATTCATGTAAAGACTGGATTCCAAAATTTGACTATGGCAAAAATACATACAGAAGTCGTTAAATAAACAAATCACTAAACTGACACTAATTGAAATTAAATTATTTCATTAACTGCAAAGCAGTATACACAGAAAATAAGGAAAATAAAAGAAATGAAATTTCAGTTTGAAATACAGTTATTAATGCACTGCCCTCATTTAGCTCATGTGATCAAACTGGGTTTGTTAAGTTCAGTTAGCTATTCATTAGTGCATAATATTTATTCAATTTAATTGGGAAATAATCTATCACTGAGTGGTATTGCTATCTTTGGACATGGGGAAAACATTTGATGTAATAGAAGTATTTATTTGTCACATTGCATAAACATAGGTTCAAAACAAAAATAAACTCATAAATCAAATATACATATTCCAATGGTGATGTCTGGGCTCATACACACTATATTCATTCTGACCCATTTAACTTCAGGTGAGACTCTGAAAGGTTGACGGCTGTCACCATTACTTTTCAGAATTGGTATCGAGCCACTTGAGGTATGCAGAATTATTAAGTAACTAGGAAAAAAAAGTATATTTTTAGCCAGTTTACAAATCTAGTATTATATTTTTCTTTACTTCTGTTTTCTTTAGCATTAGGATCAAGGTTCTTTTTTATTTTGCCATTAATATGACAACATGCAGCTTTTATGCAGACAACTGTACAACGTACCAAAATTGGGACTGATTGCATCTCTCAGAACACTGAGAATTGAAAATGAACATCAGAATGTACACACTTTCAAGGTGCTAGTTATTTAAAATATACAGCAAAAATGATCTGTACATTTCTACAAGAATTTCTCATTAATATAATAAAACCTCCTGCACACATCAAAAGTAGCTATCATTGCAAAATTTTAGTTTGACCTTTTTGAATACATACAGTCTCATCTCATCTTCTTATCTGATTTTTCTGGTGAGGGTTGTGGTGGCAGCAGGTCATAACAGGTCAACCCATTCTTCACTGTTCCCAGATACAGACTCTAGCTCTTCCTGGGGAATTCCTAGGCATACCCAAGCCACGTGAGAGATATTATGCCTCTAGCATGTTCCTCATCTGCTGCAGGATCTCCACTCAGCATGACGTATCAGAAGCAGTTCTTGACTTAACGTCAAGTATTTGAATACAGGCACAAAACAGCTGCCCTGTAACACCATACTCCTGCACCATGTCCCACAATACATGCCGAGGAACACTGTCATATGTTTTTTCAAAATCTACAAAAAGCAATGTAGCCTGGGTTATCATATTCCTAATGAACCCTCTCATAAATGCGGCAGGGAGAAAACCTGGTCTGCTGTTCCATGGCCAGAATGGAATCCACATTGTTCCTCCTGTATCTTTGGCTTAACTATTGGATAAATTCTTCCCTCCAGCACCATTGCATATGTCTTACCTTGAAGGCTGAGGCATGTGATCCCTCTGTAGTTGGACACACCGTTTCTTTTTTTTAAATTTTATTTTATTGATTTTATTCTAATCATTCCATACAAATAGATCAATTTTTACAAAAAATAGGATTGAAAACAAATCAACCCCCACCTCTGAGAAAGAGAGCATGGGCAACAGAGTAAAACTTAAAGCTAGTAAGAATAAGTAAATCGATGAATTAATAAGCAGATAAAGATAAATGGAGAAGAAAAACAAATGGAGAGAGAATCTGCTTCCTCGGTGCTTTAAGAGCTTAATCTAAAATGTTATTGATTAGCCCCTTCCAGGTTTTGAAAAAGTTCTGCACAGATCCTGTAAGTGAGGATTTGATTTGTTTCCAGTTTCAAATACCATATAACATCAGTTACCCACTGACAGAATAGAAGAGTTGGGATTCTGCCAGTTGAGCAAGATAAGTCTACGTGCCAATAGTAAAGTAAAGGCAATTACAGTTTGTTTGTCCTTGTCCACTTTAAGCCCATCTGGAAGAACACCAAACACAGCTGTTAAAGGGTTAGTAGGGATAGTGACACCAAGGCTGTCTGAAAGGCACTTAAAAATTTTTGTCCAGAATGATGTTAATTTGGTGCAGGAACAAAACATGTTGCCCAGTGAGCCTGGAAATTGATATCAGTGTTCGCAGGTTGAATCTTGCCCTGGAAACATTTTGGACAATTTTAAGCGAGACAGATGTGCTCGATATATAATTTTGAGTTGAATAATTGTATACTTTGCACATCTGGTGCTCGAATGAATTCTCTGTATTACTACCTTCCACTCCTTTTTTGATATGTTGAGTGAGAGATCCTTTTCCCATTGTCCTCTTGGTGCATTGAAAGGAAGGTACTGTAAAATAATTTTATATATTGCAGAAATGCTGTCTGACTCCTCAAAACTAAGCAATATTTTTTCTAGCATATAGGGAAGTGGGAGATGGGGAAAATCGGGCAGGTTCTGTTAAACAAAGTTTTTAATTTGAAGACAGTGAAAGAAATGTGTTGCTGGAAAATTAAATTTGGAATGTAATTGTTCATAGGGTGCAAAGATGTTGTCTATATAAAGACCTCTAAGCAGTTTATTCCCAAATGTTTTCCAGATATTAAAAACTGTGTATGTTTGCGAGGGTTGAAAAAGGTGGTTCTCATGCAGAAGTGCCACAGATAAAAGATTCTCCATCTTAAAATTCTTTCTACATTGCTTCCATATTCTGAGTGAGTGAAGTACAATTGGGTTATTAGTGTATTGGCGATAATTTGCATTTATTAGGGCACAAAGCAGGGAGTATAAAGAAGTACTGCAGGATTTTATTTCTATTGTGGATAAAGCCTGTGTATGTTTATCTATTTGTGTCCAGGTTTTTATAGCTTGTATGTTTGCTGCCCAGTAATAAAACTGAAAGGTAGATAGAGCCATGCCACCTTCTGCCTTAGATCTTTGTAGGGTCGCTCTTTGGATACGTGGATGTTTTAAGCTCCAAATAAATGAGGTTGTGATTGAATCTAATTGCTTAAAGAATGATTTATTGGCTTTGGCTTTGGCAGCGTGTGCTTGATGTTGTATACCGATAATTCTCTTTCCGATCAGCTGCTGCTGTGATTCCCCACTCAGATACAGTGATAAAAATATTCCGAGTGGTGCAGTGAGAGTAATATGGAAAAAGATGATCCACTGTGGCAACCCTTAAAGGGAGCAGCTGAAAGAACAAAAAGAAGAAGAAGATGGTGCAGTGAGAGTAACAACGCTAAAGCAGTTCTAATATTTTGAATACTATGGCTATTCCCTGGGCCATTATATTGTTACAGGTAATCTACAATCAGATGCATTATACTAATAAACAATATGTGGTTAGTTTCAGTGTATTTATAAAGCCGCGTCAGAAATGTGGTTCTAAGAAATAAAGGGTAACCACACAGGAACAGTAGCACTGCTTTAACGCTGGGTGCCGGCAGTCTGCAAAACCAAGCAGAGAACTTGCGTACGACAAGGTATGAGGTACCGTGGAAAAGTGTGTGGCTTTACGCCAAGTGTAGGTTTTATACATCGCGATTTGAACGTGGAAACGTTCTTACGCAACATTTCTCTGCGTACGCACCGTTTATGCATGAGGCCCTTGGACACCTGCCGTGTTCTTGATCTATTCTAGTAATTTCACTGATTAGCTCTGATACCTTCTTGGTTTCTAATTTATTTCTGTGGGAAAGATATGACATAATCTGTCCTCTTAAGAAAGCCTGCAGAGACCTCTGAGGATGTATTTCTCTTTAGGAAGAAACTGATTTGTTTTGATATAAATTCTGTACAGTTCTCGTCTGCTAATAGAAGTGGGTTAAGATGCCATCTGAGAGATGAGTATGTGCGGCATAATAATTTTAGCTCCAAGATCAGAGGGGCATAGTTGGAAATAACAATAGCGTTGTACTTGCAAGATTTACTCGTAGGCAAGAAATTGTTATCTATAAAGAAATAATCAATTCTTGAGTAGCAATGATGCACTGGTGAGCAGAAGGAATATGTTCTTGAGTTTGGGTTTAGAAACCTGCAGGGGTCTGATAAATTGAGGTCAGTTAAAAACTGTGTAATTGTCTTTGTAGTGGTAGATGTCAATCCTCCTGTGAAAGGAGACCTATCTAACAGTGGATTTAAAACACAATTAAAGTCCCCAGCCATTATAATTTTATGAGTGTTCACATTGGGAATAGATGCAAAAACATTTTTCATGAATTCCCTATCATCCACATTGGGTGCATAAACATTTATCAAAATCGCTTTACAGTTAAATAAGTTGCCCATGACAATCACATATCTCCTTTCAGGATCAGATACTACATCTGATGCTACAAATGAGACTGTTCTATGTATGAGAATTCCCACACCTCTAGTTTTCTTTGTAAAGCTGGAATGGAATATTTGCCCAGTCCAGTCTTTTTGCAGCTGGAACTGATCCTTGCTTAATAAGTGGGTCTCCTGTAAAAATACTACGTATGTTAGTGTTTAGACCTGTTAGGTGAGAGAATACTTCCTTTCTCTTTAATTCGTGATTCAGGCCTTTAACATTCTAGCTCAAAAAGTTAACTGTCCCATCATGGAGAAATTGATTCTGAATTTTTGATGTCATTTTGTAGTCTTAACTGGAAGTGAGACAGCTTTAACCTTAATTTCCAGTTTTGCCACGAGTTATTGCCATGCAGCCTATTGTTACGTTAGTAGTTATATTTATAAGGATTAAAAGGATAGATTAGATATAGCTTGCTCTCTTTCTCTCCCCCCTTAACCCCCCTCCATTTTGCCTCCCCACGTGAGGCTGGACCCCACTTCACAAAGTCCCAGTCCTCTGACATACCTAGAGACAAAGCACGTCTAAAACAAAACAAGCCAATCCAGCAGTGGCGTGTGAGGATTAAAAAGTAGAGATATCTATTGCCGATAATTCTAAATACTGTCTCTCTATCATAAAAAGAAATCCTGGAAAGCAAAAGCAAGGCGACGATACATGAAATTCTCAGAAGTTCTAGAAAGACATTTAAAAGACCTGTGAGACAAAAGAGACTTGCCACAGAGCGTCTCGCGGGGACCGTAAACATGAGACTTGGTGACAAGTGACTGTGCCAGGGCCATCTCGCAGGGACGTGGAACATGAGATTCTTGCAAGACACGCCCTACTTACAAAGGATATCATATAAGAGCACATCCATCAAAAAACAGTCAGTCGTGTAAAAGCACGTAGTTCACACAGATCCTATGTCTCAACACATATAAAGCGTATAAGGACAATACAGAGAATAGAGACCCAAAGGTGTTAAAGAGAAAAAAAGGCAGATAAGAGATTATGAAACCAGTAAAATTCGAAAGTATTGCAGCGTCCCAGTCAGGACTGTTCGGTCCCATTGAGGTAGGGCAGAGTACAGCACGGAAGACTGATAGTGGGGTATTGATTGATGCGGTAAGGGGGGGGGTGAGACACAGGGGGATTAGGGGCTGGAGAAGGTGCTAGAAAGGTGTGTTTGGGGTTACGAAGTCAGTGATTGTTCAAGTAAAACTTGTGTGACACTTTATCATGTCAGTCGCTACAGTATCAAAGAAAAGCTAGAAAAGATCACATTACCGCAAAACAAACAGTGATTAATCATCAGAACCAGGTGTAATTGAAAAAACAGCAGGACAAATCGAGGTCAGAAATAAAAGGTAAAGAATAGACAACAAAGTCTTTTTGCATTCGCATCATTCAATGCACAAAACGTGGATTTACACAATAATAGACCATACGCTATGAGAATCTGTGGTCCCGAAACAGTTAAAGCAACGACAAGTTGAATTCAAAGAAAACACAATTCGGTCAGGTGTATATTTATGATCACGGAGAAGCGATGCAAATTTTAACAGGCAAAAAGAAAGGTAATGTATATATTCCATGAATAACATTACACACCAAAGGAGATTGCGATATGCCATTCGTATTAAAATGTTTAGAGTTTACTGTGAGAATAGCTTTTGCTATGACAATCAATAAATCACAGGGACAAACATTAGAAAAAGTCGGATTATTTATTAGAGAAACAGAAACAATATTCACTCACAGGCAGTTATATGTTGCGTTGTCACAATGTGTCTCCAAAAAATATTGTTTTTAATGAAGCTTTAAAGTAAAAGTGCAAATAATGAAATTGAAACAATTCCAAAGAAAAAATAAATTAAAATTGTATATCCGATTAACCAAACACAGGGGTTGGCAAGCGAAGCGAGCAGGGGGCGAAGCCCCCTACTAAGCATAAAATATAATCTTCAACAGTCTTATTAAGACAGTAAATCCAGGGAATGGTGTTAAAAAGTTGCCCTGGATAAGCATAGTAAACCCTAATGCAATAATAACAATAAACCAAGAGTATGATGTTAAACAGTCTCCTTTAGTATACTTAAAAAAATATATGCATATACTTTAATTTCTTCCACACATATGCGTGTAATTGTAATTAAAACATAAACAAAATATGGCCGAGAAAAGGATGTATAATTATGATACCCATATCGTTTCAAGCAGATCAGACAGCGGGTAATATCTTCTTCCCTTGCCATGATAGGATGCGACTCACTATCATATTTCAAAAAAGTGTCGGGATCAGCTTTCTTAGTATCTTTTCTGCTTCCTCCGTGGAGGAGAAGATGTAATATTTGTCTTGAATATCCACTTTCAGTTTGGCAGGATACAAGAGGCTGTATCTGATATTGGCTTTCTGTAACAACTGTTTAATGTTGTAAAAAGCTGCATATTTAACAGCTGTTGAGAGGTGAGAAATCGGGGAAAATACGAAAATGGTTATTTTCAAATATAATATCTTGTTTGTGTCTGAGAAGTGCCCTTACATTAAGCTTAAATTGTAATCTTTCGAAACGGACAATTAGAGTCCTAGGTTTAGAGGTATTTGATCCACGTATATGACAAGCTGTCACTATCTCGGTATCTGATTTGAAGTCCTCTCCAGTTATTTTTGAGAATAGTTCAGCTACGAGTTTCACTGGGTTTGGACTTTCACGATTCTCAGGTAGACCTTCAATTCTAATATTATTCCTTCTGCATCCATCTTCCAGAGCCGCAGAGTCGCAGCTGTAGCTTTTCCATGGGTGGTAGATGCCAAATGTTCCGCTGTTTCAACTTGAGTTGTGAATGTCTGCTTAATGTCTTCCAGCTGATCAGCAAGTTCTCTCAGTTTAGACGCATTTTCCTGAATGTGTTCCTGAATTTTTCCCAGCATACCTTTAAAGGCTGCATCAAAATTATTATATATACGTTTTTCCAAGTCTTTATATTCCTGCCACATCTCTTGCAGCTCCAGCCGCAGCTTCTCGTTTGTCTTGAGCAAGCCATTTATTTCTTTCTTCATTTTTCTGAATGTCTTTCTTGAGCTCATTTATGGCCGTGGCCACTGTTGCGATCATTTCCTTCAGTTCGGACAAACCGTTTCGGCTTTCATGGGAAGTCTGTGCTTTCGCCTGCCTGTTCCAGGTCAGTCTCTAAAAGGCAGCACCTTGCACTTGGGTTTGATGCCTGTCTAGACTTGGGTGTAGTTTTAGGTTTCTTTTCCATTTCTTTCTGACCCCCTTTTTTGTTGCTCATGTTCATATACTATAGTAGAAACTCCTCGGGTTGGGTAAATACAGGATACCTTGGGATAATAAGAAATAAGAGAAAAAATAAAGCTGCTGCAACAGATCTCCACTTCAGACGTCCATCTCCCGTAACAGACGAGACCAAGTCCCAACACACCGTTTCTTAAATATGGGGACCACCACACCTGTCTGCCATACCAAGGGTGCTGTGCCCACCTTCCATGCAACATTGAATGGCTGCATTACCTATGCTATCCCAACAATGTCCAGTCTTTCAACATTTCATCCACCCCAGTAGTCTTACCACCATGAAGTCTTTGGACTACCATAGTGACTTTGGCAGCAGTGGAGGGGTGCCCCCCACTGGATGTGTCAAACACTGCCTTAAGATAAGAGGGCATTTCCACCAGTTTGAGAAGTTCCTCAAAGTGTTCCTTCCACCACATGACAGTTTCAACAATGAGGTCAGCATCTCTCCATCCCTACTTAATGCAGTTTAGGTAAGGTCACACCTTCCCCTCCTGAGGTGTCTAACAGTTTGATAAAACAACCTAGAGACCATCTTTCTCCATGCCCCCTCCAAATTTCTTAATGCTCGAGCTTTTGCTTCCAAACCCACCTTTGTGGTAATCTTTTTAGCCTGTCAGTAACTCTGAACAGAAGATTGCACATTTCCCTGAAGGCCACCTTCTTCAGTCTGACAGCTTATATCGCCTCTGGTATCTACCATCAGGTCCTGAGGTTGCCGCTGGGATATGCCCCGACAGCTTTAAGCAGTCATTTCCTCAAGTGAGGTCTTGAACAGGGTCTGTTTAGGATCAATGTCCTTTACCTCACTCTACACATGGGAGAAGTTCTTTTGGTATAGGAATTGAACTCCTCACAAACAGAAGCCATAGCCAGGTGTTCCTAGGAAATCTAACTGCTCGTCTAGGCTTCCCTGGTCTATCTGGCCAATGCCCCTTGCTTTGAATCCAACTCACTATGAAGTGGTAGTCAGTTGACAGCTCTGCCCATCTCTTCACCCAAATGTCCATTATATATGCCCTCAGGTCAGATGACATAACTACAAAGTCTATAAAAATCCAAGATGCTCTTGTACCAGGTAAACTTACAAGCCTCCTTGAATTTGTTATGATATAACATATGGTTTTTAATATACATAATGTTATTTTCTATTTTTAAAAAATCCAATGTACTAAATGTGGTTGAGATTGAAAATACAGGCAATATATTTTGCTGTTGATTAAAATTTGATTAAAAAATGTAAATGAATAAATAATTAAATAAACGGGGAACATTAGAATATAAAAATAACTGTCATCCAGAATGTAAAATTCAAATTAATTTTGACACAAAATTATAATTATACATAAATACACAACCAGCCATATATTTGCATGGGTAAGTGGAGAAAAGCAGCATTCTGGACTATTTCAATTTAAAACAAACACCTTCCCTTGTTAGATTAGCTTTATGTTACAGTTTATTGTGTGTATAAATGCTTGTGGAGCCAGTCTGAGGCATATACATTGTACTTTTGGGACTTAAGATTTTCTAATTAAAGGATTAATACATATTTATTAATTCTACATGAGAAAAGTCATTAAATGATACAAAAATATGCATAAACTAAATTAGCCTTAGCCTTGAAAATTAATGACTGAGAAATATTTTTAAAGTGCTTAAAACTTGTTTTCCCCCACAGAAACTCAATTTCAGAAAAAAATTAAACACATTTATGTGAAACTTCATAGCTGATGCACAAAGCCATATGCTAATAATGCACACCACTGGTTTCAAGAGGGCACAAGGCACTGAGTTTCATTTATTGAGAAACCTTGAGACCACAGGGAGTCCCTGATCTGAAGAAACCCAACGGACATCATTATGCACATCTTGTCTATGCACCACATAGTGTTTACAGCCTAAAGGCACCACCACAATTCCAGAATTTAGGTTGCTGTCTGAAAGACTGTCAACTTATTTTGTGCTGTTTTTTAACAAGTTGTCTTTTTTTTTAAATAATTTATTTTTCATCCTAAATGTTGTCCTTGAATAAAAGCATTATTTTATTTATTTCAGGGAACTGCAAATGAAGATTGTCTAAAAACATTAACCAATCCATTGTGACAGATAGGGGGCAGTATCGCTCCCTTGAACCCCTGTTCAATACGGCAGACACCAGATAAAAGTCCAAACATTGACTTTATTCATACAGCACAGTGCACAAAGCACCCTCCTCTCCACTATACTCATAAATAATCACAATAATAATCACAAAAACCAATCCACCACTCCCAGACGCGTTGCCCTCCTACCACTCAGCTCAGCTCGCCGTCTGGGAGCTCCCACGATCCTTTTATAGTCCCTGACCCAGAAGTGTTCCAAACCCCAGTCCATGTGATCTTCTATCACTTCCGGGTCAGATCAAAAGTCCTTTTCTTCACCCCGGAAGCACGTCATTCACCTTGTTCATGTGACTCGGACGTACTTCCGGGGCGTAGGGTAAATAAACACTGTTCCTCCCTGCGGCTTCTCCTAGAGGCCCCCATGGTATCCAGCAGGGCTCTGTATAAAAACTGCAATGTCCATGATGCCCTGCTGGTCTTCGGGGAACCTCCATACTGCGGGGAGGGCTCCACCTGGCGGCTTGGGGGTATTGGCCGGGATGAACGGCTGGCCATACACCACACCATCCATTTAAAAATGGCAGATCATAATGCACCTTAACTAGTATGATATTAACTCCTTACTCAGATTTAATTATGCTTGTACTCACTTAAATTAATCTGTGGTGAGAAACATAATGACAATGTTTTAAAAAAATTCAATATAAAGCAGGTTTGATATTGTATCTGCTCATTCAATAAATATGATTTAAAATGCATCTGACAAAAAGATAAAGACAAAAAAATGAGTATAGAGTAGAATAGAAAATGTGGTACATATACATATTCTCAAACTAACATAGTAAATTAGAGTCAAATGGGGACTGGAGCCAATGTCAGCAGGACAAGGCACAAAGCAGGAATGATAAAGGCCTGAATCACGAATTAAAGAGAAAGAAAGTATTCTCTCACCTAACAGGTCTAAACGCTAAAATAGTATTTTTATAGAACACCCACTTAATAAGCAAGGATTAGTTCCGGCTGCAAAAAGACTGGACTGGCCAAATATTTCATTTCAGCTTTACAAAGAAAACTAGAGGTGTGGGAATTCTTATACATAGAACAGTCTCATTTGTGGTATCAGATGTAGTATCTGATCCTGAAGGGAGATATGTGATTGTCATGGGCAATTTATTCAACTGTAAAGTGATTTTGATAAATGTTTATGCACCCAATGTGGATAATAGGGAATTAGATAGATAGATAGATAGATAGATACTTTATTAATCCCAAGGGGAAATTCACATAATCCAGCAGCAGTATACTGATACAAAGAAACAATATTAAATTAAATAGTAATAAAATAAATAAATAAATAAAAATAAAATGTTAGCATTTACTCCCCCGGGTGGAATTGAAGAGTCGCATAGTGTGGGGGAGGAACGATCGCCTCAGTCTGTCAGTGGAGCAGGACAGTGACAAAAGTCTGTCACTGAAGCTACTCCTCTGCCTGGAGATGACACTGTTCAGTGGATGCAGTGGATTATTCATGATTGACAGGAGTTTGCTTAATGCCCGTCGCTCTGCCACAGATGTTAAACTATCCAACTTAACTCCTACAATAGAGCCTGCCTTCTTAACAAGTTTGTCCAGGCGTATGGATGTATTTACATCCATTCCCAATGTGAACACCCATAAGATTATAATGGCTGGGGACTTTAATTGTGTTTCAAATCCAGACTTAGATAGGTCTCCTGTCACAGAGGTGATGACATCTAACACTGCAAAGGCAATTACACAGTTTTTAACTGACCACAACTTATCAGACCCCTGGAGATTTCTAAACCCAAACTCAAGAACATATTCCTTCTACTCACCAGTGCATCATTCCTACTCAAGAATTGATTATTTCTTTATAGATAACAATTTCTTGCCTACAATTAAATCTTGCAAGTACAACGCTATTGTTATTTCCGACCATGCCCCTCTGATCTTGGAGCTAAAATCATTATGCCCCACATACTCATCTCGCAGATGGCATCTTAAGCCACTTTTATTAGCAGACGAGAACTGTACAAAATTTATATCAAAACAAATATTTTTTTTTCTAGAGACAAATACATCCTCAGAGGTCTCTGCAGGAATACTCTGGGAAACTCTAAAGGCCTTCTTAAGAGGACAGATTATCTCATATCTTTCCCACAGAAATAAATTAGAGGCCAAGAAGGTATCAGAGCTAACCAGCGAAATTACTAGAATAGATCAAGAACACGCCAGGTGTTCAAGTGAGGTTTTTAATAGGAAAAGGCAGGCTTTGCATTCAGAGCTCAACCTCTTAAATAAAGAAAAAGAACAACTCATTTTTAAATTAAGACATCATTGCTATGAGCATGGAGAGAAAGCTAATTAGCTCTTAGTTCAACAAATCCACAAGCAAGAAGTTTGCAATGCAATCCCAGCAATCACCAACACAAACGGAGACAAAATCATTAACCATAAAAATGTAATGCACACATGTAGAGACTACTATAAATCCTTATATTCTACTGAGTTTAAAGAAGATAAGACACAATCTAATGTATTTCTGGATGCATTACAGATGCCACAAATAAATACTCTTAGTGCAGAGGAATTGGATAAATCTTTGGCACTATCAGAATTACTAGATGCTATAAAGCAGGGGTGCCCAATGCGTTGATCGCGATCGACCGGTAGATCACAAAGGTAGTGCGGGTAGATAGCGTTGCATTCCAAAAAAAATGTTTTTAAACATTAGTCTATCATATATACTCCCTATGGCATGTGCCACTTGATTGACATACATGCCGGCCAATCTGAGATCTCTTTTCTTCTAACACACTGGTCATCCCGTACGCAAGATCAAACACGCAAGCTACTGCAAAACTCCGGCTGTGATCTAGTTAGCCTTCCAATTTATATCGACTAAAGAAGGGATTTAAAAAAAAAATGTTTGGGGAGGGTATGGGCTGGATGTGGAATTGGAAGAGGATTTTTTTTCTCATAATGTCACAATCAAAGTGCGTTTGTCTGATCTGTCAATCTATCATTGCTATTCCAAAGAAGGAAAATGTGGAAAGGCACTTTCGAACTGTTTCTAAAAACTACGAAACTGACTTCCTTCCGAAAAGCGATCTGAAAAAGAGAAAGGAGAGGGAACTAGAATCGCAGTTAATCGGAACAGCCATCATTTTTCACTTGGCTGAATTCAAAAGCTCCTTGACTGCATTATTCGGCTCTACTTATTTATGCGAGTCAGCCTTTTCCCACATGAAGATTATTAAATCCAAATACTGTAGTGACCATAAATGTTTTGAATTGTTATTGTGCCATAAAGATCATTCAGTTATGCAAGGTACAACAATATTTTATGTATAAAGTATACTCAGTATGCGCACTGCTTGCTCATGTGCCCGCCCCACAACACATCACCAAACACAGCCTCACTCGCTTTGGTTTGTGCTACACTCCACATGCAGCTGTGAGCCACGTTGACTGTTCATGTTGATAATTATGCGGCGTATGCTACGCCACAGGTTGGCTAGTATATATATATATATATATATATATATATATATATAGCATTTTTAATGTAGGTAGATCAATTCGACCTGGTCATTTTAAAAGTAGCTCGCAAGCCGAAAAACTGTGGGCACCCCTGCTATAAAGTCACTTAAGAGTGGGAAAGCAGCAGGCCCTGATGGCTACCCTGTCGAATTTTATAAGAAATTCTCCTCTCAGCTAGCTCCTCTTTTATTAGCAACATTCACAGAAGCTAGAGATAATAAAATTCTACCTCAAACTTTTCACCAAGCATTAATCACCAACTTTCCTAAACAAAATAAGGACTTATTACAATGTGCATCATACAGACCAATTTCACTTCTGAATAATGATGTTAAGATACTCTCCAAAGCCCTAGCTAGAAGAATGGAGAAAGTGCTGCCTTCGGTAATATCACAAGATCAAACTGGATTTATTAAAGACCGACACTTAGCTTTCAATCTTTGACGCCTGTTTAATGTAATATATTTACCTGCAAAGTCAAACACCCCAGAGATATTATTATCATTGGATGCAGAAAAAGCATTTGATATGATTGAATGGAACTACCTTTTCACTACATTGGAGAAATTTGGGTTTGGCCCAAACATTTGTGCATGGATCAAACTACTGTATACCAATCCAGAAGCTTCAGTTTGTATTAACAACATTACTTCTGACTACTTTAAACTAGAACATGGTACCAGACAAGGATGCCCCTTGTCACCACTATTTTTTGCAATTGCCATTGAGCCACTGGCAGTTCACTGTCGAAATGCTTATCAGATAAAGGGGATTATCAGAGAAGGACTTGAACAGAAAATTTCTCTATATGCAGATGATATGGTACTGTATATACCAGACCCACAAAATACTGTGCCTGCAGTCCTAACAGCACTTACAGAATTTCAAAAGATTTCTGGTCTCAGAATTAATTTGAATAAAAGCGTGCTCTTTCCAGTGAATGCTCAAGCATACAATATTAGATTGGACACCTTCCCTTTTATCGTTGCAGGACAGTTTAAATACCTAGGGGTAAACATCACAAGTAAACATAAATCTCTTTATCAACAAAATGTCGCCGTCTGAAAGAAAAAAATTAAGCAAGACTTGCATAGATGGTCAACCCTTCATCTCACTGTAGCTGGAAGAATTAACGTTGTTAAGATGATTATCCTTCCTAAGCTTCTCTTTTTATTTCAAAACATTCCAATATACATCAATAAATCACTTTTTAAGCAATTAGATTCATCCATAACTTTTTCCCACTGTCCTCATTTATTTGGAATTTAAAACTTCCATGTATCCAAAGAGCGACCCTACAAAGACCTAAGGCAGCAGGTGGCACAGTTCTACCTAACTTCCACTTTTATTACTGGGCAGCAAACATACAAGCTATAAAAACATGGACATGGGCACAAATAGATGAATATACACAGGCTTGGTCCACAATAGAAATAAAATCCTGCAGTACTTCTTTATATTCCCTGCTTTGTGCCCCTATAAATGCAAGTTATCACCAATATACTAACAACCCAATTGTGCTTCACTCACTCAGAATATGGAACCAATGTAGGAAGCATTTTAAGATAGAGAAGCTTTTATCTGTGGCACCTCTGCGATGAGAACCAAGTTTTTCAACCCTTGCAAACATATGCAGTTTTTAATATCTGGAAAACATTTGGGATTAGGTCACTTAGAGATCTGTACATAGACAACGTCTTTGCATCCTACGAAAAATTACATTCCAAATTTAACTTTCCAGCAACACATTTCTTTCACTATCTTCAAATTAGAAACTTTGTTAAACAGAATCTGCCCAATTTTCCTCACCTCCCACCTCCCTCTATGCTGGAAAAAATATTGCTCAGTTTCGAGGACTCAGGCAGCATTTTTGCAATATTTAAAACCATTTTACAGTCCTTCCCTTTCAAAGATCCAAGAGGACAGTGGGAAAAAGATCAATCACTCAACATATCAGAAAAGGAGTGGGAGGTAGCAATGCAGAGAATTCACTCGAGCTCCATATGTGCAAAGCATACAATTATTCAACTCAAAATTGTATATCGAGCACATCTGTTTCGTTTAAAATTGTCCAAAAAGTTTCCAGGGCAAGATCCAACCTGCGAAAACTGCAATCAAGTTCCTGCCTCATTGGGCCACATGTTTTAGGCATGTGCCAAATTAACATCATTCTGGAACAAAATTTTTAAATGCCTCTCAGACAGCTGTGTTTAGTGTACTCCTAGATGGGCTTAAAATGGAGAAGGGCAAACAAACTGTAATTGCCTTTACTACACTATTGGCACGTGGACTTATCTTGCTCAACTGGAAGAATCCTAACTCTCTTATTTTGTCAGTGGGTAACTGATGTTATATGCTATTTGAAACTGGAAAAAATCATATCCTCACTTAGAGGATCTGTGCAGAACTTTTTCAAAACCTGGAAGGGGCTAATCAATAACATTTTAGATTAAGCTCTTAAAGCACTGAGAAAGCAGATTCTCTCTCCATTTGTTTTTCAGCTCCATTTATCTTTATCTGCTTATTGATTCATGAATTTACTTATTTTTACTAGCTTTAAGTTTTACTCTGTTGCCCATGCTCTCTTTCTCAGGGATGGGTGTTGATTTGTTTTCAATCCTATTTTTGTAAAAATTGATTTATTTGTATGGAATGTTGTGTGATTACAATAAAATCAATAAAATAAAAACAAAAAAAAGGAATGAAGCCTGTGCGAGGTGCCAGTCCATGATGGATCCCACTCAGGCTCACAACTCTATGTCCAATTTAGAATTGCTGATTAGCCAAGAGTGCATGTCTTTGGGGATGAGGGAGGAAAATTACAATACTTGGAGAAAAACCCTCACAGACAATGTGACAAACCAGGCACAGGACTCTGAATCTTAGTCAGCAGTGCTAACCATAATAATTGCTAACCACTGTGTCACCATGTCAACCCTCACACAAAATAGGTAATGCAAAACTGATTTCCTTCTGTCTCTTGTTTTGAAATAATTATTTTTCAGTTCAATGTTTAATTATAGTATATAACAAATACAACAAAACTTTATTGGTGCTCACTTACTTTACAACATTTTGTTGAATAGCCATATCTGATTCTGATACCGTTTTTGTACCTCAAAGTTTTTTTAGGATTTGAAATGCAGCATAATAAATTGAGGGAAACCTTTTAGTGATTTACTGTCCAAATGGGAGCCAAAATCATTTCCAAGCAAGCTATGGAGGTATCCTTTCACAACATTTCACAGCTAAAATGTACACTAACACTGTTTGCTATTGATTCCATTGACCGCTTGTGCTAGTAAACTCTGCACTAAATACTGCAATATATGCTGCAGCCATAATGTATGTTTCTTTTTACTTTTTAGCTTTAAAGGAATAAAGAAATATTATAATCTAAAAGTTTAAAGAATATCTTTTTTTTTTGGATTCAGGGAAAAAAAAGTAGAGACTATGGTCATTTTGAAGCAGGACACCCAATATGTCAGTTTTCCTCCACATATGCATATATGTTACAGTTTGTGGCAGTTTCTAACTCACATGATGGTCTCATTATTGTGTACTTTAATCAGTATTTCTAATCAAGAGAGCATATCCAGCAGCTCATCAGCAATTGTTCTGAGGACTTTAAAATATTCACTAGAGTATGAACAATCTCTTCAGCCCCTTCTAGCCTTTTTTAGGTGAATCTGTAATCGGTACACATTTCTCAACAAGACCAATTATTTGAGGATAGTGCAGTACTGATGAGTATCGGAGAATTCCAATTCAGTGATATTAGTGTCAGACCCTATAATATCTACAGGGGAGATGTATCATGGCTCTTTCATCTCTGGTATGCCATGTCTGGTATAGACTGTATTCTTTAGGAGTATCATAAATGTGGATGTGGTACTGAAAGGTCTGTTGAGATCAAAATATTACTTGTGGTAATCCAGGATGATTACGCATTATATATTCAATCTTTTAATGTGTCATGTCCTGTCTGGGACTGTGTGGTTTACAATGGCCTCTTCTGTTTTTGAGAGCATGCTTATTTTATTGCTTTGAGCCAATGAATGTTTTTCTTTGACTATACTAGCTAGGCTGGATTTTTGCTTTTCACATGGATAGCAGAATCCAATTCACATCCCATGTGCCCAGTCAAAATAATTTGAAGTAAAAGCACTGCCTGTATAAATAGAAAACAAGTTAAATATCTCTCAGGGTGTATATACTTTTGTCTGGAACAGAGTTTCTCGTTACATATTTTTTTCTTTGCACGTATTTCTTACACATTCCTTTTTGACTGCCAGTTGGCTGCACATACTGCTATTTTGAGCAAGCTTCAGACTTGACACTCCAGAGTTACTTTGTAAGCTGTTATTCAATACCTATTGTATATAACATAAGAATGGGAAACAATAATTACATTGATTAGCTTAGATGTAGATAACAATAGTACATTTTATCTATATAGCAGGTAAGGATCACTAAATATCTATCTATCTATCTAATTTCTGAACTGCTTAATGCAATACACAAAGCTGAATAGTTTACGGTATACATTTGAACCTCATCTTATACAAGGTATGTATTCCTAACCACCATATACAGTGGAAATCACGTTTAGTGAAATGGCCCTAGACCACATCTTACATTGCGTGGAAGGCATGTGTCTCATTTTTTCTTTCTGCGCTACACACCACAATGAATGAGACAAAGCAGGAAACCTTCATTGTGTCATGTAGAATGTAAGATGTTTGACAAATCAAAGGAGACCATTAAGTTGATTAAGTTTGTTTAGTTAGCTAATACCTAAGTTGGTCCAAATGTCTCATCCAGATACTTCTTAAAAGTTATCAAAGTTTCTGTTTCATCTACATGACTCCATCCTTTGTGTGAAGAAGTGGTTTCTTGTTTCAGTCTGAAATACACATCCCCTAATTTCCACCAGTGTTCTTAAGTACATTGATTTCTTGTTTAATAAAAGAATTAATCCTTTTTTTTTTTTTGCTGCTCTTCAGTTTTTCAAGTTTCAGCCACGTTCTCTGAATTTTGATTAAATCCACTTTTAACAAAGAGACCATCACAAATAGACTTAAACCTTAAACTCTGCAGTTTAGAAATACACATGTAATATCAAGGTTCATTCCAATAAACACACAATTTCTTTGCGTTTTAGTGACATTGAACACTACAGATACTAATACAAATACTAGTGTATAGGAGAAGGAAGTTGATTGCAGTCATTAGCTTTTTTTGATTTACACACCTAACGGCTAAATACTTGTAAAGTGGAATATGTTTTGCTGGCTTTTTATAAAGCTCTCTCCTTCCTATTAAGGCTGGTTGGAAAACTACATTACATGCCATGCCCTTTACTTTTTTCATACAAATGTATATTTAAACTGGTAGCATGGCTGGTTTATAGTGGTGCTCCATAATTATTGCCTTTTCTTAGTGTGGCTTTTTTTAACCTTCAAATGTTGTCAGAAATATGCAGGATATGGAGGTTGTGTAAATGGTGCAGTACTCTGAAATGTGTTTACACATTGAAGCTTTTTTTTGGTGTTCATTGTTAATCTTCGAATACATTGATTTGTCTTTTTATACCTTGGCTTTTTGACATAATTATTCAGTGTAGGAGGGCTGGTTTGGGGTTTAGGGAATGATGCCTCAATCCAGACATTTTCACTTTTTTAGTTCTTTTTAGTCCTTGAGGGCTTTGACTCTTTTTCTCTTGTGTTCACATACCTATTGCATAATGGAAGGACAGGTGCAGTTAAAAATTTTCTTTTCCAATTTTAGTCATATTATATGTGAGCAATTGTATTGCTTTTCATGTTTTTTTTTTCTTCTTTCTACTGTATTTTTTTGACTCGCTGTTGTTAAACAGGGCATCCATAAGTTATTATCCTGTTTTACATTATGCAATGTTATAATTAAAACTGATAATCACAAACAGCTTGGTCCAAAGAAAAAATATATACAATGTTTTGGTATTCCTCAAATTAATTAATTGTACATCAGCTGGATTCTTTCCATGCTTTATTCCAATCAATTGCTTTCTCAGTGACTGATGCCATTTGAGAAATACAGTATATGAACCAATCAAAATAAATTTTAAATAAATCAAACCTCTGTATCTGAATCTGTAAACATCTTCAAAAATAAAAAGGAATGCTAACTTCTACACTGTAATTGCAGTTATGGGCACCTAAATGTTTTTTAGTAATTTTATGTACCCAGAGAAAGAAAACTTGCTTCTCAAACTAAACTCATAGATATGCTGCAGTGAAACAAAATAGTGTAACTTCCAACACCTCTTAGCATATTTTAATTTCTTGATTTCTTGGACTTGGCTATTTCTTTACAATTACATTCTAATGACTTATTTATTACAGTTGCAAAAGAACATACTGCATGTTTCAGACAGTGCTGTATTATTTTCATTTTTTTTATTACCATCTATAGAATTTTTTGTTGATTTATAGTAATCTTTTACAGTCTGTTACAAGAATATACAGTATATGTGAATCTATAACAGAACAAATTATTAAACATAAGGAAAAGGACCTAATGCAAATCAGAGCTTAAGTACATGAAGTCTCTGTCTCGTCTTAAAGAAGCTACATTTTCAAGGTTAGAATGACGTAAATGAGTAACAAACACCCCAGCAGAAAGAGGGGATAAACTGATGGGAAAGCCCAAACACCCCTCCTATTAAATATCCTCTTAAAAAGGAGTGTTCAGAATAATGGGAGAAACTACTGGTGGCTTTAGTTGATTGGAGGAAATAGTAAAACTCGGCATATAAAGGGTCATATAATGTGATGTATTAAATGATGTGACAGTAATTAGAAAAAAAGTATAAAAGCAGATACATTGTTCAATTGATTGTTCACTCCATGGACTGAGACATTTGTGCATAACTCTTTCTTCTGCGTTTTCATTTGGGTTCCTTGATTGCCTTTTTTGAAGACAGGGGAGAATTTTATCCACAACACAACCCATGATTTTCTTTAAAAGATTTTTATAGATTTTTTTTACTATTCATAGGATTGACCTGGCAGTCACTTTGATTTAGGACCCCAAATTCTTCATGTTTTTTTATAATTTTTGCCAATATTTGTATGATTCCCCAAAGGAGTGTAAAACCCATTATAAGGAAATTAAACAAAATCATCGAGCAGGGCCTCCTCAGAAACTTAGCACTATGAGCACTAGCCCAGGTTGGTGGCTCAAGAGGATGACAGCAGTTCTAATTACAGTCTTTCATGCCTAAGGGTGAAGAATGCATGGATCTAAAAACAGTTAGAGGACACTAAATAGATATGGGTTTAATGGCAGAGAGGCAAAATTAAAGAAGATGTTAAAAAATATTTCCAAACGTGTAAACTATTTTAGGCCAGGAAACTTTAGCTCTTGCAGTCACTTTTTAATCAAGTGGATGGAACTTTAAGTTTAAATTCATTAAACTAAATTCTCTCTAAGATCTCTCTCCATAGACATCATAGGCAATATAGAGAGGCCATACATTTATATTTTGTAAAAAATATGTAACAAAAGTAAGAATATTAAGTACTGAATAATAAAAGGGCACTACTAACAATTAATTAAAATTTGCTTTGAAAACACATTGATAGGATGCTACCCTAAGTAGCTTGAAAGCATCTTGCCTGCTTTTTCTGCCTTTATTCACTCTTGTCTTCTTTTTTTTAGCCTTTCCCTTTCTATAAATATTCTGCTTCAGCATTCAATTCAATAAACTATGTCAGGGACTGCAAATGTATGGCCTATGTTGAATTAAGAGGTATGCTATGATATCCTACAGCCACTAGGGCATAGCGACCAGTAGTAGATTCTGGGCTCATGTGCTGCCTGTCATGCTCTGAATAATCAATTTTACAAAAAAAGTGATTTTTTTTGGGTACCTGACAATGACAACTCAGCCTTACCTACAGAAATGGTTTATACAGAAAACAGTACAATTTACACCAGATTTGTTTTCTGCATAAGGCATGGTGGTGCAGGAATTACTACTGCTGCTTCACAGCTCCAGGACACTGGGCTTAATTTAGTCAATCCACGCCAGCCCTTCCAGTGTTGGAAAATAAAACACAAATAGCTGGGGGAAGGTTGTTGTTCTAGCATAGAATATCCTGTGTAATTGCCACGTTGCAAAGAAAAATAAACAAAACTTTGATCAAAAAAGTGACTGGAATTTCACCAATAGAGGAGAATCTGTCTCAAGACAAAATAAACTTTCTGAGTTTTCTGCTCTTCATGAGCAGATGGCAAAATGAGTGCAGAATTTTGGAAAGAGTTTATTGTACAGGGGCAGAAGGAAAGGGGCGTGAAGGAAAAATGATGTCAGATTTTTGCGGAGGGAAACTTATCCATTTTAAGCGTGGAAACAGAAGGCCTGTGCAACATACTTTAACCTCCACCAGTTTTTGTTTAAATAAGAGCCCGTAAGGCACTCATTAGACCCCTGTGTTTGACACAATATCTTTGTAGGTTATATTCTTGGTCTTCCTATTCCCCCAACATACCAAAGGTCTGTAAGATTAACTTGCACCTCCAAAATGGGCCTATGTGTGTGAGTCCTTTGTAAGTCCTATTAAAAACCAAATAAAGCCTTTGTTAACACTGTGTTACATAGCAGTAAGTGACTTATAGATGCTTGATAGGTAGCTCCTATTCTAAAATGTTACTAAATTAAATATAGAAAAAAAGGTTGAATATAATTTACCAAAGATATTGGATGTTTTGTTGTGAAATCTAAGTAAAAAAAACAATGTAGTACAGTACAAAATCAGTATAGACTAGTAAAATATGTACATTCTTAATTCAGTACTATATCCTTAATAACAATAATAATATATTAATAATAATGGTGATATTTTTAATTGATCAGAAAAATTCAATAGTGGAGAGATAAAAAATGTATATTTAAAAAAACATGTTTATGAACCTAAAATAAAATTACCTTTTTTTTTAACTGTCCCATAATAAACATGTTAAGCAATGGACACTATGATGAATCTGCTCCTCGGTTTCTGTGAGAGCAGATGTGTTTAAAATAAAAGGTGGTCTGCAAATGTCATTTATTGCTCTGAAAAGTCCCAGGTGGGTTCCAATAAATCTTCCAACCTACTGTCAGTAGACGCTGCGAAATGAGTACTTAGGTGGATTCTGAGAAGCGGCAGCAAGTTGTTTACTGGAGAGTTTTAAAAGAAAAGACATAACACCTCGCCCTTCAGCAAATTTAAAATATGCTACTGATATTTTTTATAAAATATTAGGCTAACTTTGATTACTTTGTAATGATATCTGAATATTAAATAGTCATTCCAATACTTATAGGAGTGTGTGTCTCTTCTATTGTCCTTTGTCTCACTCTGCAACACAAGATCAAGATGATCATCTATTTAATCCAAAGAAAAACTAATTCAGTAAAAAAAAAAATAACAATTTATCATTTAATTTTTTTGTCTTATCAACATGCATCTTTGATGAAGACACAATAAGCTTTGTTATTTTGTATTTTATAGGACATACAGCATATTCAAAATTTGTATTTGTTTGGTGCTATGTGATAAAAAGAAACAGATCAATAAAACATTAGACATCTAAATTCCCCGGTTGTTTGCCACAGAGAAGGGAAATGTTGGTAATATACAGTATGCACTTTACAGTTAGTATAGCTCCTCAAAAATAAATATCTAGGTGAACAAGAATGCTTTATATTCCCAGATTGGTAAAAGCTATTGTTAGTAGAAAACTTGCTCATTGAAATGAGTTACAAGTCACTCCAATAATCAGTATGGTTTTTAAACTGTATATTGTGTTTACTTACAATAATTTACTACCAAACCTTTTTACATTGTGGTTCTATTAATTGTAAACTGATGGGGTACTTACAGGCCTTTCTTAAACCAAAATGATGGTTCAGGAGGCCTAAGAAATAACACAAAAGGTTTTATCTGAAAGGGAAGGAATACTTGTAATCAGAAAGCAACACAGAAGAATAACAAAGGAAAAAGCAATGAAGACCTAAGCCCTCAACACCTACCTGTACTCCAAGCAACCATGTGGCTTCACTTCTCCAGCTAGTTAAGCCCTTGTACAACTGTTCCTCCTTCTGAGTTCTAATTTGATGTATAAAAGACATAGAACCATAAATAAGAAGCTTCGCCTAGTGACAACATGCATTCCTGCACTTCAAGGGTAGCGCTATCACAGATGAAGCATGGTTAGCATCAGGTAGGCTGTTCTGGAGGAGTCAAACTATATTCTGATGGGGCTCAACAATGCCTTCCAGCAACTTGAGGACACATCTAATATTGGGAATTCCCCTCTGCCCCAGACATGTTTAGTTTAGGGGTTGGAAAAGTTCCTTGGCTATTTGTTAGCACCTCTTTAGGACATGAATAGAGGTTGTTGCCTTCTTAATTCTGCCTCCTTTTTAAATTTGAACCACCATGGTATTTAATTTTTTTTCTCTGGTTACACTTCAGGGCAACTGTAGAGAGCAGAAAAATATAGTGTGCATTTCAGGACATTGCTCTCCCTCCAACAAAACACCGGCGTTCTTTCAGCAAAACTCCATTCTCCCTCTTACCTTTGCTAAAACAGCATTCATTCCTCCATACTACTTCTGCCAAAAAGAAATTTGTTCCCTAACAAAACATCCCTATCCCCTCCCACCTCCAACACAATGCCATCCTTCATTCTGCCTCTGACCTCAGCTGAAATCTCTTTCCTCCTCCTATCCTATCTCAGACAAAACATAGAAAATGCAAGCTTAAGGGTTTGAAAAGGGGTGAGGCAGCCATTTATCATTTTTACAATGAAGGCAATTAACCTGCCATCTTTTTTAAAAGAAAATCATAAGAACATAGATATACATCTGTCAATCGACTTTATGCGTTTTCTCTTTCCATTTACCAATATGCTGTTTCAACAGAGGTAGCAAGGAGGATGCAGTTTTGCTACAGGCAGGAGGGAAGTTTTGTTAGAGGACAGATGGCATTTTTGAAAGAGGTAGAAGGGAGAGATACAGTGCATTACCACACCCACCACCTCAGGATCCCAAATTGTGACCAGTGTGGTCGTGCAACAGGTAACACCTTGGCACCATATTAGTTTCAGCATAGCCTAAAATGGGCTCTGCACTACTGTCTACTCCTCATTGTTAAAGTAGAAATGAGAAAAGACTTTACGAGAAGGTTCAAAATAGAGTATGTGCATGGGGAAGGCTTTACAGAGTCAAACTGAAAGACCCACTGCATGCTTGTAATAAAATTGTTGGGTCTTAATGTGTACCAACAACGTTTCTCAGGCCTCAAGACCACGGTCTTACAGAGCAGTGGTAGGTGATATGGCGGAAGTTGTCAATTTGGGTGCTATCTCAAAAATTTTTGGATTGCAAGTGCTATAAAGTATAGAAAAGCCCTAATGTAGAATGCTATTTTTGAATGATTACTTGTTCGCCTGGGGCAGTTAAGAACTTTGAGAATAATGTCACACATATGCATTGTAGTGGCCCAGTGCCACTAAGATTCACTCCATCGAAGAGACAGTGATTTATTTATTTTTTTTGGTGGAGATTCCAGGGATGTACCCAGCTTTGACCCAACCCGCACACATTCACAAGCAGAGACAACTAATAAACGAAATATGACTACACGCTAAATAATCCCACCCCAGTCCACTTATGGCGATGTACAATAAACACAAACAAACCACACAATAAACACTCAAGACAATGTCCTTATACAGTCCAATACAGAAAAAGCAGGTGAAATGATAAAAGAATCCTGAGAACAGCTTCCACAGAAAATGAAAGAAACAGTGCTACCGGTAGTCGTGAGCAGCGAGGGGTGAGATTTCCAGGAGCGCTCCTTTTGAAGATGCATGACAATTAATCCACCACTATAACACGACAGGAAGGCACGAGACACTCCATTCATCTAACGTGAAATGATCCAAGGCACAATTGACTTTTTAGATGACATGTTGGACAAGATACAGAAAACACCAATCTACTTTTGCTCCATCAGTCCTCCCTTTTAAACTTTACTGCTGGGGTCTTTCATCCCCAGCAGCCCCTACTTCCGTTCCCATCATCCTATGCGGGTAACCCCCTTGGTCTGCTGGGAAGTGAAGTTCTTCCCACGGTAGCACTGCTACAGTGTTAGGGCTCGTTTATACTTCACACTCATCATGGCTGCCATGCGTTCCCAGCGTTCATTTGACGCGTCCTCTGAGCAGGTTCCCTGCCTAGAGTTTACATGTTTTCGTGTTGGGTTTCCACAGAGTTCGATTTCCTTCCAAGGATATGCAGATTTGGTGACACTAGTGTGTGTGTGTGCTGGTATTCACCTTTCAATGAGCTGATGCACCATCTAGGGATTGTTTCTGCCTCGTGCCCAATGCTAGCTGAAATGGACACATCCCTGGTTTGATGGATTTAATCATTAAACATCCTTTTCAGAGATATTGCGGTAAGGTGTCATCGGAATTTAATGGGTGTTCCAGGCAATTCATAACACAGCGAAGCCGAACCAGTTCTCATCGTGATAATGTCTTGCACTGCCACCTGGTAGATTTTTCCAGATTTATGTAAAGTACGTGCGCAAGTATAAACAGTAAAACGCTTGCGTAGCAGGAGCGTCCGCTGGAGCATGCATCGGGTGAAGTATAAACCTGGCCTTAGAGGGTCATCTTCATGAGGGACCATTGTTGCTGCCGGTATTGTCTCCTTTTGCACCCACAACTCCAAAAAAACACAGAGTGAGGGCAACTGACTCCACCTTCCGGTCCAGGCACTATAAAGCCGAGGCAATACTTGAAGGAGGCATCTCATTTTGGGAAAGAGCATACAGCTGGACGGAACTCCTGGACCTAAAGCCGTGACTGCTCTACAGAGCTTGACCAGGACTATTTTGGAGCTACTACAGCTTCCTAACTGTTTTTTATTTTGCCTGACCTCACCATTATTAAAAGGGCAACCTGGTTGGCACCTCAGCATTTTTTTTGGACTTATGACGAAGTCAATAAACAGAGAACAATTAAAACTTGAAACAATGGGCAAACTTACCAGGAGAAAATCAGTGAACTCCATTATAAATAAAAGTGAGCAGTATGTGCAAATAATACGCAGTAAATGTTGTATTCTGTACATCCATCTAAAACTCATCACATTTAATGACTGAACCATCAAATTGCAAAGAACACATTTAGAGCATGTATCATATTTCTACCTATAACATTTCTTTGTAAGGTTATAAATTGCATTTCTGCCATTTGTCAAAAGACGGATGATACTTTTGACTTAAATAATAGTGCCCTGAAAATGTTGTGCAACTCATTATTTTAGCATGTGGCAGTAGCACTGGCATTATGTGTTATAGCAGGACAAAATAAAAATGGAAAACAGAACATTATGTAGAAAGTGACATTTTCTTATACTAGAGTCTAGTTTTATCTGCTGGAAAAAAATGTCATAGTGTCATTTTTATCTGTGCAGAGCCTTACATCAATAGTGCAGAGCATGAACCGAGAGCAGTCCCCATGACAGGATAAAGCCAGAAAAAAAGTCAACAAATGGGCTGAAACAAGTTCTTTAAATGTAAATGTTTCAGCAACAACTGAAGTCGTTTGTGTAAATATAAGACAGCTTCTCAGCGAGTTTCAGAATAAAGATTGATGTTTCCGCTGATATTGCAGGTCCCAATGAACCATATTAAAATGTGTATATTGCTGAATAAAAGTGTGCCTTTGCTGTTTAACACCCCACCCCCACCAGCAAAAAAACCTACCCTGCTATTTGTGACAGAAGTTGAAGGTGAGTATTAAACAAATACATATGTGAATTATTGAGCTATGTAAATTATGACAATGAAATGTGTCTTTACAGCTGATGCTGTGATATTGCTAACACACAGCATAAAACATAAACCTTCTGAAAACTTTATTTTAAGATTAGTTTTTTCCTCAAGGTATTACAGGTTAAAAATAGTGTTTTACTGTTTTTCTCAGAAAATCATTGTATAAATTCACAGGTTTAGGTGAAAGAGTAATAAGACTCACTGTTTCAGTACATTTTCTTTTTCATTGTTTTGCTTGATCATATTTTTGGAGTTAATTAGTGAAGGTATAGTGGTTGCAAAACAATATTCAGATCTCTTACACTTGTCAAAATGTGAATCAGTGTGTTTAACTGAAACTTAATGTAATTAATCAAAATAGAAACTTACAAATTTAAAATAGTTCTGCATTTATTTTAAAAACAATCAGTCTCATAATATTCAGCTTGGGGACCTTGGACAAAAAACAGAGCCATCCATCTTTTATGATAAGCCATTTTATTTGGATACTGTAATTTTTACTCATTCATTTTTGCAATTTATCCACTTCTGCTACATACTTGTGATTAGATTAAGGTCCTGGCTTTGACTGAGTCACTGGACTATGACCCAAATACTTTGTCCTGCTGGACGATTAATATTCTGCTAAATCACAGGTTTCCACCTTTGCAATTGCTGCATTCATATTGCCGACACTCTTCAGAATTGAGGCAGAGAAGCATCCCATAACTGGTATCAGAATTCACTTTATTGGCCAGGTACATTATAGTGTACTAGGAACTGGTCTTGATAGGATTGGTGCAATATACAAGGACAACACAAAGAGTTTGACAATAGCTTATCTGTATGAAGACCATGGGATTTTGGCTAGATGGTCCAAGAACTTCAGGCTTCTAGATGACAATATATTGTGACATGCCATGGAAAATTGCAGTCTTGCCACTCTTTTAAGCATTAGGATTGAGAACAGTGGCAGGAGGCATCACTTTGTTTCCCACCTGTTACTGTAGATGGAAGCTCAAGGTCTATGAAAGAGAAAAGAAGAACTAAGTTGATCATTTAAGGCAGGCAACTTAGAAAATGCTTGAGAGTTCTAGCTGTGTATATTTTAATTGATCAGGGATGCAAGAGCACAATAACCTTTTAGAAGATATTCTTGTCTGGTGCCCCTCCAACTTGTACTATATTACAAGTAGTTAGGAGCATAATGTATAAGTGGGTTTCAGATGGAGCTTACAACCAACTTAAGCCAAGGGTTCCATTAGTCTGGAGTTAGAAAGAAAATTTCAGATGAAAGTTGAAAGGAGGGAATGAGTGGCAGGTCTGTGAAAAAAGAATAAAATGGGAGACAAGAAGGAAGAGAGGTTAGTTTTTATATCAGATACCCAAACAACTTCAACTGGTTCCCTTCAATATGGAAGATCAGCGGTCTACTCCAAGCTTCTCTCAGATGTCTGTGTTTCACACCTATCTCTAAGTTAAAGCCCAAACACCCTGCTGAGAGAGCTTGTACCCTCAATGTCATTCTTTCAGTCATCAGTCAAAGGTAATAACCATAGGTCTCACTTAGTTCCTTAGGTCTCATAACTGTGCTTGGTCAATTCTATCCATCTATCACAGCGATTTTCAGCCGGTTTCCACAGATGTGCTACAAGTTTTTTTAAACAAATTAATTAAAGACTTCTTTAAAGAAATATGACACAAAAGAAGTCTACGAAGCAAATTTTATACTATTTTATATGGTTTATGTAATATTTTAATAGTATGCATATACTATATGTGATATATAAAGCAATAAATGTATAAATTTATGCATTTATAACCAGTTTGCATGTCTCAACTTGTGTATACTAAAAATTATGTCATATTATCAATTTATATTAACATTTATTTTGGACACCATATAACCAGTTTGCATGTCCCAACTTGTGTATACTAAAAATGATGTCATATTATCAATTTATGTTAACATTTATTTCAGTAATATACAAGTTATGTTTATGTTGCATGCGCACCACACTGTGTAATTATTCCAATGAATGCATCTTATTGTGAAGCACATCTAGTGTCCCTATTTATGATCTGAGGTTCCACACATGGGTGGCGTATCTTTTCCAGTACACTTGGATAAACATATTCTAGGAGGCTGAGGAGTGTGATCCCCAGATAGTAGGAGCACATCCTCCAGTCCCCCTTTTTTAAAAATGGCGACCACCAACTGGATCTGCCATTACAAAGGCACTGCTACCAACCACCATGCAGCATTGAAAAGGCACATCATCCATGGCAGCCCAACAACGTCCAGAGCTTCCAACATGTCTAGGTTAATCTCATCCTCCCCTGTTTCCTTACCCTTATGCAGTTACTTAACTATCTCAGTGATCTCCCTCAGGGAAAAGAGGATTAATCCCTCATAAGTTTCTTGTTCTGCCCCTTCCACAGAGGACATGTCCATTGGGTTCAGGAGCTCCTTGAAGTGTCCCTTCAACTGTTAGAGTACACCCTTAGTTCGGGTCAGCATTTCTCCACCCTTGTTGAAAACAGCCTGGGTGAAGTCCTGCCTTCTCCTTCTGATTTTCCTGACAGTTTGCCAGAACCTCTTTGCACTTGTTCCAAACTCCTCTCTCACCCAGGTTTTTGCTTCCCTTACCACCAGCCTTTTTGTTTCTTTTGGTTCCCCTCTGCTGGTTTGTAAGTCTCCCTTGCTAACCATACATGAAAGACCTCCTTCTTCAGCCTGATATCACATCACACCTCTGGTGTCCATCATTGGTTCCTTGGGTTGCCAACTTGAAAGGGCACCTATAGCTTTCAGGCTGCAGCTCTTGGCAGCTACTTCCACAATGGAGACTTTGAACAATGTCCATTTGGACTCTAAGCCCCAAGCCTATACTGTGATGTGGGAAAAGGTTTTTTAGAGGTGGGTGTTGAAAGACTTCTGGACAGGGACCTCCCCTAGACATTCCCAGTCCATCCTCACTACTTGCTTATGATATTCAGGTCTGTCCTTTTTCCTGCCCCATTTCAAGACTCGAAAAGTGTGTACACAACTTCCCATGCAAATGTCCGGATTTATAGAAGAAAACCTGATGGGGGAACATTTGTATATTTATAGGAACTCTGACCCATACATATGGAGGAAATGATGACAACCTTGATAAAGAAGGGAAATGCCGCCAAACCAGCTAAATGACGACTTGTATGCATTACTATAATATTATAATTATAATACATAACAATAATAGTTAAGTAAATATAATAATTCATATCACTGATGCGTTATTATGTTTGTTAATGTGACAAACATATTAAACCTCAAAAGTGTTGAATATGATGTCCAGACTGTATTTCAGGTCCCTTTTAAGATGACCAAAGCTGTGCATTTACACTGAACAACTTTTTTTACTTTTTCATCAGTTTATAAGGTACATATTGGCACTTCTCAAGGAACTGGCGGACAGGTCAGGAGTATCTCAGGCAAGCTTCAGTCCATCATGCCCACTGTGCTGAAAGACAGTAGCTGTAGGAGGCACTACATCCATTTTTCGTATGGCGTGGGTGTGCATAAGTAACATAATTTATTTTTGCCAAAATAAAGAGGCATTCTGCACCAGTATCTGGTTCTCCTAACATAATCTGATCACTTTGCTGCGCTCATATTGTAATTAGGGCCTCTAGCAAGAATTAAGCTGTTTTTTTTAACCGCAAGTGTTACAATCCATTAACACCGAAGTCATATGTGATGACAAGATGAGACTGACAAACATCACGTCTCTGTGGCCTTGTTCAATCCCTGATTCATTTATTTTGTGGCAAACTAGCTTAGGCAGACATGGCGGTGCTGTACATGGTAACTGGCTTGTTGTTAACTGGCTGAACCCTCAATGTTTCAAAATGATCTTACTATTCATTCTTTCAACAATCGTATTATTATATTTACCATACTAAGATGCTGGTACCTTATACCTTTATGCCTTTCTTGGACCCACAGATAACACAACGCATGATCTTGCAGGCTCAGTTGCAGAGCGCTGCCAGATGCTCAATGAATGTCTGCAGCATTGTGATTGCATATGTATGAGGTTGATTACAACTGAATGCACATTTACAGGGTAGTCGTGATTTATAAAGGTTAATTTACGTAGAAATGTGCATATGGCAGGTTTTATAAATCTGATATTTTTTTGTGTGTGTACACATTGTCCTGTTTTATGATGTGCTCATATTTTCATTCTCAAGTCTACACAAAGTTTTTTAAAGGATACCCCTAATGTCTCCATTATTACCCACGTAGACACTAAAGTCTCCAGCAGAACTATGGGGTCCTCAGCTGGGATACTTTCCAGGATCCTCTCCAGGCATTGTAAGAAAGCCTGGCACTCTGAGCTGCCATTCAGTGCATATGCACATATGACAGAGTTCTTCCCTTAGACACCTTCAGTCGTACTTAGACAGCCCTGCTACTCTCAGGGACAAACTACAACATGGCATTGACCAGGCAGGTACACAATAAGAAACCCAGTCCTTACCTTTCCCCATGGACAACTCGAGAATAAAGGAGCATCCAACCTCTTTCTAGAGGTTTGGATCTAGAACAAAGTAAGTGGGTGGATGTGAGTCAAACTATACCTAGTTGATAGTGCTCTGCCTCAACCACCAACTCTGGCTCTCTCCTTTCAAGAAGGATGATGTTCAACATTTCAAGAGTCACATCGCACTCGGCCCTCACTCCTCCTGTGCCTGACCGAACTCCATGGCAGGCCAGGATGCCAGGCAGAGCCAGAAAATATCTCAAAATGTGTAGTTAAGGACATAAACAAACATAAAATAGAGTTGGGGTCTCACCAGAGAAACCTCGTTTAAGTGAAAAAAATCCTAGAACAATCATGGAATCTTCGACTTTGATGCAGAGTTGCTTGGTTTGCAGCGCTGGCTCATAAATGAACTCTGATTTTTTGCTGCATGACCCTTTTATTCAGAATGAGTGGAAAGCAAATTAGTCACTGTGCAGCACCCTTTTCCTTCTCTATGTATCCTCTCAGGATAGTCCCCTTTGGGCACTCACTAGCCTTTTAGAGCTGACAACTGTTTTTGAGAAATGTACCTTTAAATTATCATTGCCATAAAGTACTGTTCACTTTTTTAGTCCCTTATAAGCCAGGACCCCAAACATATCCTTTTTACAGAACCCCACCTAACAATATTATTCTTTATCTATTACATATCTTATTGTTTATGGAGATGACTGAGAAAAATGGTTAATCTCATATTTTTATGAAGAACGGAGATAACAAAATTCCTGATTCAATATTTGTCAGTGGGAACCATGTCTATACAACAGAAAACAATATGACGATAGATAGATAGATAGATAGATAGATAGATAGATAGATAGATAGATAGATAGATAGATAGATAGATAGATAGATACTTTATTAATCCCAAGGGGAAATTCATATAATCCAGCAGCATCAACAATATTAAATTAAAGAGTAATAAAAATGCATGTAAAAACAGACAATAACTTTGAATAATGTTAGCATTTACTCCCCTGGGTGGAATTGAAGAGTCGCATAGTGTAGGGGAGGAACGATCTCCTCAGTCTGTCAGTGGAGCAGGACAGTGACAAAAGTCTTTTACTGAAGCTACTCCTCTGCCTGGAGATGACACTGTGAAGTGGATGCAGTGGATTCTTCATGATTGACAGGAGTTTGCTTAGTGCCCGTCGCTCTGCTATAGATGTTAAACTGTCCAGCTTTATTCCTACAATAGAGCCTGCCTTCTTAACAAGTTTGTCCAGGCGTGAGACTTCCTTCTTCTTTAGAACAGGGCACTCGCCACAACCGTCTGGTAGAACATTTGCAGCATCTTATTGCAGATGTTGAAGGATGCCAACCTTCTAAGAAAGTATAGTCGGCTCTGACCTTTCTTACACAGAGCATCAGTATTGGCAGTCCAGTCCAATTTGTCATCCAGCTGCACTCCCAGGTATTTATAGGTCTGTACCCTCTGCACACAGTCTCCTCTGATGATCACGGGGTCCATGAGGGGCCTGGGCCTCCTAAAATCCACTCCCAGTTCCTTGGTCTTGCTGGTGTTCAGGTGTAAGTGGTTTGAGTCACACTATTTAACAAAGTCTTTGATTAGCTTCCTGTACTCCTCCTCCTGCCCACTCCTGATGCAGCCCACAATAGCAGTATCATCAGTGAACTTTTGCACGTGGCAGGACTCCGAATCATATTGGAAGTCTGATGTATATAGGCTGAACAGGACCGGAGAAAGTAAAGTCCCCTAAGGCACTCCTGTGTTGCTGACCACAATGTCAGACCTGCAGTTCCCAAGACGCACATACTGAGGTCTGTCTGTAAGATAGTCCACGATCCATGCCACCAGGTGTGAGTCTACTCCCATCTCAGTCAACTTGTCCCTAAGGAGCAGAGGTTGAATGGTGTTGAAGGCGCTAGAGAAATCCAAAAACATAATTCTCACAGCACCACTGCCTCTGTCCAGGTGGGAGAGGGATAGGTGTAGCATATAGATGATGGCATCTTCCGCTCCCACCTTCTCCTGGTATGCGAACTGCAGATGGTTGAGGGCGTGGTGGACCTGTGGTCTCAGGTGTTGAAGCAGCAGCCGCTCCATGGTCTTCATCACATGTGACGTCAGAGCAACAGGTCGGAAGTCATTCAGCTCACTAGGACGTGATACCTTTGGGACTGGGGTGATACAAGACGTTTTCCAAAGCCTCGGGACTCTCCCTTGTTCCAGGCTCAGGTTGAAGATGTGCTGTAGAGGACTCCCCAGTTCCAACGCACAGGCCTTCAGCAGTCGTGGCGATACACCATCTGGACCTGATGCTTTGCTGGCACGAAGTCTTCTCAGCTCTCTGCTCACCTGTGCTGCTGTAATTGTGGTTGGGGATGTCTCACCTATGCTGGTATCAGCAGAAGGATGATTGGAGGATGAAGTACTCCATGAAAATGAAGATGTCCATGAAAAAATTCTGAAGTCACTTCTGCCAAATAATCTGTGAGTTTGATATCCAGACCTAATATCCAAACGTGTATTTGGCTAAAATATTGTTTTATAAACCTTATGCACAAAGGGAGTGAGTTAAAAAGGATTTGAGTTGTTGAATTAAAGATTAGCCTCTCACCCCAAGCCACAAATTCAGTACTTTTGGATTGTTCATCTGCTGCTTGTGAAAGTGCAGCATTCTGTTTGTTGAAGCATCTCAGATAATGCACAAATACAAGACATCTGACAAATACATCCATCTGATAATGTTTTCATGCTCCTTTCATTAATCCCGGACTGAAACGTTTCTCAGACCTTGCCCTGCAATATTTATATCACATGAAGTGGTATGGTAGCAAGTGAATGAGCTGTTACTGGGTAGGACAATGAATGGGGCTTCAATTCAAAAGCTGGTTCCTGGTTCAACATGTGGCACTTCTGTTTACTAGGGGATTTTTGGGAATGGTTGATTTAACAGTATTTTGGCAAGATATATTTTGCACATTGTGAGCATGGAACTGAATACTTAATATGTGTGTAAGAGCTAATCTTAGAAAGTTAAAGTTTTGAGTTAAACTCATATTAATGTTTGCTTAATTTGAATATAATATAAACTTCTTCCATAGTCATAGACAATGGTATAGTCTTTTCCCCCTATAAGTTAGTAAGAGATAGAACTTTCTCACTATAACTGAGAAACAGTGTGATAATTGAGTCAGTTGTTGTTTAGAACAGGTCCCAGTAAACAGGGACTTGAAAGACACATTTTCAACTTAGAAATGGAGTAGGCATGCAGTTTTCTGACCCTCTAGAAAAGGTTCAGAAATGTCATTTAGAAATGGTTCAGAAACGTTATCATTTTAAAATGGTTCAGAAATGTTTTTTGAAGTGATTTGTAATGATTTGAAATGTAAGAAGACTTAAACTTTGAACGGAACTTTTCTTAACAAGAACTTTTTTTCTTTTTTTTATTTTTTTGCTATTTTAATTTTCTTTTTTGTGTGAACTGTTTTACTTTGAATTTTAACTACAACTTTTAAAAAGCGAACATATTTTGTCTTAGGAATCATTTCGCCACGTCAGGCTTTTGTTGAATTCCATTTTTTAAGTTAGAGCTGCTGAACTTTAGTAATTTTGGAAAAAAACACAGCTACAATGTAAATTATACAAAATGAGCATGGACTTTTGACATGGTTTGCTGTTGTTCAGCTTTGACCCCCATTAGCACCTATTTTATCAGGAATTTTGTTATCATCATTTATGACAAAAATATTAGATTAAACATTAACTACAAAACAACACAGGGTAAGAAACCATTAGACAGATTTTCATGTTTTGGTGGAAATTCCTTTAAGTAGATGGAATATCCTGAGCATCTGGAGCCCCATTCACAAAATTGACAGTCCTGCTTCCAAATATTTTAGGGGAGGATTTTAAATACTTACTCTGGCCTGAGTCAGATATGGGAAGGAAGGTACACCCTGGTTGAGCTCACCATCTTCCATACAACATCCTGAAAGTTTATACAGTACATACATATTATGGACCTGAAACAAACTATTAAGGATGGGCATTCTCTTACATTGGATGGAAAGTTCACCTTACAGGTAACAACTAGAATCTAGGTTTGTTTGGAGCAAATAATGGGCAATGAATTTTATCTGTGAATGTATTTTATTTTTCTTTTAGTAATACTAAATTGTTAAAATATCAATGAGTAACAGCTCTGTTTGAAATTACGGTTTGCGGAACTGTAGAAGCTTGAAGGAACTGGCAGGTTGACATGGTCATCTACTGTTTAAAACTCATTTGCACTAGCACTATAAGATACTGTAAAATGAAGCACTGCATGTATAAATAAAACAAGAGTAAAATTAGCAAGACAGCTATTCAAATAGGTAAGCATAAAAAAAACCTTTTACAGTTGATGTAAGCAGATAACAACATCCCAAAGGGATATGATAAAGGAAGCTGTCTGCAGTCTATGGATACAGATTAAAACCTGTAATTTCAGCTCAGTATGCTGCTGCCTACGTTATCGCAGTATTGCTTACCTTGCTCAAGAACTGCAGAGACACAGTATAACTTCACTATTGCTGGTTTGATTCTATACACTTGTGTGACAGCCTCATATATAATTATACCCTGTAGCATGTAATTTGGACATATGACACAATTTCTTCAGAGATAAGCTCACTAAAATGTGTTTGTAATAAAAGGGTTATGTCAGTCTTTTACAGCCTTAATAGTTTAACTGTGGCAGGCAAATATCATTCTGAAATTACAGGGAAATGTGGACTGTGAATAAAAAGTGCCAGAGTCATATTGATTAGACCTCAGATAACAAATTTAACTTATTTAATTTTTCAGCCAGTATGATAACAAGAAAAATATTCAAATATTAATCAGAAAAAAAGAAACAGAGTAAAACAGGATTGATTTAAGCTATTTGAACTCTCATGTGCAAGTGGCTTTTATTGCCTGCCTTCAGTTTGTCGTATGTGGTGACTTTTTTTTAGTACATTTCACTAAACATTGATGGTAATTTCTGTCTTCTTTTTGTATACCACCACTGCACAAAAGTCTTCAAATAATCTGTGTCTTTTCGTGAAACTTTTTTGAAAAGTTTCTTAACTTTTATCGCCCGTGATATACAGTATAAGGGAGTGTTTTGGGTTTGTATATTTGCACCAAATAAAATTAAAGAGATAATAAGAGGGATTCCTTCGATCAAGTCTGTTTTGTATGTTTTGTTGTCTTCCACCTTGTTGTTCATGTTTATCTTGCTGTTATAAGACCGCATATTGCTGCTAAAGTTGCTAGAAGCAGTGATATTAGCCTTTTCATGACAATCTGCAAGGTCAGTCTCATTTGTTTCAACTGTGGTATACTGTATATGGCTTCATAATTTCATCATGTAAGTTTTTTTTATTAAGCATACAGCTTACAGAGCCTTTTGCTTCTCTTTTTTAATATTTCCTTCCACCACACCATTGAAAGATCATCCATTTGCACTTTTTCTCTTTAGCGGCAGTGTAACACCACAAATGTACACTCTCATAAATGTGATCTATTAGAAATCTGCTCTGATCGTGGTCCTACTCGCTGTGACATGAGTGACAGAAGCAAAGCAAGTCCAAAATAAGCAAGTGCCAACTGTGCCAACCCTGTTTAATACTGAAAAAAAGCAAGCTAAATCAATAGGTACATTGGGTGCTCTGACACAAATGTTTTGCAGGCAGTCATCTCAAGCTTCACCCTGTAAGGACATTTGAGGAACAAAATAGTCAGGCTTTCGGGGAACTCCAATCTTTAGAGAGCTGAAGTCCAAAATGCAAGGCAACCTTTTGAGGACGTCTGTAGTTAATGTGTCTGGACTGGAAGGGGCAGATTTCTCCTGCTCAGTTGCCCTTATCATTCATCTTCTTATCACTGTGAGGGAAAAAGGAGACATGATTGTTAGCAACAGTGCCCCTCAAGGGAGCCCGAAATGTGATCCTCTGACACTTTTGTGTGACACAATTCATACTTTTTTTCAAACTTTTTTATTTGTTTTAAGTTTGATTAGATAGGTGTATAATCGCAAACATCAAAGTGGAGTAAGGATAGGTCTTGGATAGTGGGTTTCAGTGATTGCCTGTCAGTGAAAATTTGGACTTACTATTGGCCCTTATTTTTGCAAATGTTAAAGCCCTTTCTGAACTATGCCCCAGTAGATGGTAGACATGGCCATGCATACGTATGAGTTTGTGTGTTTATCACTTACCTTTCAAATAAGAATAATGAAAAATAGGAGTGGTCTAAAAGATGATTGGTAGTGTTGGTCCTCCATTGCAGAGGAATTGGAGATTTTGTAAACAAATATTGTACTTGTTTAGTACACCTCAAAGTTAGAGTAAGTCTCGCCATTTCTGTGTATATATACAGTATATATATAGTGTATACAGTAGACCCCACTAAGTCGTGGTTCAGAGTTCACGGCCTGAGTCATTCGCGGATTTTTTCTTAGAACCTAACTAATAATTGTTAGCGGAAACCGCAAATTTCCTCGGCAATTTTTATGGCTTTTATCGTGGCAATACTGCAATGTAGAGAGACCAGGAAGCAACTGTATTGAAAAACGCAGCTTGGGATGCTGAAAGTAGCCAAAAGAATTTGAAACTGCAACCCCCAGCAGTCCCTGCAGTGGCTCTGATTGGTCTTCTACTGAGGATGCTGGGGCTGTTGGGGTTAAAGGATGTCAGCATGGCTTTTAAAAAGGGGGCCGGTGACCAAATTTGTGTTGTAACACAAATTTGTGTTAAAAGTTCCTGTCTGCCTGCCTTCTGTTGGGTTACCTGTACTTATTTGTTTTGTCCTGGATCGTTTCGTGCGTCTGGATTGTCTGCCATCTGCCTGTGTACATGAGGACTGTAAGTGGATTCATGGTCATCCTGCAAAGAAAGGAGTGCTCCTGAACCTGTCCACCTGTCTTCACCATTTCAGGAATTAACAGTAGGACTACCTTTACATTCCCATTCAACGTGTGGATCTCTGGACTATCTATTTTCATCATTACATTTCATTCGTTGCCATTTTTCATAAACGTTTTCATGATTTACTCTGTGTGTTTTGTTTGTGCTTTGTTGTAGTTAATGTGTAATCGCCGTAAGGGGAACAGGGGTGGTACAGTTGTTTTCATTTATTTCATTTGTGTTCATTACATCCTTTATTTGCTGTTTGATTACCGGTTTGCTTTGTTTTTGTCTCTTTGAGTGCATGCAGGTCCAGCCAAGGCTGGGTGCGTCCCTGGAATCTCCACCATAAAAATAAATAAATCTCTGTCTTCTCGACGGTGTGAATCTTAGCTGCACCGGACCAGTAAAGCGTTATTCATTTATCCTTGCTGCTGACTGACTGTAATGCATCCCCAGCTGAGTGTTTTTCAAAAAAACCCTCTTAAAAAACGCTGATAGACTACCTTCACATTGCTCCCTTACTTGCTGAGCTTACCTGTGGCTGCTGTGTCGCATGATATGCTTCTCACGCAATGCTACACAAACTTAAAAGCCTGAACAGCACATGTCCTTTTTGGTTGATTGCTTTGTTTCTCTCTCCTCCCCCAGACATCCTTTGCTCCTGTTGCGGGTCCTGCTCCCGTTGTGCTTCCCTATGATGTTTGCCTATTCTTTTAATCGATAACTAACTGCATACTGAGCTTGTTTTACTTCTGAAAGAGACATATTTGTTTGAAGTGTTTGAATAAAGTTCCAGTCTCTACAATCTTCTGTGATTCTGTGCAATTCTGTGACCCAAGCGTGACACCATGCAGCACTGCAGCCTGACTGTCTCTGGGATTGAGCTGCTGCACTATAGCCTGCTAGCATCAGCGCTTACCTCTGTGTGCTTGCGTGCAGCCAGTTCAAGTGCAGTTGGCTTGGTGATTTCATCCATGGCGTCAGTTACACTTTGTACAAATTGTTCCAGTAGTTTTTTAAATAGTTTTTACAGTTCATTAGCAGTGTGTACAATGATCAGTGTTGCAGTAATTGTGTGTAAGTAAGTATGTGGCAATTTAAGAGTTAAAGCTCCAAGATGCCGCCAAAAGACCCTGCTCCTTCTAAGGATTCTGGCAATGAAAACGCACTTGCATGAATTACAGTACATATAGCAGTAACATCGGTATTTTATATTCTAGCACTGCGAGAGACATAGCAGTACAGTACTGTGCAGTATACAGGTTTACCTTTACATTCTTTTTTTTAGGTAATGTATTAAGCTGAGTTTGAAATTAAATTAAAGTGTTTTAGGGGCATATTTAGGGTTAAAACTATAAAAATAGGCATTTTTTTTAACCACATCAAAAATTTGTGTTTTTTTCACAATTCGGGGTTGCTCTAGGAACATAACCTCCGTGAGTTTTGGGGGTATACTGTATACCTATTTCTTATTTTGGTGTTCATAAATCTATTTCTGGTACTTTTCTATCCCACATTAACATTTAGAGTTACATTAGTATAAGTTCATCTTATCTTAACGGGCTCAAATTTGGTGTCCAGTATGATGTCCATGTCTAGTAAAATATTAATGTCTCCTCCCTCCCAGCGTAGCACACATGTTTACAGAGTTTATTGTGATTTGCTGCTTAACCAAACACTTATTTGTGTTTAACAATGTCTAATAACACAAAAATATACAGTATCTTTAAATAACATCGGTAGAGCAATTGGAGGAAGTGTCTATCACTCCTTGGTTATGGAATATAACTGGTTTTCATTGCTACTAAGCACTAAATTAGTGTATATGGCTTATAGGTACAAATGATTACATAAAGCATAATATTTAGCATCCTATTTCTTGCATAAGATGCTGTAATATTTGCATGTTCAGCTTTCCCTTTTTGTCAATACATTGCCAAACTGAGCTTTTTGAGTCTTTGCTTTTTTTTTTATTTGTTTAAATGTAGTACTGCTGTATTACTCCTGTCCCTTATACCATATTCATATGGAAGGTTTGCAAGTTGTCAAATTTATTTTTTCTTTCATGTGAACTCTAGAGGTGGGTGCTATCTATGTCACTGGAGATTTGCAATGCAAATATTATCTAGCGAGCAACATTTGTAAAGTACTATACATCATTAACATTGATTTATTCCTTCATGTCATTATGTTTTGCAGAAATAACTGTGATGAGCTATGCCATGTATCAAAATCAGCAGTATGCACAATTACTGTTATTTCATACTGTCGGATAGCATTGCAAATTATACTTCATTCAGATTTTGTATTAACCTGCATGTTTCAAACAGGAAATGCACCCATTTATTTACATTGTTTCGTGCTTTGCAGAAAATACAGGGTGGAAAAAACAAAACTCATTTTATGCATCTAAAAAATATCAAGTTGATATCTGAAAGGCTCCATCTCTGTATAAATCCCCATATAAATGATTTGTTGATAATGTTTGTTTATTGGCAATAACATCTGTACAAGACTTCCCTTTGCTGTTGTTAGCCACTATATTAATTTCCTTATTAAATTAATCACCTTCTATAACAACATTTGTCTCTGAGAGTATTTTTTATACTTACCCTTCTTTAGTTTCTCAGTTCTGCCTACCATACCATGTCATTAGAGCATAAAAAATCACACACCAGGGATGCTCAGGTTTTATAGGGCTGATACCTATCACAGATTCCATGTTACTTGATAAAGTTTACCAACTTAGTTTACATGATCCTGGAGAACTTGATACCTCTTGCAGATGCACACTGAAAAATTGGTTAAATAAATGTGTACATATCATGAGTTTGACAATGCATTGGCCTCATTATTAAATGTTTTTATGCAAAAGTGTACAAATAAAAATAATCGACTCCATTGCTCCAGTCTAGTAACAGATTTGTGTCCATGCAGATGTTATTCATTACACACATTAAATCAAGTTTATAACTTTTTTGCTTTGCATGGTTTGCTTAAGGGTGCCCCAAATTTTTATCTTTATCTGTGTTCTGCTCTTCATTTACTATATATATATATATATATATATATATATATATATATATATATAGTGACAGATAGGGGGCGCTATCGCTCCCTTGAACCCCTGTCCAATATGCCAGACACGAGATAAAAGTCCAAATGTTGACTTTATTAACACAGCACAATGCACAAAGCACCCTCTCCTCCACAATACTCATTAAATCACTCACAAATACTACAATAAACAATCCTCAACTCCCAGACGCATTGCCCTCCTACCACCCAGATCAGCTCGCCGTCTGGAAGCTGCCACAGTCCTTTTATATTCCCTGACCCGGAAGTGTTCCAATCCCCAGTCCATGTGATCTCCTATCACTTCCGGGTCAGATAACAAGTCCCTTTCTTCACCCCGGAAGCACGTCATTCCCCTTGTCCATTTGACTTGGACGTACTTCCGGGGCGTAAGGCAAATAACCACTGTTTCTCCCTGCAGCGTCTCCTAGTGGCCCCCATGGTATCCAGCAGGGCTGTGTATAAAAACTCCAATGTCCAGGATTCCCTGCTGGCATTCGGGGAACCTCCATGCTGCAGGGAGGGCTCCACCTGGCGACTTGGAGGTATTGGCCAGGATGAACGGCCGGCCATACACCACTATATATATATATATATATATATATATATACATACACAAGGAAGAGATATTGTCATGTTGGCGCCGGAAGTGACGTCATTGAGTTGGTGTTGGACTCTTGGAAGCAGTGAGTTATTGTTTTCTTTCTTTGGTTCTGTTGGTAGAGAGAGAGATATGTTAGTGCCATGATTCACCCCTTTGTCCCTTGCGGTTTCACTCACCTTAGGGCTTGTTGGCCGTCTCCTAAACACTCGTGTGTGATGCAGTTTAATTCCCGAAATGGCTGTGTGGTGTCACCTATGCTACTGAAACATTGGAGCGGTTCAAAGTGGCGTATGTTGTGGATGCAATGAAAAATATATAAGAGTCTTCAAGTGTCATAAGAAGTTCAAGTTTCTGCAGTTCCCAAATTGGATCATCCACTGACTCAGCTCCCGGCTCTTCCAAAAAATAAAAACTGCCATGAAAGAATCAAGATTTTTAGACATTTGTGACATGCAGCGTAACGTGGCAAAGAAACTTACGGGTATTCCAAAAACAGAGTGGCAGGTGTGTTTCTAGTCTAACTAAATGCATAGCTGCAGAAGGAGCTTA
>JANRMT010062791.1:18534913-18559043 GCA_026402145.1 Polypterus bichir lapradei
ATAGATAGATAGATAGATAGATAGATAGATAGATAGATAGATAGATACTTTATTAATCCCAAGACCCTGAGTGAGAGGGGGCGCTTTATCTAACAGTATCCTCTTCTTTTTCTATAGCCCAGGGAAAATGCCAAGTTGTAATGTCCATAGAAAGCCCCACCCCTGCCATTCACCTTGCCATTAATAGTCCGATAAGGCCTGCAAAGCAAAGAAAAATGAAAGTTCTGTTGGCTGATTTAGAATTAATGTCTTTTCTCTTGTGTCTTGTTCACCCATTTTGTTTTCCAATTTTGTTGGTGTTTCCAATTAAACAGGGATTTACTGGGATGGTACCCAAGCATTTGTCTCTGCTCCTGACTGCCTCCTTGTCAGTCACACCATGTACTGAAGAACAATTTAAAACGTACAAATTATACAGTAGGTCACACTCTTCAAAGAATGGGCAGCCAGGGAGCCGCATGGACAAAGAGAACATGGAGCACTGTCCTAGTACAGTGAGCATCAGCACCATCACTATCAAGCACTATCAAGACCATCCATGAAATGTAAATGTTGGCATGACATGGCAAGTGTTCCTCATGTGTAAGCCATTTTGGCACACTCTCCCTCTAGCTAGCTACCTGGATCTTCGTCTGAGGCTTTCAAATGAGGTTTCAACAGATTGCCTTCTGTTCACCTCTCTTCTTGCCATGTGCATATCTGCCTCTTTGAGCTACATCTTTCCTATTAAAAAGTTTAAAAAGTTATATAAAGGAAAACACAATAACATGAGATAATAGTAGTTAAAACAAATGAATTCTTTAAAAATTATCCATAGCTTCTTTTATTGCAACATGTTATCCTTCTAGCTCTTTTCACCACAGCAACATTTGTATTACACTAAGCCATATGTCAGGTTTTTTAGTCAAATTGATGTTGTGTTTATTAATTTAATTAGTTTTTTGTGTGTGTGTGTGTGTTGTTTTTTTAATGGTATAACATGTCAGGTGTGCAAAGTAGTGGGTATGCAGATGATGCCTTGCATGGGGACCCCTGACCACTAGGGTGCACCTAAGAACATCAAAAAGTACAATTTTTCACACAATACTAGTGATAAGAGCTGTCATTTTAGTTTACAGGCACTGAATGGCCTGATTTGTACATGTACATTAATTTAAAAAATGTTACGTAGGGGCCAAGAAAAGAAAGGTAAAAACCAAGACGGCATGGAGACAATGAAAACAGCTATACCCAAAAGGATTTGTCAACATAAAGCTGATCATCACAGCAGCAATACGGACAAGAGGTTGGTGAGTGAGGGCATCAACAGCATGGTTTTACTGTCGGGATCCCCAAGCTGTACACTACCACTGAACCAGCTTAAGTCAAACAAGAGTACATTTCTAATCTGGACCCTGGTGGTGAATAACCTGCCATTAATGAAGTAGTGGAAACTGAGCAGAACATAGGGACTATTACCATTGTACTTGATCTTCCTGGTCACCCTCCACCAAATAGTTTAAATCGATTCATTTGACGCTTATCCAAGTCTCAAGTGTATTTTCTTTTTGTTGGATTTTTTTTTAAATATTAGTTTGTAAATATTGATTTTGTTTTCTTTATTGTGTTAAATGTATTGAATACAGCCTGGTTATTATTTAGTTTGTATTGAGTCCTTGAAATATTGCTCATTTTTCCAATATGTTGAGTGTATTGGTGTGGAAATATCTGATGCTTCAGCAGGGAACCCTCCAGTACTTTTTAAGAAGGAGCAACTCATTTATTGGCCATTTCGGTATTGATATTATCTCCTTTTCTTTGCCTTATGATTTTGCATTTGTATTTAGATTCCCTGGTTATTACCCTATGGCTTTCATTTCAAGGTAGGGGAGAGTGGGGTAAGTTAAGCCATTTTTTACTTAGGCTGTCCTGTAGGCAAGGGAAAGTGATATGTAAATAAAACCAAAATGTCTACGTCTTTTTCAGGATGTTTCCCGTCAGTGGAAATGCTAAGAATGCATACATGACATATGAAAAAGAAAATGTGACCTCTTGAAAAAAAGTGGTCTTGTGGCTCAACTTGCCCCAGCTTAGGGGTAAGTTGAGCCAAGCCAGGGGGTAAATTGAGCCACCTGTGTGTAAACTGACCAATATACTTTTTCCAGTTTAAACCTGATTGTCATTTTGAATTATCCTGAAGGAAACTTTAAACTATATATAAATAAGTCAAATGCAAGTGTACTGTTCAAAATATTTTAATAAAAATGATAATATAACAATTGGACACTATCAACAGTGTAGAACAACTGTAACAAACTCACAAAAAAGAATAGGCCTACTGTGGTTTTCCTTAACTATCTACTCCACATTCCACCCCTCAAGGTTGCAGGGAAATATGAATTGCTGCTCTCGCCGTGCAGTTCCTCCAGCCTTTTGAGGTTGAGGCAGCTTCTTTACCACTTCACTTTGCCGGAAAACTGCCACGTCATCCTCCTTGAAAGCAAAAGTTGGTTTCCCTTTAGCTCATCCCAAAGATGTTGCTTCAGGCATTCGGCAGGAGAGATGGTGGCGTGCCTTAAAGTTGTTAAACCAATCTCGACCTAAAAAAATAGAATTCATTCTACCAAGATACCGTAATATTCTACATGACAAATGAGTTAGCATCAGTTGACCTATATCTGCTCTCTTAACACCCTACCTGCACAACGATTCTCTTCCCAGTTCTTGGGGAAAGGGATCTTGTTTCTGTCTGGTAATTCAAATGCTAATTCACAGCATTTGTTTTGACACAGGCCATGGAACTGGTCAGCAAGTTGTTTAATGTGGTCTGCAAGGTCCTTCTCCATCTCCACTGTGAAGACTCTCTTTGCCTGGGCTGTTCCACTGTACCCTACTGTTTTCACTTCTTTTTCCTCATTCTTTTGTATGAATCTGCGTAGTGTTGACCTGTCAATCTTTCTCTCTTTTGCTGCTGCTCTTATGGATTTTCCTGCCTTGACTTCAGCAGCTGCTCTCTCCATCTCTTCAAGGGGTGTTGAACCCTAGTCTGTCTTTCTGCTATATTTTCTTGGCATGCTTACTTTTCTACAAGTAAAATATTAGGGGGAAAACAGCTATGTAATACCACAATAAAATACTTTTTGACATTTTAAACATAATATTACTTGAGCTTCAAGGTGGGGTAAGTTGAGCCAGTGGTTCAACTTACCCCAAGGCATCTGGCTCACTTTACCCCACAGCCACCACTTTGGAAAAAATTACCTAGCTTAGCAATTCAAGCTAACCTTTAACTAAATGGTTCACATGGTTTAATATGCTAGTAAATCATCAACATGTATGGTATTAATTTTTAGGCCTGGATAAATTAGCTTTCATGTTACAGTCAAAATAACTGAAATGCAAAAAATTTACTTTGACAAGGCAAAAACAGGTTTTTGTGAATAGAGCATACTTACCACACTACCACAAGCTTCTTTCAATCACAGGGGCAGCAAAATGGAGGGTGCGTTCAAAATTTATGGTCACATGACAACAAATCTGCACTATTGCCTAGATACAGGGGGTGGGTCAACTTACCCACTGACTCAACTTACCCCACTCTCCCTACTGTGTGTGTGGGTCTTGTTTGGATTCTTACTCACTTCGTTTGCTTTCTTTTGTAAAATGTTTGAATTTTTGAATACATTTTATCTATCAAAGGAAAAGATTTTTACGGTTTTAGGCCCTTGCCACACATCTGAGTCTGTGCAGACCAACCGCCTGTTTCTTGAGTTTGGGTATAAGGCAATTATTTTTTTATTGTAGGCCTCATTCTAAACCCTGGAGTAGATTTTGGAGGCCAAGCCCCATCCTGCAGATTACAAGACGTAGGCAGACATTTACTTTGTCCAGAGGCAGATGAGAGAGAGGCAAGTAACTATGGCCGTATTAGCTCAATCTTTAAGCATGCTTTAAATACTATTAAGAGCTTTAGTATGATCTGCTGCCTGCTTTGTTCAGTTTCCCCAGTCACCATAAAGACTTTAGATAACCTACTGCAAAATTCAGTTTCATTTGAAAGAGTATAGCATTTATTTGCCTAACTAATTAGTAACACTATTGTAATCAGCATCTCCCCCAGCCATCTAATTTTCCACCGGTTTCTCTTTTTCCTTCTTGCGACAACCATCTTTAAAACTTTCAGTAATGCAATCTAATGCAAACTAATCCCCTGTCTCCTCACAGCTGCAATCAATGAGGCATGTGTAGAAGAAGAACACACAGTACTTGTAAATGCCTCTCTCAAAAGAACACAGCAGCATTATGGCTTTATAAAGCTTAAAAGAAACCTGATTCTAAAAGAATGCATTTTTTAGCTTTTACAATTAAGAGTAATACAAGTGCTGCTAATTTGGTATATTTTTTCTCATATTGTATCAACATTTATATACTTTACTATTATCATATTGTGCTAAATTATATATACAGTACACCCAGAAAGTATTCACAGTGCATCACTTTTCCACATTTTGTTATGTTACAGCCTTATTCCAAAATGGATTAAATTCATTTTTTTCCTCAGAATTCTACACACAACACTCCATAATGACAATGTGAAAAATGTTTACTTGAGGTTTTTGCAAATTTATTAAAAATAAAAAAAAATGAGAAAGCACATGTACATAAGTATTCACAGCCTTTGCTCAATACTTTGTCGATGCACCTTTGGCAGCAATTACAGCCTCAAGTCTTTTTGAGAGGACACTTACCTATATAACTTAACCTTACCCAACCCCCACAACTTGTACCCCATTTTAGTCAATAAACTTTATTAACACAAACTCACATTCGGATATTCCTTTTTTTTTTTTCGTTTTAAACCTAGCCCAGGTTACACTTAGTTAACTTATTGTATATCTGGATTTACAATCCTCTGCTCTGTATTTTAATGATTCTTTGAATTATCTGCATTGGGACTGTAATAAGCATAAGTTTAATATGACACTGTACTCTGTGCAAATATATCTTATAAATCTGCCTTTTTCTACTCACATGCACAGTTGGCACAGAGCCAGATTTAGCACAGGGGTTCACCATATAGAACTACCAAGCAAGCAGTATGACATGAGACAGATTGTAACAAATGGAAAAGCGTGCAGTCAGACTGAGGACTGTTGTATACTATTTTTGTCTGTCAGAGTCAGCATGAAACTGTATCCTCTTTTGCCTTGTTTGGAATTGCATGATTTACCTAAGTGGGGGACTGCACTAGAAGAAAGAGTATAAAGCCTTGGAACATTGCCCGGCACATCTTTGAAGCCTATGGACGGATGGGTGATAACGTTATTCGATCCTGAAAATCCTTCCACTGTAGTGGCGAAAATGGCAGACTCTACATGTCAGGCCCCCACTCCTGAACTGGGTTTTTGCCATTGGCTTCCTTCGTCTGTTATGCAGCGTAAGCCATCATTAAACAGGGGTAGGGGTATCGCCTTTTATTATATGTATTGTAATAAATAAGAATCTTCCACAACAAGAAAAAGAGTTGGGGACTGTCCGTCTGAAGTGACGTTTGGAAGCCTTCTTGGGAACCCGGAAGTGTAGAAGGTGAATTATTTTTATTCTTTTTGTTTGACAAAAGAGAGAGAGAGGCATTAGTACCGCATATCAACCCCTTGTCTCACGATATTTCACTCACCTTAGGGCTTGTTGACTGCCTCCTAAGCGCACATGTGTGACACTATATAGTTTCAAGTTATGTCACACGCCGTAATTACAAAAGAACTCATTCCAAGGGAACTAACGTTCTCTGCTGCATACAGGGACTAGTTTGCCTTGGATTGCCTTTGGTGTTACAAGCAACTCCTTTTTTGCCTTTGTGCTCCTACAGAGCTTCATTCTTGTTATAAGCAGTTTTGTTAAGAATAAATCTTTTTATCTTTTTAACACTCTGTGTTTGCTGTATTACTAGCTGGGGTTTGATGATCATATCCCCATCTAGTGGACATTTTTGTAAGTGTTTTTGAGACTACAAGCTACAAACATGTGCCCTGTACAAACCTTAGAGCAGTTCAACCATGGGAGTGGACTAGTCATGCCAAGGATAAACCAGGGCGATGGAGAGAGGGACACACACAGACAAGATGGTACAAAATAGATAGTTTTCTGTTAAAAAAAAGGTGATATCAATAAATCTAAATATCAAAAGTTGAAGAAAATGAATCAAGTGTATGAATAAATATGATGAAATAAAACGAAAAATATTCCAAAAAAAACACAAAAACTCTGTGACTGTTGTTCTATTCACTTCAGCCTTGTCCAGGCTGCTTGAAGGGACATCATGGACGTTCAGAGTCAAAAACAAAACCAAATCCTTTCCCTTTTCCCTTTCCCTAGGTTACTCAAGGGAACTATGGATTCTTCTAAAAAAAAAAAAAAACTAAATCAAAATTAAACCAATGTCCTGGTTCACTACATTGTTTCCACTTCTCAGTTCTGTAAGGGATAATAAAAGTATGTACACCCCTTCCTATCCTTACTTAGACTGCTCAGGATTTCTGAGGTGCACCACGCTCTAACAACTATTTTCTTAAAAAGGAAGATTTCCTCTGATGCTCATGTTTCCCTTCTTATACGCCCTTGAGATCCCTTCCACCAGCCCCGATAGACGCCTCACCCAACTCTCTCCAATTACCTAATGTGACTCCACGTATGTTGCTGTACTTTCCATAACCCTGATGGAAGATCATCAAATCCATGACTCAAGCTCATGTGTGTGCAGAAACATGGACATGCCGACCTTAATTAACCTCCAGTAAGTAATCAATCTAACCTCTTACTATCAGGCCCTTTCTCATACTGAAATGACTTCACTATTTTTATTCTCTTCTCACGCCTTACTGTCTCCTCATGTCCCAGCTGGGTCAAGTGGAATAGTGCTCCATCACTCGCCCTGACTCACTGTCTCATGCATGCACCCCTATATACTCGTGCAGCTGCCTCTACTGGAGCACTCTCTTTGGCACCAACTTTGAACGCTTAAGGTAAGCGCCCTCATGTAACTATTTAAATCAAACAAAAATCTACAAACAGTTACACAGATACAGGTAGCACTGTCACCCTAGAGCGACTTACTGCATATTCAGACTACTCATCATATGGCAAATAGAATTAATAATTACCAATCAATACAGATATAGAATTTTCAGTATCAATATTCTGCCAATGATGGATTCAAATCTGATTTTACTGTGATTTAAAAAAATTGTTATTCTTTTTATTCCTTCTATTTTTTAATTTCAGAGTGTAGCTGCCTTAAGGGAGTACTTCACCCAAAAATATTTTTTTTAACTGAGTAGAATATAAGAACTTATAGTAGTCTCTAAATATGTACATTATATTTTACGGTCAATGATATTTTTATCTATATTATCTCATGTAGTTTGTAGTAATGTCAAAGAAAATTTTTAAATCTGATGTTTCCAGGCAGAACAGAGACAACAAGATTTCTGACAGACCTGATATATGGATTATGCAATATGAGTCATGTGAGATTTTTTCATGGACATGTTTAAAACTGTTTCATGTTGTCCAGCATTGGTTGCCAAAGACACCTGTTATATCAGGAACTTAGTTATCTCCATTCTGCATGAAAACACAATGTTAAATATTTTTCTTGTCTATCAAAATATTATATCTCCCAGCTGGCCTGGGAACGCTTTGGGATCCCACAATTTGAGTTGATAACTGTGGCTGGGGCTTCACTGCTAAGAATGCTGCCCCTGTGACCCTGTCCTGGATCAGCAGTGGAAAATGAATGAATGACTCATGTGGCAGGTGGCTGGGGACCCCATCCAGTCGGGATGCTGGGAAGGACCGGGAGAGAGACAATACCTTCCCTGAGCCATGAGAGGGCAGCCACCCTGGTTCACCTGGGGACCACGGAAGCAGAGCTTGGAAGCTCAACCCTGTAGGAGCCCATGGGCACTGCCAGGGGGTGCCCAGAAGATGGCTACAGAGTCTTGGATTGCAGCACTTTTACAATAACAGAAAATGCTGCCAGATCAGGAACTAAGTACTCCCGGAGTGCTTCCAGGTGCAAGGGATAGCACTTCTGCCACACAAGGCTGTGCTGCTGGAATATTGTCATGGAGCACCTGGAGAACATCTGGGGCGTCATAAAATGGGCCACCTCACTCCATTAGTCAAGTCGGAGTTTGGAGGAAGAAGACAGAGTTTGTGAGAGGAGGAGTGAGGGTGACAGAAGAGCAGAAGAAGGAGAAAGAAAAGGATGGAGTGGTTGCTAGAAGGGCATTGTGAGGTGCTGTGCACTCTGAAAAAAATATTAAATGTGTGTTTATGGGCATCTAGTGTCTAGCTGTTTGTGTTTGGGGCTGGATCTCCATACTCACTACAAACTACATAGGTAAATAAGATATAAAAATATAATTCTTGGTTGGAGTATTCCTTTAAGATGCAATTACTTTTGACAAAAGACCTTCTAGTGTTTCTAGAAACTTATTAGTATTAAAAAAGCTAAATTTAGATAAGCTGATACGCTTCTTGAATCACTGCTGAAAAGTATAAAATAAAGCAGAATTAACTCTTTGCTTAGCAGTTGAATCAGAATGCATATTAATGTGGCATTGAGAGCAGTATAAGAATGAGTCGTCTGTCTATAGTAGGAGATTCAGTACAGCTTTTCATCCATTAAAACAATAAATATGCAGAGCTGGTTTTCACAAGCTATTACCAATCCAAACGTTTTTTAATGGTATGATAATTTTGATTGCAGAGTTCTTTCTTATTCTATTAGATTTACACTGTATAAAAATAAGTGGCAGAAACTATAAGCATCAGCAGAATCTACAATACTAATTTTTAAGCCTGATCTTTATTCCACAAAAACAAGACATTATTTAAAGGATATTTTAAAATGTGCCTTCTAACAGTAAAATCTGTCTATCTGCCTAATCCAGATATAGGTTTGTGACACCCGGGTTGCCCGCAGCCTTGGCATTTCCTTTTTGCAGCTGGACATTGAGAGTCAAGTAACGAGCTGGCCAAGTACAATGAGGACACATAACAACAGATGTTGGTGCAAAAATGCTTTGTACCTTTTATTCCAAATCATCAAATCAGGCAGTGTCCACTAAAAAAGTACAGTGCTAGTTCTTCTATTAAGTACCCAATAAATAAATAAAACATATGCTCACTGTGGGTGTTAACATTAATACTTATATACAGTAAATAAATAATCCAAACAAGAGTAAAACCAAGTTTAAAATCCCAAAGATAATATTGGGTTCTCCTCTTCTGTTCTGTGCTCCAATGCGTTTCTCTCTCTCTCTTTCTCTCTCTTTTTCTCTCTTTTACTTCTGACTCCCTCGTTCACCCACTGGGTCTCTGCCTCTGGGCCAAGGTCTCAGCAAGCATGGTTCCCTCTCAAGCTCTCGTCTCAGCCACCTCAGCCAGTCACCTCTGGGATGTTTGGAGCCCTACTCCATCGTCAATGCCACCTACCTTTGGTCCAGCAGGACCACTTCAGTATTGGATCAATTTTCCTCCTATGGAATTGCTCAGGATGAGCGACCCACCCCTAGGGTGCCATTCCCCTCGATCCCTTGTTGGTCCAGTAGCTGCACTGGCTCTTACTCCTGATCCACTTTTTGCTCTTCAACAATTTCTCTTGGTTTTACTCTATTCATTCTTACTTTTTCATGCTCAGTCCTTCCTATCTTACTACTCAGGCTCTTTTTATACTCTGTGAGGGGGCAGGTGCCTTGATTCCCAACATGGGGTGCAATATGGCATTTCAAGGGGTTGTGACAAGGAAGAAGGCTGCATCACTATTCGTCAAAATTTAATGAGGTGTGCTGTCTGAATTTGTCGTGGTGCAATCAGTGTCTTGCCGTCATTTGTAGGGCATTTATTACTTAGTGCTCCTGCTATGATATAAAAAGAATCAAGCATTGCTCTCGTAATTGTCATCTGTGAATAAGCCACAGAAATGTGCATTCTCATGGGTTACTTGGTGCCGGCATTCATGAAGGTGAGTAATTTTTTTAGTATTGATTTCTGTGCAAGCCTTAATCATGAAACATCACTGATTTTGAGGTTTGATTGACATTTTTTTTACAAGGGGTGAATTGTATGCAACTCCTGTTGCTTACACTCAACACATCTCTCCTGCTGGCTGTCCTTCCAGTAGCGCTGCAATTTTAACTGTGTGGCACAGTTTTTGAACTTCAGTGCTGGTGTTATTGGGGGATAGAGCTCATTGACTGTGTTTCACTGCTTAGCAAAGTGCCAGCACCCATTGCCTGAAAGGGGTCTTCTATCCCCAAAACCCCTCAATCGTTGATCGTGTGTCATTTCCTCACGCCGCTTGATGTGGCACAGGATACCCCATCCCCCAGATCGTCAGTTGAGACTAAGCTTCATGAGGGACACATTTACAAGATTATGGAGATTTACAAATGGTCAATGGGCAGCACTGCCTCGCAGTTAGGAGACCCGGGTTCGCTTCCTAGGTCCTCCCGCGTGGAGTTTGCATGTTCTCCCCATGTCTGCGTGGGTTTTCTCCCACAGTCCAAAGACATGCAGGTTAGGTGCATTGGCGAGCCTAAATTGTCCCTAGTGTGTGCTTGGTGTGTGGGTGTGTGTGAGTGTATGTGCCCTGCCTGGGATTTGTTCCTGCCTTGCGCCTTGTGTTGGCTGGGATTGGCTCCAGCAGACCCCATGACCCTGTGTTAGGATATAGCAGGTTGGATGATGACTGACTGACTGACAAAGGTAAATTGCTCAATTTATATTTACATTTTATGCACTGAGTTACAAGCTTATTTGTGTTTAGTTCAATTTATTGACCCACAGTACTGTATGTGGCTCAAATGTTGGAAATTTGTCTTTCTCGTCTTCAAATATGGTATTACTTTTGTAGGGGGTGCAAAAATGAATGAAACATTTTTGTTTATAGAAGGGGTTGGGAACCACTACACTAGGCAAAAATCATGTTCAGCTATTTAGTATACAGTAGATTAGGTAACTCATATGCTCTATGTACAACCTTTTTTTTGCTTTTAATTAAACATTTTACAGAAAAATAAGCTTTATTTGACTGACAGTTATCAAATACCTCAAAATGTGAGTTCACTGTGGAATCTTACACTGACATTAGACAAAAGCATTCCTCAACATAAGCTACAAATACAATGATGAATTATTTGTGTTAATGAGACTTTACAGTCTGAGAAACACTAGAAACCAATTAAGAACAAAAGCCAGTCATTGAATCAATGCCTTTGTCATTTCATTGAAATGAACTCCAGAAGTTCTGGTTGCCTTGGTGAATTTCAATTAAAAGAAACATGTACTTTCTACCCATTATCCTAAGTTCACATGGCCCCTGTTTGGTAAAGGTTCAAATGTTAAAAATGTAATGCCTTTTTCTCTTTGATAACCTTTTAGATAATGTGTATAACTCCTTTTATAGACACTTTTTTCTCCTTTTTTATCCATTGACAAGACTGATTTAATTGAGCAGCAATTAACTTCAACTACTGTAGATGTCTGTACTTGCTAGCTTTGAAAAATTTCTTTCCTGTTCTTTTGCCAAGGACAATGCCATTTTAGCTTTAGCTAATATTAGACAGAATTAAAGTTTTGTCCTCTCATAAAACAAATGTAAGTGTAACTTTGAAAGCAATATGGCCACAGGATTGAAGCAGTTGTAAAGAATGAAGTGGAGTTATTGTTCTTTTTGATTCCATTTTTTTGTAATTTTGAAAACAAAATCTGCTTCTTCCTTACAGCACAAATAGGTAGATTAAAGACTTGCCCTTGCTTACCATCAATCATCTTAGCGAACTGTTTAACCCTGAAAGCCCTACTACACTGTTTTGGCTAAACAGAATAATTTGCAATTGATGGTTATGGAAGTTCAGAATACATATAAAATATATTTAAGATTAAAAAGTGGACTGAAATGCAAAAAATAAAGCAAAAATCAAATCAAACTTTAATATTATGTTACTAATACATCCATATTTAATGACATTTAAAAACATTCCTTTAGTAATTTCCTATAGTATTTTTTATTTGGAAAGCTTCTGAAAGCTTTGCACCATGACCAGTTAATTTTTTGTATTCTTAAATGAGATAATGCTCTCTTTATTGTGCCAAGAAAATACAAATACAAATACAAAAATATTCCCAGTATTCTGAAAATCCTAACAACTGCATTTGTTGAATAAGCCTCCTTTGTTACTCCAAAGCTTCCTTAAGTGCCATTCCTGTCCCAGTTATTTAGTGTTCATCTTCAACCTTCACGTTTCGCACTCAGATGAACTTCAAGCTTCAGGTTAAAGGGTCAGAATTTCAAACACTACATTAAGGGAAAATGAAAGCTATATGTAAATGTAAAAATATTTAAAGGAAAAAAACAATGGGGCAGGCCTAAATGGAGTTGAAATTGCTAGTGGCCAAACCATGGAGAATTGTAAGCAGACGTAAATGGCTAAGGCGCACATGCGCAAAAATAAATGAACTTATTTAAAGGAATAGGGAAAAGCTAGAACATAAGAAATTTGATAAATGAGAGGTGTCTATCAAGCCCATTTGTTTAACTAATGGCTAAGCTGTCCCAATATCTCATCCAGATACTCCTTAAAGGTTGTCAAAGTTTCTGCTTCAACTACATGTCTCGGTTGTTTGTTCCAGATCCCACAATTCACTGCTCAAAGAAGTGTTTCCTGACATCAGTTTTAAATGCACTTGCTCTTAATTTTCACTGATGTCCTTGAGTGCCTGATTCACTCTTAAACTGAAAAAATGTTGCTGGATCTACTTCATCAATGCCTTTAAGGGTTTTAAATACCTGGATTAGGTCCCCAGGCAGTCTCCTCTGCTCAGGACTATACAGGTTTAGTTCTCTGAGTCTGTCAAAATAGGACATGTCTTTAAGTCCCGGGATGCACTTGGTTGCTCTCCTCTGCACAGCTTCAAGTGCTGCTATGTCTTTCTTGTACCATGGTGCCCAGAACTGCATATAGTACTCCAGACATGGTCTTACCAACGTATTATATACAGGGTGTCACAGAAAAACGGGAACTTTTAAAAAACCCAATAAAAATAGAAGAAATCCAGTAAAAAATTTTCATTGACAGCAATTGAACCACTACAACTTACCTTTTAAGAGACAGTAATCCAAATTATCAATGTCTCAAAATTACATCCTGTAGATGGTGTCCTCCTGTACGTATGCATTCTTTCAATCTGTTGTTGAGGTTCCCCATTGATCGCTGCAACATCTCAGCTGGGATACCATGAATTTCGTCTTGAATTCTTTGTTTCAATTCATTCAGTGTCCTTGGCCGAGTCGTGTAGACCCGACTCTTAAGGTAGCCCTACAAGAAAAAATCACAAACGGACAAATCCAGTGATCTTGAGGGCCAGGGAATGTCACCGAATCTTGAGATGACACGGTTACCGAACAATTCTCACATAGCTGCCATTGATTGCCTTGCAATTGATTACTAAATTACTAAATGTCGAGATTGTTTACAGCTCAAGGTCCCTGTTCCGCAGTGCTGCCAACTGTACATGGCTGCCACTACGCATTTCAAAAGTTCCCATTTTTCTGTGTCATCCTGTAGTTTGAGCATAACTTCCATTGACTTAAATTCAGCAGTTTTTATGATATAACCTAACAGTTTATTTGCCTCTTTACTTGCTTCTGTACTTTGCTTAATCAATGAAAATGTTGTGTCAACACAAACCCATAAATCCTTTCCATGAGGTTGCTTCCTGTGTGACATTATCTCCCATCTCATATTTATAATTGATGTTCCTTTTACCCATGTCTATAACTTTGCACTTTTCTACATTAAACTGCATTTTCCAAGTGTTCACCCGGTTCTGAAGGTAATCCATCTCTTTTTGAATTGTTTTTGCTGCCTCCTCAGTGTCTGCCATTCCTCCAATTTTAGTGTCATCTATGAATTTCACAAGTTTACTAACTAACCCAGAATTAATTTCATTACTTTAAATTAGAACAAGTAATGGACTCAGGACAGACCCCTTAGGGACTCCACGGATGACTGGAACATTCTCCTCTTACCTATAATCTTTGTCTCCTGCCGGTTAACCAACTAAAGATCCAGTTTTTCTGATGTCTACAGCTTCTCATTTCAGAATTCTTATTTAGTGTGGGACTGTATCAAAGGCTATTGAATGTCTAAGTAACTTATTCCAGTTGCTTCTTCAAAAAAATCTAAAAGATTGGTTAGGCAGGACCATTCTCTCATCAACCCATGATGGTTGCTATTTATTATATTATTTTCATTTAGGTAATTTTATAATATATTTCTTATTATAGTTTCCATAAATTTGCATGGCACAGAAGTAAGACTTATTGGTCGACAATTACCAATAAGATTACCTTGTAATTATCACTGTAATCACCATAAAGATTTCAAAAATGAGCATCAACTAAGGTGAAGGATTAGCCCTAACTAAGGATAGATGAGCAGACTGTGTATCACCAAGAAATAAGAGATAAAAACATGAAGAAGAATGTGTTGCCAGTCTTGTTATATTCATAACATTTAATCAAAGAAAAAATATTAATTAGTGATGTGATTCATCAGCACTTCATTTTGTAAGGTCACTTTACTCATTCACACCTCCACATCAGTTACATTTTTGTTGTGAGACCAGTAGACTTCATCAGTGTTAACATCAGAGGAGTATGGCAACACTCAGCTGAAATAACATTAGAAATAGGCAGTGGTACTTTCACTCTTTGGCTGCATGTCCCATTCATTTTGTGATTCAAAATGAAAGTGGGCTGTTGGGGATAGCACACTGATACTAAAACTGAGTGATGAGAAAAGGGAGATTATGAGACATTTCAGAAAGAGGCAGCAATGGGCCGCAACAGACATGCATTTATCTAACTGCTTGACTACTGAAGGATTTCTGTCTTTAAGGGAAACAATGTATACACATGTGACTATCATACGCTGTGCCTTATACATGTAAATGCTGTAGCGCAGCAGATGAAAGACACTTTAATCATATTGAAATAACAGGGTCCCTGACAACTTAAAAAACTGGAAATAACTTTTTGATTTTTTTTTTGTTTGGAAGGTCACATTCTACCTTTGAAGGTACTTTTTGCATTTAACAAAAGAATGCTTTGAAGCAATTACAGTATCTTGAAATTATCGATGCAGTACGATTTGAGCCACATGCTGGGTATGGCATTGACAGAAGGAGCATTGACAGCATACATTAAAAAAGCACAGAAGTTAATCAGGCCAGGGAATTGCTCACTAAGATTCAGCAAGCTTCATTGTGTGTATTTTTGGATTGCTCCTGTCTTTCAAATCGACAATAAAAGAAAAGAACGTTTGATACAAAAATCAGGGTGCAGCAGGTCTTGCAAAGCATTGTGGTATACCACATATGTTCTATGAGCTGTTATCAGTCTTCTGAACTGGGAAGATTCGTACCCATTCACATTCAGAAATGGGGTTGCTACACAACAAATGTCTTTGTCTACAATACTAATTATATACAATAAATCAAAACAGCGGACTCTTTTGTATAGTTGATATAGTTGTAGTCAACATTTGGACAATGTAGATACTATATCTTTTAAAAATACAGTGTTTGTTAAGCTGTTTTTTCCATAATTTAAATAAACAAAAAACAACCAGTTCTAGAATATTAATGAAATTGTTAATAGTAATCAAACCTGACCATGTAACTTCCATCCATCCATCCATTATCCAACCCGCTATATCCTAACTACAAGGTCACGGGGGTCTGCTGGAGCCAATCCCAGCCAACATAGGGCGCAAAGCAGGAAACAAACCCCGGGCAGGGCGCCAACCCACCACAGCCATGTAACTTTAGCAATTAGTAATTTTAATGGAATTTTTAAGCAAACAATAGACTAATTAAGCACAGACTGAGGTACTTAAGCTAAATTAAAAGCTGTAAATAGAAGGAACACTTGTTTTAAAAAGATAAAATATGTTATATGTAATAGGCTGTCTTTTTGAAATATTCTGTAATTATAAGCTATGGACAGTTACTAATGTACTAATATATTAATGTATTACTAAAGTTGCCTATTTTAAGTTTCAGGTTAATTCCAGTTGTAATTATTTTCTTTTTCTGTAAAACCATCAGTTGTGCTTTCCTGAACCCACTCTCAGGCACTGAGAATGAATTGAGGGGAAATGTAGCTTTCAAACGTTAGCATAACAGTAACAAGAATGCTTTATTGGTGTTTATTTATCTGGTGCCCCCAGATTTCTAATATATAGGATTCTGTCCCTTAACCAGCAAACCCTATCTCAGACGTTTGTTTATTAACAGTATGGCTCATACAGAAGGCTTTTAGGGAAGAATCGAAAAAAAGGTGGCTTAATGAAAGATGGTGTTACTGTTGTGAGTGATGATTCCCTGCCTGGATGGGAGGCCATAAGAGAAGGACAGAAATGCACTGGCATCATGACTGAGAAAGAAACTTGCCAGGAAGGGAGGCCATAATGGAAGGGCAAGGACGGACTTTATTGTGACCAGAAGGGGTGCTGGTTCCTTGCCTGGATGGGAGTTCTGCTTGGAAGGACAGTGAGGGGCTGCTATGTCCCCCACCATACAAACGATGGCAGTATCCCACTGATGGAACTCCAATATGGATACCCACAGGACAGACTGGGAAATGCAGTCCCATAGGACAGCCCTGTCAGAGTTTTTGGGTGCCACCAGGAGGAGTTACAGGTGACCACTATACTTTTGTTGAAGGTCTTCCACCAGATGCAGAGGTGCGTCCAAAGGGCAAGGATGTGGCACTGGAATTGCTCCCAGGTCTGGAATAAAAGAGACCGGTTTTCATGCAGTAGTAGTCATAGCTGGTTGGAGTGTGGATGACATTATGTGGGAGGTGTGAAAGGAGGAAAGAAAACATATTATTGTATTATACTGCTGTAGAAAAGATTTGCAGGTCTCCGGATGTATTGTAAAATAAAAGGAACATTTTTTATATGAACCTGGGACTGTGCCATTTAGTTGTGTGTCAGGGTTTGGGGGCTCAGAGGTGACCCCTACTGGTTACACTGTTTCTTACATCCCTTCATATCTCGTATTTTTTAAATGGTTATTGGAGGAAGCCTGAAATTTTACATCCAAACAGTTGAGAGCAAGCTTCTCCCTGTATGGTACTGACATTACTGAAACACTCTTACATATTAAGAATGAAATCTATTACAATTCACTTTTTATATGTAGTGTTGCGTCTGAGTTGCACAGAAGACAGGAGAGTACTGCACATTTTCTTCTTCTTCTTTTGGCTGCTCCCGTTAGGGGTTGCCACAGTGGATCATCTATGTTGTCCACAGTACTGCACATACAGAATTTTTTTTTTGGCAGTTGCAGGAGCAGCACTCAGCCTTTACTTAGCAAAGGTACCTGAATTCAAAATTACAGCAAAGTTGACAACTTCCAAATCTTGAGTTTAAAAGAACTTGTAGATGTCTTCCTCAAGAAGACACAAATGGAGAGAGAGGAGCAGCAGAGGTAAGGGAGTGGGTCAGAGGCAGTCTGCGCAGGAGAAGAAAGCGCAGGACAACAGGTGAGTGAATTGGCTTTTAAAGACTCGAAATTACCTATGATGTGCTTTACATGGTAACACACCTGCTGAACCAACAACTACTATCCTGAGAGTGTGTATCTTTAGCACTGGGACACTGCCTGAGTCTTTCCTTGTAACTGAGGTGGCTGAAATTGCGCCCTGATCACTATATACATACATATATTGTAAAGATACACAAAGAAGGCAGAAAGAGGTTTGGGAAACCACCCCTATATTGTACAGTGTACAAAGCAAAACAACTCAAAGTTTCAATAAATTGCCCTGGAGCAACGTCTGGTTCTGTGTTCAAAACAGAGACAACTAAATAGAAAAAAAGTTTGGCTTTTATAATAACCAGGGAGGAAGAGGTGGGGTCCAATAATTGAGGCTGGAAGTGACCTTGGTAGGAGGCACAGTTAGGAAAAGGAAGCAGGAAGTATTCTATGTTGGTTTCCCTTTGGGGTATCTGTAGGAGAAGGAGAGGAAAGGTTAGTGCACTTTGAAAAAACCTGCTCTTGTTTTCCGTCCTTGGTTAAGCCCTTAGCCTGCCTTCCAAGCGCATGTGTGTGACAATATATAAAGGTAAGCATTAAACTGCCAGAGGCTTAAATGTAAAGTTTAGGTTAGGAAAATCTGAGAAAAAGGACATTTCAGAATATTACAAACAGGCCTTCTTCAGGGAACAACTAATAGGTTACAACCTACAGATGTTCTGCAGCAAATGTTGAAGTAAACTGTTTGCACAGGTGTTCCAACCTATGTTGATTACTTAAAAACCCTCTGTCTGTCTTAAAGTAGAGTTGGAACAGACTGTATTACTACACTCTCTTAAGTACTACTTGGAAAATATTGCACTGTAGGAAGTTGTAAATTCCAGTGATAAAAGCAAGAAAATGTCAATTAACAAACAAAATGAGAGAGAGAGCATTATTAACATTACCAGTGTAGGCCTCTCATTTAGAGAAATTGCAAAAAAAAATCAGTGTCAATGAGTAAGGTGTCCTACGCGATCTAAAGGCCATTGGAAACTGGAATAATCTCTGATAGGAACCGATTTTGCACACCCAAAGTCACAACAATATCAGAAGACAAGTTTCTGAAGGTCACCAACTTGCATGATAGATGCCTAACAGCACAACAGCTTCAAGCACAGCTTAACAGTAGTCAATAAAAGCAAGTCTCAGTTTCTACTGTGAAAAGAAGACTTTGTGCTACAGGTTTGACAGGGTGAGTGACAGTAAAAAAGCCATTCCTTAAAGGACAAAATAGGGCCTTGAGATACCAGCTGTGGACTAATGTAGACTCAAAGAAAGTCTTATGGACCAATGAATCAAAATTTGAAATCTTCAGTTCATCAAACAGGGTGTTTGAATGCTGTCAAGTTGGTGAAAGGATGGTTCCTCAGTGTGTGACACCAACTGTCAAACATGGAGGAGGAGGTGTGGTGGTTTGGGACTCTTTTGCTGAAGGCAGAGTTGGTAACTTGCACAGAGTGGCTGGCATTCTGAACCAAAATGGTTACTACAGCATTTGGAGGCATCACACAATACCTGGATCAGCTGGACAGAAGGGTGAAAGGAAAGCAACCTACAAGTGTAGCACATTTGTGGGGATGTCTGCAACAGTATTGGGAAAATCTTTCTGACAAATATTTCATTTCTCTTATAGAAAGAATACCACATGTGTGTTTGGCTGTTATATCAGCCAGAAGGTGGCTACTTCGATAGATCAAAAATTTGAATAATATGTTGTGCAGTAATCCCTCCTCGATCGCGGGGGTTGCGTTCCAGAACCCCCTGCGATAGGTGAAAATCCGCGAAGTAGAAACCATATGTTTGTATGGTTATTTTTATATATTTTAAGCCCTTATAAACTCTCCCACACTGTTTATAAATATTCCCCGCACAGTTATACAGCATAAACCCTTTATATTCTCTTAGTTATTAGGTAAGATTCATTGAAATTATGTATGTAAACACACTGTTTATATACTACTCACAAACATACATATCGTATATCATTGAGGAGTTTTATTTAATATGTAATACAGTTTTAAACATATTGTAATTGATTAGGTAATATAAAAATAAGTGAAAAATCTATAACATGTAAATGCTATACATAAAACCAAAATGTTATTTTAAAGATACTGTAGAGTGTCTCCGATATCACTTATGTTACAGCCATTACGATAGACAGGCCACCGGCAATAAATACCTACAGTGCAAGAAAAATTTTATAAAATGTGTGTAAGGTTACATTAAATGTAAGTACATGTACTAAGTACGTAGAAAATTAGTTATGGGTACTCATCAACAATAACACAATGACTTGTCCGATAACGATGACATTTACTGCACTGTCACAGCTCTTCTAAAGGAGCCTCTTCAGGCGACTGTGTAGCACCGCCGTCATCATCTGGACTTTCTTCTTCCACTGAAGGCATACTAGGCAGTGTTTTACGGGTGAGGAACGTCGTGATGGGCAGTTGCTGGCGCTGCTTTTTCATTTGTGTAAAGAGGTTCTTATGCACTTCCGTGGCATTTTTAAATTGCAAAGAACGAATCATTTGCAGGTCCCATTCTTCAACTGATGTCTGGAGATCTTTTGCCATTCGTAGAATCAGCACCCAGGAGCTTAACCACGTGCTCTGGTTGGGTAGCTTCTCAGCCATCCGCCAATAGCAGAGGTAAAAAAAAATGTATTTGTTCTCATTGTATCAGTGTTTAAGAGAGGGTTTCGGAGGAACGACCGCGTCTTCTAGGGATGTGTTCAGCCCCCCTCTTCACATCCCCTCCATCAGCTTTATTCACATGAATTAAGCGACTCTCCAAACGTGACAGGACATTTGCATTAATGTGCTCAAAGCCGGTTGCAAGCTCAAGAACCATCTCATGAGACAAAGAGTTTATATCTTTCTGACGGTATAGCCATTGAAGAGGAGAATGATCAGTCACCAGTGTAAAATTACGACCCCATAAATAATAACTGAGCGCATCCACAGCCCATTTAATCGCCAAACATTCTTTCATTCAATTCACTGGCCCCATACTTTCCTCAATAATGGCAGGACCCTGCCGTTTTGCTAGGAACTTGTGCAGCTCAGATGGAATCAGAAATAAAATATTATCACTCGGTTTGAATTCACGGAGCTTACAGCGTCTATCGTATAGATGTTTCTGGGTTTCTTGTTCACGTTGCTGATGTTCCACAGTGATAGAAGAGAGTTTAGAAATCCTGTCTTACAACAAAATTACCCGATCTGCAAAGCTCGGCCCGTGAGCTTTTGTCTGGATCCCTGTCCATTCCTCATGAACAACATCCAAGATGCCTCATGGGCACCTACCAAACAACAACTCAAAAGGACTCAAGCCAGTGGATGCCTGCGGTGATTCCCACACCACAAACATAAGGAAAGGCAGGACAGAGACCCATCATGAGCGACTCGCCTGATCATCTGTTTTAAAGTCTTATTAAATCGCTCAGTCAGTCCATTCGTCTGTGGATGGTAAACAGTCATACTTAATTTCTTAATAGCAAGTTTGTCACACAATTGTTTCATCACGCGAGAAGTAAAAGGTGTGCCCTGATCAGTTAAAATTTCACTAGGGATACCAATACAAGTAAAAATATCACACACAGCTTTGGCAACAGCTGAGGAATTGGCTTTTCTCAGAACAACCACTTCATGATATCGCATTGCATAGTCAACCAACACAAGAATATATTGATACCCATTTTTACTTTTAGAAACAGAGCCAACAATATTTAATCCTACCTGATGAAAAAGAATATCCAAAATAGGCATAGGAGAAAGGGGAGCCCGAGGAGGTTTATAAGAAAAGACGATCTTGCAGTCAGGGCATGAACTACAGAATTGTTCAACATCTTTGCCCATATTCAGCCAATAAAATTGATTTGATAATTGATCTCTAGTCTTATCCGTCCCCACATGACCACCCAAGACGTGAAAATGGGCCAACTGCAAAAGAATGTCCCTATGTACTTCTAACTGTTCAATAAATTAACCCACTAAATGATCCGAAATCATTCTAAAAAGCCTTCAAGCCTCCAGTTGCACACTCTTAGTAGTACGAGTCACTTGGTTGCCCTGAACAACGCACATTCCTGGGACGATCTCATGGAGGCTGATACTGAGCACAAGGCAGAGCAAATCCACCGCCCTGTCTCCAAGCAGCCTGGGGAGCTTCCAAACGTTTAGCTAAGACTGTAATTGATTCAATATCGTGACAAAGAAACTCATCCTGGAGAACTGTGGGTATCCCCGCCAGCACTATATCCATGGCAACTTTTTCCACAACACGCTCGAGCTGGTCCCCTTCAAACCAGCTGTGAACTTGATTAATCAAATCTTGTAACTGAATTTGAATGGGACCGTCCATGTGCAGTCTCCAATGAGGAAGTGAAAAACTCTTAGCCAGAAAGGTCTTTGTTTTATGTAAAAACAACTTGTTCCTTCAAGAAATCATAATCGCCAATCCTATCGTTAGGTACATTCCACAATTCAAGCAAGGCACCCCCAGACAAAAATGGGGTGATGATAACAGCCCAGTTTCATCTGTCCCAGCGCATCAAAGTCGCCACATGTTCAAAAGCTAAAAGGAACATCTCTGGGTCATCTGTAGGACCCATCTTCGTCAGCAGATCCCTATGATAAACAGAAGGAGCAGGTGGTGGATCATCATCTGGGTCGGGAGGAAGCGGAACATTTTGAGCAAATCGAAACAGTTCCTCAGGATTTATCTGTGCAACCACTTCTGGTACCACTTGTCACGCTTGGGCCACAGAATTGCACAGAAACACACAGGAGATTATAGAGACAGGAACTTTATTCAAACACTTCAAACAAACATATTTCTCTTTCAGAAGTAAAATGAGCTCCATGTGTAGACAGAGCAGACAGTTCCATCTCTCAAAAGAATAGAAAATCATTTTCCTCTTCATCGAGGCGTGCCTTGGGCGCAGGACCCCCAACAGGAGCAGAGGATGTCTGGAGGAAAATAGAAAAAAAGCAATGAGACAAAAGGACAGGTGCCCTACAGGCTTTTAAATGTGTGAAGTGCGTTCAGCCCCCCTCCTCACTATATATATATATATATATATACTGCTCAAAAAAATTAAAGGAACACTTTTTAATCACAGTATAGTCAATTAAGTAGCTGAAAGGATTGTTAATCAGTTTCAGCTGCTTTAGCGTTAATGAAATTAACAACAGGTGCACTAGAAGGGCAACAATGAGATGACCCCCAAAACAGGAATGGTTTAACAGGTGGAGGCCACTGCCATTTTTCCCTCCTCATCCTTTCTGTTTTTTCACTAGTATGGCATTTGGCTATGGTCAGTGTCACTCCTGGTAGCATGAGGCGGTACCTGAACCCTACAGAGGTTGCACAGGTAGTCCAACTTCTCCAGGATGGCACATTAATACGTGCCATTGCCAGAAGGTTTGCTGTGTTCTTAGTAGTCTCAAGGGCATGGAGGAGATTCCAGGAGACAGGTAATTACTCTAGAAGAGCTTGACAGGGCTCTAGAAGTTCCATAACACATCAGCAGGACCGGTATCTCCTTCTTTGGGCAAGGAGGAACAAGATTAGCACTGCAGAGCCCTACAAAATGACCTCCAGCAAGCCACTGGTGTGAATGTCTCTGACCAAACAATCAGAAACAGATTTCATGAGGTTGGCCTGAGGGCCTGATGTCCTCTAGTGGGCCCTGTGCTCACTGCCCAGCACCATGGAGCTCAATTGCCATTTGCCATAGAATACCAGAATTGGCAGGTCCACCACTGGCACCCTGTGCTTTTCACAGATGAGAGCAGGTTCACCCTGAGCACATGAGACTGACGTGAAAGGGTCTGGAGAAGCCATGGAGAGCGTTATGCTGCCTGTAACATCGTTCAGCATGATCGGTTTGGTGGCAGGTCAGTCATAGTATGGGGAGGCATATCCATGGAGGGATGCACGGACCTCTACAGGCTAGACAATGGCACCTTATCTGCCATTAGGTATCAGGATGAAATCCTTGGACCCATTGTCAGACCCTATGCTGGAGCAGTGGGTCCTGGGTTCCTCCTGGTGCACGACAATGCCCAGTCTCATGTGGCGAGAGTATTCAGGCAATTCCTGGAGAATGAAGGAGCTCAGTGATGCCCTGATCCAGATCTGGAAGGAGATCCCCACAACACCATCAGGCGTCTCTTTAGGAGCTTGCACCAATGTTGTCAGGCATGCATACAAGTACGTAGGGGCCATACAAACTATTGAATATGATTTTGAGTTGCTGCAATGAAATTTCGGCAAAATGGACTGCCTACCACATCACTTTTTCACTTTGGTTTTTGGGGTGTCTTTGAATTCAGCCCTCTGTAAGTTGATAATTTTCATTTCCGCCAAATGATGTGGCAACCTTTAATTCCTAACACATTACCCAGTCCATATCAGTATAGATATCCAGCATGATTTTTTTTCCCATTGAGATCTATTGTGTTTGCAAAGTGTTCCTTTAATA
>JANRMT010062791.1:18567418-18600864 GCA_026402145.1 Polypterus bichir lapradei
ATAGATAGATAGATAGATAGATAGATAGATAGATAGATAGATAGATACTTTATTAATCCCAAGAGGAAATTCACAAAAAAAAAAATCCATGTCAAGTAGTAAAATTAGTACAAAATGTCCAGGGAGTGATTCCACATAAAAGAAAGTGGTAGAAGTGATCAGTGAAATAGAGAAAAATAGAGAAAAAAGGTAAAAAGATAAAGTCATACACGAAGCTGCTGGAATGGCTGCCACTCGCCGCGGCACCGGCGATACCAAAAAAAAAAAAAAAACCCAAAACATAATCAAAAGCCATAATCAAACCACTCTGCATAAAGTTCAAAACTAGAAAATCTTGTATGTGGATTTCAAAATGAAGGTTTTCTTTTAGAGTTTATCCACAATCTCGAACGGAGATGACATTTTAACGATGATCCTGTCATACATTGTTCATAACCAGGTCATTACCTAGCAACGCTACTACAAAATGCACCAGAAAGGTGGTGTCTATGATAAATAAGAAAAGGGTACCAGAAATGTTTAATATTATTAAACACACATCAAAGACAAGAGCTGTTACACAATTCTGCAGTTCTCAAAATCCAGACCGAAAGAGTTAATACTGAGAAAAACATAACAAAAAACTTAGAAAAAATAAAATCTTCATAACAATAGTACATCCTAAGGACATTGGTATTAATTTGTCATTATAACATTGTTTGATTTATTATCTTAAATGCTGGTAAGCTATACAAAGAAAGATAGTAAGAAGAAATACTTTATTTAGATACATTTTGAGCATTCATGGCCCAGAGGCAATAGGTCTAATTAAAGCTTCAGTGGAGTCTGCTAAAATACATCAGAACATGTATATATATGACATGCTTATCAACTCACTGACTGATTTACATAACTGTTCTAAAATAATAAGCACCTGGATGATGATTCCAAGTAGGCACTGATGTGAGAGCAGATGGAAAATTTGCAAAACAAACACCCAGTGCAGGTCAGAAAAGTGCCAGGTTCATTTCCCAATTTAGGTCACCATTTGAAAAGCCACTACTGAATTCTACATTATCATATATTTGCAAGGCAAGAGGAAACATGGCAACTGTGGGAAACAAGCGGCAGGCCTTTGAAAACAGATGTCTGTGGATGACTGTGGGAATTGCATTGCAGGGTAATGCTTTCTCAGTGGCATAGGTAAAAATGAAAAAGAATTCAGTTAATTTAATTGTTAATTGTTTTAAAATGTAACCAGGGTTTTATTGTTATGCATATTAAGAATGCATTTAATTTACTGATATAAAAAAATGATACTTAGCTATTGCTCCATTATGAATAGCAATGCAATTTATTTCAAACTGTTTAAAAGGTTTAATTTTTAAAACTTGAGTAACTTTAAACTTTATTTATATGGAGAACCTCTTGTTAATACACCCTCATTATGCTTGTGAATAAGTTCTTTGGGTTTACCATTATAAAATGCAATGTAATCTTAGGTACTTCAGCCATTTTATGATATTTTAGTGAACTGCATGGTGGACTATTTGTTTTTGTTACATTTCCTTGTGATCTTTCACTGTTTCCTGTAGGGTATTTCAAGAAGTGTTTAGTGAAAAAGCCTCCTGAGTCAGAAAAGTTTCCTGGAGCTTATCTGAGTCGGTTTTGGTTCTACCAAGGAGGATTAGGGCAAGTCACACTTGGTAACCAGTGAAACTAAGCATCATCTCTTAGCTTGCTCTGTACCAAAGTCAGTAAACCTGTAACACTAATGTAGCAAATGTTCATTGTAATGTAATGCACAAGAAGACTTTTTGTAATGTAATGCCCTAGAAGACCACACTGTAAGACATTCTAGGATTATCAATGGTGTGTTCCTGTCTCACATATTATGTAGAGCTATTAAACCACCAGTACAAATAATGAACATAAGGAAAGCCCCTTATCATTTTTGGTACACGTCATGACAGAATTTGTATGTATACTGTAAAATAACAAAGAGTAACATACATTAAATAGGTTCAATTGCACGCCTCAATAATTAAATACATTACACCTCTTTATTATTTTTAGAATTGTCCAGGTTTTTCCCCAGTAGTATATGTTACAAATACAAAATGTTTTGAAATTGAGGATATGCCAGTAAAATAGAAACACTCACTATAAAAATTGTCAGGTATGGTTTGGGACTTGTGATGATGATTATTATAAATGCATTAAAAGTCAGTTTGCATTTACCTACCCTGTAGGACCATCCAAGACATTCCCATTCTTTGAAAATCAGATGAATGAGGGGACTTGGATTGTCCATAACAGATACTGTTAGAAGACGTCAAAGGCACTTCCTGATGACTATGGAATTACACAAAAACAAACTGTTATTCAATGAATTTAAGCAATACACTGCAAAGTCAACTTAATGCAACAACTTTCTGACCATTGTGAAAACTGTCTGCATTAATTATTATTTTTTTTTTTTATAAATGAATCCATGTAAAATGCGTTTTATCCAAAGCTGCATCAGTGACACTAGGTAATATTATGTAGGCTTCCCACATATTATAAGTGCAATAGACTGCACTCAAGTACGAATAACGGTTCCGACAAGCTAATTAGAGGCTGACTATGTAAAACACAAATCATTTGGTAGCATCAATGCACAGGTCAGTCCTTTTAAATGACATTGTGTGGTCATTCGTATCGGCAGGTAAGACATTCAAGGGCAAACTCCTTCAAGAGGAGTGATGTTGGGACATTGTACCAGTGATGGAAGCTGCACCTTTTTTTAATTGCTAAATGAGCAATTTAGGAATATAGGAAATAAATGTATGGTGTGAAATGTGGCCGGCAGTTTATCCCAGCCAATACCCCCACCCCGCTAGATGGAGTCCTCCCTGCAACATGGAGGTGCCCCAAATTCCAGCAGGGCATCATGGACAATGGAGTTCAGATTCACAGCCCTGCTGGATACCGTGGGGGCCGCCAGGGGACACTGCAGGGAGACATGAACACTGTTTCTATTATAGCCTGGAAGTACTTACAAATCACAAGGATGGAAGAACTAAAGCACTTCCGGGTTGAAGATAAAGGAGAGTTTCCATCTGACCCGGAAGTGCTATGAAATAATTTGGACTGTGGGACAGAAGCACTTCCGGGTCAAGGAATATACAGTAAAAGGACACTGGGAAACCCCAGCAAACGGAACCAGAGTTGGGAGGGAGTGTGACAGAGCTGCTGGGTGGAGAGGAGGATTGATTATTGTGTTTATTATTGTTACTAGCAAAATACCCGTGCTTTGCAGCGGCGAAGTACTGCCTTAAAATTTTTATTAAGAAGAAAAGTAAACCTTTTTAAACTGAGGGAAAATATACCAACAATTATTTGTTAAGGATCTCTTTGTATACCACGTTGTCAGTTTGGCCCTCCGTTTGTAATATGACAAAGCTGTGCGCTGAGCTTACTCTTGAGCATGCAATGTACAGTTGGCCATGTGAAAAGCAATCTTGCTTCATATCTCACAGCTTGGATTGCTGCTGTCATAATCAGTTTGAGTTTCATGGTTTGTTTCAATTACAACAGTATTTGCAGGACTTGTTGCGTTGAAGTGACATTGGCATCTGTCAAGCGTTGTAAGCATACAACCGGTTTCATTGATAACTTCGCATCCAGCTTTTGAGAGTTTAAACATTCATAAACATCAAAGCGTCCACTACTGAAATCGTCACCTGTGAATCTAAGATGTTTAAGAGGCATTGGCGGTTGTCCAAAGGTGTAAAATATTTGGCCATTTCGGTACACTTGAAAGTGACAACCGAACAATTCAGCGGCAGCCATCAACTCATATGCAGAACCATAGATGAAGGGCTTAAGCATTTCACTCTTATAGTGCTCCTGTGTAGTATAATTATCTCCTGTACCGTCATCAGTCTACTCCTTGAACCTGTCCCAGTCATTCAATACATAAGGCACAATGTTCCTCTGGATATCAAGAGTGAGCCTGATATGGCCGTGCAATATGTAACACAGAGAATGAAAAAGGCAGGTGCCATCTCCGGATATGGAAACCACTCGGTAAGTGACAGTTCTTTGATCGATGGTGATCACCTCGATAGACATTTTAATTGGGGTACGGTTGGAACGATAAAGAAAATGGGTACCTGAACAATTTAAAGTAAGTCTAAAATAACTACACAATAACTATAATCATAAGAAATGAACAATAAAACAGCGGAGAAGCCGCAGATTAAATAAAAAGGCTGCAGTTATCAGCAGGGAGACGTGAATCCCGTGGCGAAGCAAGGAAGGGAATGAAGAGACCGGAGTGACGGACGGCCTTATATAGGCAGGCAGCCAACAATGTGTGAGGCATTGGGATGGGGGACCCAACGCCGCCTCACACGGCGACCGAGCTGCAGGCTATGGACGTATATATTTACATAAGTAGGATTCAGTTAGCGTTGGGAACCCGCGTACCAAATTTCTTGAAAATGGGCCCATAAGTAACAAAGACCGTTGGAAAGTTCAATATGGCGGCCGACAGTGGCGTCATACCACCAAAATAAGTACGTACATCGGTTTCGGTTAGTGCAGGGAAGCCGCCTACCAAATTTCGTGACGATGGGGCCATAAATAAGAAAGTTCAACATGGCGAATGTTGTCGATCATTATGACTGTTACGCATAGAATTTCAAAATGAAACCTGCTTAACTTTTGTGAGTAAGCTGCAAGGAATGAGCCTGCCAAATTTCAGCCTTATACCTACACAGGAAGTTGAGAATTAGTGACATTGGAAAGTTCAATATGGCGGCTGACAGTGGCTGAAATAAGTATGTACATCAGTTTCGGTTAGCGCAGGGAAGCCGCCTACCGAATTTCGTGAAGATGGGGCCATAAATAAGAAAGTTTAACATGGCAGACGTTGTTGACCGTTATAACCGTTACGTGTAGAATTTCGAAATGAAACCTGCTTAACTTTTGTAAGTAAGCTGCAAGGAATGAGCCTGCCAAATTTCAGCCTTCTACCTACACGGGAAGTTGGAGAATTAGTGATGAGTGAGTCAGTGAGTCTGACGTTGGAAAGTTCAATATGGCGGCCAACAGTGGCGTCATACCACCGAAATAAGTATGTACATCAGTTTCGGTTAGCGCAGGGAAGCCGCCTACCAAATTTCTTGAAGATGGGGCCATAAATAAGAAAGTTCAACATGGCGGATGTTGTCGACCATTATGACCTTTATGCATAGAATTTCGAAATGAAACCTGCTTAACTTTTGTAAGTAACCTGTAAGGAATGAGCCTGCCAAATTTTAGCCTTCTACCTAGGGAAGTTGGAGAATTAGTGATGAGTGAGTGAGTTAGTCAGTCAGTCAGTCAGTGAGGGCTTTGCCTTTTATTAGTATAGACTAGCAAAATACCCGCGCTTCACAGCGGAGAAGAAGTGTGTTAAAGAAGTTACGAAAAAGAAAAGGAAACATTTTAAAAATAACGTAACATTTGCTTTCTATTCGTTTGCATAAGCACAGTCCTTCACCAGCAATTATTTAATGTTAGCTCAGACACGGCACTTAATAGTTTCTGTTGCACTTTTGCTGAGTTTGTGCCAAACACTATTCTATCCCTGACCATCTCATTTTCGTTTGCATAAGCACAGTCCTTCACCAGCAATTTTAATTTAGTTACAAAGTGATCAAAAGTCTCATTTATACCTCGCGTCCTCTCATTAAACTTGTATCTCGCGAATATTGTATTCGTCTTAGGCATGACAAACGCCAGCGGCAGCGTGTCTATGAACTTAACTTAAACTTACAGTTTCCACTGTGCTTTGTTTTTGCAGTAGCTGCACTTATGAATATGCTTTTATGCATCACTTGCTTCATATTCTTTTGCTGCCTTCTCAATTGTGTAATGCGTTTTTTGTTCAGCGCTCTTTGGAGCTCTTCCTTGTTCTCTACGTACTGCGTTCACAGTCAGTTCATGTGAGACGCTCTCTTGTGTGATCTTGCGATGTCCGCAGCTTTATTTAATGTTAGCTAAGAAACGGCACTTAAAAGTTTCTCGCTACAGCAATTTTAACTCCCTTACAAAGTGATCCAAAATCTTGTTTGTACCTCGTGTCTTCTCATTAAACTTGTATCTCGCGAATATCATATTCATCGTAGGCATGACAAATGCCAGCGGCAGCGTGTCTATAAACTTAATTTAAACTTACAGTTTACACCGTGCTTTGTTTCCGCAGTAGCTGCACTTATGAATATGCTTGTATGCATCACTCGCTACATATTCATTTGCTGCCTTCTCAATTGTGTAATGCGTTTTGTGTTCAGCGCTCTTTGGAGCCTTCCTTGATCTCTACGTACTGCATTCACAGTCAGTTTACGTGAGCCGCTCCCTTGTGTGATCTTGCGATGTCCACGGCTTTACTTAATGTTAGCTAAGACCCAGCACTTAAAAGTTTCTCTCGCACTTTCGCTGAGTTTGTGCCAAACACTAGACCATCTCATCTTCGTTTGCATAAGCACAGTCCTTCACCCGCGAATATTTACCTTATATGGGCAGGCACTCAATTACGTGGGAGGCGTGATGATGCGGGACGCAACTCCGCCTCACACGGCGACCGAGTTGCAGGCTATGGCCGTATATATGGTTGAAAGTAGGTTCCAGTTATGAACGTTACACGTAGAATTTCGAAATGAAACCTGCCTAACTTTTGTAAGGAAGCTGTAAGGGATGAGCCTGCCAAATTTCAGCCTTCCACCTACACGGGAAGTTGGAGAATTAGTGATGAGGCAGTGAGTGAGTCAGTCAGTCAGTCAGTCAGTGAGGGCTTTGCCTTTTATTAGTATAGATTATTGATTTATTGAGTATTGTGGAGGTGGAGGTGCTTTGTGCACAATTGCAGAAATATTAAATGAATTTATTTATTTTGCCTGGTGTCTGGACGTATTGTCTGCAGGTTTCACGGGGCAACAGTGACCCCTGCTGTCACAATGGCATATTCTAGTAATTCTGAGGTGGGTTCCTGTATATAATTTTTAATTGTGGTCAGATGTGCTTTATATTGCTACTGAACACTTACTTGTTTAAAGTGTTTGAAGTATGATGTTGACAAACTAATGTGTATCGTGAGAAGAGTCTGTGGTGTTGCGTATTTTAAAAATATGTAAACAGAGTGCACAGGTATAGGAGTGTGGGTGTGAGGAGCAGCATGGCGGAGCAGCTCCAGCATGTTAGTGAGTAATCGGCCAGCAAAACATTTGCGTGCAGACATATTTGGCGACCAGCTGCCTCATTAGCCCTTTGAAGTCGGTGATTATAGAAAAATAAAAAGAACCTGAGCAATGCAGGGGGACAGAAGAAAGAGAGCAAAGATCAATGGAAAAGGAAGTTAAAGGCAGAATCAGACAGGTGAGGCAGCACAATGGCAAGGAGGTAAAGGTGGCCCAGCGAGAGAGGGAGGGAGGGGAATATCACTTCCAAAGGAAGGATGCTCATGTCGAACACTAAGGAGGATTGGGGAGTGAACTGCATTTCCTAGGGTTCCTATAGATGAGGAGGACCAGCTCTGCGCACACCAGTGGGTACTGCTGGACATGACTAGGCTAAAAGAACAGTGACTGTCAGAGTCTTTGTCAGTTGCAAGACCTGAGAATTGTGAGCTGGAGAAATGGGATGAGAAAGACGTGCTGGGCTAGCAGAGGAGCAAAGAAAGGAAACGTAACCCGATGTCTGTCTAGTTTTGTGGTTATTTTAAAGTAATGTATTATTGCTAATTTTATCTCCACCTGAAGGGCACTGGATTTTATTCTTTATTTATTTGGATTATTTATTTGATGCACTGGACATTTGCACCTTGGGATTTTGAATCCCTGGATCCCTGGACTCTTGCTGTAACTGTGTCTTCATGGCCTAGCTCATCCTTGGTTACGTTATCAACGGATTCCAGGATCAAGCTGCCAAGGAGCATGGAGAGAGCCTGAACTGTCACAATGTGCTTTCATTCAAACTGGGCAAAGTTTTTTTTTTAATTTGAATAATTCCATTAATATTTAATTATGCTATGCACAAATTTAGAACTATAATGTACTCAGGCCTCAATCGGCTAAAGATTGCTGCGCAGCATCTCTTCGTTTCTTAATAGCAGATGCATTTCTTTTTTTATAGCTCAGCTATCATGTCTTGATCATTTGCTGAAAAGACCTCTACTCTCTCTGTTACATGTTCTTCTAATCTGTGATAATTAAACAAACTCTAAATTTTCCTAGATGTCCCATAATACACCATATATCCCATCAGATTCACACTTAAAGTCACAGGAACTCACTCTACAGATATTACACTCTCCTCTGTGCTTTCTGAACTATGATAGATGTTATTGACAATCGCTTCTCTCTGCTGCTTGTGAGCAGGTTCATAATCATGGATTCCATTAGCGCATCTTGAGTTAACAAAACACTTTTTGCTTATGTAACCGACTGATCTCCAATTGGAAAACAAGACTTATTCAAGTGAGGCTTACTGAACTCATCTTAATTTCATAAGTGAGCTTTGTGAAATACCACCCTGAAATCAAGTTGGCAACTACATAATGAGGTCATATGGGGTTCATGAACACATGACTGGGTTGGCATATAACGTCAAGGGGCATGGTCAGTGGTTCTTGGTAGGCAATTTGGGACACAATAAAATGAATCCCAGAAACATTGCCAGATGACTAGATTCTTTTTTGGAAATGCCAGACTTTGTACTTTTCCAGTTTGAATTGTAATGAATTTTCAATCTGTGACTTTTTTTGTATTTACAATCACACCTGGCTTTTCTGGGCTATGGCTTCCTCTGTTTATCTTTTCAACTTTTCATGCTCATTTTCGGGGTAGTTAAAATAGGCTGGTCTCGGTTTTGGCTGTTAAGCAAACTGTTCCTAGCTCAAATCAGATCAAAGTATTTAGTTTCTTATTCTTTCGACTAATGTTAGTTTTGTCTGTGTATTGCTTTTTTGTTAACTTTTTCTCCATGGTGTGCCACAGTCCAGACACATCAGTTGCATTTTATACACTTGTAAACCTATATTTTTATGTACAATATGTGATACAAATGGATGACTGCCTTTCTTCTGTCTAGTATTTGTGCAGCCACCCAATTCCTAACTATTGTCAAATACCACCTGGATTCTGTTTTGTCTGCTTATTCCTTATCTCATTTGTTCTGTTTTCCTTCCTTCATGGCAGAGGATATTGGTCTTAGAAAAAGTTCTGTTTTATAACCTAGCATGTCCTTCAATGTTGAGATCCGGAATTTCTCCATTTTAAGACTATCGTGTCTATAGTGCAAATGTCTGGTTAGGGTGCTTGGTTTTCTTGATGCTACTTAAAAAAAAATAATAGCATCATATAAAGGCGATTTGCTAGTTTTGACCCCTTCATTAGTTTTTGACTATGATTTTGGCTACATAGATGCAACATAAATAATCTCATGAGGAAAAAAAAATTTTATTTTTTCTACCTAAATGATCTACATTGTAATAGGAAAGAATTTTAAAATCTTCAGCTCATGCTTCAAATATATTATTTGCAGCTGCTTATTTCTGAGGATTCTAAAATTCCAACAACTAGTAAGATGGTAAAGTCCAACCATTGTGCATGAGGTGCACAAAAATTCCACTGTCTGTATTTTTAATGTTATAGTAAAATTCAAAGAGAAAATACAGAAAAAGGAAAGATTTGGGCATTTAAATATCAGTTTTAAACATCTATATCTTTGGTACATTTCTTAAGTTGCTGTATATGATGATATGTATGTTGCATTATATATTGTACATTACAAAATCCATTAATATACACAGGACTATGTACAATGATAAGTACAGTCAGAAAACTTTATTATTTCATACCTCGCTACTTAAAAACACACTGGTCTTATTTTACAGTTACATCAGAATTATAGCAATGTAGCAGAGATGTTTCATTTACATGTACACCTTCAGTTCGTAAAAAGCAGATTACTGCTAACTCCTAAGCTTTGGTGCAAGCAGAGAGAGGAGAAGCTATGTTTACTCATAAGAAACAACAAGAGAAGCTAACTGATCAAAGTAGAAATACTGCCATTTGTGACCACCAGGTTTCCACATGTGCTCTTGGAAAACTGTACAGCCAACTCAAACAAAATAATCAAAAAATGCAGATAATTATTGACTTACCCTTGTAGTTCTAAATAATGGACTTTAATTAAAACCCTATAATTAACTATAACTTTTGAAATTGCCTTACAGTGTTAAGTATTACTAAGCTACAGTACATATAGGTTAGGTTTGATTAAAGATCGTAAATTGTTAAAATTGTTTAAGTGAAAGCAACTGTGTGAGTGAGCTTGCCCTCTGACAGGATGGTGTCCTGCCTGATTCTTGTTTTGTATCCAATGGTATTGAGAGGCCACCCTGTTTATGAATACATAAATTAAGAAGATTAATTCATTCCTCTTTTTCTTCCTCTTCATCTTTTCTCCTTTTTGTGGCATCTATGTGCTTGATCTACCTTCTCCAAACAGCTCATTCCAACACCTCCTCACCAGTCAAGCCCTTTTCCTTCAGATCTTTTTTACTTTGACTATCCACTTCGGCTTTGGCCTCCCTCACTTTCTCTTCCCCTGTACTTCCATTCCCTTCACTCTTTTGCCAACATAATTATTATCTCTCCTCATCACATATCCATACCACTTCAATCTAATTTCCTGTACTTTCTTAGATATCTCTACCACCTTTCTTGCACCTCTGATTGTTTCATTTGTTATTCAAGTCAAAGTCAAAGTGAACTTTATTGTCATCTCAACCATATACAAGTATACAGACAGACGAAATTGCGAAGCTCAGTGAAGAACACAGTGTAACAACATGAAGTGCAAATAATAAATTAAAAATAGAATTAAAATTAAAATTTAAAATTAAAACACAAACAAGACAAGACATTATGCAAAGACAAGACAAATAAGTAGCAACAATATTTATGTGTAGTTAGCAATATGAACATTGATGCAATGTATGGTATTTGCACTCTAGATACATAAATATAGTCAATAAATATGTAATATAATAAAAATAATTAATAGATATAGATAATACAGAAATTATCAGTGTATGATAATAGTTGTTTAAGACATGTGTAAACAATGACAGGTCAGAATGTTTCACAGCAGAAGGATATCAAGAGTGTCAAAATACTAAAAGGTCAGTATGAGATTTTCAGTTCTTTTCTACATGCACACTAGTCTTTGCAGGAAAGTGTTTTTAGAGGTGGTTGAAGCAGTGTGGAAGATCCCAGGTGGCAGCATGGTGTTAAGGAGTCAGACAGCTTGGGGGTAAAAACTATCCTGCAGCCTGGAAGATCTGGCTCTGATGCTGCAGTATCTTCTCTTGGCGGCAATAGTGTGAAAATTCCATGTGAGGGGTGTAAGGCCTTGCGGACACTGCGTTTGTAAAATATGTCCTGTAGTGAAGGGAGAGGCACCCCAATAATTTTCTCTGCTGTCCTCACTATCCTTTGCAGGTGCTTGAGGTCGGATATGTTGCAGTTGTCATACCAGACAGTGATGCAGCTGGTCAGAACACTCTCAATGGTGCCTCTGTAGAACATGGTGAGGATGGAACGGGGAAGACTTGCACACTTCAGCCACTTCAGGAAGTTTAGGCTCTGCTGGGCTTTCTTGATTAGTGATGAGATGTTATGCTTCCATTTAAGTTCCTCAGTTATGTGCACATCAAGGAACTTGGTACTCCTAACAGTCTCCACATCTAAACCGTTGATGTTGAGTGGGATGTGGGCAGGATGTGATTTTCTGAAGTCCACGATTATTTCTTTTGTCTTGTCAACATTGAGAGATTGATTGTTGTTTTCACACCATGCAGATAGCCATTCCTCCTGATCTCTTTATGCTTTTTTATCATCCCTGCTTATCAGTCCCAGCACTGTCGTATTATCCGCAAACTTGGTGATGTGGTTGGTGTTGTGCATGGCTGTGCAGTTGTGAGTCAGCACGATGAACAGCAGTGGACTAAGCACGCAGCCCTGTGGCGCTCCAGTGCTTAGTGTGATGTTGCTGGAAGTGATGCAGCCCATCTGAACTGACTGGGGCCTCTCTGTCAAGAAGTCCAGGATCCAATTTCAGTGGGTGGTGGTCAAGCCCAGCCTGCTCAGTTTTACAACCAGCTTTCGAGGGATGATTGTGTTGAAGGCAGAGCTAAAGTCTATGAATAGCATTCTAACATATGTGTCTTTTTTATCCAGATGTGTCAGGGAGAAATAAAGGGCAGAGCATATGGCATCCTCATCTCATCATTCTCATTTCTGCCCAATCTAACATGTTCTCCTGCACTACCTTTCCCGCTCATGTGTCAGCTTCATACATCACTACTGGTCTTAGCACTGTCTGAAAAACCTTACCTTTAACCTTCACCTTAATTCATCAATCACACAATATTCCTGATACTTTCTTCCAACTGCTCCATCTGCACTACACTAAAAGGTTTATCTCTGCATATGCTTTTCCCTCCTGGGCTACCACTGATCCTAGAAATTTAAATGTACCCACACTTTTCAATAGCTCTCCCTGCATACTTACTTCTAAATGCTGATCATCATTAAACCTCAAGCATTCTTTCTTCTTCATATTTATCTTCAGTCTTCTGACTTCCAAAACCCTTCTCCATTCTTCCAGCTTCTTCTACACCACCTCTTATCAACAAAAAACATGGAGCAGCGAGATTGTTCTTTTATCCTGTGAATGATTAAAGATCTTGGATAATGGAAATCTGATTGTTGCAGTTACTATATTTATCAAACAAAGATATTCAGGTCATTGTGATGATCTAGTAGTCTCTTTTTTCCTTCTCTTCACCCAAGAGAGAAGTGCCTTCCGAATCTCATTTCATTCCATTCTTCTTGTGTGATGTATACAGAAGAAAGTAGATGTATGAAAGTGAGCCCATTTACCTGTCAGGGATTTGTCCACTCAAGAAATCAGAAATAAAATCTGATAAACAATTATTTCTTGTCAGAATATCTCCAAAGACTGGCATAAAAGGAGCAAGTAATAGATTTAGCTTAGCCATTTCATGAAAGTGCTTGAACTATGCAACAGTGAACTCCCTGACATGATTTTTATAACTTTTCACCTGCCTTGATGCTGTCTTTTTTCTTTTTTATTGATTATTTTTAGTTTCTGCTCTGGTGTTTATATTTTGAAGTTTAGAAGAATTAAACTGACAGCAGGGCATGTCACAGGCTCTGTCACCTTTAACATTTAATATACTAGACACCATTCCTATAAATTGACTTTGAAATCAAGGCACTCTCACTGGTGGCAGGGGGCTATAGGGTGGAGACCGCAGGAGGTAGCTCATCTAAAAAGCAAAATGAGAAGAGTAAAGATTTTGTCTTTCAGAGTATTAGAAAAATTCAGTTGAGTAATGGCCATTCAGCCCAACCAAAGACTCACCAATCCTATCCACTAATCTCCTCCAAAATAACATCAAGGCTAGTTGTGAAGGTCTTTAAAGTCACACTGTCTACCACACAACTTGGTAGCTTATTCCATGTGCCTGTGGTTCTCATTTGGTTAGAGAGTTTGAGGGAAGAAAAGAAAAAAAACTATTCAGAGTGAAGCAAACATTTTTTTCTTTTTAGTTTCTAAGGTGAGTCAGATTCACTGAAAAAGTCTAATTTAGGGCATCATGGGAAACTTGGAAGGTCCTAAGCTTCTTCTTGATCACCCAAATTACTGATAAATGGTGTCAAAACTCAATCCGGACTATTTTCTAGTGTAACTCCTAGCTGGTGGAACGAGTTGCCCACCTCCTTTACAAATTCTGGTTCCCTTAATTTGTTTAAGAAGCATTTGAAGTCGCTCTTGTCTGGTTTCTCTCTAGCTGATATTTGCTGTTATGTTTTGTAACCTATAGGAACTAACTTGTATTTTGTTCTGAGCTCTTCACTAGTGATGACCAATTTTGTAGCCTTGTCCTGTAACACTTCTTTCCAAACAGAGACTCCAACTGATGTGTACTAGACTCTGTTGACCTCTTTTCTTCGTTGCTTTCAACAAAAGCATTTGCTTTGCAGACAGATGTAATTGTAAATGTAAGACTAACTGATCTGCCTCATTTTGGCTTTAGGAAATTAATAGGGTTGCACTGAACAGCAGAGGGCCAGTTTTTGATAATCCAGCACAATCACACCAAACAGTGTCCTTTGTTGTCTTGATCCTGTGTTGATGGCTGTGCTGGCCCACCCAACTGAAGTGTCTGTGCAACAATGTGAGGCAGGATCAGTCTGTTTGGTCTCTGCAGTCTAAATGATGGTTACGTTGAGTGTGTCCTGTCTTTATAACCAGGCAATTCTCACCCTAGGCAGTAGGTGCCTTTTCCCTGTCTTGTCTATGCAGCTGGTCTTCCCACATTTTCCACCTGTCTGGTACCCTAAATTTTTAGCCATTTAATTCAGATGTTTACGTCTTGATGTCTTATTTATCTCAGTGTGATGGAGGGTTGACAATTACTGGGTAAGAGGAATACCTAAAATAAAGAATAATTTTGTATATGTAATGAAATTGTCATGCTTTATGGTATTATGATGTTTATTAAAAAAAACAAAAAAAAACAGAAAATTAACAACAAATCTATATGTTTGCACTAGATAAAATCTGGACATGAATAAAATACTACTATTAAAATATCACTTGTTTTAGTAGCAGAAAACACTGACATGCTAACCCTTCTTTTAAAGTTTATAATAAATATTTTAAGAAATCTTCAATGATTAATATGGTGTTGCATCATTTAATCACATTATTGAAGCAATGTGAAAAGGGGACACTGCATTAAAGATTATAACTTTAAAATCAAAAAGAAGAAATTGTGAAATTACCATTTTATCAAACAGCCATGCATTTAAAAAGATAACATATATTAAACCACTAAATAACCTTGACTGATTTAAAGAGGTTAATAAAGTAATATTTAAAAAATGAGGGCATAAATACTAGATGAAGAGGTGAAGGAACTTCTTAAGTGTTTATTTTATTAGCAAAATGTCTGAGCACATTGTAAGTTAGACATCAGTGGCTCCACCTAAACCGCTTTAGATACTGAGTACCACACTGGTCTAAATTACTCTAAATAAACCTGTAGAATTTTTCATATAACCCAGCTACAGGGGATGCACAAACCAGTGTGTTTCTTCATGCCGGTCCCAAGCCAGGATAAATGGGTAGGGTTACGTCAGGAAGGGCATCTGGTGTAAAATTTTGCCAAATCAATATGCGGACAACAATACAAATTTTCATACCAGATCGGTCGAGTACAGGGTTAACAAGTGCCACCACCAGTACTGTTAGCCAACAGGGTGCTGATGAAAATTGGGATACTGTTGGTCGAAGAAGAAGGAGAAGAAGAGGGGGGAGACGTGTCCGGAGGCAGGAGGAAGGTAAAAAGAGTGGAACTGAGGGTAGGAACGTTGAATGTTGGCAGTATGACTGGTAAGGGGAGAGAGTTAGCAGATATGATGGAGAGAGGTTGATATATTGTGTGTGCAAGAGACTAAATGGAAGGGAAGTAAGGCCAGGTGGATTGGAGGTGGATTCAAATTGTTCTATCATGGTGTGGATGGGAGGAGAAATTGAGTAGGGGTTATTCTGAAGGAACAGTATGTCAAGAGTATTTTGGAGGCGAAAAGAGTGTCAGGCAGAATAATGATTATGAAGCTGGAAATTGGAGGTGTGATGATGAATGTTGTTAGTGCATATGCACCGCAAGTTGGGTGTGCAATGGGTGAGAAAGAAGATTTTTGGAGTGAGTTGGATGAAGTAATGAACAGTGTACCCAAGGGACAGAAAGTGGTGATTGGAGCGGATTTCAATTGGCATGTTGGTGAAGAGAACAGTGGAGACGTGGAGGTGATGGGTAGGTATGGTGTCAAGGAGAGGAATAAAGAAGGTCAGAGGATAGTGGATTTTGCCAAAAGGATGGACATAGCTGTGGTGAATATGTATTGTAAGAAGAGGGAGGAACATAGGGCTACTTACAAGAGTGGAGGAAGATGCACACAAGTAGATTACATCCTATTCAGAAGAGTTGATCTGAAGGAGATTGAAGACTGCAAAGTGGTGGCAGGGGAAAGTGTAGTTAAGCAGCATAGGATGATGGCCTGTAGGATGACGTTGGAGATCAAGAAGAGGAAGAGGTGAAGGCAGAACCAAGGATCAAATGGTGGAAGTTGAAAAAGGAAGATTGCAAGGTTGAGTTTAGGGAGGAGGTGAGACAGGCACTGGGTGGCAGCGAAGAATTACCACACAGCTGGGAAACTACAGCAGATGTAGTAAGGGTGACAGCAAGAAGGGTGCTTGGCGTGACATCTGGAAAGAGGAAGGAGGAAAAGGAAACCTGTTGGTGGAATGAGGAAATACAGGAGAGTATACAGAGGAAGAGGGTGGTGGAGAAGAAGTGGGACAGTCAGAGAGATGCAGAAAGTAGACAAGAGTACAAGGAGATAAGGTGCAAGGTGAAGAGAGAGGTGGCGAAGGCTAAAGAAAAGGCATATGATGAGTTGTATGAGACGTTGGACACTAAGGAAGGAGAAAAGGACCTGTACCGATTGGCTAGACAGAGGGACCGAGCTGGGAAAGATGTGCAGCAGGTTAGGGTGATAAAGGATAAAGATGGAAACATACTCACAAGCGAGGAGAGTGTGTTGCGCAGATGGAAAGAGTACTTTGAGAAGCTGATGAATGAAGAGAACGAGAGAAGAGGTTGGATGATGTGGAGATAGTGAATCAGGAAGTGCAACGGATTAGCAAGGAGGAAGTAAGGACAGCTTTGAAGAGGATGAAAAATGGAAAGGCCGTTGGTCCAGATGACATACATATGGAAACATGGAGGTGTTTAGGAGAGATGTTAGTGGAGTTTTTAGCCAGATTGTTTAATGGAATCTTGGAAAGTGAGAGGATGCCTGAGGAGTGGAGAAGAAGTGTACTGGTGCCGATATTTAAGAATAAAGGGGATGTGCAGGACTGCAGTAAGTACAGGGGAATAAAACTGATGAGCCACAGCATGAAGTTATGGGAAAGAGTAGTGGAAGCTAGGTTAAAAAGTGAGTTGATGATTAGTGAGCAGCAGTATGGTTTCATGCCAAGAAAGGCATGCTCTGAGGATGTTGATGGAGAAGTTTAGAGAAGGCCAGAAGGAGTTGCATTGCGTCTTTGTGGACCTGGAGAAAGCATATGACAGAGTGCCTCGAGAGGAGCTGTGGTATTGTATGAGGAAGTCGGGAGTGGCAGAGAAGTACGTAAGAGTTGTACAGGATATGTACGAGGGAAGTGTGACAGTGGTGAGATCTGCAGTAGGAGTGACGGATGCATTCAAGTTGGAGGTGGGATTACATCAGGGATCGGCTCTGAGACCTTTCTTATTTGCAATGGTGATGGACAGGCTGACAGATGAGACTAGACAGGAGTCCTCGTGGACTATGATGCTTGCTGATGACATTGTGATCTGTAGCGATAGTAGGGAGCAGGTTGAGGAGACCCTGGAGAGGTGGAGATATGCTCTAGAGAGGAGAGGAATGAAGGTCAGTAGGAACAAGACACAATACATGTGTGTAAATGAGAGGGAGGTCAGTGAAATGGTGAGGATGCAGGGAATAGAGTTGGCGAAGGTGGATGAGTTTAAATACTTGGGATCAACAGTACAGAGTAATGGGGATTGTGGAAGAAAGGTGAAAAAGAGAGTGCAGGCAGGTTGGAATGGGTGGAGAAGAGTGTCAGGAGTAATTTGTGACAGACAGGTATCAGCAAGAGTCAAAGGTAAGGTCTACAGGATGGTAGTGAGACCAGATATGTTACAGTATATGGGTTGGAGACGGAGGCACTGATCAGAAAGCAGGAGACAGAGCTGGAGGTGGCAGAGTTAAAGATGCTAAGATTTGCATTGGGTGTGACGAGGATGGATAGGATTAGAAATGAGTACATTATAGGGTCAGCTCAAGTTGGATGGTTGGGAGACAAAGTCAGAGAGGCCAGATTGCTTTGGTTTGGACATGTACAGAGGAGAGATGCTGGGTATATTGGGAGAAGGATGCTAAGGATAGAGCCGCCAAGCAAGAGAAATAGAGGAAGTCCTAAGAGAAGGTTTATGGATGTAGTGAGAGATTACATGCAGGTGATGGGTGTAACAGAACAAGATGAAGAGGACAGAAAGATATGGAAGAAAATGATCCACTGCGGCAACCCCTAACGGGAGCAACCAAAAGAAGAAGAAGATGTTATATTATACAGAATATTGATGCTAATCAGTTAGCATCAATAGACATTAGTAAATCTGATGCAGCCTTGAACCCTGTATGAAAGATGACTGAATTTGCTTAATATTTTTTTCTCATCAAGTCCTTCCATGTATAAATCCCTAATAATTCATTCCTCTGCTTAGAAGAAATCACCTTTATCTTCTGCTACAGGCATTTCGAAATTCACAGATTGCCAAGCTTGTCTAACAGAAGTTCAGACTTTGAAAAGGTGGTCTCTGTGGTGTAGAAATCCGTACATAATTTAGAATCGAGCTGGCAACTAACTCTACCCGCGCACTTCTGTTAAGGAACCTTATCAACAGTGTGTTGTGTTGACTACAAGCCAAGCAGAGATTCCCAGTGGATAACTGGGAGCGACTTCATACAGTGCAGAAGGTGGGAAAAAAATAGAAATGAAGTGGTGCCTTATCCCTCAGCCCCTCACAAAATAACAGCTTGTGCTTCTTATGCTTATTTTTTTTTTTATAAAATAGAGACTCTTTCTCTTTTATTTTTTCTCTTTTAGTTATTTATAAATAGAAGGATTAAAATACAATACTTTCCAGTTCTAATTAAACTTAATTTGCCAGATAATGATATAGGTATTGACCTGGCATTTAACTAAATACTCATATATTTAGAAAAGTCAACTAATATTGATCATTTAATATGAGGTGGAACCTAATTGCTCCATTCTTAAGTGTTTAAAATGTGTTGTGGTGGCTGTGGTGTTAAAAAATGACTGACTGATTGACTAGTTTCTCTCATCAGCTCTGATGAATAAACCCCTCACTGACAGTCGGCAGGCTGACCTGACTTTGACAAATAGTTTAAATTTCATTAGCCTTCAGATGACATTGGACTTGCTTTAAAAATATGAAGTTCACACAGCCAAAGAGCCGATTTCACTTTGGCAATGTGATGTACATTAGATTAATGTACCAGAATGATTTTCAGTAACTGGCCTGCCTCAGTATGAAAACTAGCATAAGCTGTTCTGTTTTCTTTTTTCTTATATCTTGAGTAGACATGTAATGTACCAATTCTTTAAGGACATATTGGTTTCAGTAAGCAATTGTGAAAAAATAGGTCTTAAATTTTATACCCTTTTATAGTATTTACTTTTTTTATGGTAAACCTGATTAAACATTGCATTTCACTTAACCTAGTAGTAGCTAAAGCTACTGGCCAAAATGTAGGACCATTCGCATCCCATTCTTTTTATTCATAATAACGTCAGCTTTTAAACTCATTCCTGAGCACCAATACCACAGAAGATACTGTGAAAGGAATAAGGCTGGAGACAAGGTGTTACAAGATGTGGTCAAATAAGATAATGCAGGTCCCACAGATAAATGGGGTGGGAACCCAGTCATCCCTATTTAATTCAGTAAAAGAAAATGGTATAAAAAGGGCCATTATGCATGCCAGTACAAGCAACAAAGGAAAAGGCCAAAGATAGGAAGGCATTCTAACTAAGCTAATGAGATTCTTCTCTTTTTTCAAATGATAGGGAGATCTGTCCTACAATGCTGTCTGTTCACAACTGACTGCCTCCTTCCAGTGGCTTTATAGGCAGAAAACTAGAAGGGACAGAGTCAATTTCCCTCACTGGGCATCTTCTTGGTAGGAGGAAAGAAAAGAGGAGAAGCTTACCATGAGCACCCCCGTTTTGACATGGAGTGATATTAATTTCTTCTGATGAGCCTAGAGGGTGATCCACAGACGCACATACGTGAGAGTGGGTAGAAAGGGCTCAATTTGTCTTTTATTGTTGCATAAACCAACAATGAGATACACATGCAAAGTCTGAACCATGCACAAAATCAGATGAACCTGTAATGGACCTCACAAATTATAGCAGAGGTCTAACTGTGAATGGCTATATTTTATTGTGATTCTAATGCTAACATTAACCCAATACTGTAAATAATTCCACTCAACCCCCTGTTCAAATTAATCTACAGAAGAAAATGCTTGAATCCAAATTATATTGTTAGTCAGATCAGGTCAGGTGGGGGAGTATGCACTGGTACAATACGTTTCCACACCCACCACACAACAAAACACTTCGGGATCCTGATTAGCAACCACCCAGGCAGATACGCAGTCCAGTCCCTCCCTCATAAACAACCATCTATCTGCCACAGCCTGGTGTTACGTAGGCATGCCCTTGGCCTGGTCCAGCCACTCGGGTCCCCAACGGTGAGGATCCTGTGAGCCTCTGGGAATCGCGCCACATGGCCATACTGCCATAACTGACACTCCCTTACAATGCAGGTAATGTGCCTCATTTTGGACACCATGAGCAACTGCTCATTCGAGACAAAGTCAAACCAGCAGTACCCAAGGATTCCCCGAAGAGACACAATACCAAAGGAGTCCATTCTTCGTTTCAGGTCACTGGATAGTGTCCATGACTCTCAACCATATAGCCAAATAGGAAGCACCAGGACCCTAAAGACTTGGACCTTTGTCCTTTTGCAAAGATATCAGGAGTGCCACACATCCCTTTCCAGTGCCCTCATGACCACCCATGCTCTCCAATTTCATCCACTGACTTCATAGGAAGATTCACCAGAGCCTTGAATGTCATGGCCGAGGTAAGTAAATCTCACATCAAGAGCAACACTCTCTCTGCAGACAGACACACTGGTTACGGTTGTGCCTAAGAGGTTATTAAAGGCCTGGATCTTGGTTTTTATCCAGGACACTCCCAAGCCCAGACACTCATATTTATCGCTCAGTCTCTCGAGAGCCCCGATCAGAGCCTCCATTGACTCTGTGAAGAAGAGAGATTCACTGATCTGATCTTGATATTGTTACAATCATACTAAATACAAATATGGAATAAACAAACATCCATCCTCCAACCCACTATATCCGAACTATAGGGTCACGGGGGTCTGCTGTCAGAGGGGACTGGGCGGTCTCATGGTCTGGAATCCCTACAGATTTTATTTTTTCTCCAGCCGTCTGGAGTTTTTTTGTTTTTTCTGTCCCCCCTGGCCATTGGACCTTACTCTTTTTCGATGTTAATTAATGTTGATTTATTTTGTTTTTTTATTGTGTCTTTTATTTTTCTATTCCTTATTATGTAAAGCACTTTGAGCTACTGTTTGTATGAAAATGTGCTATATAAATAAATATTGTTGTTGTTGTTACTGGAGCCATTCCCAGCCAACACAGGGTGCAATGCAGGAAACAAACCCTGGGCAGGGCGCCAGCCCACCACAGGGTGCGCGCACACACACACACCAAGCACACACACTAGGGACAATTTAGAATCGCCAATGCACCTAACCTGCATGTCTTTGGACTGTGGGAGGAAACCCACGCGGACACGGGGAGAACATGCAAACCCCACGCAGGGAGGACCCAGGAAGCGAACCCGGGTCCCCGGGCAAGGCAGCAGTGCTACCCACTGCGCCACTGTGCCACCCAATAAATAAATATGAACACCAAAACTATATTTACAAACTCCAAAACAAGTTCAGTGTAGCGAAAGATGATGATTAGTCCTGAACTCCAGATGATGGGGATTTACATTGCTTCTGACAAAGCAAGTTCCCCAAAAAGAAATAATAGACAGTCCTACTGGCAAAAAGTAAAGTTTATTTATGCTTCAGAGATGAGCCTTCCACAGCTGATGAGCAAAATTAAACAAGTAAAGCAATTGATAAAATGGATTCTGCCGTTCATCACTGTAACACCATAGCACTGGACCTTTGGCAATGAGATACAGTTTTTTGGCGGGAATCTTCTTTATTATTTTGTCACATACGCGTGAGTAGGGGGCAGCTAAAAGACCCAACGTGTGGTGTGAACCTGCAAGACAGGGGAAAAAGCCAGTGCACTAACCCATCTTTCTGCTCTCTCACAGGGAGGACGATTCACAAAAGAGCCCAGGGCCGTGAATTTACTCCCCGTGCTACAACCAAAGGATCGGACTCCTTTCGCATCACATAGAGATACGTGTCGTCCCTCCCCGATGACATCACCTTGCTTCCAGGATTCCCTGGTGTTCCCAACATCCCTTTCGCCTTCCCCACTTCTACAAATATGCCATCTTGCCACCAACATGCTGTCTGTGCTATGTATGCAGCTAGGCTGTTTGTACTGATCGAAAAGAAAAAGAGAAAGAGTAACACTATACGGGGATGGTTTCCCCATCCCTTAATATTGTTTCCGTGTGCTTCCTTTTACAATTTATAAACAAGTAAGTTAAAACTTGAACAAATGTGTCCCCAACAGCCCTCCGCATGGATTTATATAGAACTAACCATATTGCCCAGGTATATTTGTACAATAGGTTAAAGCATGAAAATAAACATAATGAAGAGGAACTGTCTTTTGGAAGTGTAACATGGCTAAACAAAGTGAAAAAAAGATATACAGTTAGACAAAAGCTGTGATCCACCGAAGTAATGAAATTATAATTCAAGGTAGTGGAACACAAATTTCTATACTTGTGGTCTTAAATGAGATCCAACCTTGCAAAAGTTTGTGGACTCTGATGATGATGATGACCTCAAATCAGCCCCAGCACACTGCTGCTGCCTGTTGAAAATGGTAGTTCCCATGTCAATGCTTATTTTGGGTTGCATCCACTCCCATTATAACCCACCTCTCACTGATACACCATATGACCTTCATTTTAAGTTGCATCAACGGCAACACAAAAACAAAGTTTTGTAAAAATTGGTTCAGTCATTTTTGTGTGATTGGTGAACAAACACACAGAGAAACACAAGCAGCTTACACATATACCTATTGATAATAAATAATCAAACTACAATTCACACAAAGCATCCTTGCATCTGACAATTCCCTGGTTAAAGACATAGCCCACAATTATTTTGGACATCTACTTTGGTTAAACAGAAAACACAAATCCTAACACAGGACACACTGAACACAGAAATAAACCTTCCATGTGGCATCACTGCAAAGTTTCTTCTGCTGCTCTTCTTCCCAGTCTGCATTCTGGAGTGAAGAAAAGACTGGAAAGTTATTTCCAAGTTGCTGGGCAACCTGTAGAACTGGCCAACATATGGAGGCTAATTCTCAGCTACCTTTCTGAATTTCAGGTGATAGGAATGTATTCATTAAATTAGTTGATACTTACAATGTTCTTCTGGGAACAAGAACAAAGAGCTAGCCTTTACTGGATTTTTGGCTCCATGTCATTTAATACAGATCATGACCACAAGTCGAATTCTTATAAATGGTGACACACAACAGTAGCACAACATTTGATCTTGGTTCCAAAGAACTCTAAAATGACAGCAGCTCACAAAACATCAGACATCAATTTCAAAAATGCCAATCAACCCAATCTTTGGGAAGCAGGAGGAAAAATGGAAAATGCAGAAGAAAATTATCACAGAGGCTGAGACCAACTCCACATTGACATTAGAGGATTAATTATGACGAGAAGAAGCCATTTAGTCCAACACAGCTTCCCTTATTCTATTTAAATGATGGTTTCAAAGTGTCTACACAAGCTGTAAAGACTGCACTAGTAGGTAACTTATTTAATGTACCTGCGGTTTTCTCATAAGAAAATAAACTTTGCACTTCAGTGATATCAAGACCTTCTTAGAATATGGGGACCAAAACTGCACATAGTGACCAGATAAGGGAGATTACATGTGTAATACAATTCAGAGTCATAGGGAGCAAGAGTCTATACTGGCAACACTGACAGGAAGCAGACTTGGCTAAGGTGCCAGGCCATTACAGGGCACATGCATGGGGCCGATTTGGAATAACCAGTCCACACAAGTATACCCTGCCGTTCTTTCTTAAACTCTGTGAAGTGCCTTAAGCATGGAAGAGGCGCTATATAAATAAAATGCATTATTATTATTATTATTATTATGTCTCTGGAGATGTGGGACAAGAAGAAGGGTGTCTGGAGGAAATCCCAAAGGGACATGAGAATATGTAAATTCAATACAGAAAATGACCAGGTGCAGGGTACAAGCACAGTATGCCATACCAGTGAGGCAGCTATGCTCACAACCGTGCCACCTTGCTGCCTGCATTATAAACATACAAAAACATTATTTTAGTGTATTTCATCAATTCTGTAAACTTTCCAGTTGAGGATAGCGATGAAGCCTTTTTTAAAATGTGTTTTATACATTTATATATATAGGCGATTTGTTGCTTGACATGGTATGATAAACAGAAGCTGTGTGTGACAAATAGTTGCTATTATGAGCTCAATTTATGGCTTGTTCTGACCAAAGCTATCAGAATCCATATAAAGATTTGGCAGATAGTGTGTTTCACATTAAATGTAATGATCATAATCTACAGAAATTCATCCATCCATTGTCTGATGGAGCCACATTGGGTGTGAAACAGTAATCGAATCTGTCACAATTTAGTACATAACATTTTTCTTTTAATTCCTGTCTAGATTATTTCCCCTTATTTCTTTAGTTATGTTGTGAAGTCATTACGCCCTGCCATTTAGTAGTAGGTTCAAAGGGGCATAGCTTATGTGAATGCATGAAATATCATGGGGTGATCCATCATGTCTACACTTTAACTCGAGCATAAGAAAGTTTGTTTCTTGAACAACCTGCTGCACTTTTTTTTCTTTACTTACTTTTTCACTAGTCAGTATTGACTAGCCATTTTCAATTTAGCGACTTTATACATAGCTTTTTGTAATGATTCTCACCTTATTTTGACAATTCTCTGTGTAGGCAATTTGAAAGAAAACTCTGCCTCACCCTCGTATGCCTACTTAGCAAAAACTGAATATTCAGCTTTATTTGTTGAAAGATCAAATGGTCATACAATAATGTTAGAGTTAATTTGCTAGACATTGTTTTGCCATTCATTTAAATAAAAATTTATCTGAAAAACTATTGTTGCCCCAGTTGTAGCAGTGCTACTTGATAAGAAGTCCATTTCCCATCAGTCCATGGGATCACTTGTGCCACCAGAGTGCCTCAGCCTCCTGTGCAGGGGCTGCTAGAAGGACATCTGCAAAGGCATGGATTTTAAAAGAATCCGGGGTGGTTTGAATGTTTCTTTAATACAATGCTAAAGCAAACTAGTTTTTCTGGTTAACTTTTTCTAATGTTTTTTCTGGATTTATGTTTTTTGTTCATTGGATAGTTTGTTTGTAAGATTTGTTAATTTGGAGTTGTATTCACATAAAGTGTGTTCCTTTTACTAAAGATAAGACATTCACAAATACCTACAAAAGACTGAACGCTCAGACACTTTGTAGCAGTTAAATGTAGTAAAGGACAGCATATCCCAGCTGCCCCAAGGGTGCTGCTCTATTGGATGACAGCAGAGGACATGGGGGCTGCGGGGAAGAAGGCAGGCCCTTTAAATGGAAGAACGGGCAAAATGCTGGAAGATCCCTGTTGTTTGACTATTCCATTGCTGTTGTCACCTGTTCAATTGCCCGTGGTTTATCTTGAATTACTGTTTCTGATTAGATATATGGTCTGTGTCGTGTCCACCTGTTTCACATGAGTGAATGGATTAATAGCAACTTCATCTAAGAAAGTGCTCCCGTTCACCACATCCTGCACTGCTTCAGGAATTGGTAGGACAAACCTAATATTCATCTCAGCAAAATGTTCACAGGATTTTCCACTCTCCAATCATCTTCTGTCGCTGTTACATTCGGACTGTGCTCTGGACTTTGTCATGAGTGTTTATTGTGAATGCTGTTATTAACAGGTTCTGTTATCCATCCATCTTTGCTATCCATTACTCATCAGCTTCATTAGGTAACTGGACTGTATTTTTGGACTGTGTTAATATTTTGTCATGACCTGTTATCATGGGATATTGGGAAGGATTTTGTTAATATTTCAAAATATTTTTGTATTTGAAAATATTTTTTTTCAAAATACAGTTTGGAGTTATTGCCTCAGTGTACATTGTCTCTGTGTGTTGACTAGGCTGGGTATTGTCCTGGCTTTCCCATTAAAAAAAAAATAGCACTATTAAAACCGTGAATCTTAGCACCTCAGTGTGGCTACACAATTAATTCTGTCATGGATTGTAGAAAGGAATCTTCATCAGGTAAATGATAGTCTCTATACCAAGATTACAGTATTACAGTAGACAGCGTCAGCTGTGGTGTCTAGTAATGCTATACAAAAGATTAAAAATCAAAATTTAGAAATACTTAATCATATTATGGGTTTGAATAAATACCTACCAGGAAGAAACAATAAAAATTACTCATTTTACTCACGCAGACATTGTTGTCTTTCTAATATATTCTCAGCATGAGTAAATTAGCATGAACTATAACATTTGATAATTGGCTTGTGGCGTTTCATTCTGGCTTTAGTCTATCACATAATCTTTTTTTTATTTCTTTAGCACCACCTGTGGTTTGAGGTACAGGATTTAACTTTATATGCAAAAAACATATAAAACACAATTAAAATTGTTTAACAGTGTTTTTCACACAACTTTGAGTAATCAGTACATAGCCTGCAACAATTTCCACACTGAGGACAAGCTGTGGGTAAAGAGAAAAATACTGCACACCCAAACATTTTCATAGATATGGCAGACAAAACAATGTATGAAAATGCACCTTTAATTGATTAGTTTTCTTTTCTTGATGCTAACACACATCCAAGATTATATTGTTGATTACACCGAAGGACTGAAACTGTATGTGAGGCATCATTTAAGAAAAAAAATCAAATGATTTGAGAATGCATCTACCATCAAACCATTGTGTCTTTATACTGTGTGGTGGGCGGCCGGGTCCCATGCCCAGCTGGGACGCCCCTTCTACATATGTTCCGGGGGAGCAACAATGGGCTCATCAGTACCTCCCCTGGGACGCTTGGTGGCAGTCTCCCTGACAAACGATGGTGCCTCAGTTTCCCGCAGGGCTCCATGGGAGATGGATTTCTCCACAGCCCTGTTGGGATCTGGGGTGGGCACCAGGGGGTGCTGCATGGGTCCCTGAGCCAGCCTGGACAACTCTACAGCCCCGCCCAGAAGTGGAATCAGAAACAGGTGACCTGGAGCACTACCGGGTGGGCTATAAAAAGGGCCAGCAACCACCACTTGGGAGCCAGAATCAGGAGCAAGGGGATGAGGTTGTCAGGGAGGAGTGGTGGTGCCAAACGGGAGTATTGTTGTGATTTGCTTTAAGTGCTTTGGGACTGTGTTGTGGCTGGGGGGTTCACAGGGAAGACATACCCTCCAGCTGAAGAAAAATAAAGCCTTGTTGGGTTTTTATATGTGCCTCTGTGTGAGTCTGCTGGTTCAGGCGCTATACCGCGTCTATTCTCACAACTGTGACAGCTTTCTTACCATATCAGACAACAGGCACACTTCCTGAGTAGAAATGAATAATTTGTTAAAAGCCATGGCACAACAAAACTGCTGATAAACAGTTATTAACAAGTGTCATATTGATGCCCTTTCACTCAGGTCTTGTCAAACAAACCCGACAAGTGTGGCATCAAATTTTGAATATCTGCTGATATAAATAGCAAATACCGTATATACACGCATATAAGTCAGTTCTTGAAACCCGAAAAATCGATCATAAAATTAGACCCCAACTTGTACGCCCATTCAAAAATACGACACTTAGATTTTTTTCTTTTACATCTTCTTGCTTCCTCCAATCTCGCACCAGTTTTTCAGAAATATCGAATTTTGTTGCAGCAGCGCAGTTACCAATTCCTTTCGCCACTTCCATGACTTTTAATTTAAAATCAGCTTTATATGTTCTTCTGAACAAATGCTCCATCTTAGATAAAGGATGCTCTTACGATAAACGGGTATGAGGGTGTGAGACACACAACACAGTGCAAACGTCGCTTCGGAATAGTTCTGATATTAACGTGTGGTCACATAGGCACAACACATAGAAAAAATAGGCAGTGTGCTCCATAGTTACTCTCTCAGGTGGGCGTTAGCAAATCATAATCTCTTGGACCAATGGAGTGAGTTTTTCCGCATTTGACTTATATGACCGACACTATAAAATACCGGAAATTATATGGTAAAATCAAGCCCCGACTTATCTGTGAGAGAATTTAAATGCAAGTATATACGCTATATGATAAATGCTATTCCCTGTTTGACAAAATATCCCACTTTATTACCAGGGAAAGATAGTCAGTGACTGTGTTGATGTGACTCATTGAACCTCTCAACCAGTCAACCTCTTATCTCTAATAATATTTTCATATCACTTTCTATGGCATACAAGCTACTTTCCAAAAAAAATAAGCCTATTTGCTTCCATGGCCAAAAATGAGATTGAGGCTTTTTTTTTTTTTTAAACAGTTCTGCTGGTTACTGGTTTAAAAAAATTGGGATGACTTATTTTTATTTTTGAATCTGTTAAAAATATTCTGACAAATTAAAATTTCTAATCATTTTCAGCTTGCATATATGTAGTAAAAATACAAGTTAGGATAACATATCTATGTATCATTTTTAAATTTTCTACACTTGAAAACCTGTAAAGGGTCTCGAAACTTTTGTAATCTTTTACATTATAATATCTAAGTACATCAAACGGAGTACCTATAATTAGCTGTGTAGACCGCTTTCATTTATTTTCTACTAATTGGTTTTCAAACCGTCTAAATACTCATCTTGTGCTTTCATGTTTTGTGTTAAGCGTCAGTAGGCCGGCAGTGCATCAGTTATGTTCCCTTCCAAATTTTAAAACTTTTTTTGGAAGTAAATCAGAATGTTGTATTATCCAAGAAATGAAATGATTCATTAAGCTCTGGCACAGGTGCAGTTGCATCTTTCTGTCTCCCACAGATGTAGGAAAAACCAAGATTTTTATGCCCTTGGCCATATGAATAAGTTGAAATGTTTTATTGAATTTTCATGAATTCCAAAGAGACATTTAATATAAGACTAGAATCATGTGATTTCGGCAGAAAAACCTCTGGCTATGATTGTTGTGCTAATTACCCCTTTAATTAATAAGGCATTCTGTGAGCACTCTTCTCCATAATGAATAAAAGCCATTAAAAGTAAGGATGGGTTTAAAGCAAAGTCTAGCACCCATTGAACGAGGGCACGGGTTCAATAAAATCCGAATGACAGTAAAAATTCAAACAATTGCAGGAGGTTCTTTTTTTTCTTGAGGAGTTATTGCCAGGACACCATCAATGTTCTTGAGTATGTTTCAATCTAATGGAATGCACCCTTCATCTTATGTAATTTCCCAGAGGGTAAAATGTCTGAGATGGATCGGAAAGTACCTCCCACTGTAAAAGCAAGTGAAGAGGGTACCCACACTCCTTTGTTTTTCCTGCCTCCAGTGCCAGTTACATAAACCATCACTTTATAGTTCAAGCAGTATGGCTTATAATATTGTGAACAAGTCTTGTCACTTGCCTTTGTGTAAATTAATTTATTTTATCAAGAAATGTCAGAAAAATAACCTAAGAAAGGTACACTTAAGATGTATTATTGAAACATACGCATCACATCTCATGTTTATTGTGGAAAGATGTCTGATTTTTTTAATTTGAAGTTATAAAATATTCAAGATATCAATGAACCATCATCTGTTAAATATTTATGTATGCATTCAGACACCTCCTTTGAAACTGCATATTTTTTCCCAGCTGGTATCCCCTCCAGGATTAACATTAGTCTTCTAACCAATGCTACCAGAATTAGTGCTGACCCTTCACTGCTCTGCATTTTAAAACCTTGACTCGAGTTATAGAAAAATAGAGGTGATATTCCTCTTACAAAACTAAAAATATACAGCAAAAAGACAGATGCATCGGTCTGCTAAGAATACTTTAAACAGCATGTGGTCTTCCTTTTTACAGTCTAAGTGACTATTGACAAACATCTGAGCCTAGTTAAAAGAAAAAGAGAGAAAGTATAGCAATCTACAAACTTCTGTTTCCTCCTGTCATTAAGAGCTCTTTGCTGCTCACTTTGTAGGATTTAAAATTCCAAGAAGTATTTTGTCACTGCAGTCGAGAACTTGAGTTCACAATGGCGATTGGGTCTATTAGGATTACAAGCTTGCTAAATACATTTTCACAATAGCTTTTTTCAGTGTTGAATTATTTATATTATATTTACTTTGGTTTGTGTTTTTCATGACAAAGTGCAATGAGGCCTGCTATTTGTATTGCACACCCATCAGCTACTTACTCTCATATTCGCATGTTGTTACACATGTATTTTTGTGTATTTTTAATAAGGATTCCATTTCTGTGGTTTATATGTTATTTCAACTTACAATTTAACAATATTCATTTATGTTCATACCTTGTTTTGTTTATCTGATGCATCACGTAACTGTTGTGTTAATGATGTAAGGATATATAAAAGTGACTTTATTTGGCATCCTTCAATGGAGGATTCTTCCCAAAGCTCTTGTAGTTAGTTTCTAATTCAAGTAGGACATAATGCTAGGTTTATCTTTTCTGATTACGACTTAGTTTTGCTCCATAATTCTAACCAAAGGAATACTCCACCCAAAAATTTAATTTTCTGTATATGTTATTTATCCTGTGTAGTTTGTACTGATGGGTGAGAAAAAAAAAATTCATGCAGAATGGACATAAAAAGTTTATGATATAAAATAAGCCAATGGTGACCAGTACTGTACAACAACAAACAATATGTAAAATGTCCACAAAAAAAATCTTGTGTTACTCATATTGCATAATCCTCATGTCAGTTACCCAGTTGTATGCTCAAAATGTGCAAAAAATAAGCATTTTTTTGTACATGGTTAAATATTCTCACACATGAGAGCCTTGGGGCCGGCGTAAAGGCTCTGGTGGTGGTAATTCCTTGCTGATCCGCAGAGTTGTGCTGTATACTAATGCCTCTTCTTTTCCTCCCTCTACAGACCAGATGATTGACAGCTGTACAACCTCTGATGTCACATGTGGCGTCCGTCAACTGGAATCAGCCCATTCCTGCCTTGCTGTACTTAACCGGAAGTGTTGCCATCTTGGAGCAGCGTGAAGATGTTTTATTTTTCCTTCCTATTCAACATCTGCAATAAGATGCTGCAGATATTCTATCAGACGGTTGTGGCAAGCGCCCTCTTCTACGCAGTGGTGTGCTGGGGAGGCAGCATAAAGAAGAAGGATGCCTTACACCTGGACAAACTGGTGAGGAAGGCAGGCTTCATTGTAGGCACGGATCTGGACAGTTTGACATCTGTGGCAGAGCGACAGGCGCTGAGCAGGCTCCTGTCAATCTTAGAGAATCCACTGCATCCACTGAACAGTATCATCACCAGACAGAGAAGCAGCGTCAGTGAAAGACTGCTTTCACAGTCCTGCTCCACTGACAGACTGAGGAGATCGTTCCTCCCCCACACTATGTAACTCTTCAGTTCCACCCGGGGGGGGGGAGGGGGGGGGAGTTAAATGTTAACATTATACAAAGTTATTGTCTGTTTTACCTGCATTTTTATCACTCTTTAATTTAATATTGTTTTTTATCAGTATGCTGCTGCTGGAGTATGTGAATTTCCCCTTGGGATTAATAAAGTATCTATCTATCTATCTATCTATCTATCTATCTATCTATCTATCTATCTATCTATCTATCTATCTATCTAATGCATTTATAATTAGCATTTTCTTTCAGTTATACAGGGTTTGCCTCCACGTGTCCCAAATCTTTATGCTTGTTTGTGTTTTTTCAGTATAATATGTACTTCTGGGAAAATCCGTGCACATCATATCCAGGGATTACCTTTTTGACTTGAACATCTGCCTCTCCATCTCATTCACTGGTCAAGAATATTACCTTCAATCCAATGTGACTTGCGATTCCTGTTGATGATGTGTTCTGATTTTATTGAACCATATTTTAGCTAAAAATGTATGCTTTTTGATAATTGTGAGCATATTAATAGATAATGAACATGTGTATTCTATGTCAAGAGTAATATGATTGTTTTTCTTTTTTTCCATTAATGATTTTCACATTGTTTGCTCTTGTACAGTATTACACTTGTACTAGCCAACCCGCGGTGTACAATACACCGCATAATCAGGCCGGTTTTTTAATGATTTTTAAGCACAGGGAGAAAATTAACATTTGAAAAATCGGTAATGTAATAAATCAGCAAGAAAAGCAACATTGTAACAATGCACGGAACGAACCAACACACAATTGTCCGTGACTGAAAACTGGCGGACTGCCATTGCGCCTTCTCCTCTCAGACGGAGGGATGGGGGTGGACGGCGCTGAGACGTGGAGGGTGGAACGGGAGTAGAGGAGAAGGACGTCCATTCCGCTCCCTCCGTCATGCTAGTCTGCTGATTTCTCATTCAGTATGCACTGCCTGCTCATGTGCCCACCTCCAACTCGTCACTTGAGTCGTTGTCGTCTTTGCACAGTCCAGATGCACCTGTGACTCACGTCTTCCGTGTTCCTGCAGGAGCATCTAAGAAGACGCATGTTTGTCGTGGATGCGAATTGCTGTATGTAGCGTGTAAAACAGTTTGCTATGGTGCACGCGGTCGTGCGTCGTAACCGAAAACTCGGTTTTTAAAGACTGCTTATTTCATTGTGTTTTAACCTCAGTTATAAAGGATTGTTTTAAGGATCCCATTGGATACCCCTCGCAAACCGTTTTACAAGCTATGGCGATTTATGGCGATTCACCTCCGCAAGAAACATGCCTCTATGAACAGTCAATGTGGCTCGGAGGTTCATGTGGCCTCTACGACAGACGAATATAAATGACGCTGTTTTTTCTGTGTCATCGCGTCCAAGTTGGTGGGCGTGGCTCTGCGAGTTGTCGTCGTATCCAATGGTCTTGGAGTTGGTGGACGTGGCTCATTCCTGCGTGCGCCATAGGTGTCTTACTTGTCGGCGGCTTAGTGAATCCACGCCCCTTCCGGCGTGCTTTCCATGGGTGTCTTGCCTTAGTGAATTATATATATAGATTATATCAAAATTTTTTTTATCTCCATTCTGCATGAAAGCATGAGATTAAACATTTTTCTCTGCCATCACTTTAAACTACACGAGATAAGTATCATTTAAAGCAGTGTTTCCCAACCTCAGCCCTATGGCTCCCCTGTGGCTGCAGGTTTTTGTTCCAACCAGCTTCTGTTTTTAATTGGACTCCTGGGCTAATTAAGTGATGCATTA
>JANRMT010062791.1:18611957-18640963 GCA_026402145.1 Polypterus bichir lapradei
GATAGATAGATAGATAGATAGATAGATAGATAGATAGATAGATAGATAGATACTTTATTAATCCCAAGGGGAAATTCACAATTGACAAGGTCTATCAAGCTCATTTGATACATCTTGGTAATTTGTTACAGATCCAGTCGCTTGCCACATCACAGCCCAGAAATCTCTACATACAGCTCAATGGTAAACTAGACTTTACAACTTACTACCATTTCCGAAGCTCTGACTACATGAAAAATGGCTTCCAACTTTGAAAACAATATAAACTTCTACACACTTTCTCTTTCACGAAACGTATGTCATTTCACAAAGACAGACTTGTGCACAATAAGATTTGGTAAAACGTATTGTAAAAATAATATCCATATTGGTCTACATACAGTGAAATTGACAAATTAAGGTAGGTTACAAATATGATGCCTGTATATACGCAAGTATGAAACAACAAAGACAACCACCACACAGTTCCACAAGATGTGCTGGCTATTTAACAATTAATTTATAACCGTGAATTTCTCGCATGAATTTGAAACTACAAGACTTAATTGTTCATACAATAAATAAATAAACTTTATGGTGGACATGTACCTGTGTTGCCTTCCTCCACTTTTTATTGTTTCTGCAGATATAATATAAAAATATGCATAATATATTTTACCTGTGTGTATAATAATAGCCTTATCTTAATTACAATTTGAAATCTGCAGTTTTCAAAAATATATGAAATGCATTTAGCTGCATAGACTAAAATGGTCCAATTTATTGGTGTGGCAGTGATTATTAAAGAAACATTGATCAATCTTTAACTGAACTTATCCAATTGTAAAAAAATACATAAATATAATGTATTTGTATTTTGCATACTTGTTCATTGTGCTTATATTTTAACTGTTATATTAAATTACTATACAGCTCTTATATGGACAATAGGTATATCCATCCATCCATTTTCCAACCTGCTGAATCTGAACACAGGGGTCTGGAGCCAATCCCAGCCAACACAGGGCACAAGGCAAAAACCAATCCCAGGGAGGGTGCCAACCCACCACAGGACACACACAAACACCAAGCACACACTAGGGCCAATTTAGAATCACCAATCCACCTAACCTGACTGTGGGAGGGAACCAGAGTGCCCTGAGGAAACCCACGCAGACACGGGGAGAACATGCAAACTCCACACAGGAAGGACCCAGGAAGCGAACTCGGGTCTCATAACTGCGAGGCAGCAGCACTACCACTGTGTCACCGTGCCACCCACAATAGGTATATGAAGCATTATATTGAGATCATTATATTGAGAACCTTCAGTATCTGACTTAAAATGACAGAATAAAAATAATGTTGGCGGAATTTAACAGAACTTGATATTTACAAAAAAAATCTGCACTATCATACTGTAGTGAAAGTTTTGTGTAGGAATCAAAGACAGGTAACTAGGTTGGTTCACTGATCATCACAGTAGCTAGGGATCAAATAACGTTTTCACAAAACTACAATTGGTCCATTTTGTAGCAGCTTATATGATATTCCTGTTTTGTTTCCTGTCTTGCGTTTGATGCTGCTGGGGTAAATTCTGCTCAGTGCAGCCAGGCAAAAGAATGAGTGGTTTCATAAAATGGATGGATACTTGCACTTGAAGCAACCATATGAGATTATTCACCTGTTGTCTCTATCATTCTCTTATGATATACTGGTTATGCACATGCAGATCATGAGTGGCGCCTGATTTATCTGGACAACTGGAGAGGTGGTTACACTGTATATGATACCTATTTCCATTCCTATTTCCAGAGCAGAAAACGTCCCTTCAAAGTGATGTCACATCTGGGCTCTTCCCACTCCTCTCCTTTTGCACCAGATAACATAAAAGAGAACCAGTCCCTACAAAGTCATTGGCAGTCGACTGGCAACAATCTTGGGGAAAGCTGTTTTTGAGAAGGCTCCTGTACCTTCAATTAAAAGACCAATTCATTAAGACCCCGACTCCTTTTCATGTTTCTTGTGTTTTTATTTAAATACACATATGCAGTCAGTGCATTCTGATCTCTCTTTTGAGGCAAAATAGTACTAGGGTGTTGTACCGTGTTAACCATTATGGATGTAGTGAGAAGTCAAGCAAAATTAAACCTTTTATTGACTAACTAAAAAGATTACAATATGCAAGCTTTTGAGGCAACTCAGGCCCCTTCTTCAGGCAAGATTACATATTGTAAATTTATATTCAGGAACATGTGTATTTAAATTTTTAAACAAAAGTAGAGATTTATAAACTTGGCAATGAAATTGGCTTAAAGTGGTGGAAAGTTTCAACCATTCATAAGCCTTACGCATACTTTTTTTGGTGCTGATTATTTTATACAGTGCAGGCAGCTGGATGAGGAAGTGAACAAAAATCTTGTTTCATTGCTTACTTCAGTGACATGCCTGACACATTCTGATGTCCATCCATCAATCCGGGTATTTTTTAAACCTGGTTTCTGGTTGTTTTAAACCTGTAACAGAACAGGGACTGTGTGATTTCTGTGTGATGTTCCCTGCAATTCAGCACACACCTCCAAGGCTTACAAATCAGTCATCATCGTGAAAAAGGACACAAATACCATTAATAATATTTAAATGGCAGAAGCCATTGTGTTTTTAAGTTTATTGGTCTACATATTTTAATTGTGGTAAAGAGCACACTTTCTTTATTTCAAGCAGTTAGAAAATGCACACCTAGCGTAATAGTGTATATAGTTAAGTGATTTTTATTTGCTTAATCAAAGAGGCAGATATCACATTTGTATTTTGTAAATATTTTGCAATAGGGGTATATGTGATGTGTGATGGGGATTTGTTTAGACCACCATGCCACTGTTTGTACTGGCAAGCATAATCGCTTGTACTGACTACAAGGATTTGTTTATGGACAGGAGCATCTCTTGGGTGTGTAAAAGAGGGAAATATTGCACACAACATGTTCAAGTTGAAATAACTGAAACAGTGAACTAACCTGTAATTGAAATTGTACGGAATATTTCTAGGTCTGTGTTAAGGACTGGCAACATGCAAGACAGAGTTTCATTTGTCAGGACGGATTGTAGTATTCATTGATCCATTCATCCTCTAAACCCACTTATCTATGGGGGTGTAGTTGCAGTCTATCCCAGTAAGAACCAGGCACAGGCAAGAACAACCCCTAGACAGGTCACCAGACCATCACAATGTGAACACACACACACATACATCAAAGGACGATTTAACATTGCCAATTCAAGTCCCCTCACAACCTGCATCTAAAATCTGTACTAACCCCTACTCTCTCTTCTGTTTCTTTTTCCGGTGTCCTTTTGGTGGTGGCTTGTGCCACCACCATCTACTCAAAGCACCATGATGTTCCAACAGTGATGGATTAAAAGCCAGAAGTCTGCATGACCATAATCATCAAGTCCGTCCGTGAGAACCCTAAATACAAAGAGGACTGTTTCATTTATGTTAGGTAGAATGCCCAGAGGGGACTGGGCAGTCTCATGGCCTGGAACCCCTGCAGATTTTATTTTTTTCTCCAGCCGTCTGGAGTTTTTTTTTGTTTTTTCTGTCCTCCCTGGCCATCGGACCTTACTCTTTTTCTATGTTAACTAATGTTGTCTTTTTTAATTTCTTATTTTGTCTTTTATTTTTCTTCATTATGAAAAGCACTTTGAGCTACTTTTTTGTATGAAAATGTGCTATATAAACAAATGTTGTTTTTGTTGTTATTGCATGTCATTGGACTGTGGGAGTAAACTGGAGCAAACCCACATGGACCCTCATGCGAACTCCATGCCTAGAGCATCTCCTTATGCAAGTAAGCAGCACTATCACTGTGTCACTGTGCACCCGTCATTGAAAAACATATTTACATTTTACCTTCAAAATTGAGAGGAAAACCCCTTATTTAAGGCATTTTAGTAACATAGTGTATACGTTGTGGGAGGAACAGGCCTCCCAGCCATTCCTTAAACTCCTCCAAATGTCAGTAATACATAAAATTCACATTCACTGAAGTTTCATTTTCTGTGCTCTCACATGGTTTGAAAGTAAAGATGTCACTCAGGAACTTGGCCAAATTTACAGTATATGGTAATTAGGTCTGGACTATTTAAAAAGGGTGTTTTTTAGTCATATATTGTTACTGGCTGGTGGTGGATGCAGAGTGGCTGAAAGTACATACCTGAACATATAGTTTTAAGTTGATCTGAGATTTATAAACAAACTTTGTGTGGGACCTTGTGGTTAGAGGTCTGTGGAAGAGCACGGGTTTAATAAATACTAGAGAGTCTAGGAGTATTCAGACTCCAAATGTGTGCTGGTGCAGATGCACCGCTCCAAGGTTGATTGGAATGCTTGGCTGATCGCATATTCACATGCACATACAAACGGGTCAGTCAAGTGCTTCATCCACGCCTCAGAAGCAGGGGGAAGACACCACCAGCACCCAATTAGTTCTATAAAAGGAACCTGAAAGGTGGAAACAGGATTAACAAAGAGATCTGAGGCTTAGGGAAGATCAGATGGGTGAAGAAAGAGGCAGGATGGCAAGACCATACCAGAAAGAAAGGAGGCAGGTGGTTGGGAGTATGCCCTGGGGAAGCGAGTGGCAGGCCTGCACTCAAGAGTGAAGCTGGGGTAGGGGCATTTCTGCTGAGCAGTGGAGAGAATTAGAAGCAGATCCGCAGTGCTGCATCTCCCAGGTAGATGCCAAAGGACTGGCTGAGGGAGATGTGAGCTGGTTTCGGAAGGGTGTCTTACAAATGCTGAAGGACTGGTGGTGGGAACCCGAATCTGGGATTAAAAGAACACTGTACTTGTTTGCGAGAATCTCTTCTTGCTGCAAAGTCCTGATGGGATAAGCTGAGGAGACACCAGATTTCAGAAAGAGGCATTGGGGCTCATGATGTTTTAAAAAGAAGCATCTGCCTATATTTTAACCTCATTTTATAGGATCTTTTTATTGATTTTAACCTCCACCTTGCTCATTATTCCATGGATTATCTATTAACTTTAAGTAACACATTGCACTTCTGGACACTGTTCATTTTGTGTTTGGAATAAAACCCTGAAACGCTTTGCAACTTCTTGTTGACTTTGGGTGTCTGATTTGCCTGGGTGATCTTCAAGTTACGTTATCTACAATTCCAGGTTCAAGAGGATCCTGGAAGCAACAAGGGATTGTGAAGCCAACCCGTACCATCACAGACCTGGCATTTGTAGCATTTTAGAAATTTTTTTTTGTGTGTGTGTTCCCTCTTTTTGCCTTTCTAGCATAAGCACAATTTTAGTATGGAATGAAAGCAAGGTTTTATACATGAGGCCCCAAACAAACAAATAATATTCAGTATGTCACTTAAAAGCATGTGAAACATTACAAGTAAACCACCATAAAGTACAGTTGCAAACACCATAGTATAATGTGAATATCAGCACACAAATAATTTAAAATAGCTCAGTAATTGGCTTTAAACTACAAGTACCAATACATAATGGTAAGGTTTAATATACTGTATATAAATTTACTGACTATTCTTCCAAAAGCTCAAACAGGCAGGACGGACCTGGGCACATAAAATAAACACATGGCTCTAGCTGACACAGTTTCCTACACCCAATTCACATTGGGAACGTTGCACTATATGGCAGCTGAAGTAGGGCAAACATCACAAGGCACGCAGATATTTAGGATTGGTACAGAAGGGCAAATTATATGTATATTTAGAATACTAGTAAAAATAATTAGCATTATAAAATCTTGCCCATCTTGACATGACACAGTGCTTCCTGGCCTCATTAATCACATGAGAAACTCCAATCATTGGTTTATCTTTATACATTAACATTTTAAACAGCTTAAAACATTCACAACACTCACTATATGCCCTCTCAGTATTATTACTTGAATTTCAGTTTCATAAACTGAAGTATCTTTTCTGGTAAAATTAAACTGAAAGCACTTCATTGTTTTGCATAACTGAGCAGTGAAACACGGATACTTTACAAAACCCTATCATGAAAAGACAATGTTTCTTAATGCTAAAATAGTACATTTTGTGAATAAGATCTCAATTTGGTAAGGAAACTAATCCCAACTAAACACATTCTTCTGCAATTTGTAAAGTTTTGTTATTTCCAGAATAATTTATAAAAACAGTCAATTCTTGTTTAAACTAGAAAGGAATTTCTAGTGAGAACCCCCTTTAGTACAAACACAAAGACTCTTCTCCTGCACAAAAATATATATGTACTACTTTTTTTAGAAAGTTCAAAACAGAAGAAACAATAGGCAATCACTTATAAAACCTTTTCTGGTCTTTGAGGAATATTACTAGGTGAGTCTAATATCAGAGTTTTAAAATGTAAAATAAGATTCAGCATCACAAAAGCACATTAACCTGAGATGGAAAAGGATTGAGTCATTTTCAAAACTTTCAGCTCTCTAACACTAGCCAATAAATACAGTACAGAATTTCAAGTTGTAAGAGGAAAAGAAGAAAGATGCATAAGAGGACTGAGAGTCCACCTCAGACCTCCATGTTTAATCCCAGAGGAAAAAACAAAGTGGGGAAAAATGAACAAATTGGTTGGCTCATACATCAGTCCCACTGCTATGCCTACGTCACTTTCTGGTCCATTTTGACATTCTTTCTGGGATATATATCTAGAGACCGTAAGGGGTGCTGTTAATGGTATTTCAGAGGTGGCCTCAAAATTCCTCTTCTGGGTTATTATCCTCCTAGCTAGAAGAAGATGACCAAGTCACCTCAATAACTGTGGTTCCTGGTGTTCCCTTTAAATAGAGTCATGACTGCTTGATACAATACAATACAATACAGTTTATTTTTGTATAGCCCAAAATCACACAGGAAGTGCCGCAATGGGCTTTAACAGGCCCTGCCTCTTGACAGCCCCCCAGCCTTGACTCTCTGAGAAGACAAGGAAAAACTCCCAAAAAACCTTGTAGGGAAAAATGGAAGAAACCTTGGGAAAGGCAGTTCAAAGAGAGACCCCTTTCCAGGTAGGTTGGGCTTGCAGTGGGTGTCAAAAGAAGGGGGTCAATACAATACAATACACAGAACAGAACAAATCCTTAATACAGCATAAAAATAAACATTTTAGAAGTACAGAGCAGAATTTAACGGTAGATGATATCACATAATAAGATTTTGATATTTTTAGAGTCCTGGAGACCTCATCCATCAAGCTGCCTCCCCCATTTGGCCATTCCACGGCTGAAACAGTGCTGGGCCAGCCAATCCGATGAAAGGACCCCTCTTTCCCATGATTCCTGCGATCCTCCATCAGGGATGACTTTACCATAGGCAGGCAAACAACTTGGCAGGTGGGCCATGGCACCAATTGCCACATTTGAGTACCGAGAACAGAAACAGAATAGGTGAGGGTTAGTATCAGATTATAACTATCATGTTATTTATGTTTTAGTGCTAATGAATAACAACAGAGATGCAGTATGTTTAGTTAATCAGCAGCTCTAGTCAGGATATGCTAAACTGAAGTAGTGAGTCTTCAGCCGGGATTTAAAGGCTGAGACCGAAGGGGCATCTCTTATAAAAGCAGGCAGACCATTCCACAGTTTAGGGGCCCTGTAACTAAAAGCTCGACCTCCCACTGTTATTTTATTAATCCTTGGAATCATAAGCAGACCGGCATTTTGAGATCTTAATGTGCGCTCAGGCTTGTAAGTCATAAGTTCAGACAAGTAAGTTGGACCTTGGCCATTTCATGCTTTATATGTTAAAAGGAGGATTTTGAAATCTGCCCTAAACTTAAACTTAACCGGGAGCCAGTGTAAGGATTTAAGAACTGGAGTTATGTGTTCATATTTTCTTGTTCTTGTAATAATTCTTGCAGCCGCATTTTGGATTAACTGGAGGCTGTATAGAGAACAGTTTGAACAGCCAGTGAACACCGCATTGCAGTTGTCAATCCTACTAGAGATAAATGCATGAATTAATTTCTCAGAATCCTGTTTATTTAGAAAGCGCCTTAATTTCCTAACATTTTTAAGATGGAAGAAACATGTTTTGGACAACTTTGTAATATGTGCTTTAAATGACATGCTAGAATCCAAGTGACGTTACATTTTTGAAATTCCCAGATTAGACTGTATGCATGCAACCAGCTTTATATTTAATAAATGCATAAAGAGAGAAATGCATCCTAAAAATGTGGATAGACCATGATTGGATACTACGAGTGTAATTTTGTTAAAGGGGAAGTTCATATATTTGACAAATGTGTTCAAATATAAGTTTCCAGAATCTTTGTTAAAGCTCCACACCATCTTTTAATTTCTTTTTTGAGCAAAAATATACATTTTAGTATGTTTAAAATAGTCTTCACTACCCACTGAAGCCATCTCAAGTTCAAAATCTATCATAGATAAATTAACAACCCATCCATTTCTTTCTGGAAGCTGCAACAGTCCTTATTAATAAAGTCGGCAAAATGTTTCTTCAAAAATGATTTCACTAGCTGAATGTAAGTAATTTTCTATTGTTTATATATTAGATACAACAATGCTTCAGTTAATGAACTAGATGCTTTCCCTGACTTTAGTTTATTATAACAAACTTTATTATCAGAGGTAGATCTACCATAGGAGGAATATAGATAGGTATTGTAACAACACAGGATGAGTGAGAAATTTTAGACTTGATTAGTACTTAAGACAAAGGAAAGCATGGGTTGCCTTTAGAAGGATAGCTGCTTCTGCGGCAACTGAAAGTGACATCTCCCTCCTTGACCACTGGCCTGATTTTCCAAGTCTCCTTTTGTGCAGCACCATATGCTCTCATTGGTCTTGCATATTCAGACTGCCAGTTGATCCAAGCTAGGACCTTTATTGAGATTTGCCAATGGTCACACACCCAGGCCAATGGATTTTAGCAGAGGAAACATGCCTCCTATTTATATATTGGTGCTTTCTATCTTCCACGGTCTGCATTGGCTCCTTTTATAGTTGGATGCTAACCCCAATGATTCTGCTACATTATATTCTTTTTCTACAGCTTTTACCCTGATTATAATAATAAGCATTTTCGTTTCTAAGATGTGTTTTTGTGAGATTCTGAACAAATTATATTTATTTCTTTATAGCAATATTAAAATAACTGTTTTACTTGTGAAATAATTAAACATTCCCATCTAATATCTTTATATTCTATTGTACACACATTTAAAGACAACTTTATTATAAAGGTGCTTCACTCTCAAAGGTTTCATTAACTGAGATAGTACTGTAGAGGAAGTAAAGAAACATCAATGGCAAAGGGTGACATCTCATGTGGTCATGTTATCTGGAAGTGACTTAACTGATGAATACCATTTAAATGATCTGCTCAACATGAATGGCTTTGATTATAATTGCATAAATGCAAATGAAAAAAGAAAACATACGTCTTTTCTTTAGCCACTTATATTACAAAAATAAGCTAATATGTTTTTCAGTAGGTCACTTTAAAGATGACCACACACACTTTTAAAAATACACACCTTCAATAAAACAACCCTAAAGCTCTCAAATGTTATGATGAGGCTATACATTAAAAAAAATGTGAACTTCTCCTTTAAAGAGATTTTAATATAGAAAGTGTCTCCACAGCTTGTTCATAACAGAAGCTGACTATAATGCATTAGTGGTCTTCATTTTAATGGCTGATTTGCGTATTAACTTCATAAGGCAGTGCAATATCCCCCATTTATCTGTCCATAACTTTAATCTGCCTAACCTATATCTGCACTAGTTGCATTTTTCTTTTTCAAATATTGCAATCCTGTTTTTTGATTTTGGTGGACTGCTTTAATTTCTTTGAAAGATAAAATATATCTCAGTTTGTTGGCGCTGGCATATTTTCTTTTCAAAGAAAGTATTGTTCGTTCACCATTAACAATAACAATAGTTGTAGATTAAGCATTCCACACAGTAATGTAAAATCCAATGCCTAAAGTATGCCTTTAGCTAAAGCTCTGTTGCCCTTTTCACTTTATAGTTGAGTGACTGAAGCTTCTGGAACAGGGTTAATGTGTTAGACCTTTCATTTACTGGTAGCTAAAACAGCTAAGGGTAGCTCAAGGGCATTTTATATATTGCAGCAGCCATATATAATCTTTTGTTAATAACAGAGTCAACTGTGCTATTTGATGGTGTCAGAAAATTGAGAAACACTTTTACTGCCTCATTTCACCTTGTGTTTTTCCCACACAGAGTGTTTTTTTATCTGTATAAGCATTACAATCTATTTTGTTAACAAAAACTCACATTGTTCAGCTTGCTGTTTTTGTTTCTGATCCTGAGCACCTCTCCCCAGTGGCATAGCACCTCCATATAGTTCCTGACAAAATATCTCTGTTAACTGTTCTGATTGTCTTATTGAGTTTAATCCTCTTTCTTTTCTCTTTTTTAATTAATAGTAGCAAAAAGCAAGGATCAAATATAAGAATATCTACATTTTCATTATAAAGAAAAAAATAACAAAAAGAAAAAAACCCCCATAAAAGTACTCCTCTTATACAGTATATATAGCACTTCACATAGCCAGGTAACTAATATAGCAAGCATGCAAAGTTTCAGTGTGCAACAATAGAAAGCAAATATGTATAAAAAATTCCTTTTAATACAGTCTATGTTTCAGACCTACTTTAATAAAATTCAACAAGAAAAGAATCCCTTCTTCAATCAAAGGATATGACCCACAGAAACATTTAACATGGTATTCTGACCTGACCTAATAGTTTTAAAATGTATTTTGGCTATTTCTGTTGTGGTGAAAATATATGATCAAAGGATATTCATAGATTTTTAAGTGTCACCACATTAGTAATTCTGTATGCACCTCTGCTATCCTATTGACATATAAGATGCATTTTTGCAATGTAATTATTTTTTAATCATTCAGGCTTTTCTCATAGAAACCAAGTTATGCAGTATTATATATTGATTATACAGATCTAAAGATACTGAAAATGATAGAAGGCATCAAAAGTGAAACAACAGGTTGTTGTGTAAAATGCGAAACAGCCAGGAATGATGCAGAAGTGCCACTTGCACATTAAGACAGACAATGCATTAAGATGTCTTATCATACAATTTGATTGCCTCCATTAAGATCATTTTGCGATGTGGAAAAAGTTAAATCTGTAGGAAAAAGAACTTCACAAATACTTAACATTTACAGTGCCTATAAAATGTGTTCACCACCTTATGATTTCACATTTTATTACAATATAACATTGAATCACAGTGGGTTTAATTTGGCTTTTTGAAAATAATTAATAGAAAAAGACTCTTTAATTTCAAAGTAAAAACAGATCCTTGCAAAGTGGTCTGAATTGGTTACAGCTTGGGCTTCATTAGTTTCACAGAAGCAGGAAAGCAAAATGGCTGAAAAGTGTTAATAAAAACCTTTTCTTAATTCAGCTGTCCCAGCATTTACATAGCAAGCATCATGTCTGTACAGCCACCTTTCCTGTATTGAAATACACATTAAATCATGAAAACAAAGTCTGTTTTTAATACACGAAATAAATGAGGCATAAAAAGTAATAATAGATGTTAACAATATGCTCACAAATCTACAACAGAAAATAATCATGACCATGTATGCAAAAAACAGTTACAATATATAAATATAATTGCCAAATGTAATTATCAGGAATAAAAAAACAGTTTAATTAATCTAAAATGATAATATAAAGACATCCAATATCCATCCATCCATTATCCAACCCGCTATATCCGAACCACAGGGTCACGGGGGACGTCCAATATGATTTTCAATAATATACAAATTACAGTGATTTATGAAATTAAGAAGTTAGTGTGCATTTCACTGAACCTCCTAACAAATTATGATTACAAGACAGAGTTATTCTTATTTCGATGCTACTAAAAGGTTAAGAAAATCTAATCTGGCAATACTGAAAATATGCACTTTATGCTTATTTACTCAACAAAAATCAACACATTTTCTTGGAACAGAAAAATGTTACAGTCCTCCCATGTGAGTTAGCAACCTTATAGTGCTCCCACCTCAGCGTCTTGCCTTTCTCTGTTTTTTGTTTCTCTATCTAGGTTTGGTCAGCAGCCATCTTGTACATCTAGCCAGCTGTCAGCCCCTGTTTGTCTCGTTTCTGTTTCCTGCTTGCTTCTAACCCATGTAAGAGCAAACTATTTCTCTGTGTAGGCGGCATCACAAAAAACAATTGTGTGTTCTGATTGTTAGCTCCAAAATGATACTTGTGAATCCAGGATGGTCTGATCATGACTTCTGCTTATTTTACTTGAAAATAATTTAAAAAACAAACAGCAGTGATCCTAAATGTAAAAAGTTAATAAATAACTGCTCAAGTTCAGTTTTGTTGTCATGTATCTATAGTACAATGAAATTCTCAACATCCGTCTTGATTTACAACATCCATTCCAAGAGGAAATGTAATTATGAACCCCCCTTCTTGCTTGTACTCCCGGTCCAACCTAACGCTCTACCTCTTTCACAGGTCATCAGAAAAAATTTCCTAACTTTGCAGACCGATCCTTCTACTTGAGTCTTTTTTCCTATCCATCCCTAGATCTCCTTCTCTCGACCATCAAACTTTCTCGCCCACAGCTCACTTTGTAAAGAAGATCTACATTCCACCTCTCCCTCAGCTCACTTTGCAAAGAAGATCCACTTTCCACACCAGGCACTTTGAGCTGTAAACAGGATCCTCTGTGTCATAAGCAAATATTTTACCAACAACACCTTTGTATCTGGTCTCTCTGGTAAATCCAATATTAAACAACAGGCCTCTTGCCAGTCTAAAAATCTTAAACAACAAGCCTCTTGCCAGTCTAAAAATCTTATTTCTGCATTTTATGTAGGAAATGTGCAGCCGCCTGCAGATGAAACATGGAGACAGCTAGTAGACTGTTTCAGGGAGCGTGTGCATGCCGTTAAAATTAAAGACTTTACAAAGCCTATTGTAGAACACTTCACATCCCTTAATCAGAGACACACTGATCTCTGTTTGTGTTCTTTCACAGGGCTTCAAAGACACTTTTAAAAGAAAAACAGAAGATGCCGAGCTCATTCTCACCCTGAGATCACACATTTCTCCCAGCTGTAATGACAGGATTTTTTTTAATCTCTCCCTTCCTCTTCTCTAATGGCAGCTTTTTCTCACCTACCTTCTCCTGTTTTCTTTTCATCTACTCTTTCTGTGTTTGCTCCTAGCCCTTCTATACATGTTACCTGCTGTTTAGTTTAACTTAGTTTAGCTTAGTTTACCTTTATTGTCCACAAATGGAAATTTGCTTTGATCTAGTCAACAACATATAAAAGCATGTTCCTACATACAAGGCATGCCATAAAATACAAATTATTGACATATTTATATACACAAAAAACATAATTCGAGAACAATTGCTTATTTCAACAAAATTGAATTTGGCCTATTTAAAGGTTATACTACCACCTACTTCTGTTTGTTTTAAATTTTGGCCTCAAGTATCATCTCCCAGGAGGAAAAATTATTTAAGCATTGTGTCTGGTCCTTAACAGTCTTTCATTTTTCATTTTGTTCTTTTGTCATACAATTCTTGAAGGCCTAGTTGTGATTGATCATAGAGAGCACATCACAATTAGGTTATTTTCCTAAGTTTATTTTTATTAGTCACATGAAGTCTCCCAAACCAGGGCAGGAATGAAAAATTCAGTATAATAGTTTTGCAGGATGATAGTTAAACTGTTATTTTTTCCTCAGCCTTTTTAATACAGTGTGGAGGATGGCCGGCCGTTTATCCCGGCCAATACCCCCAAGCCGCCAGGTGGAGCCCTCCTTGCAGCATGGAGGTCCTCAGAAGACCAGCAGGGCATCATGGACAATGGAGTTTTTACGCACAGCCCTGCTGGATGCCATGGGGGCCACAAGCAGGAGCTGCAGGGAGGACCGAAGATTTCTTTGTGCCCTATGACCCGGAAGTTCGTCATAGGAAGAGCGACGGGCTTCTGGGCTGAAGAAAAGAACTTTTACCTGACCCGGAAGTGATTTAGAATCACATGGACTGGGGATTGGGAACACTTCCGGGTCAGGGAATATAAAAGGACTGTGGGAGCTCCCAGACGGCAAGGTGAGATGGGTGGAAGGGTGGCAACGCGTCTGGGAGCTGGAGGATTGTATTATTGTGATTTATTGTGTTTGTATAAGTATAGTGGAGGAGTGGGTGCTTTGTGCACGGTGGAGATTAAATAAAGTCGATTTGAGGACTTTTACCTGGTGTTTGGAGTCGTGGACAGGGGTTCAAGGGAGCGAGAGCGCCCCCTATCTACCACAACAGGTACAATCCTGTTGTAACAAAATTCATGGGTCCATAAAAATATTTCATTATAATGGAAATTTCGCTATAACAAATATGGGGAAAATATATATACTATTATGACTGGGGTCACTGGCAATATGCCATTTCTAATGGAGTGCTGCAGGGACAGCTCCATAGCTACTCTGTAGCGTCTGGTAAACAGTAAACCAAGGGCAAAGTAATTTGTTGTCCTCTGCAGGATCAGGATTAGCACGTAACGTGCTTATCGCACAATGTTTAGAACATTTATGACTGGGCTTTAACCTGTTCTCCCTCGCACTCTTCTGGTCTACCACAGCGGTGATTCCGAGCCACTGGTGTGCTTGTAATCTGAACATGGGACCTAAAGCAAGACAATTGCCTGTGTCACGGCTCCTAACTTGAGTACTGAAGGAACAGCTACTATTTTGAATGACGTTTTCAGACTGTACCTGCCTTCTCTATACAGTAATAAAGTACCTGTATTTTATTTTATTTAAAAATGGGACGTTAGCTGTAACTATTTTTTACAGAAATACAGGTATGAATACAAAACAGTACAGTATCCGCACATGACACAACTACCCATGCAGGCGCTCGGTGGAGCACTGACTCAGAATTCAGCTGTTAGTATGATGTTGCGCCTGAACTCTCACCGTAACTGGCCAAGACCAGAAATTTTGCAATAGACTGCCACTTTCTTTTGGTCTAAGAAGAAGGAGACAGCTTGTTTCAGGGTTCCTGAGACTCAGTGAAAAGTGTAGGCACAGCATTAAGAATTTTTTGCATCACATTATCATCTTCAGTGGCCATTTTTGGTCAAAAAAATGTTCATTATACTGAAATTTACATGATGTTGTATGAACGTTTGTCTGGGCACAGAAAAAGTATTTGTTATTCTGAAAATTTTATTACTTCGTTATTTGCTATAATGGGATTTGACCTGTATATAGATGTGATGTTGGAATTTTTTGTAGATATATTCCATGTTTTCTTTAAAGTTTGGGCTATTTTTTGTTCAATTGCACACCTGATGAAGGATGTATGGCCAAAAAATGTCTATTAAGTCTTCTTTCCTTTTCAGCACAGAAATAACCTTAATTTCCTTTGCAGATGCATGGTGACACAGCCCTAATCTAACTCCAATGAAATTCTTACCTGCATTATTTTCCACAAGCTAATTGCGGTAGTCTAACAAAATGCAAATACAGACATTTAAAAAAATCTTAGTCTTATGATCTATGTATAAAAACTGTCATTGAATCTTTTGAAAGGAGTGCTAATGGTCCTAAACTGTGTGCCAAATTGGAGGCAGAGAAAGGTTACTGTAGAATGGCCAAGGTTTTTAATAATTTTGCCAGCTTTTCTGTCTAGAATCTACTCCACTGGCTTTACAGGGCTAAACCAATGTCATCCAGGAATAAGAGGCGCACCTGTCAAACCATAAACTTACAGGAACTAAAGTGTCATATCATAATACATAATCTAGACCAGGGACACAGGGACTGCTTATCCCAGCTAGCATAGGGTGCCAGCCCATGGCAGGGTGAACACACACCCATACACCAAACACACACTAGGGCCAATTTTGTGATGCCAATTCACCTAATCTGCATGTTTTTGGACCGTTAAGAGTAACCGGTGCACCAGAAGGAAACCCACGCAGACATGGGGTGAATGCGCAAACTTCACGCAAGGAAGATTCGAGATGTGAACCCTGGTCTCCTTACTGTGAGGCAGCAGTGCTACCATTGTGCCACCCAGAACTAAAGTTGAAATTGTTTATTCAGACTGTCATTTTCTAGGAATTAAGAAGTTGCAGCTCAAGGAGGGACGGTCAGCTTGAAAAACACAAATTCAAAATCAAAATATAAGCGCTCCACTCTTGTCCTGGAACTCCTTTGAAGCCAGTTTTTTTGTTTTTTTTGTTTTTCGTTTTGTTACCTGTCAGTGTTAAAGTGACAATGCTTTGTTTTGAAATGTATAAGACAGGAGACGTGACATTGTACACAAGAAAGTGTGTACAATAGAACTGCATACCATCAATAAATTCAAAAAACAAAAGCAATACCAAAAATGGCAGGAATGGATCCCTAGAATCCCTGACAAACAATATTTTTTGTATACATCAAAGAAAAACTTTGAATGTAGAGGTTTCCATAAATAAAGCATACCGATCTAAATAGCAGAGCATCTTGAGTTTAGAATAGGTTTTTTTGAAAAGAGCTTAAAATTTCATTTTTAAACACTGTCTGTAGATAGAATATACCGTTGCCTTTGTCTATTACCTCTTTAAATAATGATACCCCTTCTAAATAGCAGTGGATTGTGTTTAAATGCAACATTCTGCTTAAAATGTATACTTTTGCATTTGAATGCACTACCTCTTACTTTTCAACATTGCTAAATTTTACAGCTTTTATTCTTTTCAGAGAATACAGTGGATCCTCAGTTCACGACTATAATTCATTCCAAAACTCTGGTCGTAGCCCGATTTGGTCGTGAACCGAAGTAATTTCTCCCATAGGATTGTATGTAAATACAATTAATCCGTTCCAGATCGTACGAACTGTATGTAAATATATTTTTTTAAAGATTTTTAAGCACAAATTAGAGTAATTACACCATAGAATGCACAGCGTAATAGTAAACTAAATGTAAAAACATTGAATAACACTGAGAAAACCTTGAACAACAGAGAAAGCTAACACTGCAAGAGTTCGCGCTATAGCGCTACGAACCGCTTGCTAAAAACACTTTTTTTTAATGAGTTTTAAGCACAGGGAAAAAAAATGAACATTTCAAAAATCCGTAATTTAATAAACCACCAAGAAAAGTAACATTGCAACAATGCACACTACAAACTGATCACTGTAAACAGAAGTGAAGTGGAGGTTAAAATCCAATAGAAAAAAGTCTTCATTAAATACAATTAGGTTAAAACAATGCTCAAATCTGTCTCTTTAAAAACAAGCCTGGTGCATTCTTTAACTGCCTTTTTGGCCTTATGCGCCCAGCCCTCTCTCGCTCGCTCTCTCTCTCACGTGCATGTGTGTGTGTGTGTGGGTGTGTGTCTCTCTCTCGTGTGTATCTCTCTCGCTAGTATGTGTGAGTCTCTCTCGCGTGCGCGTGCGTGCGTGTGTGTGTGTCTCTCTCTCGCGGGCGTGAGTGTGTGTGTGTCTCTTTCTCACATGTGTCTGTGTGTGTTGCTCTCTCTCTCGTTTGCTGCACAGGGTATGCATATGGAGAGACTGAACACGTGCAGAAATCATCGGCGCGCACAAACCGAAAGGGAAACTGGCTTGTTCGTATACTGAGTGTGTGGTCGTGAACAGATGCAAAAGTTTGGCAAACTTTTTGGTCGTAATCCGATTTGTACATGTTCCGAGACATTCGTGAACTGAGGTTCCACTGTACATCTTTGTTTTTGTAGCAGGCTTGCAACCATCCATCCATCCATTATCCAACCCGCTATATCCTAACTACAGGGTCACGGGGATCTGCTGGAGCCAATCCCAGCCAACACGGTGCGCAAGGCAGGAAACAAACCCCGGGCAGGGCACCAGCCCACCACAGGCTTGCAACCACTTTTTTCATTTTAGACTACATTTTTAATATGAGACCCAGCACAATGGCAGCTTCATTTATGTAACTAATTCTGATAACTTTTAAGTTTTTGCCTATCTTTAGTTTTTTAAATCTACTCCTCTTCATTGTGCAAATACAATATGGTTTCTTTATGTTTTGTATTTATTTCCCTGAAAATATATTCAAAGTAACTTCTCTATATACTTGTTTGCAAATGTGTACTATTGTAGCACAATAGGTAGGATATGTGGCCAGCAAAATCAGTAGTCGGTAGTAAGAAATCAAAATTCTACCTTGCCTTACACAGTCAATGCCCTAGCTAGTAGGTCACACTATTACTGATATTTCAATTGCATCCTTACCACATCTGTCATCCACTGGTTATACCTTAGGTTACAGTTCCAATTCTGCCTGATGAAGGAATGTCAGTTGTTCTTTGCACCTAAATTCAAAATCCCAAAAAAATCTGCTGTCCTTCAGTAGCTGTCCACTCAGCCCTACACCTCACTTTGCTTGCTCCATTAACTCAGTCACAATCATTTAGCATAGGCTGTAAACATGAAAGGTGCTTAATACGTTTGACCTGAAAGCATGTCTTGTGTGGATGATCACATCTGGCTGATTCATGAACAGTCCAGGAGTTTTATTATCAACACCTTCACTTTATTTACCGCCTTTTTTTAACAGCTGAGCACCCTTCAGCATCCACAAGTTCAGATGATTCAATCAACTTTTTTGTAACTTTCTTTACCCAATTACTCTTTTTACTCTTGCATTAAACCAAAGACATTATCAACATTTTTATTACCTTTGTGCTGCTTTTTCAGAGTATTAAATCTATTTTAATTTTCATGGTTCTGCATGCCTACATTGCTATTATTTTTAAGTGGCCTATTAAATTCATAGGTAAGATGTTCAAATGTTTGTGGAAGAAAGCATAGTTTTAATTTAAAGTACCTCTCCATCCATTCATTATTTTTTCAGAATTATCTTCAACTAGCAAAATACTCGCGCTTCACAGCGGAGAAGTAGTGTGTTAAAGAAGTTATGAAAAAGAAAAGGAAACATTTTAAAAATAACATAACCTGATTGTGAATATAATTGTTTTGTCACTGTTATGAGCGTTGCTGTCATCAAGGATTTGATTATCATTATTTCTTTCAATCAGGTTCGTATTTGGAGGACGTGTTGTTTTGAAGTTACATTCCGTGTTTGTCAACCGTTGTAAAGATAACAGGTTTCATTCATTGAAGTGTTCACTACCAAAATCGCTACTCATGAATGTAAGATGTTTAACAGGCATTCCCGGTATTAACTTGTGGATTTTTCTGCGAATATTTAGCGGCAGCGTGTCTATGAACTTGTGGAATCTCTTGCGAGTATTTAGCAACCGCGTCTTGTAACAGTTGTCACAAAATTTTTTATTGTGTGCCTTTAACTGTTTCTGCCACGTGCTTCCTTTTAGAGATTACAGAATGTCCCAGTAATTAACCGTCTGTGGGATATTTGTTTAAGAAGAATTGGGGGCAAACTACGCTTGTGGGTCCTTGCTAAATGTACCATGGTGTGACGTAAGGGGAACTGACTGTAAAAAGGCAAGGAGGCGCATATTTTGAACAAAAAGGGAGAAGACAGCGAAGGAGCAGAAATGTGAGAAGGAAAACTGTTTAAATAAAGAGCTAGGAAGGTGAATGGAAAGAAGCAGCCAGCGGTAAAGCAAGGAAGACTCTGTAATAAGGACGGTTGGGTGCACGTAGAAGGTGTAACAATAAGATTGTTAAGCCTTATGATAATGTTCCCACACAGAGGGTTTAGAGAGATGCACTGGGAGAAGTATAGAATAGGGAAGCCCGTATGACTGTTCTGCTGTTCTCCTTCGACAGTTCTGTGGCTCTGCATATTTGTATGCACCTCTCTAAAGTCAGTTTGTCTTCTCTCAGTAATCTTTGTTGCAAACTTGCATCACTGGTTCCGCACACAATTCGGTCACATATAAGGGAACTTTTAATCTCCCCGAAATTGCATGTGCCTACTAACATTCTCAGATCTGTGACGTAGTTGTCTATATTTTCTCCCCTTGCCTGATTTGTTGAAAAAAATCTGAATCTCTCTACAGTTTCGTTTATTTTCGGGTTGCAATGTTCATCAAATTTACATATCATCAAGCTCATGGTTAACTCATCAGGTCTTACATCACCGGTCAGCGCCTGACACAATTCTTTGCCGCTCTCTCCAATAAGATAACAATAATCTGACCTTAGTGTTTTCCTCTGCCTCCGGCATTGCAAGTTCTGTGTATAATCTGAACTCATCCTTCCATGTTCTCCATGACTTCGCCAGGTCTTTAGCATCGAGGCTTTATACCCTGCATCTTCTCATTAAACTTGTATCTAGCGAATATCTCGTGCGATCTTGTGATGTCCACGGCTTTATCTAATTTTAGCTCAGACCCGGCACTTAAAAGTTTCTTTTGCACTTTCGCTGAGTTTGTGCCAAACACTATTCTATCCCTGACCATCTCATCTTCATTTGCATAAGCACAGCCCTTCACCAGCAATTTTAACTCCGTTAGAAAGTGATCAAAAGTCTCGTTTATACCCTGCATCCTCTCAGTAAACTTGTATCTCGCGAATATCGTATTCGTCTTAGGCATGACAAACGCCAGCGGCAGCGTGTCTATAAACTTAATTTAAAGTTAAGCTTTACACCTTGCTTTCCTATTCGTTTGCATAAGCACAGTCCTTGACCAGCAATTGTAACTCCATTACAGCAATTTTAACTCCCTTACAAAGTGATCAAAAGTCTCGTTTACGCCCTGCGTCTTCTCATTAAACTTGTATCTCGCAAATATCGTATTCATCGTAGGCATGACAAACGCCAGCGGCAGCGTGTCTATGAACTTAATTTAAACTTAAGGTTTACACCGTGCTTTGTTTCCGCAGTAGCTGCACTTATGAATATGCTTGTATGTGTCACTCGCTTCATATTCTTTTGCTGCCTTCTCAATTGTGTAATGCGTTTTTTGAACAGGTTTCATTCATTGAAGTGATCACTACCCAAATCGGTACTCATGAATCTAAGATGTTTAATAGGCATTCCCGGTATTAAGTTGTGGATTTGCCTGCGAATATTTAGCGGCAGCGTGTCTATGAATATAATTTAAACTTAAGCTTTACACCTTGCTTTCCTATTGATATGTGTACAAAGGCTTGTTCAGCGTCAGAGGGTTTCCGCAGTAGCTGCACTTATGAATATGCTAAGCACAGTCCTTCACCTGCGAATATTTACCTTATATGGGCAGGCACTCAATTACGTGGGAGGCGTGATGATGCGGTAAGCAACTCCGCCTCACACGGCGACCGAGCGGCAGGCTATGGCCATATATATGGACGAAAGTAGATTCCAGTTATGATCGTCACGCGTAGAATTACAAAATGAAACCTGCCTAACTTACTTGTAACTTTTGTAAGTAAGCTGTAAGGAATGAGCCTGCCAAATTTCAGCCTTCCACCTACACGGGAAGTTGGAGAATTAGTGATGAGTCAGTGAGTGAGTGAGTGAGTGAGTGAGTGAGTGAGTGAGTGAGTGAGTCAATCAGTCAGTCAGTCAGTCAGTCAGTAGGGCTTTGCCTTTTATTAGTATAGATACAGGGTGAAAACATGATGCATACATGTAGCAAGGTGTGACAGGTGTCTGGTCACACTTACAGGTAATCTAACCTAGACACTGTTAAAATATCCGACTACGCCACCCAGTTTTATTAAGAGACTGGGAACTCTTGAAATTTACCAATAATAGCACACAGGTTTGTTTAAATTGGGCGGTGAGTAAACACACAATGAAAGACACAACAGTAATTTCAGGAAAAGCAACAGTAACTTGTATTACACAAGACAATATAAAGTACATTTAAAACATAAACAAACATAACAAAATCTAAAAATACCAGGAACGAATTTCCTTTTTTTTTTTAAAAGGAAAACACACAGTCCACACTCTAAAAGTTCGTCAAAAACAAGAATTGGAGGATACAAACTTTAGTGGTGCAGAGTCCAGTTTGCGCACTGTTACCTCAACCATTAACCGTCCAACTCTCCACCGATGCAGTCTGTTCACCAGACACTTGTTTCCCAACAGAAGTTTTATCAAAATCGTGGAATCCCTGTCAGCGTCTCTTCGTCATTCCTTTTTTCCACTCTAGACTCCTTGTGTTGCTGTGATCAAGTACACCTCATTTCTCGTCTGCCAGCTTTGCTCAGTCCTTTCATGCGGCTTCCCCCTCTCGCTGGACCCACAACTGGCGTCTCCTTGTGGAGCTGTCTCTTCCTCCCTGGAAGTAAGTGTTGCCGTCCTTGTGCCTCACGTCGTGCCAGCCACATACCCTCATCTGCCTGTGAGCCCCTGTGCTCTGTCCGTGTGTCTTGGCAGTGCTCTCAGTGGACTGTCCCTCTCTTTGCCTTCTCCTGCCCTGAAGTTTAAATCTCCTTCAGTCCCTGTCATTATCAGTTCTGGCCAATCGGATTAAACAATGGCACATCTAAATTTCCTGGGTTTAACAAATAACGAAAACACAAGTTAACAAAATGTATTGTTACCAACTATCAATGAGTACACAGCTGATTAGAAATCAATATTCTCAGACAAGTTAATTTCCAAGTCAGGTAAATAAGAACATTTTCCAAGGAAGGAGCAGTTCTTTTATCACAATGTGATATTGTTTGTATGTTTAAGCAGTTAAAACTTCAAAGCGGTGATTATTTTGCAAGACAGCAAATACCGATATCCTGTAGACAGCCATCACAATAATCAGTAACAGGATAACCCAGGAAATTTGCCTTTTAACTTCTCGCCTCAGTCCAAACAATGAGTGCCTATTAACTGTTCATCTGCTGGGTTTTAAATGTAATATTTACATGTTTCTTTTCCTAAGAGAGAAATGGAATGACCCAGTGTACAAAAATGTCCCCCTCTGACAAAGTTATTCAGACAATTGTAGACTATAACAGAAAAGTCACCTTTGCAATAACCACTAACGCCTCCTTTCTAGGGGAGGTTAACTCAATTTATGCTTATCTTAATCAAACAAAAAGCCAGTAGAAGCACAGCTTCTTCCAATGAGCATGTTCTCAAGCTATGAGGAAATATTTGAAGAGAGTGAAACTAAATATGAAGAAGATACCACCAGTTGCGCACTCAGGGTATGGGCTATCAGTGGAGGACATCTTATGTGACATCTTCAATGTCTCTGACTTGGGCTATAGCATCCTACCATGCTGTAAGACAACTTCCATTGTCTAATGTTAAACAAAATTACTGTTCTGTTACAACTTATCTCACCTGTCAATTTTATTAAGATTGGCAGCTTAGCACCTTTTAGTGGATATATAGTTGGTATTTTCCTACTTGCCCATTGCTTCCTGTCATGTGAGGTAATCAGGATGTTAATTTATTGTCACGTGCATTCAATCCATTGTCTTATCTCCCTATTTTCATGCTTGTGATCTCATCATTCATATGTATTACTTCACTTTAAAGTTAGCTTTCTTTTCATAAATATTTTGCAAATTTAAGTAATTATTTTGTTAGTTTAATAATAATTTGTACATGATGACATAGTAATTTACATTTAAAAGAAATGTTTGTTATTTAATATAAAGCCACTTAGCATCTTGTATCTTTTTCTGTTTTACTCTCACCCTTTTAACTCCAATAAACCTGTGGACAAAGAAACAAAAGTCTATAAAGTTTTGGATACAGAAAAGTGTTTATCTAAAGTCTATGTTGTGGACAGGACAATTACAGTAACATTGCTGACTACTTGCCAATGACACTCTCCCCTACACCCTTAGCATGGAGAAGTGCTTTGAGAGGATGATCACTGCAGATCAGTCACAACATACAAGACGCATGAGATTCACACCTGCCAACTATACAGACAGATTAATTCATAAAAGTTATTTTCAAAGCAATCCATGCAGCACTAACCAACCTCAATAAAAGGAACACTAATGTGTGAATGTTGTTAATTTTTTACTTTAACTTATAGCAAATCTCTTGGACCAAACATGACCCTATCCTGATCTGGGGCAGCATCAGTTATAGGCCTTACTATTATTAGACTTGAAAAATGTACATTTAACAGTCTGACAATGAATACAGGAGCACCCCCCCAAGTTTTGTGCTCAGCCCACTGCTGATCTTTCTGTTGACAAATAAACCTTAGTCATCAAGTTAGCTAATATCAATGGTAGTATGTCTGATTAGCAGCAATGATGAAACAGCCCACAGGAGGGCGAACTACTTATTAAATGGTCCAATAACAAAAAATTGACCTAGTGTTGTATTAGCTGACTCTGTTTTGGAAGATGTGGAGTGAGTCAGGTGCCTTTTCATATTAATATGGCTGGCTTTGCAAAGAACTAGCAGATGTATATTCTTTCAGGTTTAACATATTGACTGCTGAACCATTTATTACCAGGACACTACAGTACAGGTCTATGCATATGTGATAAATGATGAACTCAATCAAAACTCGTAAACATGTAAAGAAATGTATAAGAAAGTAACAGTTTTATTATCAACAGTAGATATGTTAAAATGTAAAGAAGCAATTAATTACCTTCCCCAGCAACATGACTAAAAGACTGAATCTAACTAAAGTGTCCTTGAAGCATAGCATCTTGCAAAGTGCAGGTTTAGAAGTGCATGTGCCTCGACTATAACATTTCTTTGCACTGTCCATGTTGGTTTCACACAACACATTTGGCAGTTGGTAAATATTTGTGCTCAGTGGGTGTCAGAATATCCATGTACTGCTGTCCTGGCAGTTGTGACAAGTCAGATACCTTATGATGAATAAACGCCTCTGGAACAGCGATCCGCAGCACTATCACAGCATACAGGGTCCATATCATCCAATTGATAGTCACTATCTCGATCAATGTCATTATCATCAAAATATTCATATTGCAACAAATCTAGTTGTTTCAAAACATCAGCAGGCTTTATATCTTTTTTGCAATAACATTACTGATTTTCAATTTATAGCAATATTTTCTGCAAGTTACTGCCACCAAAAAAAAAATTCTATGGCTGCCCACTAGATGGCAGCGCTATAGTAGGTAACTGAGATGTGGCAGCAAACCTCACCAGTAAGCTGGCTGCACCTACAGCAGCTGTATACTGAGATTCGCGTTCTCCCGTATATAGAATTTTGTCTGTCTCAATGAGATATGACTTAACATGTAGAATGTTAAGTATGATTTAAGTCACTGAGGATCTCTCATGGTTCCTCAACACCACTTAACTTGTTTAGAAGACTTAATAGAATCTTCATATTTTGAACAGGCTGAAGAAAGTCAATCTATCATCTCAAATTAGTGAGGAGGATACTGAGTAGCTGCATCAAAGCCTTCTTTGGTACATATACTGTGACCATTTTCAAAGTCTCATACTTGGTATCTAAAAATACTGCTGCTGGATTATGTGAATTTCCCCTTGGGATTAATAAAGTATCTATCTATCTATCTATCTATCTATCTATCTATCTATCTATCTATCTAAAACTGGACATTTTTACAACTAAAACAAAAATTAGGCAATTCAGAGGCCAACAAGTCCCGATACACAAATCCCACGAATAATAAAAAAAAAATCAAAGCACAGAGGTTAAAATCAAACAAATCAGTAATCAACAAGAAGTAATAAATCAACAGAGAACTCATCAATGTCAGCGCATCCAATGAACTTCATGGGAATGTGGCTTTCTTCAGCTTGTATAGGTCAATTGACAGTAATGGATAGGTGACCCTGTGTCTTGGAGAACCACCCACAAAACAAAAGGAACATAACAGAAAATAAAAAGACACATAGAAACTAAATGATTAATAATTCAGAAGAAGAATACATACTTATACAAGTAATAAACCTGAACAACAGTATTATCATAAACAAAAGAATCAAAAACAAACAAAAAAGACATAAAGAAAGGAATTTAAACCCCAATGGTGGGAGAAACCCTGACTGTAACATTGCTGTTTTCCTGGTTCATGGTTTATTGTTACTGTATTTGGTTCATTAGGAATTATATTCCATTTAAAACTTGTTAGCTCTGGGTTTTTTTTTTCTGTTTATTCAAAAAAAAAAAAAGAAATCTAGCAATGGGATAAGCAAAATTCACTTGACATGATTTCTTAAAATAAGCTAAAAATACAAGTTTTTTGATAAATTGATACATCTTATAATAATGAAAACAAGATTTAATAGCTTTATATAAAGACCTTTACTTTGCTTAGACTTCATTTTTTCATTGTGTTTACTCTTGTTGTCACTTTGATCCATTTTTTACTTTTCTGGTTTTGACCTCATAAAGTCCCTGACTACAGTTTCAGCCTCTTGTCTCATCTCCTGTTGACATTTTTCTTACAACAATTGCAGGTGCCTTTATAGTACCCATAACAACAAAAAGATCATTGGAGTATACCGGAAGGAGCGGAGCAGCATCAGTGTGCCTTCCAAGGAAGGAGACGGCCTCCATTAAATCTCATGAGAGGGAGTGAAGGAGAGACAATGCATTTAACAATGTATTAGGCTATCAGTACCAGTGATGATAAAATGCAAGCCAAATAATCCTATTTAAAAAAGTTATGGAATATATGATATATCAATACATTGCCATACAGTATACAGTACAATATTTAAATATATATATATATTTATTTATATATATAAATTTAATAAATATATATAAGCATCAAATAGTCAACAGTGAAAGCAGAAACTCAAATGAATGTTCATATTCCCCATTTCTGTTCAATGAGCAAGTTTTAAACTGTAGTGTCCATTTGTAATTAACATGATTCAAGACAATAATGACCACTACTGCAAAATAACAAGATGTTCACTCACCCTTTAAAAAAGTCACAAACAATTCACCAGTGGGTCAATTAAAAACAGTTATAGCCTTCAAGCCTCTAGGCAAAACCAAAAAAATTGTGCTGCACTGGCAAACACACAAGCAAAGAAATATCAAAAATGCTGGAGGGTCTACCCTTGCAACTCAGAAACCGTCTAGCGGTGCCATACAAAAAAATTTCATATAATCCAACAATTTGGTAGATTAGGAATTACATTGAGCATATCAAGGAAAAAGGGAAAATTTTGATTATGGTGATTAATAAGAGTTTGCTGTAAACACTTTAAAAAATATTTTAAATTATTGAGGCAAGTTTACCAGTCATTTAATTTTTACACGGCACTGCCATCTGCTGTGCGACTAGAATGAAGTGCCCCACACCGATCTCTTCTTTTAGTTCTTTTGTTTTCAATTAATAGAACCTTGTTTTTTTTTAAATAATTTTGTAACCTTGCATTAATTAAAAAGCTTTTATGACCGGAATGTTTCTCTACTGTTTATCTCTCCTTTGGGGGCATTTTGTTGGCTGAATCATAATCATTCCCAGTGCTGTCACTTGATCAAACATGTGTTTCATTACATAACATAGTTAAATTCACTACAACAGAAAAAATCGTACTTATAGCATGATGCACCAGAAACATCAATAGGAATATCAACTTACTATTCTTCTCATGTTTTGTAGATGTTGTGGTATGAAATTTTGCATATAAGTTGATAAATATTTTGTATGTCTTTATTTGTAACTTATAACACTAATGTCTATCATTTATAAGAACAGCAATGGTTTGATGGTTAAGAGCCAGCTCTTTGTAATTTTACGACAGGGTTGGTGGAAGTGCCTAAAATAAGTTTGGCAAATGTTTCTCTACAGGACTCTCTCAATCAACCCCCACAGGAAAGCCAATCTGCCTAGCTGGCAAGCTTCATGGGAGTAGGTGTGAAGGTGTTTTCTGCCCTATTGGTCTGAAGTATGGCTGTTTGGAATTGGCTTGTATCAGAAGCCTTTAAGTACCATGATGTCCTATTGGCTGTAGGATTTGGACAGATAATCTATACATTTGTTTACTTTACCCCTCCCTCTCTTCTCTCTCTCTTACAAACATCTGATGAAAGAGCATCTCACACACCATGAACTGAAAAGGACAACACAATGAAGAGCACAGCTCGGCAGTCATATTGAGACAGGCATGCAGCCTGTTATGTAGAAAGCTGACCAAAGATGAGGACTTAACTAGAGACATTTTAAGTTACTAACAAGTCTGTGTGTTACCTGAAACTACACATCAGCATTTATTAGGTTGTATGGTAACCAGTATTCACTTGTACTTTACATATTGTCATTATTTACGAATATTATCAATAATACATTATTTAAAGTGAAACTTACATCCTGCTTGTCTTTTACTCTATGTAATTGCCTGAGGTTATAAATGTAGAAGGGAAGGTGGGGATAGTTATATGGTGCAATACCTTATAAACAGTGGTAAGTCTGTGAGATTTGATGCATTCTGACAAAGGCCGTAGATTAATAATACAAAAGGGAAAAATAGAGTAATATATCACTCTACCAAGACAAAACAGTAGGTACAGTAAGTCATTATAAGAGAGTAACAAATACAGATTTATTAAAAAAATCAAAAAGGCATAAATATTTGTTAGAGGTACTAAAATATTCCATTGTGTGACCTAATGAAGTAGTAACAAGAGATGCAAAAGAGAAAAAAAACAGCATGCTGTGAAAAAAAATCTCACGAAAGGAACTGAACAAAGGTCTTACAGTCGAGCCTGCAAGGGCTATTTCCACTTATCAGGCTTTAAGTGACCAGATTTGATTACTTGGCAAATGTTGTTATTATGATTTTTAAAAATGACCAGAAACAAAGATAGAAATAAGTATGTTAAACAGCTCCAAAACAATATATAGGCGTAATATATACAGCGGTGTGAAAAACTATTTGGCCCCTTCCTGATTTCTTATTCTTTTGCATGTTTGTCGCACAAAATGTTTCTGATCATCAAACACATTTAACCATTAGTCAAATATAACATAAGTAAACACAAAATGCAGTTTTTAAATGATGGTTTTTATTATTTAGGGAGAAAAAAAAATCCAAACCTACATGGCCCTGTGTGAAAAAGTAATTGCCC
>JANRMT010062791.1:18645963-18657113 GCA_026402145.1 Polypterus bichir lapradei
ACCACACCCACACGTGCAGGTGCGACTCGCTCCAATCACCTCATTAACTCCCCGCGGTCGTGCAATTGCGCCCACGGAGAATGGCACGGCTATACAGATTTAAAACTGACTTTTTTATAAACTTGGACTAAAGTCCATCAAAGACCCAAAACTGAACCAGTTCTCTTAAAAACTAGATGGAACAAAATACTTCTTGTCAAAAAGAGCTTTACAGTCTTTTGAAGATGTATTGTTATGATGTTTGAAACCCAGCCACAGGGGATGCACAAACCAGTGTGTTTCTTCGTGCCGGTCCCAAGCCCGGATAAATGGGGAGGCTTACGTCAGATCTATCTATCTAAAAGTTTATCTATTGCAACTTCATTTAAATCATGAAGCCTGACAGTTTTCTGTAAGTATCTGCTTCCTTGCTTTGTTGAACTCATGCTGCAGTTTCTTGTATATTCTCTATTTCATCTATCACTATCTATATTACATTTAATTGTTCCTGTTTTACTTGCAATATATCTTGATTGATGACTAGTGCTTTTTACAATACCTATGGTTGGTTTGACTCCCTCATATTTCTATTGAATATCTATATATATAATTCACTAAGGGCACGCAAGACACTGAGCGCAAGCAAGACAGAGCCCCGCCCGCCAACTCTAAGACCATGGGATACATTTGACAGAGCCCCACCCGCCAAGTTTAACCCTCCTACCACGTCATGGGATATGCACGACAGAGCCACGCACGCCAACTGTAACCATCCTCCCGAGTCCAGAGTCGCTCTCGAGGCATGCAACAACTCACCAAACACAGCCTCAGTCGCTTTCGTCTGTACAAAAGTCCACATGCACCTCTGAGCCACGTTGACACCACATACAAGACAGAGAGCCATGATCGCCAACTCACAGAGCCCCGCCCGCCAATTCTAACTAAGGGCAAGCAAGACAGAGAGCCCCGCCCACCAACTCTAAGACCATGGGATACGCACGCATTTAGTGTATAAATGCATATTAATAATTGCATGCAAACGATTCACCAAAATCTGTTGTATGCAAATGATACTGTTTAACACGTTATTGTTTTTTCATCAGAAAACCCGGTTTCCACGTCTACCTGTATTAGTTTAAATGGCACTTTTACCACTCGCAATAGGGCAGATGCGCTGACTTATTGTGTCGACTGGGCAACACAGTGAATGCGGCGTCTATCTATATATGTCTATGTTTTCCGTAGCCTGCTACAGGAAGGTATTCTCTCGACCATTGGCACTGGTTTCGCTCTTTGCTATTTTCATTATACTGTGACGGTGGTTTCCTAAGCCTTTGTTATACTGAATTCCTTTCTCATTGTTTTCCGTTCCTATTCTTACACCGCCGTATGCTACGGCAGGCTTCGGCTAGTGTATGAATAATTTGATTGGATGCATTTTAAGTACCTGCTACACTTGTAAATGTAACAAATGGGCATAGTCAGAGAGCAAACCCAGAAAACCAAGGCATCAAAACTAAAACGATCAACCAAAACGCATTTTCAAAATCAACATAGAAAACCCTAACTGTGGATTCATAGTCCTCACAAATATTAATTCATTTTGCTTTGTTTTGAAATCGATCCATACTCAGATCCTTGCTTCTCAGTGTTACTATCTTATACAAGAAAAGATTGATGACACATGACCTCATCATGGGATCAGTAACAGTATTAACAAACATTAACAGCATGACTGTGACGTTTTAAAGTTGGGTACAAATGACCAGTGATTTCACCATCATAATGATAAAAAATAATAAACGATGATAACAATGAATTCTGAGGTTATGAAAAACAAGACAACATCTCCTAAGATCCCCAAATGAACATTCACTACATAAACCGTGCATTTCTCAGAGTTGAAGGAATCAGAATATGCAACAAGCAATGACAGTAGGATATGCAGGCTGGGATCTTCAAGTTTTAACACATCCATCAAAACTAAAACACTTCAAAAGGCAAATGAAAGGATTTCAAAGACCAGCTAAGGTGATAGAAATCACAAATTGTAACCATTCTGGGGGATTAGTACAAAAAAACAGTTAGACAGCTTTTGTTCATGCCCAGATTTTTTATGAAAAATGAAGAATTCAACTACTTTTTACAATTTTTGGATTATGATGGAAATTGAGCAAACATCAAGAGCATCATAACATATATAAATTTAAAATCAATAGAATACCTAGTTCACAGAAGAAAATATATAAATTCTGAAATTCCAATGGTCAGAAAAACTGTCTTCTTTGATCCTCAATGGTATTCCAATCACAAAGCAACTCAGCTCTACCGCAGCAAGGATGCTAACCCACCTGCCTTTTGATGTCTAGATAGCTGCTCATGTAGTCTGCTAACACAAAGACAGAAACAACAACTACTAAGATGTAATTAGCAACAAATCACAGGAGACATGATTAAAGTGTTTAAAATGATGAAGGGAATTAGTACAGTGGATCAAGACCGCTACTTTAAAATGAGTTCAACGAAAACATGGGGAAACAGTTGGAAACTTATTAAGGGTAAATTTCACACAAACATTAGGAGGTTTTTCTTTACACAGAGAACCACAGACACATGGAATAAGACTTAAGGGACTTTTAAAACTAGACTTGATGTTATTTTGGAAGAAATGAGTGGACATGACTGGCTATCTTTGTTGGGCTAAATTACCTGTTCTTGTCTAGATTGTTCTAATGTTCTACTGCTCTATAATCAGCAGATGTCCGAGTCTTCTAAGAAAGAAGCTAAAAATATATTTTTTTAAGAGACTGTGATTTACTGTGAAAACCAGAGGACTAAAACAGTATTGTATTTGAACACAAATTGCCAGGAGTCATTTACTAGAATACTATTATTTAACCAAACACAAAACACAAAGACAAGGATTGATTCAAGAAAGTTACCCATAAACCAGAATGCCAGAGCCTAAGTCAGTAAATTACACTTTTTCAAATTTGTAATCTTGGACAAAGGGTAGCAGATGTTGTGCTGAAATTTACTGTATAAGCAAGAGTTTGTGAAACAAATCGACCTGCTGTCACACGCATGTACATAGGGGTCAGTTTAAGAGCTCTAGTGATGGTGATTCTTGGCCGCTCCAAATATTCTATGATAATGATCTCTTTCTCTCCCTTTGCAAACCACAAGATTGATGGCTTTTTTATTTATGGTGTCTGTCCACAACTGAGTCCAAACCAGAACTGATTCTCTGGAGACAAGATGGCGGCTTTAAAGGCCAGTAAAGGAAGTGATGTCATCAATACCGGAACCGGGAGTGACATCATTGACTGCCCCACAGCCGGGCGTGATTTCCCTAGAATAGTCTGCAAAAGAGCGAGAGGGAAAATTAGTGCACTTCGCCACCCCCTGGTCTGGCATGGAATCACATGTATTCAAGCCCTTTAGTTGTCTCCTATACACACTGGTTAAATGCTTCCTATGGAGTGTCACAGATGACCAGGGACACTGCCCGGCCGGGACGCCTGGATAGTCCCCGAGTTGGACAATACTTCTCCTTGGCCATGAGAGGGCAGCCGTCCGGGGCTATTTGGGGGCCACAGGGATGGAGCTGGGACGCTCTGTATGAGAGGACGTGGCCACCGCCAGGGGGCGCCCGGACAATTAGAGAAGCCTGGATGGTAGCACGAGGACACCTGGAGTGCTTCAAGGTGCTTTCCTGACACTTCCGCCACACCAGAAAGTGACGTCAAAGGGAGCACCTGGGGCTCATCCGGGTCATAATAAAAGGGGAAGCCTCCCTCCAGTAGACGAGCCAGAGTTCGGAGGAAGAAGACGAAGCTTGTGAGGAGGAGAGAGGAGGTCAAGGAAAGAGAAAGATAAGAGAAGCAGAAGAAGAGAGTTGGTGCTTGAAGACATTGTGGTGCAGAAAATGTGTCTGGGGGTACGCTTTCCACAATGGCGCCCAATGTGGGGCCCACCTCCTGCTAAAAGGGGGGACCCCACTTTCAAAAAATTTTTGTGGAGGACACCCGCACAGCAGACGAAGGCGCACTTCTATCACGGCGGAAGAGGCCGTCCAGCGGCAAAACTTTCAAGAAGATGGGATTCGGGAGGTAAGTCTCATGTATGAAGGGGATACGCTTGCCGGGGCTTACCCTGCTGTCCCATGGTCTTGTTTTTTTAGTAGGGGACTGCCCGAATCCGCGTCTATGGCTGAAGCACGCCGACCCGTGGAGTGATGACAAGGCGGCGACGAGGGAGGAAGAGGAGCTGTCGCTGACTGCAGAAGGGCTGTGGGGCGGAAGTTACCTGGAAGACTCTTCCCCGACTGAGTCCGCTCATAGGGTGGAGGGAGCGTCGAACGACCGGAAGTTCCTCCCAGAGACAAGCACAGGATTGGATGTGCTTGACGGCGGGACCAACGAACGTCAATCCTGGGACGCTCGAAGACCCAACAGAGCTTGCGCAGAAGCTCCATGGCTCCCAGCCGGCAGGTGAGTGCGAAAAAAGTTTGAATTCACCGCCGGCTGGCTTAAGTGATTTGTTGTTGGCTGTACAGGAGTTAGAGAAAGTCTTTCGTCCTGTACAGCCTTTTTTACAGATTTTGAGCGATTTGAAGGGCGTAATTAAGACACTGGAGGAGTCTGCGGATGCGCCCCTGAGAGCAGTACTGGGATAGTTGAGGCGGCGCGACGTGGGATTCTCCAGCCAATCCGATGCTTGGGTACAGGTAAGTGTTACCGGTACCGAATATAATAATGGAATCCCTAGCGAAAAGAACCCGGAGGCAATGGAAGGGATCCAAGTAGCAGGGGTTCCAACAGTAGATCGGGGGACGAGTACTGAGCCTGCAGTACAAGCAGAGACGGGGGGACGGTGCCGGCTCCACAGGAGTTGACTAAAAGTTTTACTGTGTTACATTTTATTGTCGAAGGTTTTTGCTTCCCACCTGTCTTCAATCCGGCCAGAGGAATGAAAAACAAAACACAATTTTTTTTCTGGCCGCTGAGTTTACTTTGCTATGTGTGAGTGCCATTAGTTTTATATCAAAGCAATTGATCATAGCCCTTCCCAGAAATGAAGTGTCTTTGTCCTGTGAAGAACCAAAGTGAGTCTAGATACTAAAAATCAGACATTAACAAAAGGACAGGCATCTTTCAATATGGGGTTGTGGGTGACAACCAAATGTCAGAATGGAACTGCATGGTGCACAGATATCACCCATTATCAGTACCACTTAGTCACTAAAGATTCAATAGAGAAGGTCACTCCAAAAAGGGGAAGACCATGTAGTGTGAAAAGGACCACCAAATAATAGCATGAAGAAACCTCTTACAGTTGAACCTTCCCTTCATGACTTTGTAAACTAGCTCCTAAAGATCACATTAACAAATATACTATACAAAAGCACAATAAATTTACATAACAGTCAAAATTAAATGAACATCATAGTAGTGGAGCCTGGCAAGTAAAATAATGTGAATTGATGAACTTATTTTCTTTCATATTCTCCTTTTTATTCTGCATAATATGGAAAGTCGATATTTATCATAATGGCAGTTGAATGCTTATAAAATCATTCATAACTTGAATTGTATTAAATTAGAATTATATTAATCATCAAAAAAGACAACAAAAACCTGAGTAAGAAGGAAGAAATCCTTCTGTTTGATTACTGTTTTGGCTTTGGTAAATCAATGATAAGCGTGCACCATCTAAGAAACACTAAGGCATGAAATCCAAGAGGAAATAAAATATAGTTAGGTAAAATACCATTCCATACCGATTTCTAAGCCTGCCTATTCCCGAGCAGGGTTTGGGGGAGTTTATCTGGAGCATATCCCAACAAGCATAGGGTGCAAGGCAGGGACAATCCTTTGGAGAGGGTGCCAGTCCTTCACAGGGGAACAAACTCACACAGATGAACTCACCGTGCACCTACTAGGGCCAATTTTAGCATTGCCATTCCACCTAACCTGCATGTCTTTGGACTGTGGGAAGAAAAATAGCATGGCTCAAGTTAACAGTCACACTAACAGCTTTAGAAAGATGAAAGGTTTTTATAAGACATGTTTGTTGTCTTTGGCTCAATATTTGTCAGTATTGGATTTTATAACTGTGGGTAATTTTAACTTGAGAAAGTATTTTGAGAGAAAGAAGAAAAAATATAAAAGCCTCCCTGCTGGTCCTCTAATGGAGTTTTCCAATAAGCAGCTCAGTTTTCCCTAACATCTGTGTTCTCAAATATTCAATAAGCCCAGTATGTATTTTTATAGAGATCATAGGTTTTAGAGCTGCTTTTGCAGGTTATGGATATTTGAATATTACTGTTTAGGAAAGTGATAGAATATTTGTAATTCTGTGGGATACTTCTGAGTGACTTTATTCTTGAAATGAAAATAGAAACATACGGGACCACAGTGATCAATCAAGGAAAACAACAAAAAATCCTTTTTATATTCACATATTACACTAATTCAGTGTTGTTGCTGGTAGTGTTTCAAGACTACTAGTTTCATATTTGACTTTAAAAGTATAACTATATATTTAATAAAATGTGCTGTAGCAGCTGTGCTAATACTTGGATAACAGCAACTTACACAATCCAGCTGTGCTGGAGTGAAGTCTGTACTTGACAATGCCAAACTGTACTCACCCTTTAGTTTCTTATCTGCCTTTCACTGAAGCTCCCCAGTCAAAAGATCCCAATGCAGATGCAAATATTTACTGTGATAAAAAAAAAACATGAAATGCAGCTGACCCCCCCTGTCTTAACTATTAAATGTATATAAATTTCAAAATGAAAAGCAAAATTCCATATACACACACAATCCAGTGGGAAAATATTGTAACCGCACAGATTGAGAAATGGATGAAAGTTCACAGCTCAAATGGGCCAAAATATGAACTAAGACAGTCTCACTGGTGAGTCCAGTTAGCAGACATGACAGCCGTGGGTACTGAATAAGGAAAAGTTTAAAACTCCTTACTACTGTGTGTAAGTGGATGAAAAGTGATGATCTGCTCTTCCTTTTGATGAAATAATTGCAACATTTGTTATGATAAATCTTATATTTTTTTTTCCTTGCTCCCTTTTCTCTCCTTCTTCTTGAAATGTGCAGTCTTACCTTTTAGTATATGCAACCCAGGACTAACAGGAAACCCCTACCTCCAAAAAGGTTGAGTACTGTGATTGGTGTTCTTGCAGATGCAGAGATGAAATTCATCTTCAGGTATATACCTGTATATAAAATATTTATATATTTTATACAAGACATAGGTCAGCCAAACAAATATAGTACTTATAAACATTGAACAAACACAATTTACATTTTATGTAGATCCACTACAGCGTAACAAAAAAGAAGGGGAGTAGATGAAGTGTTTCTAGTCTAGGATGGAAAGCTAATTTAACTAAGAGCAGATAATCTGCAGAAAAATAAAATTAACCAAGATCACAAGAACAGTTGGTCCTAAAGAGTGGTTTGGTATTTTAGAAAGAAAAAAACAGCTTCAGGTCACAAGGACCCATCATGCCCTGAAGTTGGTCTGTGAATGAAAATCAGCTTCAAATAACCAGGTGTGTTAAATAGTGCTTGAATCAGACTGGAAGGGGCTTCCAGGAGTTGGGCAGATATCAGTGCTCGTTGGTGGCATCCTCTTCCACTATAATGGCAAAAAAGGAAAATAAGTTATCGCCTGTGTCACTGTTGTGATACGTGTTATTTTTGTACATTTTCTTTTGTTTTGATTATGTCGTGGCAGAGGTCACGGCAGCATGACTTTTCTCAAAAGGGCACATGGAGTTTCAGGAAGGGAGCAGAATCTGGCTTTTATTGTATGATGCATACAAAGACTCAAATCAAAGGTAAATGAGCACACAAGGATGGTGTCACACACGTGTGCATGGGAGGCAGCTAAAGGGCTTGAGTAAGGGCAATTTCGAATCAGACCAGGATGTGGCAGAGTGCACTGACTCTTTTTCTCCCTTCTCTGCAGACCATTCACGGGAGATTCCACCTGGCCATCTTGAAGTCACTTCCAGGTCCGACTCTATGGAAGAAGACCTTGCCGGCTCTGGCCCCTGTGATGTCACGTCTGGGCTCAAGCCTATGGTTGAAGACCCTTATGAGCCTGACCCCTTTGACCTCACTTCCTGTCTTCCCCTTTAAAAGCCTCCACCTTTTCCCTATTCCTTCAGTTCTGTTTTGGACTCGGTGTTTTGCACATCAGTGCGGTGTAACATATTCTCGACTTTGCAGCCAGGATACCAATTATACATGTGGCTGCCCCAAACCTTGCTATGGCTCTCTGTGGAGTTTATGACAATGGGCAAACCATACTTTTATTACAGTTCTTATCACCCAACACATTTGTCTCTGTCATTTGACTCCCTATCATTCCATTCCCCGCTATCCTGCCTCCAACTGGTTCTACCAATATTTCCCAGTTCACTTGGGTGTAGAACCTTTCCAAAATATCACATAGGCTTGACAGGGCCTAATCCCGCCTAGTAATGGTCGAGTTGTCGCCACCAATATTTACAACCTCAAGTTCATATCACTTATCTGGAGTAGAGGAATTCACCCTCCCCATCCTTCAGTTCACACTTGACCTTCTGTCTATAAAATATTGGTGGTTTCAAGCTTATTCAGATACATACAAAAATAACAGGCCTAAGCCTTTCCAGTTTAATTCTTACAGTGCTTGTGCTTAATAAAATATAATGTTTATTTATTTTATATGCTTATGATTAATTTTGAATACATATTAATCAACAGTAAGATAAATATATCCCTCTATAATTACTATTTATGCACCACGATTGATGAGTCAGTTGACTGCGATTCATTGCGTCCAGAATGTCATGTGATGCTCTGGAATAAATATGACCATGCAGCAGAGCAATTACTCTAAATATTGAGTTAAAATTACTACAGAATGGCTTTAAAACAAAAGAAAATCTACCTTTTAGAGTTGCCCAGAAAGGGCCCAGACCTAAACCACAGAGATGAGTGAAACGACCTCAAGAGAGCTATTTACACCAGACATCCTAAGAGTATAGCTGAGCTGAACCAGCTCTTTAAGAAAGAATTGTCCACAATTCCCCTTGAATGTTCAGCAGATATGATCCACAGCTACTGGATGCGCTTAAAATAAGTTATTACTGCCAAAGGAGATCTGACCAATGATTCACTTACTTTTTCCACAGCACACTGTGAATATTTGATAGGTGTGTTCAATAAAGACATGAAAGATTATAGTTGCTTGTTTGTTATTAGCGTAAAGATATTGCGTTTGTCAATACATGTGACAATCAGATCACATTTTGTGACCCATTAATGCAGAAAACCAAGTAAAGGGTAAACTTCATATACTTTTTCTTGCCACTTTATCTATTTATCTATTTAAAGTCACAGGTTCTACTGAGTTTCAGTATCAGTGTATATTGAAAATAAAACAACATTAATGAAAGTATTATGCTTATTCTCAGAAATTAACTTTACTATGCATAGAGTAGAATGCTGGTGCAGAAAAAGTCAATTGGCTTTATATGTACCAGTAACGGCGCGGAATACACTAGACTTGAGCATTCATAGTTTTCATACTCTTTCTCTGTACGTTTAGCATTTGATTGCTCAGAGGTTGATGCTCTTGCTGCTTCCTGAGCAGCTCTTCTTATCTCCACCCTAGCGACCCGCTTCTTCTCTTCTTTCGTCTGCATCTTTTTAAATTGATTAAGTACGTTTTCCTTAATTTTTTTTTTACTTAAGCTGACACTTAAGTCTTCAATCTGCCTCAAGAATGATTTAAGATATGAAGAGGTAGGGGAAGTGATGGCGAAGGTGGTAGGGATGAGGATGGCGCCTGCATGCATGTGCCACATGGGCACAGTTACGGGGGTCTGCTGGAACCAGTCCCAGCCAACACAGGGCACAAGGCAGGAACAAATCCTGGGCAGGGCGGCAGCCCACCGCAGGGCACACGCATACCCACCACACACTAGGGACAATTTAGGATCGCCAATGCACCTAACCTGCATGTCTTTGGACTGTGGGAGGAAACCCATGCAGACACGGGGAGAACATGCAGACTCCATGCAGGGAGGACCCAGGAAGCAAAACCAGGCCTCCTTACTGTGAGGCAGCAGTGCTACCACTGCGCCACTGTGCCACCCTTAGTAAGTAAAATACAAATATAAACTTAAAATTTCATTGATATATTATGCATTTGAAAATGATGACCATTTATGTCATAATTCACAGTAAGTTATGCTGCATTCCATTTAAACCGGGAAGCTGGAATTTCTGAATTCCTAATCGGAATTTTTAACTGGAACCCCCTCACAAGTAAGATTTCCTAATCACGAACTTGGGGTTGGTCTGTTGCTGCATTCCATTTGAACTGGGAAGTCAGAATTTCTGAGTTCCTAGTCAATATTTTTTCCTGGACTGCCCCCACACGTTGTAATCTCAGGCCTGATCATGAAGTCTATCCAAAATGGCAATGTATACTGCACACTTTAATGAAAGCTGTAGTATTATACTGTTTATTGGCACTTCTGTCTATTCGTATCTCATTAATTCAGTTGTAATCACAGTACTGACCAACATGGTGTTGTGGTGTCTAGATTTGCAAAATACTGCGTAATGCATTGTTATTAATTTATTCTGAAAAAGCAAGTACAACAAAGGTTTTCCTGGAGGCCTTCATATTGGTTTTCCGAATGTTGTACTGGAACACTGTCAACTTGAGTGTGACATCATTCCCAGCTCCGATATCTGACTTCCACGGTAGATGGAACGCAGCATTACTTAGTGTAGAGTGGGAGTTGTTTTGCTATTGTATTAGAAAAGAGTGCTTCAAAAAGATACATGTAATTTATCTATTTGTGTGAATGAAATATAGAAAAAAAGTAGGTGCTGGAATGAACTTTTCTTAAACAGTTAACTTGTCCACTGGAATCATATTTCTGGTTATTTCAAGCTCATGATAACTTTAAATGGTGCAGATGACATTCATAAGTTCTCCCCTTTCCCTCGCTCTTTAGTTAAAACTATTCGCTATTTTGTTTACTACTCTATAACTATATACATTGATTTGCCATGTATATATACAGTATACAGATAGATAGATAGATAGATAGATAGATAGATAGATAGATAGATAGA
>JANRMT010062791.1:18657123-18710048 GCA_026402145.1 Polypterus bichir lapradei
AGATAGATAGATAGATAGATAGATAGATAGATAGATAGATAGATAGATAGATAGATAGATTAAAACCCAAAGCGGCTTAGAATTTATAGTTTGACCTTGCTTATTTTAGTACAAAAAACTGAAGATTTGCCAAATACCATGAGTCTGAATTTCTTTATTCACAATGTGCCTATCAAAACTTAACAAATGACATTCAAGATTTTAAAAGACACGGCTGTATCCAACCAATCACAAATGTGTTTACAGACAGAAGGCTCTACTCCTTTTCATACAGGTGTTTGTATATACTGTAATTTTTAAAATAATATTACTGGGTGTAATATTTAATTACCACATCGTGCTTGTTGTATCTTAAAATGAATGATAACTGTGGCAGGGTCCTATATTAAAACAACTGTACTTTTCTCCGAGACATACAATAAAGAACTTATAAGTTCACCCACCCCAAATTGAGGTGCCTACAAAGAAACATGCAACACTTACATACTGTAAACGTTGTACAGATGCTATTTAGTCAATGAATTCTGTTCACCCATTAATCTATCCATTCATTTTCTGAAGTTATTTACTTTTGTAGTATTACAGTAATCAAGAACTTCTTGTGACAGTAATGGGCAAATGGCAGGAACCAAATTTGGTTAGAATTCCAGGCCACTGTAAGACACACTGACACAAATAACCACAGTCACTCATACAACATCTGCTGAATATTATAGATTTAAACCAGTTAATAAACTCTGCATGAAATGATTTTACCTAAAATCTATTATAATAAAGAACACTGAGTTTACATCCATCTATAACCACATAGAGTGTGGATAGTGTGCATAGAAAGTGTGCATAGAAAGAGCTTCAAGAAGAATTACTCAAAAAGAGTGCAAAATGTTTTTCTTAAACACCCAGTGGGTTATGATAGAAGAGTCAATACCATCTCTAATTCATGGTTGATGTTAATAAATAGTTTTCATACTGTATTAGTGTATCATCTCATTGGTCTCATTTTAATAAAAGAAGAGATGCAATATTCAAGGTTTTGCCACAGTTACGGATAAAGTGTAGCTCCTAATGTGCGGTAATTGCAATCCAGTAGCATCAAAGGAAATAAATTGTGAATTCCTGGCCCGTGTAATCGGTCATTAATTCATTTGTCATATTTTTTATATTTGAATAACCTTTAAGATAATATTTTGGAATGCAAAATGAATTAAAAAATTCAATTATTTATCATTTTAATTATTTTTTGAAATTTAATAGTTGCTTTTTTAATTGAATGGGTGATTCAGAGATGATTTTTTTCTTTTGCTAACAAACCATGGCTACAAAAACTCTACAGTTAAGGTTAATCTTCAGGGTTGTAAAGTGCTTTTTTAATTGGTTAATTTCTGAACTAAAAGAAAAATCAATGTATTAGAATGTATGTGATAGATCATATATTGCTCTGTAGTAGAGAACATTTGTGGCTCCCTTTAGTTTTCTCTTTAATTGAGCATGAAAATTGTTTCCTCTGAAAAAAAATGATAACATCAAGATTTACGTGCTTTTAGATAGACATTATTGTTATGTATTTTGACCTTGTCAAGTATTAGAAAATTAAAACAATCTAGACGAGAATAGGCCATTCGGCCCAACAAAGCTTGCCAGTCCTATATATTTAATTCTTTGAAAAAAAACATCATGTCTAGTTTTGAAAGTCCTTAAAGTCCTACTGACTACTACACTACTTGGTAGCTTATTCCAAGTGTCTATGGACCTCTGTGTAAAGAAAAACTTGAAAACTTGAAATGAAAAAATGTGCGAAATATACCCTTAACAAGTTTTCAACTGTGTTCCTGTGTCCTTGACGAACTCATTTTAAAATAACAGTCTCGATCCACTGTACTAATTCCCTTTACAACAGTAAACACTTAAATCTTTTGTTTAAACTGGCTCTTTTAATCTTTTTTCATAATTCATCCCCTTTAGCCCTGGAATCAGCCTAGTCACTCTCCTATGGACCATTTCTAGCGCTGCTATGTCCTTTTAGTAGCCTGGAGACCAAAACTGTACACAGTACTCCACCTTATCAAATGCTTTCTGAAAGTCCAGATAATTAATATTATAAGCTCCAGTTTGGTCATATCCTTTTGTTGCTTCCTCATAGAATTCCAGCATGTTAGTAAAACACGACCTCCCTCTTCTGAGCCCATGCTGTCCATGTCATGTGCTGCTCAATCTTATCCTTAATAATTCCTTCAATTAGTTTTCCTGTGATGTACGTTAAGCTTACTGGCCTATAGTTGCTTGGATCTGCCCGGTCACATAAGATAATATTTGTCATTTTCCAGTCCTTCAGAATCTCCCCAGTGTGCAGTGACTTCCTAAAAATATATGCTTTGTGAGAAAAAGGAAGTGCTGGAATCTCAAGTCCGTAACGGAGCAAAAGAGTTATTTGCTGTGTCTGTAGTTATTATTTGTTGCAGTTGGAAGGAACACTACAAAAAGTGGTGACAACGAAGTCTGACTTCACACTGTGCATGGTAATAATTGCAAAGGAGCAACGAATATTACTCCTTTAATAATGGAGATGAAATTAGTAAAAAAGAATGCTGTTGTTTGCCGTGAAGGAAGCATAGCAAGAGCAAGGAAACAGCTGTGAGTACCAATAATAGTAAAAGAAGCAAATTGCGAAGTAAAATTACCTTATTGTGAAGTAAGAGTGATGGTGATTCTGTTAAAAGTTTGAGATGGCTGGTGTTATTGGAGCAATAGGTCCTTTTGATGAGAACATGGAGCAGTGGAGCTTGTATATGGAGCATTCTGAGTACTTTGTTAAAACAAACGATATTACAGATGAAAATTGTGCATACTTTTTTGTGTTATGAGAGTAAAACCATTCAACTTACTGCGTAGTCTTATCCAGCCAGAAAAACCTGGAGAGAAATCATATTCTTAAACTGATGGAATTTCGCATGCACATTTTTCACCAAAGCCATTAGTGATTACTGAACGGTTTAAATTCCACAATCAAAATCAGGAATCAAAATCAGGGGAATCGGTGACGATGTTTGTGGAAGCACTAAAGAACTAATCGGAACATAGGGAATTCAACGAGGTGCAGGATGACACAATCTGAGATTGTGCCTTAACCCGTGCAAAGGCAATTGCAATAGGTGTGTCCATGGAAATGGCAGCTCAAGATGTTCAGCTGTTGAGCATAACAGGTGTCACACACGTGCGCATGGGAAGCAGCTCAAGGGCTTGAGTGAGGGCAATTCCGATTTCTGACTGGGATGTGGCAGAGTGCACTGACTCTTTTTCTCGCTTTCCTATAGACCATTCAAGGGAAGTTCCATCTGGCTCTGTTGACGTCACTTCTGGGTCTGGACTTATAGAGGAAGGCCTTGCCGGCTCCGGCCCCCTTGATGTCACATCCGGGCTTGAGCCTATGACTAAAGACCTTTCCGATCTTGGCCCCTTTGACGTCACTTCCTGCCATGACCTTTAAAAGCCTCCACTTTTTCCCTATTCCTTCAGTTTTGTTTTGGGCTCCAGTTTGTGCACATCAGTGCTGTCATTTATTTGGAATTCGCAGCCAGGAAAACAATATATGGGTGGCTGCCCCAAGCCTTGCTATGGCTCTTTGTGGAGTTTGTGAAGAGTAATGAGTAAGGAGGCTTGTAGAGGCTTGTAGAGAGCCATGTTATCGTTTTGGCAAACAAGATCATTTAGCTCCAGTCTGCAGGTTTAAAAACCTGGGCCTTAATGTATAAACAGTGAGTATACACAAAAATATTACATACGCCCATTTTTTCCCACACTTTGAAATGTATAAAAACTAAACTTGGTTTAGTCAGACAAAATCAAAGAAATAAATACAAAGATTAATAAAAGTACTGTGAAATGTGACAATAACTTTAGAAAAAGCATAGAATATGAGTGTAAATATTTTTTGTTGCTCATTTATTGATTTAATTTTGTCTGTAATATTCCTCCAAGTGCCACAAGAAATACATTTTGAATTTAAAACTGTTGCTTTCACTTGTCAAAGCTGAGAGGGTGGGGTCTAATGAGTGCTGTTTTTTTGATTGGTGAACTTCTACAGTGTTGCTTGACTTGGGAATCTCGTAGCTCATGCACCAGCTCAAAGTTGTCACTGCATAGGTTGACTATGAGTACAAGAAAAAGTTGCCCAGACTTCCTGCATTAAGAGGCTACTTTAATTCTAAAAACTCTGAATTCATCATTAGGAGTCAGTATCTTAAGCATCTGCTGCAACTGTAGCATTTGAGCGTTGAATGGTATGCCAGTGCATTGATGATTCACCAATTAAAATGCAAAGCTCGCTAGAGTGCACCCCTCAGCTTTGATGAGTAAAAGTGACAGTTTTAAATTAAAAGTATATTTTATGTTGTATTTGGAGGAATATTACAGACAAAATTAAACAATTAAATACAATTAAATGAATAAATAAACAAATAAGGAAAATTGCAAATGAGGGTGAACAAATTTGAACCAAAACTTTGTAATTGTGGGCAGCAGTCCAGCACACTTCAGTAGTGCATTCTCAGATACTGCATCCTGTCATCTAAACTTGTCTACGGAGAGAGTGTTGACCTTGTTGAGAGGTTTACTTACCTCGGCAGTGACATTTATTTCTCTGGTGACTCTTCATATGAAGTCAGTAGACGGATTGGGAGAGCATGGTGGGTCAGCTGGCTGGCTGCAGCAGATAGATGGTCATTTCCGAAGGGTGGGACTAGACTGCATGTCTGCCTGGGGGGTTGCCAGCCTGAATCCTGAGCTGTTTCATCTTGTGGTGGGTGCAGCAACACACTCTACCAGTACATGCTCCCCAATCTGACCTGACCTTGGTCATTGTGTGTATGGGTTTTCTTCTGTGTACTATGGTTTACAAACCACATCCCCACAAATGTGCTTGGTGGTTAACTTGCAATTCTAAACTGTCCCCTTTGTGCGCATGAGTGAGCTGCCCTATTCAGAGTTGTTTCCCACCTTGTGCCCATTACAGCTAGAACAGACTGTGTCCAACATCAATTTCCTTGAACTGGATTAAGCATGAGATTTGAGAAGGTTAGATTAATTTTGTAAGTAATGTCTTTCATACTCTCTTCAATTTATTGCTATTATAATAATAAAAATGTATAAGGATGTATAAATAATTAAAATAAATTTGCCTGAGACTGTTTGTATTTTTCATGAAACTTGGGAATATGTTCCTGCAATAATCAACTGAGTGACGGCAAACAAAGGTTTTAATGTTAACTTTAACATTTGAAGAACATTTTTTTTGCTAAATATATGCATTCAGCATTAACTCAAATTGCATTACAATCAATCTGGCAGTGTGAGCATAGCAGATGCTCCTTAATGAGCGTCATTTCTGAGTTACAGGCAGCTAAAACATAAAATGTATGAACCATCTCAAGGGATGTACACATGTGCCCTAAGTATCATTAATTAATTTAACAGAACAATGAGTAATATTTATATGATATCTTTTCTGTTATACCACCAAAAAAGGGGAAATATAACCCTAGACATTTCACGTTTTCTATATTTCATGTGGTAGGCATTGCTAACAGCTAAATGTTTGTCTGCTAAGGCACATAAATCAATTGATGGTACTGTATATAGATAGATAGATAGATAGATACTTTATTAATCCCAAGGGATAATTCAAATAATCCAGCAGCAGTATACTGATACAAAAAAATATATATATATAAAAGAAAGTGGTAGATATATACTACATAATATGAAGATTCTGGTGCTTTATGTTTACTTTTATTACTCGGCCCCCATGTGCCAAATCACACATGCTGTAGTCTATTTAAATGAATGGTGGTCTGATGTTGTGTATATACAATAATAATAATAATAATATTAATAATAATAATGCATTTTATTTATAGGGCACTTTACATTAACAGTAAATCTCAAAGTGCTACATGAAAAGTTTAAACAAATGCAAGATAAAAACAGAGATAAAACAACAATAATTATAGCATTCTTGTTAATAAGCTTTCCTAAATAGAAAAGTCTTTAGCTGTTGAGCCCATAGTCTGCTGTGTTCTTATGCTCTCTGGTAGGGCATTCCAGAGCCGTGGAGCAGTGGCTGCAAAGGCTCAGTCACCAATTGTATGAAGTCTGGTCACAGGCGGGTAAAGGCGGTAGGTATTTGCAAAACTGAGGTTTCTTGCAGTGGATTGTAGTATAAGGAGTTCCTTATAATCGATAGTACTCTTGACATAGTAAACTCGTCATTAGATATGGGGGTCTTCCCAGACTGTTTTAAGAATGCTGTAGTTAAACCCCTACTCAAGAAAAATAATCAATGACCCCTCTGCTTTGGGAAATTTTAGACCCATTTCTAACCTGCCTTTCTTAAGTAAAATTCTAGAGAAGGCAGGCATTATGCAGCTAAATGACCACCTCAATAAACATGCTATTCTTGATAAATTTCAGTCAGGTTTTAGAAAAAAAATCACAGCACAGAAACTGCACTTGTTAGAGTAGTAAATGACTTGCGGGTAATTGCAGACAGAGGCCATTTATCTGTTCTCATCCTCTTAGATTTGAGTGCCGCATTTGACACTATTGATCACAATATTCTTAGAAATCGCCTTAGTCAATGCGTGGGCCTCTCTGGAAGTGACTTAAATTGATTTGAATCCTACCTGGCAGGTAGAAAATTCTTTATTAGTTGTGGTAATTATACTTCAAAGACACATGATATCCTATATGGTGTTCCACAAGGCTCTATCCTGGGTCCGTTTCTCTTTTCGATTTACATGCTTCCGTTAGGTCAATTTATCTCGGGGCATAACATGAGTTACCACAGCTATGCTGATGACATGCAGCTGTATTTGTCAATAGCATCTGATGACCCTGACTCTGTTGTTTCACTAACACAATGTCTTACTTGTGTTTCTAAATGGATGAATATTCATTTTCTCAAGCTAAATAAAGAGAAAACAGAAATTTTAGTGATTGGCAATAATGGATATAATGAGGTTATTAGAAATAAACTTGATGCATTAGGATTAAAAGTCAAGACGGAGGTAAAGAACTTAGGGGTAACTGTTGACTGTAACCTGAATTTTAAATCGCATATTAATCAGATCACTAGGACAGCATTTTTTCACTTAAGAAACATAGCAAAAGTTACACCTCTTATATCATTGAAAGATGCTGCGAAATTAGTTCACGCTTTTGTTTTCGGTCGACTATATTACTGTAACGCACTCCTCTCAGGACTACCCAAAAAAGACATAAATCGTTTGTAACTAGTGCAGAATGCAGCTGCTAGAATCCTAACTAGGAAAAGAAAATCCGAACACATTTCTCCAGTTTTGATGTCACTACACTGGTTACCTGTGTCATTCTGAACTGACTTTAAAATACTGCTTATGGTTTACAAAGCCTTAAATAATCTCGCTCCATCTTATATATCGGAATGTCTGCCACCCTATATTCCAAATCGTAACCTCAGATCCTCAAATGAGTGTCTCCTTATAAATCCAAAAGCTAAACTTAAAAGAAGTGGTGAGGCGGCCTTCTACTGTTATGCACCTAAAATCTGGAATAGCCTGCCAATAGGAATTCGCCAGGCTAATACAGTGGAGCACTTTAAAAAAACAGCTAAAAACTCATTACTTTAACAAGGCCTTCTCATCACTTCATTTTAATTTAATCCTGATACCCTGTATATTCAATTAATTATCATAACTATTCATGGTGGCTCTAAAATCCACCACCACCTAATCAAAGCACCGTGATTTTCCTACATTGATGGATTAAAAGCTGGAAGTCCACATGACCATCAACATCACATCCTTCCAAGAGAACCCTAAATACAAAGAGGACTGTTTTCATTTATATTAGGTAGAATGCCCAGAGGGGGCTGGGCGGTCTCAAGGTCTAGAATCCCTGCAGATTTTATTTTTTTTTCTCTCCAGCCGCCTGGAGTTTTTTTTTTTTTGTTTTTTCTGTCCTCCCTGGCCATCGGACCTTACTCTTATTCTATGTTAATTAGTATTGTCTTATTCTAATTCTCACTTTGTCTTTCATTTATCTTTTCTTCATCATGTAAAGCACTTTGAGCTACATTATTTGTATGAAAATGTGCTATATAAATAAATGTTGTTGTTGTTCAAATATTGTGGAGCATTTCCATGGATACACTGGTGAGTAAACAAACAGAGTTTGTATTTAATACGGAGGTGGATAGGGAGCCAATGAAGTGACCGAAGCATTGGTGAAATGTGTTCATATTTCCACACCCTCATCAGGATTCTTGCAGCACTATTTTGAATTTGTTGGAGCTTTTGAAGGCTCTTGCTGGGGATCCCAATGAGGAGTGCATTACAACAATAGTGTCAGATGTGGTGACTCTGGGTGAACCCACATTTATAACAACAGAGGAAGCACAAATTCTTTACTAACAAGAACGAGACTTTATGAACTGGAATACATTGTGTATTTGTTTTTGCTTTTGCCCAGTTACTCTGTCATTTGTGAAAAGTCATGTTTCTGTTGGCTATGCAAATTGCCTCCATGTTTTACTTGTGTCCAATGGACTGATCACTAATAGTGTTCAATATGAAAGGTAAATCAACCTAAATATTAAGGCAAAAATCAGCACTCTAAGTAAAATAGAAAACACCCCTGTGCACAGAAGGTTTACAAGTCTGGCCTGAACTGTCCATTTGTGCTGTGGAAGTGTTATGACCTGCTGTTATTTAAGACTGCTTAAGACAGCTTGGAGAACAGCAGTCAGAACTAAATGGTTGGGCCTAATGGACTGCAGTCAGTTCTAAAGGAGCTATATTAAATTAAAACTGAATTAAAAATGTATGAATTCCACCTCCATTTTAACTATACCAATAGTTGTATATTACAGGATATTATTGTAGCAGTGACGATTTTAATATACAATATGCTGTCCAGTGAAATTCTTAATTCCAAGTCTGACCAACATACAACACGTCACCACTCTCCGGTCTCATGATAACCAAAAATGTACTAAAATACACAAAATATGCCCAATTTTCCTCACCTCAGACCTATTTCTATTCCAGAAGAAATATTGATCAGTCCTGAGGACTCCAACAGCATTTCTTCTTCTTTTTTCAGCTGCTCCCGTTAGGAGTTGCCACAACGGATCATCTTTTTTCATATCTTCCTGTACTCTGCACCTTTCTCTGTTATCAGACAGCATTTATATAATATACTGGCCTCCACTATTATTGGCACCCCTCATAAAAATTAGTAAAGAAAGGTTAGAAAAAAATCCCTGTTTCCTGAAGAACCATCATCTTGCACTGAAAAAAAGGAAAAACATCTGACTTTTAATTGAAACAAATTCATTCAAAGGAAAACAAAGTCCACATCAAGAAATAAATATTTTTGACAAAAACACGTGCCAAAATTGTTGGCACGCCTGCATTTAATGCTTTGTACAACCTCCCTTTGTCAATATAACAGCATGGAATCTTCTCTTGTAACCTTTTATAAGGTTGGAGAATACAGAGCATGGTATCTGAGCCCATTCTTCTTTACATAATTTCTCCAGGTCCTAGGCCCTCTCCTGTGTACTCTCCTCTTCAGCTCACTCCACAGGTTTTCAATAAGGTTCAGGTCAGGAGACTACGATGGCCATGGCTGAACTTTGATTTTGTGGTCAGTTAACCACTGCAGGGTTGATTCGGACATGTGTTTCAGATCATTATCCTGCTGAAAGATCCAATGACGACCCAGTTTTAGTTTTCTGGCTAAGGAAGCCAAGGTTTTGATTTAAAATCTCCTGGTAACTCATGGAATCCATGATACCATGTACCATAACAATGTTTCCAGGGCCTTCGAAGAAAAATCAGCCCCACAACATCAGAGAACCTCCACCATATTTCACAGTTGGGAAAAGGTTCTTTTCATTATAGCCATCCTCCTTTTTACACCAAACCTACTTTGTGTGTTCATTGCCAAAAAGTTCCATTTTTGTTTCATCAGACCATAGAAAATAGTCAAAGTTGTAGTAACGTTTTACAAAGTCCAGACGCTTACGTTTGTGGATAACTGACAGAAAAGGCTTCTTTCTGGCATACCTTCCAAATAATCTGTAGGCATGGAGATACCGTTTGATGATGGTTCTGGAGACTTGACAATCCCAGGATTTTACTTTTTCTTGCAATTCCTCAACAGTGATCCTTGGAGATATTACTGCCTTTTTTACCATCCTTCTCACTGTACGTGGGGGTGAAATAAACATGGGTTTTCTTCCAGGCAGGTTTGTGACAGTTCCAGTTGATGACCACTTTTTTTTATTATTGCCCTTACAGTAGAAATGGGCATTTTCAGGTGAGTAGCTGTTTTTTATAACAATTCCCTGAGTTATGAAGGGTAACACACTTCTCCCTCATTTGGATTGAATGTTCTTGTTTCTTTACCATGATGACGGCTGGTTAAGGAAATTTGGTTCTGTGTCTCCTCACAGTTGTATCCCAGTTAATCAGGAAGTCATTTATTTTAGCTGGAAAGTTCCTATATACTCCAATCAACTTAACAATGTCCAATTTAAATGGGAAACATGCTTAAGTTACATTGTTTCACATTCATTTCCAAGGATGCCAACAATTGTAGCACTTGTTTTTGTTAAAAATATTTATTTCTTGATGAGGGCTTAGTTTTTCTTTTAATGAACTTGTTTCAATTGAAAGTCAGATGTTTCTCATTTTTTCAGGACAAGATGACGGTTCTTCAGCAAACAGGGATTTTCTTCTAACCCTTCTTACTAATATTTTTACAAGGGGTGCCAATAATAGTAGAGGGCACTGTATATAAAAACTATGAGAGGAAACAGGAGCACCCAGAGGACACCCAAGCAATCACGGGAAGAACATTCAAACTCCATGCTGGGCAATCCCAGAATGTGAACCCCGCACTGCAAAAAATTTAATGTAAGCCAAGTGAAAAGTATTTAAATCATGACTTTAACTCTAGTTTTCTATATTGTATAAATTCTTGTATTGTCCAAAAATTTGCATCTACGATTACTTAGCTGACTTTAATAAATATTGTCCAATAATTTTTCTCACAATGTTGCTAAATACAAGCAAAACAACTCCCATTTAAAGTTTTTTTGTCTGATTTTTGAACATTAATTTTTTGCAATATTGTTTCTTTACTGCAAAGCAGCAGTGCTACCATTGTACCACTGTACCACCCAGAGCTTTTATTTTTACTATAAAAATACTAAAACACAACATTTTCAAACCTGCGTCATTTATTTCAGGAGTGTGGGAGGTTAAAGACAAGCCTGGCAGCATTAGGTACACGGCAGGAACAAGCCTTAGAAAGAGTACCAGTTTACTGAAGCAAGTTACATAAAAAGCTTTCAAGAATTGGAATCCTTGAAATTGTATGGGAAAAAAAAACCTTAGTTTCAATGTGCAGTTAATTTAAAATCATGAAATATTACTTTAAACAGTTTTAGTGTAATTTCTCCAACACATTTAATAATTTACTGAGCAGACGCTGGGTGTATCTCTAAGGAATTTTCTAACAACCTCATTTCAAATTCTATCCATGAGTTTCAATTGAATTCTGGTTCACTGACTGCTTTAAATCCAGCCTTCTGTAGACAAAAGCCCTACGGCCATTGTAACACTTACACGCAAGTGTATTTGTTTAATTCTTTAGCTGGGAGTCATACTTAAAGGAATTCACTGACATGGCTGAAACAAAAAATAAAGCATCCATAGTATACACAAAGGATACAGACTGAACCGATGAGATCAAATGCTATTCTTAATGTTAAATTCCAGCATTTTCAAAGTTATTAGGATGCCTTCTTTAAAAGTGGACACACAATGAAACTGTGAATACTAAGTGGTAGGTCTAAGTATCTTTAAAATTAAGTAAAAGATGTATTAAATCAATAAATCATTTAATAGCAGATTAGGGCTGCAGTTCAAAAACAGCACTTTCTTGAAACAGGAGACAGTAAAATGAAATCCCTCAGAATTCAAATTCATATGGCAGGTACAAATACTGTACGTGCTAGCTAAAGAGTGGCCAGGGCAGAAGGTACAGTGCATAAAGGCAGTAGAGTTCAACAGGCCTTTAACTAAAAAAATCCTACATTAGAAACTTGAAAGGCCAGTGCAGGTAAACAGACGTGCAGGCCATTATCATGATTCACAGAGAAATGCCAGCTTTGAACATAAAAGAGTGCTCTTCAGCTGTCCTCAAACCTATATAATGACCAATTGGCCAAATATAATAGTGGAGGTTATTATAAGGGGAGAATACTACAACAGAAAATATGGCAAGTACAAAATGAAAAATAATAGAGCCTCTGTTAAATGGCTCAGCTATAAATGCAGTAGTCCCTAACTACCACATGGTGTGGCTGGTCCATTTGTCCACTTTTTCTTCTTCTTCCTCTTCATCTTTTCCCACTTCTATGTGGGGTCGATGTGTTTGATCAACCTTCTCCAAATTGCTCGGTCCTGTACCTCCTCGCCAGTAAAGTCCTTTTCCTTCAGATGTTCTTTACTTTATCCATCCATCTCTGCTTTTGCTTCCTCGCTTTCTCTTCCCCTGTACTTCTATTCCTATCACTCTTTTGCCCAAATATTCATGCCTCTCCTCATCACATGTCCATACCACTGCAACCTATTTTTCTGTACCTTCTTAGCTATCTCCCCTTTTTAATTTTACATTTGATTGTCTCATTTCTTATTCTGTCTTTTTTTTTTTGCAACTCCACAAATCCATCTCAACATTCTCATTTCTGTCACATGTAACTTCTTCTCTTGTGCTCCCTTTACTGCTCATGTCTCAGCTCAGTACATAATTGATGATCTTACTGCTGTCTTATATACCTTACCTTTAACCTTCACCTTAATTCCATGATCACAAACTACTTCTGATACCTTCTTCCAATTGTTCCATCCTCATTGTACTCTATGGTTATCTCTGCTTCTAATTTTCCACCTTGGCTGGTCCACTTGTACACATGTATTCCAAATCATGCCCAGTTTACCTTTCTTTAGCTTTTATCAATATTATTTCATCACCTAGTCTGAGTCATTACCCAATTTCAGCACCTTATGGATGGCATGGAGATACTTCTGGGTATGTCCTAGGGATCACCTCAGAGGTCCTTTATGCCATATACAAGTCCTGGGGTCATATGCCTAGAACTAGTTCTGTTGGCCCAATTGTACCTGCACCTCCATTTCTTGACCACATTAAGTGCCAACAGGTGATCCCCAGGCAGGCAGTCCTCCCTAATAACATTCCTACCACAAAGGGTTACCTGTGTTATCCAGTGAATTAGGGAACTCTTAGTCTCACAGAGGCACACATATAAGAAATATACATCTGGAGACAACCATGTGTGAATTTTGCTTAAAAGTGAATGGGAATAATTGAATGGCTCACTGAGTGTCACATCTCTAAACCAACCTAGTATGTCACGAAAGTGGTACTCAAAGTAGGAGAGGTGATCTTGAATTTCAAAGAGCAATTGTGGGTTTGTTAATCTGGTCCAACAAAAAGCAAGCTTCTGATTATGATAAACTGTCTACAGCCAAAAAAGTCTCTCTAAATATAATTGTGTGTTGCATGTGCAGAGAACACATAGCATGTGTTAATAATAAACATAACCTGTTGCAAAGGAAAAATCTTTCTGTAAAATCAGATTATACATCCGCTTTTGAAGACACCAATAGACTAGTGGTAAAAGTGAATGATATATTGGTGCAGGTGCTGTGTATGTTCTCTATTTTTCACAGTTACAGTGGAATGCAAAAGTTTGGGCAACCTTGTTAATAGTCATTATTTTCCTGTATAAATCGTTGGTTGTTACGATAAAACATGTCAGTTAAATATATCATATAGGAGACACACACAGTGATATTTGAGAAGTGAAATGAAGTTTATTGGATTTACAGAAATAATTGTTCAAACAAAATCAGGCAGGTGCATAAATTTGGGCACCACAAAAAGAAATGAAATCAATATTTAGTAGATCCGCCTTTTGCAGAAATTACAGCCCCTAAACGCTTCCTGTAGGTTCCAATGAGAGTCTGGATTGTGGTTGAAGGTATTTTGGACCATTCCTCTTTACAAAACATCTCTAGTTCATTCAGGTTTGATGGCTTCCGAGCATGGACAGCTCTCTTTAACTCACACCACAGATTTTCAATTATATTCAGGTCTAGGGACTGAGATGGCCATTCCAGAACGTTGTTCTTGTTCCTCTGCATGAATGCCTTAGTGGATTTTGAGCAGTGTTTCGGGTCGTTGTCTTGTTGAAAGATCCAGCCCCGGCGCAGCTTCAGCTTTGTCACTGATTCCTGGACATTGGTCTCCAGAATCTGCTGATACTGAGTGGAATCCATGCGTCCCTCAACTTTGACAAGATTCCCAGTCCCTGCACTGGCCACACAGCCCCACAGCATGATGGAACCACCACCATATTTTACTGTAGGTAGCAGGTGTTTTTCTTGGAATGCTGTGTTCTTTTTCCTCCATGCATAACGCCCCTTGTTATGCCCAAATAACTCAATTTTAGTTTCATCAGTCCACAGCACCTTATTCCAAAATGAAGCTGGCTTGTCCAAATGTGCTTGAGCATACCTCAGGCGGCTCTGTTTGTGCTGTGGGCTGAGAAAAGGCTTCCTCTGCATCACTCTCGCATACAGCATCTCCTTGTGTAAAGTGTGCCGAATGGTTGAACGATGCACAGTGACTTCATCTGCTGCAAGATGATGTTGTAGGTCTTTGGTGCTGGTCTGTGGGTTGACTCTGACTGTTCTCACCATTCGTCGCTTCTGTCTATCCGAAATCTTTCTTGGTCTGACACTTTGAGCCTTAACTTGAACTGAGCCTGTGGTCTTCCATTTCCTCAATATGTTCCTAACTGTGGAAACAGACAACTTAAATCTCTGGGACAGCTTTCTGTATCCTTCCCCTAAACCATGATGGTGAACAATCTTTGTCTTCAGGTCATTTGAGAGTTGTTTTGTGACCCCCATGTTGCTACTCTTCAGAGAAAATTAAAGGAGGAGGGAAACTTACAATTGACCCCCTTAAATACTCTTTCTCATTATAGGATTCACCTGTGTATGTAGGTCAGGGGTCACTGAGCTTACCAAGCCAATTTGAGTTCCAATAATTAGTTCTAAAAGTTTTGGAATCAATAAAATGACAACGGTGCCCAAATTTATGCACCTGCCTGATTTTGTTTGAACAATTATTGCACACTTTCTGTAAATCCAAAAAACTTCATTTCACTTCTCAAATATCACTGTGTGTGTCTCCTATATGATATATTTAACTGACATTTTTTATCGTAACAACTAACGATTTATACAGGAAAATAATGACTATTAACAAGGTTGCCCAAACTTTTGCATCCCACTGTATGATGAATGTGCTGGAATTGATGCAAGGTTGAAAGAATTTGAAGCAATATTTTTGAAAATATGAAATGCAAAAAATGCAGTTGAAGTAAATAATTTGTCACACCCTGTCAAAAGGAGGTGAAAAGGACTGCCATTAGGAGAGTTGGTAACAAAGAGACACAGGAGATGCAGATTTTGGTACTCAAAACACCAAAAATAATAAATGTGCCTAATAACACTAGCTCCTGTTCAGCTGGACCATTGAGATGTCTGCACAGTATTCAGCTTCTGGTTACATATTTAAACAAATAACTAAAGTAAGTTAACATTACTGTCTAATTGTAAATGCAAACATTCCATGCCAGCATACAGCTACAGCATTTAAACACATAGCATATCAATAGACTACAAAGCTTATCTAAACTTTATTTGCAGTTGTAATACAATACAGTGATAAAATAGTTACAATGAAAGAAAGATTTCTTAGCAGACAGAAGCACTTCTCAAACATGTGGGGTAAAGTGCGTGAAGTGGTCTATGTGTTTGTGTGTGTCTGCGTCTTCTGTCACTGCACTCATTACAATATAAATCACTGAGCTTCAGTTACCTTGTGCTACTGAGCTCCTGAATGGATAACAGCAATTTAAGTTTTCTATTTTCTGTCAGTGTCAAGTCTTTTGTTCAGTCTTATTTTTAATTTGCTTCAATTGCACCCCAGCAACTTAAAGTGCATAGACTAGAGATAACTGGGACAGGTTTTTAGGAAGAAACCCTATGAGAGGAGTCTTTTCAGTGGTGGTGTTCACCACAGACTTTTTGGTGAGTTGTTCACAGATGTGTATTCCTGTTTGAGAATCACATCTGACCCTACAAGATTAGGGGATTCCTGATGAATGAATGTTTTCCTGTAACTAGTTCATGGCATTGTTAGGCCTGGAGTTCACTGGGTAACATTCCATGGTGGTTGCAGCCTTAGTCAATACTTACCACACATCTCCCTATCTAATGTATAATATGGCAGGCATTCTGACACTTTCAATATATTGTACTTATAATTAGTTTATAGACTGCTGGGATGTTCAGTAAATGAAAAGCAAATCTCTTTTACTCTGATTTTTAACAGTACTTAGAGTATACTGCCCATAATTTACATTATATCATGCAATTCCCTTCAGCTCATACTTTATTCTCTGTTGTACCACAGTATCAGTTCTACACAGCCATCATTTTATTACCTACTAGCAAAATACCCGCGCTTCGCAGAGGAGAAGTAGTGTGTTAAAGAAGCAATGAAAAAGAAAAGGAAACATTTTGAAAATAACGTAACATGATTGTCAATGTAATTGTTTTGTCACTGTTGTGAGTGATGAGTGTTGCTGTCATATATATATATAAATATATAAATATATATATATATATATTTACACACACACACATAAACATATATATATACATATCTATACATATACACATATATATACACACACACACATATATACACACATATATATATATCTACATATATACACATACATATACATACACACATACATACATACATACACACACATATATACACACAAATACATATATATATACATACACACACACATATAAACATATATATACATATACATACATATCTACATATATACACACACAGCTATTTCGTATCAGTGCAAGACGCTGCTTGTTAAAACGGATAACTCCCGCTGTTACGTGCAAGTCTGCGTAAATATTATGAACTATCGTATTTGTTCAAGTTCTATTTAAATTTTAAATAGAAGGAATTTTTATTTAGTCGACAGAAATATCTTTGGTAGGAATGGTAAAAACAGACAGGAATATTATTCCTGAATAAATCAACTCAAACCTTAAACAACTTATAATATTTTGCTCTCCATAAAAATATATCCTGTCTAAATTATACAAGTTAGAAATAAAGTAAACGTTAAAAGAAGAAACATTCAAATTTCTTTACTCTTATGTAATTTTATATAAAAAATAAACTTAGATTTTAAATATCCCAAAAGATTTTGCTCTGCATAAAAATATATGCTGTCAAAATTATACAAATTCAAATATGAACATGCTGCATAACAAAACCTGGAAATATAAATAAAATGTGTTCCTTTCAGCAATAACAAATCAAATCATTCAGTTGTCTTTGCTCTTATGTCATTTTAGAGCTGGACGCCTGGCATCTTTTTTTGGCAACAAGTTCGTTTATGTTTGGTGTGAGGTTCTGTGTTGTGGAGATTCTCAGGATGGACTGCAGGTGCTCATTAGTGAGGCGACTCCTGTGTGCTGTTTTGTTAGTCTTTATCACTGAGAAGAGCTTCTCACACAGATATGTGCTACCAAACATGCACAAGGTTCGAGCCGCATGTAGACGGACTTTTTTTGTTCTTCAAAGTCACCAACGCGCCGTGCGCTCAGTTTATCAGCAAAGTGCGTATTTGGGAACACCGTAGTGACGACTTGGTTCAACATTACTTGGCAATAGGGAAAGTGGGGCAAGTTGCACTGGTGCATTTGTGTCTCCCATAAAAGCAGCTTCACTTGAAATCACTTTGTGATTGTGCATGGGTAAAAACGTCCGCTGAAGTGTCAGATTCTTATTTAATTCTTCTGCTTTCTGTATCTTCTGCATAGCATTCAGGTCTTTCAGGTTACCCTGATGTTTTGTCTCATTGTGCCGTCTTAGATTAAATTCTGTAATTACAGCCACATTAGCTCCACAAATGAGACAGACGGGTTTAACGGCAATGTCAGTAAACATATACTCAGCCTCCCATCGGTTTTTAAAGGCTCTATTTTCAGAATCAACTTTTCTCTTAAGCATCGTGTGGGCTAGCTTCGCAATAACTTGCAAGCTAGACTTGATTAACGCGGTAAGTGTTCGGTAAGGCTTCTGAAGCGCTGCATTATGGGATCTGTAGTTTATTGTGTTACCAGCGCTTCATATACCCGGGCCATTAATAACAATAATACAGTATATAAAATGATCTCGCGGGCCAGATATAATTACACGCCGGGCCGGATGTGGCCCGTGGCCCTTGAGTTTGACACATATGGACTAAATAGAACTTGAAAAGATATATTTTTTCGTACATCGAGCCCGCGTGCTAATGTGGTTTTGCCTGCATGCCTCACTAAGTGACCCTCCCCTCGCTCTTACTTTTTTACCGTTCATCTAATGAATACACTGAGTATGGCTTTACCAAAACAATCATTGATTGCGAATAAAGTATTCATTATTCGAGTATGTAGATCAGGGTATATATATATATATATACATATATATATACCCGCGTATCGCAGCGGAGACGTAGTGTGTTAAATAAGCTATGAAAAAGATTCGTTTCTTACTGCATCAATAAACAGCTCGTCTTCTTCTTTATCTGAGACCTGACACACTGCATGCACGGGTTTTTTTTTAACACTGTCTTCCTTTAGCGGGACATTCACTTTTTCCACCGTGTGCTTTGTTTCTGCAGTAGCTGTACTTATTACATACTTATCTTGTATGTATCAGACGCTTCATATTTTTTTGCTGCCTTTTCAATTGTGTAATTCGTTTTTTGTTCAGCGCTCTTCGGAACTCTTGCTTTTTGTCTGTGCACTGCGTCAGTTCACGTGAGCCACTCGGTGTTCTTGCATCGAAGTTTCCCAGCTGTGCTGTTGCTATGTCGTGCTATGTCCATGGCTGTATCTAATGCTACCGAAGTCCCGGTACTTAAAACTTTCTCTCGCAGTTTCGCTGAGTTTGTGCCAAACACCACCCTGACTATCTCATCTTCCTCTCCATAAGCACAGTCCTACACCCGTGAATAATTTACCCGTGGCATTTTGCTATTGGATTGCCGCTGACGGACGGCCTTATATGGGCAGGCACTAAATTACAAACGCCAGCGGCAGCCTGTCTATGAACTTAATTTAAAGTGTTGGTTTACACTGTGCTTTGTTTCCGAAGTAGCAGAACTCATGAATATGGTTGTATATATCACTCGCTCGCTTCTTATTGTTTCGCTGCCTTCTCAATTATATAATGCATGTTTTCTTCAGCGCTTTTTGGGGCTCTTCCTGGTTTTCTACGTACTGCGTGATTACGTGGGAGGCGTGATGATGTCAAACTCCGCCCCCACGGGTTTCAAGCTCATCTCCATTACAGTAAATGGAGAAAAACAGCTTCCAGTTATGACCATTACGCGTAGAATTTCGAAATGAAACCTGCCCAACTTTTGTAAGGAAGCTGTAAGGAATAAGCCTGCCAAATTTCAGCCTTCTACCTACACGGGAAGTTGGAGAATTAGTGATGAGTCAGTCAGTCAGTCAGTCAGTCAGTCAGTCAGTGAGTGAGTGAGGGCTTTGCCTTTTATTAGTATAGATTTCATGCCATTTTATAGAAATCTATTTGAGCATCCTCTTCCTCACCTATTGACCAATGCAAGACAAAGAACAGGCAGTTCTTTCAGTTTAACACTAGAATCCCTGAAGCCTACGAAAAAACATGGAATCCCAGGCCACCATAAATTCCTTTGCACTTCTCTGTCGGCATCTTTTGTTTTGCAAATGTGTCAATCAGCACAAGCAGCAAGCAGCCTGCTATTCTATCTACCCCACCGACGGAGCTGAGTTCGTTGCAAAATTCTTAGATTTCAAGTCTCTTTATTTGGCAGTGAGGAGCCTGGAGTTGTATAGGGTAAATAATATATTGTTATTTGAAATGCATATATTTCATGTATGTTCTGTGTCTACAATGATCTGCATAAGTGTAGGATGGCAGGAAATGTGAGGCAAGAAATGCTGAATACATACCTAAAGCAGAAACTTTTTCCATTTTATACTAATAAAGATGTGAAGTGTATGTGTGAAGACTTTAATCAAAATATCAAATAAACACATGCCCTTTTGTTCAAGAATACAACCAAAGAAAAAAAATATATAATTCGATTTACATGTTGCTGTCAATGAGTTAAAAACCCAAGCTCAAATGTCAATTGACAGGAAGTGGATATATATTCTTGAATGGTGCAGAGGTAAGAACTGCTGCCTTATAACCCAAAGGTTCTGGGTTTGAGGCTGGGCGCTCCACATTTTGAGTAGTGAGCTGCTATTATTATTACTATAATATAATAAAATACATTTGATTTGAGTCTGTAAACCCGGTGAAAATTTGTGCTACTTGTAAGAGTTAGCACTTGTTTTTTTATTATTCAGTTTTATTCTGTCAGTGATGTTCACGTGCTACAACAAACTGGCCTCTCCGTCTCTGAGTTGATGGTATTTATCTCCATCCTTTTCACAAGAGCAGCAATGACCACAGTTTGTGCTGTGGTTGATGCCTGCTCAGAACTATTTGTTGTACTGGCAATAAACACCACTGACAGAATAAAACTGAATAATAAAAAAACAGGTGCTAACTTTTACAAGCAGCCAAAAATTTGCACTGGGTATTACAGACTCAAATCAAATGTATGTTTTTATTATATTAAAGTAATAATTATAGCAGCTCACTATTTAAAACACAGAGCACCCAGCCTTGAACCCGGAACCTTTGGGTTATAATGTAACAATTCTTACTTCTACAAAATGTAAATATCAACGTCCTGTCAATTGACATTTGAGCTTGGGTTGACATTGACAGCAACATGGAAATCTAATGATTTGTTTTTCTTTGGTTATATTCTTGAATAAAAGCGCACGTGTTTTTTTGATATTTGGACTAAAGAATTCACACATTAAACACTTCACTTCATTATTAGTATAACATTGAAAAAGTTTCTGTTTTAGGTATGTGTTCGGCACTTCCTGTCATCCTACACTTACATAGATTGCTGTAGACACGGAACATACATGAAATATATGTATTCCAAATAACGATATATTATTTTCCCTATAGAACTCCAGGCACCTCACTCTCAGATAAAGACACCTAAATTCTGAGAATTTTGTGACGGACTCATCTCCTTTGGTGGGGTGGTTTGGGTGGATGGGATAGCAGCTTGTTTGCTGCTTGCAGTGCTTATCGACAAATTTACAGAACAAAAGATGCTGACGGAGCGGTGTGATGAAATTTAAAGTGGCTGGGATTACAAGTTTTTTCATAGGCTTCAGGGATTCTAGTATTAATAGTAATATGTTCAAAGTAATAATATTAAACAATCTTAAGCAAAAGAAAATCAAAATGTGACAATCCACACCATATATCCTGATAGTGACAAAATGCAGACATGAAGTTTATAATGTGTGAAGCCTGAAGAGTGCACTTACTCTGTTATATTTGTACCTTTTGTGAAAATGTAAACATTTTGTCAATTATTACTAAAACATGAAAAATGTTTCTGTTTTAACGATGTGTTTACATAGATCGTTGTAGACACGGAACACACATGAAATGCAAGTGTTCCAAATAATGATATAGAATTTATAAAAGGTGTCATTTTGCTTGACTTTCCACTCTATACAACTCCAAACAAATGACACGCAGGTAAACAGACTTGAGTTGAGAAAATTGTGCGTTGGTGGGGGATGTGATAGCAAACTGCTTGCTGCTTATCAACACATTTAAAGGACAAACGATGCTGACGGAGAGGCGAGAAGTGATTTAAGGTGGGACGGATCTACAAGTTTTTTCATAGGCTCTGGTAATTCTAGTGTTAAACTGAAACAAATTGTTTGAGAATATTGTGTTATGTTCTTATTCCTTGACCACCCACTCCTTCCTGCAACACTATAATTTCATAGCAAAAAATTATTTCAGATCCATTACACCTTTATCCAAAAACCTCAGGGAATAACTGGGCATTAAATTTACATTTATTAACTTAGCAGAAACTTTTATCCAAAGCAATTTACAAATGACGTCAACATACACCAATGAGATAATATCACACTTGGTACTGTTTTAAAACAAGTGTTACAGGACTAAGCTACAAAGTTGGCCATCACAAGTGAAGAGCACTAAACCAAACATACCAACACAAGAAACTTTCTTTTTTCTTAGCTACTAAGAAACTTGCATTAAAATGATATTCACAAATCATAAGGGTCTTCAAATGGTTCTTAAACATAGTGAGAGTGTCACCAGTTTAGATGGAGGGGTGCAGTTCTTACCGCCAGCTTGGAGCTACATGAGTCTGGATTGAGATTTGATACCATGTACAGCTGGTATTACCAAACTCTACTCATTAGCAAACCTTAGTGGACAATAGGGAGCTTCGAACCAATACCCTTAGACGGGGTGTAGCAGCCGTTCACTGCCTCTGCACATTGATCTCAGGAATAGCAGAAGATTTGCCACTATGGTTTAATGATAAGAAGGTAGTGTGACCAGAGAGTCACTTCTTTATAGACCGGCACATTAAGGCTGCCAGGAATACATTGCTATTTTCCTTTGTTTACAATTTCATAGTGTCATTTTTTTGGTTAAAACAACATAGTCCATCTTGAGAGGTGGTGCTGTTTCTCTAAAATTATAAATAACAATGCTAGTTATCCAAGAGTTTTATTCTCTACTATTGATTGTTTGCTAAACCCAGGTCACTCAATGTAATGCCTCCAAAAAACTTCCAGTGAAACTTATGAGGCCTTTGCTATATTTTTTAATCACAAAATTAATAATATTAGAAATAATATAGTACATCTCCCAGGATAGATTTACTTGATTTATCCATCCATCCTTCCCGTTGAATCTGAACACAGGGTCACGGGGGTCTGCTGGAGCCAATCCCAGCCAACACAGGGCACAAGGCAGGAACCAATTCCAAGTAGGGTGCCAACCCACCGCAGGACACACACACCCACACCCACACACCAAGCACATATTAGGGACAATTTAGAATCGCCAATCCACCTAACCTGCATGTCTTTGGACTGTAGGAGGAAACCAGAGTAGACACAGGGAGAACATGCAAACTCCACGCAGAGAGGACCCAGGAAGCAAACCTAGGTCTCCTAACTGCGAGGCAGCAGTGCTACCACTGTGCCACCCTACCTGATTTATATAAAATAATTTCTCGACCTTTCACCTGCATCTTTGACCCAATACCAACAAGTTTTTTCAAAGAAGTATATGATGTACTAACTGAGAGTGTTCTTGATGTAGTAAATTCATCATTAGATATAGGGGTCTTCACAGAATGTCTTAAGACTGCTGTTGTTAAACCCCTGTTCAAGAAAAATAATCTCGATTCCTCTGTTTTTGAAAATTTTAGATCTATTTCTAACTTGCGTTTCTTAAGTACAATTCTAGAAAAGGCAGTCATTAGGCAGCTAAATGATCACTTGAATAAATATGCTATCCTTGAAAAGTTTCAGTCAGGTTTTAGAACAGATCACAGTACAGGAGCTGCACTCGTTAAAGAAGTAAATGACTTGCTGGTAAATGCAGACAGAGGCCATTTTCAATGTCTTAAATTGGTTTGAATCTTACTTAACAGGTAGAAAATTCTTTGTTAGTTGTGGTAATTACAGTATACTTTGAAGATACATGATATTCTATATGGTGTTCCACAAGGATCTATCATGGGTCCACTGCTCTTTTCAATCTACATGGTTCCATTAGGTCAGATTATCTGAAGGCAGCTATGCTGACGACACACAACTGTATTTATCAATAGCGCCTGATGACCCCATCTCTCTTGCTTCACTGAAAAAATGTCTTACTTGTGTTTCTGAATTGGTAAGTAGAAATTTTCTCAAACTAAATAAGGATACTGTGGTGGGCTGGCACCCTGCCCGGGGTTTGTTTCCTGCCATGCGCCCTGTGTTGGTTGGGATTGGCTCCAGCTGACCCCCGTGACCCTGTAGTTAGGATGTAGCGGGTTGGATAATGGATGGATGGATGGATAAATAAGGATAAATTGGAAATCTCAGAGATTGGCAAAAATTGATAAAATGAGGGTATTGATCAAAGTCAAAGTGAAAGTGAATTTAATTGTCATCTCAACTGTGTACAAGTATACAGGGAAATTCTGAAGCTCAGGGTCCACAGTGTAACAACATGAAGTGCAAATAAAAAATTAAAATTAGAATTAAAATTAAAATTTAAAATTAAAATTAAAACACAAACAAGACAAGATATTGTGCAACGACAAGACAAAGAAGTAGCAGAAAAATTGACGTGTAGTAAGAAATATGAACATTGATGCAATGTATGGTATTATGCAATCTAGATACATAAATATAGTCAATAAATATGTAATATAATAAATAAAAGATATAGATAATACATAAATTATCAGTGTATGTTAATAGTTGTTTAAGACATGTGTAAACAATAACAGGTCAGAATGTTTCACAGCAGAAGGATATCAAAGAATGTCAAAGTGCAGTGTGCAAAATACTTAAAGGTCAGTATGAGATTTTCATTTCTTTTCTACATTCACACTAGTCTTTTGCAGGAAAGTGGCTTGCATATATAAATGTTCTGTTTTTAGAGGTGGTTGAGGCAGTGTGGAAGATCCCAGGGGGCAGCATGGTGTTAAGGAGTTTGACAGCTTGGGGGTAAAAACTCTCCTGCAGCCTGGCAGATCTGGCTTTGATGCTGCAGTATTTTCTCTTGGATGGCAGAAGTGTGAAAAGTCCATGTGAGGGGTGTAAAGCCTTGTGGACACTGCGTTTGTAAAATATGTCCTGTAGTGAAGGGAGAGACACCCCAATAATATTCTCTGCTATCTTCACTATCCTTTGCAGGCTCTTCTGGACAGATATGTTGCAGTTGCCATACCAGACAGTGATGCAGCTGGTCAGAACACTCTCAATGGTGCCTCTGTAGAACATGGTGAAGATGGAAGGGGGAATACTTGCTTGCTTCGGCCGCCTCAGGAAGTGTTATTGTTAGTATTAGAAATAAACTTCATCCATTAGGCTTAAAAGTCAAGACAGAGGTAAAGAATTTAGGGGTAATTACTGACTCTGATTTAAATTTAAAATCACATATAAATCAGATTACTAGGACAGCATTTTTTGCTTACAAAATATAGCAAAAGTTAGATCCCTTATAACTTTGATCCATATGACTTTGAAAGATGCTGAAACATTAGTTCACGCTTCATTTTTATTCGACCAGATTACTTTACCTCTCAGGACTACCCAAAAAAGACATCAATTGATTGCAACTAGTGCAAATGCAGCTGATAGAATCTTAACTAGGAAACGAAAATCTGAGCACATCTCTCCAGTTTTGATGTCACTACATTGGTTACCCATGCCATTTAGAATCGAATTTAAAATTCTGCTTATGGTTTACAAAGCCTTATATAATTTCGCTCCATCCTATATTATATATTATATCAGAATGCCTTTCACCTTACACTCCAAATCGTAACCTTAGACCTTCAAATGAGTGTCTGCTTATAATTTCAAGAGCTAAAGTTAAAAGAAATGGTGAGGCAGCCTTCTGCTGTTATGCACCTAAAATCTGGACTATCTAGAAATATGCCAGGCTAATACGGTGGAACACTTTAAAAAACTGCTAAAAACTCATTATTTTAACATGGCTTTCTCATTGCTTCATTTTAGTGTAACCCTGAAATTCTATATATGCATTTAATTTTTTTTTTCATGGCTCCGAAATCCATACTAATCCTATTTTCCCTGCTGTACCTCTGCTGTGATCTGTGCCACCACTACCTGATCAAAGCACCGTGCAGTCCCTACATTAATGGATTAAAGGCCACCTCACTGGCTCATAGTAAAACATGAGTTCATCTATTCCCGGACTCAAAGATGTATTGAAAAAGGGACACATGAATGCTGGCCTTTGTCAATTTCATCCTATTTATGTTCAAAAATATTTATTGGTGGATCCCTTCCCAAGAAAAGATTTTACATTTGACCTGACATATCATATATTTTGGACTGAAATATGGTTATGGTATAGGCCATAGCATTTAAATTTACCATTGTCTTCCGGGAATTATTCCTTTCCTAACCTCGTGGTATGGATCATTACTCTGTGGAAAAATACCACTTGCAAATGGCAGCAGTACTGTCATGAATAGATGCACAATGATGGATAGACAGACAGATATGCTGTGGAATCTGTCAAGAGAGTGAAAGTGTATAATGACACACACTCTACGCCAGTGTTTCCAAGCCTTTGTAGTGTCACGACCCAGTTTTTCACGTCAGTGTGTTCGCAACCCACCTTTCACCTCAGTGAGTGTTAGAAGAACCAAGCATGATCATAAATGCTTTTCCTCCATGGTGAATTGAGCATGATTGTCAGAGCAGGAGTTGGGGAGCTCATCCAAGACTGGCTGGGATCCACCTGCAATGCTACCACTGAGATCGTTGGAGCTGTGGTGTGGGATTTTTGTCTAGGGTTGGCCCATCTGGAATGCCGCCAAGGCACCACAGGTTGAGAAACGATGCCCTACACCAGTGATGGCGAACCTTTTAGAAACCGAGTGCCCAAACTGCAACCTAAAACTCACTTATTTATCACAAAGTGCCAACACGGCAATTTAACCTGAATACTGACAGGTTTAACCTGAAAACAACTCATACATTAACATCTTTTGTCTTAAAAGAAAAACATAATAACAGAGCTTTCAATGATACAAAAAACTTTTTATTGAAAGGTAAAAGTCTGCATTCGGTATGGTTTTGAACAATTAATGTGATTTTTGCTGTTGTATGCATGCTGATAATTTGTCTAACCTTGGCTCACACTTTGTAAGTTTGAGAGCAACACATGCAGCACTCAGGTCATCTGTTAGTCTGTTTCTGGTGTCAGATTTGATAGAATTCAGCGGTTCTCAAACTGTGGGCCGCGCAAAGTAACAAAAAAGGGGGCACGAATGTTGCCATATGTGGCGTAAGTTCGGTATTCGTAGGGAAATTTTAAACTTTTAGCGGTGTATTGGCAGCAAAAAATATAGGAATACATTTTATTAGGGTTTCAAAAAAATGTTTGGGGGGTCGCATTTAAAACTGTTATGAAAACTTGGGTCGCAAGTACTTAAAGGTTAAGAAACGCTGATATAATTCAAAGCATGAAAACAGCTGCTCACAACCATAAGATGTTCCAAACAAAGTAAGGAAAGCAATCCCAAGTGCCCTCATTGACTTAAAATTATTTGGCAGAGAATTCCACACTTTAAGGATTCCATTTTCAGAAGTAACTGTGCTGTCCTTTGTCATCCCTTCTATCTTCTCAAGTGTTTCACGCAGGTCTTTCCCATTAACCCCCGTTTCCATTTACATTCCCTTTCCCGTGTGCGCTCGCTTGCTCGCTCTCTATCTCTCTCTTTCTTTATCCCCTTTCCATCCACCTCACGTTTCTCTTCTATATTACGGGGTCGTGGATCAGGTGTGGCGATTAGCATCTCCCGGCAACAATTACAGATTGGGACGACTCCTCACCTGTGCGCTTAAGCGAGGACCGCCCGCATCACAAAGCTCCCGGAAACCGCTCCGGCCACTCTACCATAACCCCCTTTAAGCCGCGAGTGCGGCGATTATCTATTAAAACTGGCCTTTTCAATTTTGAGCTGTGGACCAGCTATACCACATCCCCTCCAACCCCACCACGGGAATCACAGACTCAACAGGCTGCAGTCCGTGCCGCACCCTCAAGCAGCACGTGAGCCGCCCGCCTTACCCCAGACAGGAGAGGGTGGAAGCGCTCCCATTGGGCTGCTGGGCAGAGGGGAGGGTGATGTGATAAAAGTCCTCCGGCGCAGGGGGAGCTGGGAGGGGAGCAGCCCGGTCCCGCATCCCTCTGGCTTTATAGTAACGAACTCTGTGCTGGGTTGAAGGCGCGCGTGCCCACAGAGAGGGCTCTGAGTGCCCCCTTTGGCACGCGTGCCATAGGTTCGCCACCACTGCCCTACACTGTTAAATCACAAATCACCAGCAACCTTTATTACTGACACTTCTGGGGTAAACACTTAATGTTTTAAATGATTTTGTAGTCTGTTACCACATCTAGGACAAGATAGACACAAACTGTGATATTTGATAAACACCCTTTCTTCACCAACCTCCTGCCTAGCTGTTAGGTGCCTGACTCTTAGCTCCTCTATTCCTCCACCTATGTCATTTCACCTTCCATTGGCTTCCTTTATCAATGGCTTCTTACTGAATGCAAGACCACAGTTTGATGAACACCATTGCTAAACACCCTGGTGGTGTTTCTCCTCCTTATACACATACTGTATGGTATAGAGCAGTGGTTCTCAACCTGTGGGGCGGGCCCCCCTAGGGGGGTGCGAAGTAACAAAAAGGGGGGCGTGAAGATGTGAAAAAAAGAAAACAAGAATCAAAAATATGAAAAAAAATCTGTTGAAACCAAAACAAATTAACTTAAACTACATTCTGATACTAGAACAATAAATATAGAGTTAGATAAATGTCGATAAAAGTTAAGTAGGTATAATAAAATATGCATCTACATTTCAAAAAAATGTTAGGGGTGTGCGATTAAAACTGTTATGAAAACTCGGGTCGCAAATACTTAAAGGTTGAAAAACGCTGGTATAGAGCATTTGAAACCCATTCATTCTCCTTCTGAACTACACACACACAACTTAGCAGTACCTCCTTACTTTTGTTAAGCAGAGTCTGATGCCACTTATGATGATACGAATGAATACCCACTTGACAGCCAGGACTGAATAGAATTCTGAAAAACAAGCATCTGTTTCCCTGGTTTCAAAGCATCCACTTATAACAAAGACAAGGAGCAGTAGTCAAACTTAATTTTTGAAAGATCAATACAGAAAAAAAAATTCAAGCACAGAAATAAACATTGTTATGATTTTAGCTGCATAGTCTTATGATTTAGCTGACTCTGTAATTGAACATTTGAGATACAATCAGTTACACTTCTTTTGTTTGTTTTATGTCCAATTGCAGCACAGGCAGGTGAGGTGACTTGCTCATGGTCACACAGTTTGAGTAGCAGGATTTGAAAACAAAGCCTGAGGGTTTGAGAGCTAAGGCCTTAACCACCACACCATACTACTCTTAGTATCCATTTAACCAGTTTCACAGAGTGATGCTCCTTTTATAGATAGTTAAATCAAGAGTTATTTGGTTAAAGAGTAAATAAAAAAGTAATAACACTCTTCGTATTTAACATGAGCAGCCTTTAGTCTTTGTCCACCACTCAGTGACCCGTGTGTGGGATCCCTGATGATACTCTGTGATGAAGGTCAGTTTGCTTAGTTTACTGTACGTTCATTTGATATGCTGATACATTTTCTGTAAATAGTTCATGTATGCAGTGCATGCTGGTTAGCAAATGCAATTAAAAATTTCATTGTAATCTGTACACATGACAATAATGACCCTCCAAACATCACTGTGGCTGGCATAATCTTGATCAAGCTTGTCTAGGAAACAAATGGAGAAATAACTTACATTTCATTTGACTGTGCTGGGTGGCCATCTTTTTTTGCCCTTTTTGATGTTCAGGTAGGTTTTATTCATTACTTCCAAAATGACTTTAAACATTTACAACAGCAAATTGCATGTTCTTGTAAATAGTCATTTAAAAATGAGGTTTGTTAAATTGAACTTTGAATTTACTCGTACTTGACTGCTCAAGGGACTTCAAAGAAAACAAATTGTACACCATTCAAAACATGATACAAAGGATAAAACCTCAATTTGAATATTCTGTTGCCCTAAAGGCCATAGAGACTTCAGACACATGCGAGAGGTTAAGCATGGCTGACAGCAAGGGCAGTTCTACTTAGGCATCAGAATTGTTCACTCTTTCTAAAGATTTATTTCAATTTTTTTTTAACAGCATCTTTTATGTGTTCAGTGGTGGAAACATTTTTCCCAATGCTTGCACAATACAGAAGTGTTGTGTGTTTTGCTTTCTATTTAATTATAATACAGTATATTTATTTAAAGTGTATATCATTTCAATAATGTCTGTATATTATTTGAGTTTAAATTTCCAAATAACAGAATCATTATTGTAAAGATTCTTTGTGCATTTCCCTGTATCTGTTGAGTATAAATATTTTTTAATATTATCCTGTCATAATTAACTGCAACAAACGCATTAGTTAATTAAAATAATCTTACATTTTTATATTCTTAAGAAACCTTTACATTTGAAAATTACAAGAAACAATGCTGTGATTAAAAGCAAACACTATTGAACAGAAATATGTTAGCCAAGGAAAAGCATTTGCAGTGCAATTACATTTGAATCCATTAGCATGATATTTGTCAAAAAATATTTTACCAAATAGATAATTAGCTATTTTGGATTTACTTTATGCAGAGAGGATTTTGAATGGCTCTGTCACTGCTGGGAATGAAATAGCTCTGTCGCCATCCAGAGGTCATATTAATAATAGCAGGCCAAGAAACACATTCCAGATGGTTTGAACACAAGTGTGTAATTTTGAACTCCAATACCAGCATCGTCTATTGTTTAAATCCTTAACTATATTTGTTTTTCCCAAACTGTGTGGGTTTAAACTCTAAATCTGCTCTTTCGTAACTCTTATCCTTACACCCATTAAATGAACCTGCTCTATTTAATTTAAGAGCTGGAATTTATACTGGTGCAAGGCAGTGGTCATCATGCCAGTCAATTGCAGGTCACACATTTGAACGTAGGCACAAAATTACCTAACCAGCTTTAAAATGCCCATTCAACATAACCTGCATGTCAGATGAAAACACACGACAACTTAGTGGAGAGAAGGAGAATTGGATACTGTTCGTCATTTAGGTTACTGAATAAAATGTTTGTAAATCTCAAAAAATAAGTAGGAATAATAAAAAGAAATAAATAAATATTGGTGATTCTAAATTGGCCCTAGTGTGTGCTTGGTGTGTGGGTGTGTGAGACCCTGCGGTGGGGCTGGCACCCTGCCCGGGATTAGTTCCTGCCTTGTGCCCTGTGTTGGCTGGGATTGGCTCCAGCAGACCCCCATGACCCTGTAATTAGGATATAGCGGGTTGGATAATGGATGGATGGAAATAAATAAATAAGAGTAAAATAATATTTCTAGATTAGAGCATGTATTATTTTTAAAAGTAAAAAAAGTTGGTGATACTAAAACTAGGAAATGATCAAGTTCTAAACAAAAAATGTAAATGAAAATACTGCATTGAAACCTAGTTGGATTTATCCATGATTTTAAGTAAAGATGGCACTGTTCTTTTTCAGGAATTCTGAATAAAGAGAAAGGACCGGAAATAAAGAATTGATTCCATTCAAGACAGCAATAAATGCACTGCTAGCATCCTCTTAGTACTGCTCTTCATGCACAGAATTACATATATACAGTAATTCACCTCTTCATTCACCATTTAACATAGCCATGTAGCTCCAGAGGGTGAAGAGCATCACATTACTTCTGAACTGAAGAAATGTTACACACAAGGCTCTTAATAGCTACAGTTTTTAAGTTAAGAAATCACGCTAGCAAGCGTTTAAAAAAATGTTCAACACGTAAAGTGTGGAGATTTTTTCTTTGTTTTTATGGGTGGTAGCAACATCTAAACATTGTCTGGGTTACAGAGACCAACTAACGTTCAGTTTTGATTTTCTTTTGTGTGAAAACAATGGCAATTGAGTAATGGATGAGTCAAGCATTGTGGATATATTTGCTGTGTCTTTCTCCACATATAAACCCCTTAGAAGTGTTTCTGTTGGTGAGTAGGAATGCCATAGAGAAACCTGTTAGTTTTGCAATTCTTATAAAGTCATTGCAGGAGACAGTTATTATTAGCCTTTGAATAAACTTCTTTTAAATCGCTCTCAGGTCATAATATTGACAATGTTATTGTTTCAACTGAGTGTGATGTGATATGCCAGTATTCTGGGTGTGTTATTGTGACATTTTTGGGTATTTCTGTGGTTTAAGTATTTGTTTCAGTTGTGTTGTGGTGCTTGCAGGATTGCAAGTTATTATCATTGATGGTGTGATGCAGACCTGAAGATAATGCAGTAGAAAGGAAGGTGTTACTGTAGTCTGATAACATTTCTCAGTAATGGAGTAGTGCAACACGTTACGGTTTTAATTCTTCTTATCACATTATAGTTGTTGACTTAACTAGGATTTTGTTACTTGCAGTACACATTTTTATAAACAATATATAAATGCTGTTAATGTCTTAAAGGGCAGGCATTTTTTTCACAAAATATTCCAGGAGATGAGTGTGGCTGCCTGACGAGCGTCCCTTGACCAGTTTGCACTCATTTCAGACAAGCATGGATTACACTAAATTTTACAGCAATCTCCTCCTATCTGTAACAGAAGTGACTGTTATTGTACAACATTACTTGATCAGTTCTTTTACTTTGATATTGTATTGAGGTTCACTTTGTCTTTATTAGGAAATAAACTGTGAAGGACAGCCGGGTCCCATGCCCGGCAGGGATGCCCGTGCTGCTTATGTTCTGGGCGAGCCACCATGGGCAGTCCAATATCTCCCCCGGGACGCTTGGTGGCAGCCTCCCTGGCCAACGGTGATTCCCCAACCACCCGCAGGGCTCCATGGGAGATGGAGTCCTCCATAACTTGGTTGGGGCCCAGGGTGGCCGCTAGGGGGGGCTGTCTGCTTCCAACAGCCCGGCTGGACGAGTCTTCAGCCCCACCCGGAAGTGCAATTAGGACCAGGTGGTCAATCACCTGGAACGCTTCCGGGTGGGCTATAAAAGGGCCCAGCCACCACCACTCGAGGAGCTGAGTTGGGAGGCAGGGTGGCTAAGCATCTGGGAGTGGAGGATTGGATTATTGATTATTGGAGAATTGCGGAGAGGAGCGTGCTTTGTGCACTTTATTATTATAACAAATCTTATTATTGGATTTTTACCTGGTGTCTGACGTGTGGTCTGAGGGTACAAGGGAGCGAGAAAGCCCTAAACTGTCACAAAACATTTTGAGCCTTACTTTGAAAGGCAATAATGCACTTTGTAATGCACTGAAAGAATATGATTAGCAGAGAAAATGTAATTTTAGTGTATGGAAGATGGAGCAAAGAGAACCATGGTGACTATCTGGACACTTTTATAAATAAATGTATGATAGCTTCATCCATATTTTGTTTTTTTTATCAGTTCATAATTATTTAAGTTTATAGAAGAAATAAAGTAATTGATATCCAATCAATAGATTTTCCTATCAATCAATCTGAATTTTCCCATGGGATTAATAAAGTTTATCAAATCTAATTTAATCTAATCTAATCTAAATGAAAATACTATACCCATAATCCTAATTAATCCTATGATTAGAAATGAGTACATTAGAGGATCAGCTTAAGTTGGACAGTTGGGAGACAAAGTCAGAGAAGCGAGATCACATTGGTTTGGACATGTGCAGAGGAGAGATGCTGGGTATATTGGGAGAAGGATGCTAAAAGTAGAGCTTCCAGGCAAGAGAAAAAGAGGAAGGCCTAAGCGAAGGTTTATGGATGTGGTGAGAGAGGACATGCAGGTGATGGGTGTAACAGAACAAGATGCAGAAGACAGAAAGATATGGAAGAAGATGATCCACTGTGGCGACCCCTAATGGGAAGAAGAAGAAGTAGGTGACATCCTTATGCTTTCCATATGGTTCATATTTGCATGGGTTTAGCAAGTAACACAGAAGTAATGTAATTACTAAGGTGATTGTTTTTTTCTGGGAAGTAATGGATAAAACAATACATTTACAATTTGTGAGAAGTAATTAGTAATGGGTTACTTTTATTGAGTAACTAAACTCTGCTCACATACATCAAGCTATGCTATATGATAAGACACTAATGTTTGTGTGTCTGTATCCTGTTACTCTGAGTAAACTGATTGTTTAGTTTGGCTTTGGTCTGATAACAAAAGAAAGAATAAGAAAAATGAGAGGAGAACAATCAGTCCATTAAGCCTGTTTGTTTATCTAAGAGCTAAGCTGTCCCAGATTGGCCAGTTTCATTGTGGTTGCTCAGTCAAACACGAGAGGCAAGAAGTTTCACTCAAGGGAGGTTGACATGCAGGGAGATACAAAGGAAGGGCATAGAAGGAACACTGTGAGCCACCTTTAAATATGGGAAGTATTCAAAAGAATACAAATGATGTTTTCGCAGCAGGTAATGGGGGACTGTCTATCATTGGTGGCAGTCAAAACATGGCAGTAGGCAAGCAACACACCTCAAAATGGCAGAGTCTGAGAAGCAGGCTTTACGGGAATGCCAGGCAAGAGAGGCTGAAACACACAAGGATACTGAAGAAAGATGTAGGGCGAACACTGAACATACACATAAGGCAAGAGATATCAAATATTTTTAAATATATTCTTTGTCAGGTAGCAGTAGTAATTACATAAATAAATGCAGGCTGAGTCTTTCTTGGTAGAGTCTGGTATAGGGAGAGAAGAAAGAGACACCCCTTTTAAGAACAACAATTTACATTTGAAAAAAATTAAGAAAATGGAATGAAAAATATTAAGGAATAGCAAAAAAAATGAATGGTATAATTTTTTTGAGGATAAAAATAACAAAACGAGAGACTTTTGTTTTATTAAGAAAAATAACTACAAAAATGATGTGACTGGGTTAAACAGACCAGGGACTCCAGACAAAATGTTGGTGTACCAACCAGGCAATCCCATTTAATCACAAAGTAAAAATAAAAAAAAAGGTTAGTGACCTTGGCACTTAGATTACAGTGGCTTTCAGTGGCCCAAAGGTATAGCACTTCAGCAGGAGCTCTGTCACCATTGAGGTCTGGGTCCAAAATGAACGCCTACTATTATGATGTCCTGGATGGAAGTGGCGGAGCCTTCTTCAGGCATTGTGGGCAGCACCAGGCATAGTCCTGGGAGGTCTTCTCAAAACTACAGTGGAGAGAGAACAAAACTGCTACCAAAAGCAAACCCCCTCTTGTCCCAAGGCGATATTACTTACCTTCTCAGGTTCCCAGGCATGCATGCATGCAATGATAAAAACTGAAACTAAAGGACTTTTTGTTCTGGAGAAAAATATTGAAGAGCTTAAAGGCTGCTTTATCAGTAGGAAAACTGGTAATTTCAAAACAGTAGCTTAAGGCTTTAGGTCTGGACTTTTGTTGGCTGGTCTGTACTCCAGCGTTTCTCAACTTTAAGTATTTGCGACCCGAGTTTTCATAACAGTTTTAATCGCCCCCCCCCCCCAACATTTTTTTGAAATGTAGATGCATATTTTATTATACCTACTTAACTTTTATCGACATTTATCTAACTCTATATTTATTATTCTAGTATCAGAGTGTAGTTTAAGTTAATTTGTTTTGGTTTCAACAGATGTTTTTTTCATATTTTTGATTCTTTTTTTCACATCTTCGTGTCCCCCTTTTTGTTACTTCGCACCCCCCTAGGGGGGCCCGCCCCACAGTATTGAGAACTACTGCTGTACTCCCATCTGATCTACTTAGGTTTTGGCTTTTTTGGCTGTCTAGGTGACCAGTCCATAAACTGACCAGCTATCCTTCATAGGTGACATTTTTCTTCTTTGTCTATAGAACGAAACTGTGTGTGAGGTTGTGGTTTGGTGTTCCCAGTGAATCGTGCACTAACTGGGTCTCTCCAGGCTGGTGTGTTGCTACATCAACCCAAGTGGAGAAAGAAATAAACGATGAATGGAACTAAAATGTGTCCAGGCTTTATGCAGCAAATGATGTATGAAAAAGAAATCCAGAAAGATGGTGGCATGGTGGAGGGAGGGGTAGGGCTGTTACCTCTCATGAAGGAGACATTCCAGATGCTTCCTGCGAGGAGTTTGCATGTTCTCCCATTCCGTTTTCTTCGGGTGCTTCAGTTTCCTTCACCCGTCCACATACATGCAGATTAGGTGAATTAGCGACTATAAATTGGCTCATGAGGGTTCACCCTGCCCAGGTGTTGTTCCTACTTGCACCCCATGCTTTCTGTGACAGTCTCCAGGTTCCATGCACTCTGTTCTAGACAAGTAAGGTTGAGAAAATGGATGGGTGGATGTTACAAAGCTTTTCTTTGCCCAGAGAACTCCAGATACATGGAATAAGGTGCCAAGTTGCATGATACACAGCAGGACTTTGAGGGTCTTCAAAACTCCAGTTGATGTTATTTTCTAGAAATTAGGTGGATAGAACTGACAGGCTTTATAGGACCGAATGGACTGTTCTCATCAAAACTGTTCTAATGTTTTAATTTAAACTCTCAAGGTTCTAGTAGTTCATTCTTTCAACTCCTCCTACTGGTGTGCAGATGCCACATTTTTTAAATGTTTAGTTCCAACCTTAACAGACCCACTGATTAATAATTATCTATTTCCCCTTAGGTTTATATGTTTAACGTGTTGCCAAGGTTCATGGTGAAAGACCTGTGCTTTGTTTCAAGATCTCAATTCTATGTAGATAATAGGAACTCTGTAGACCCACGCTGAGCCACCACCCTTACCCCCTTTTCAATATATCTGTTTTTCTAGCCCTCAACATTTGGGACAGAAACAGTAGGATTTGGTAACGATTTATCTTCTCACCTGTTTTGCTTGGCATCTCACATAGTACCACTACACATTTCCTTGTGGATGTACAATATGGGTTTGGACCCCTGAAGTGATGAAACTACCCTGTTTGTTCAACAGAAAAAAAAACCTATACATCAGGCGCAAAGGACTGAATGAGACAAGGAACACTTTTTAGTCAATATTGACTGTATTTTATAATGAATCCTGAGAAAGAGGAATTGACACACATTATTGAGTTGTTGTTTTAAAGAGGAAAAGAAAGAAAAACAATATAGTTGGCTCCTAATCACAATGCTGTAAGCAAAATACCTATAGAGCTCATCTGGATGTAATAGTATGTAAGAATCCGGTGTCCTAAAATACAGTCAATCAAGATGCTGAACCATCTTAGTGATCTGCCTTCATAGAAAACATAGTGCATGTGTTTTATAATCAGACACCTAAAACCCAGCCAGTGCCTAAAGGCCACCATGGACAAAAAGATTCTGTCATTTGCAATAAATCATTGAGATTAAATTGCCATATGATGAAAAATCTGTTGTCACCTTTAAGCCGTACCATACTGACATGGATTAAAGTTCTACTATATTCACAATAAGAGTTTTTCTTTCCTCAGTCAGCATACTTGCTGAGAAAATAACATTTTTTATGCTGTATATGTATGGCACACTTTACAATACCATGTTCAGGATATATAAGGCCCCTCATTATCTAAGTTTAAAATTTCACACACTTCTGATAAGATTCATACACTTTATGTCTGTTTTATAGCAGTTTTATAGAACCTTTACAATCTTCATAATAAATCAATAAACTACATGCAAGAACAAGATAATGAATTTGATAAAAAAAAACAAAAAACAAAATTGCACCCAAGTGAGTTCTAGCTTTATTCTTTTTTGTCTTATTTTTCTGGGAAAGAGGACATGATCACAAAGAAAGCCATTATCTCTTGTGTCATTGCTGCAATTTCTTTATCACAACTCAGTAGGCAAGCACCACAGGCAAACTTCAGACAAGCAGCTCCAGAATTAATAACAGGATGCAAGCGAGCAAATCTTAGACACATGGTGCTTCACTTTAAAGAAAACCAGGAGTTGTAGGATGATTGCGTGGACAAAGGCTCTTAATGCAGCCTTATCTCAACAGCTGAAACACTATACTTTGGACACAAAACGTGAGTCATGCAAAAAGAGAGACATGTTTTCTAGGAGTGTTCAGTTGCTGTTGAACTTCAGATAAGAGCATTGGGCAAAGTTTCATCTGCGGCTGTCAATGACTTGGATGCTGCTGGCAAACCAAGATTAGCCTTTAACCTACCTTGGATGAATTATAATTAAAAGCATGCCTACAAAAGTGGCATCTTATTTTAAGACTGGGATTTTCTGTTACTTTCAATCCAGCTCTATTAAAAGACATTGGAGTGGAATTCTGTAAGGCCACAAACAGTAATACATGTTACTCAAATAGTGTGGTTAGTACCATATAAATATTTTTTATATTTAACTTGAATTTAACTTGAAGGAGCAGGTACCCATGTGTTGAAGATGGGCATATCACAATACTACATTGTGCTGGTACTACCTTGTTCAAAATGTCTGGCAGCAATGTTTTATCCAAAAATGCTAACATCTGTAAACACTATAAACTATATGGGGTCTGATGATAGCCAGATTAAACATTGTTTAGGCAGAAGGAGATGTGTTTATGGAGAGGCCTGGATTTTAATTCCAGCCCTGTAATTTTCTCCTTGATGCATATACCAGGGTAAATCAAAAAGTAAAGGCCATTTAAACATTACGCGGTAATTGCAATGTATAGAAGCTGGCACAATTCAACATGTCTGCGATGGCTTATAGGTACCGTAGATCCCGGAATACAAGCCGACCCGGTATATTAGCCGATCCCCTTCTCTACCTACTAAATTACATGTATTTGCCGATGACCGGTATTTAAGCCGACCCCCTTCTCCAAGCAAAATTTTCTAAATTTCCTTAAAAGTGTCTCTTCGGGTATATTTATAATGTTTATCGGCGAGAATTTGAGACTGCCGGCATTTTTGATGGAAACCAGGAAGTGATTGCGGAGAAGTTTGGTAAAATGGAACCTTTGTGTTGAAACTATATACGCAAATACGGTACATCGGCGGGTGGATTTCCGGAGACTTGTTATAAATTTGATTAACTTAAATACGCAATACAGTGGACCCTTGACTTACGAACTTAATTCGTTCGCAAAGGCTAACCCATAATGCTTTCCGAACCTCCCACTGCAACACTTACTTAACCTTTTCATAATAAAAAACACCAATAATTTTTCTAACGTACTAACCAAAAAGTTATAAAAAGTGCCTAGCCTACTTCGATTAGGCTAGGAGCATGGCGGCGCGCATCGTCGCAACGGATCAAGGCTCTCCTTTTCAGTGCACTTTTTTGTGGTTTTTGTACTTTTTTTTTTTTTCCTTGTTTGTGCACGATCGGTTCGGCGAATATCCGCTACACCATTCAGAACCTTATAGACATCGGTGTCCAGAGCCAGACATCTGTTTTGAGTGTTTTTCATCACACGCACAACATCCCAGACAACATAGCAAGACCAGCGGGCTCTCCGTGGTTTGTTGTCGGGTCTAGGAGACGACACAGACGGAGGAGGGAAAGAAAGCAGAAGCGGGGCCGCAGATACGGCGTTATGCTAAGGCTAAAAAACAACCATACAAGCCCTATACAGAACTTTTTTCTGCACTGAAGGAGCTGCTTTTACTCTCATTGTAGATGCGTATAGTGACAGTAAAAGGCATTCTATTCTAGAAACAATTTCATACTGTACTCACCATTTAATTTGACATCTTTGGGCTGCAGGAAGGGAGGAGGAGGAGATATTTCCACACAATGTCCATCTTCGTTTCGAAATTACATCCACAAACACATGTATCTGGGCTCCGACTGACGCTACTAACGCTCTCGGTTGTTTGTTTACAATCACGCAAGAGGATACACATGACCGCATCCGTTTCGTAACGCAAGATGTGGATTGTAAATCAAAATAAAAAATTTTATTTTAAACTTCCCGATAATTTATTATAAATTTTATTAATAAAATCAACAACTAAAACACTTTTTTGAATAAATTCTTTATTTAAAGTACCGGCATGCAAAGTTACTTCTTCATCTGAAAGATGGCTCTGTGGTTTCGTCATTATTTACTTCCGTATTCATCGGCAAAACCGGCATTGCGCTGGAAATATTGAATCTGAAATGATACTTGTTGTATAAACCGATCCCCAAACTCCAAGCCAAAAATCTAGGACGAAATTCTTGGCTTGTATTCCGGGATCTACGGTACATTGTAGTTGGAACACACACAGTGCAGCACTCTGCCATTAGTCTAACTGAAGCTAAGGTCAAATGAACATGGACATTCTGCTAAGGGACTGCACCATTATTGAACAATGTTCTGTAGTGAGATTTCTTTGTGTAGAGTGAGTGAGACATACTGAAATTCACTGGAGGATGTTGGCTTGTGCAGAATCAGTAAGCTGTTTGTGTACCCATCTTGCACAAACTTTACAATACCATAAGTCATCATGCACTATGTCATGTGTAGATCCATAGGTGATGTCTGAATGTGCAGCAACAGCAGACAATGTAATCCGTCGGTCTTCTCAGTTGAAGGCATTCGCCATGTTGATTTGTGCACAATGCTGATGGTCGACCAGATCGAGCTTTACTGGTTACACTTGTTCTTCTCACTTGAAACCTTTCTACCCATTCATAAACTTTTTGTTTTCACTTTCATACTGAGTTAACATCCTTCAGTGAATTGCAGCAGGTTTCCCTCCCTCTGTCCAAAGAAATCTCACTATGACATGTTGTTCAACAATGGTGCAATACCTCAGTGAAACATTCATGTTAACATTGGCTTCAACTAAACTAACACCAGAGTGCTGTGCTGGCCATATTTGAAATACCCATAAGCCATCACAAACATGTTGAATTGTATCAGCTTCTATCCATTGTGGTTACCAAGTATTTTTCAAATTGCTCTTACTTTATGATTTACCCTTGTAGTTCTCAGTTGCTGCTCTGGTTAATATTGGTCCTTCCATTTAATTTGGTTCAGGGGCATATGGTAGTGAGCCCATCCTGGAAACACTGGGCTAAATGTAGGAACCAGCCTTGAATGGGGTGCAGGTGCATAGTATATACTGGAGTAATAATACACTGGGAATTGGCCCGATTAAAAAATGAATGTGATGTGTAGAAAATTGTGCCATGTAAATGACTGAAGACCTGTCCGAGGTTGATTCCTACCTTACATTCAATTCTAGTCCAACTCCATAAGGCTGTAATGGAAGATGAGGGTTCACAATGTTGTTTTTTAAATTGCATTTTATCTAACCATCTTAAATTCCTGTAGTGGAGCATATGAAAAAAAATACTGGAATTAAGAAGCTAGCTAAGGAGGCAGGCTTAGTTATGGGATGCACTATCAGCCCACTGGATGTAATAGTGAAGAAGAGAATGAAGAAAAACCTGGTTGGAAGAACAAGCTGCCCACCTCCATTCGAAATTCTGACTCCTTCAATTTACTTAAGATGCATTTCAAGATTCTCTTGTTTGGTGAATCTCTAACTGATGTTAGCTATTAGGTTTTGTAAATCAGGGAATTGTAACTAGCTTGAATTTTGTTTGGAACTCAATTCTGTACACTTGTCCTGTAACACCTGTTTCCCAAACAGTCCCCCAGACTGACGTTATTCAGTTATAGTGACCTCTTAGGAGTCGCTTTGGATCACAACGTCTGCTAAGCAAATACAATGTAAATTTATCAAGGACCACTATGAACAATGCTGCACATCCTTTCTCTGACACACTAACACTGTGCACTTTCAGCCAATTCATCATTCACGGGAAGTGTGTCAAAAAACACTACTGGGGCTGCTTTATACCAGTGACAATATGCCTTTATAATGTCTCACTGTGACTGTGGCTACTGCTTTTATTTTTAGTAAAGTTGGAAGTTTTCTTTCTTATTAGTTACTCTGGTGTCTGTTTGTTATAATATTTGTTTATTTATTGAGCTTCTGGGACAAGTAAAGTACTCTCTATCTATCTAAAAATGGAGCACAACATGAAAGAAATCTGATTTTTACTGAAACACATTCACATACAGAGTCAAATATTAATTACAGCTACAGTAAAGGAATGTAAACGGATAAATAGTGGCAAATTTTTGAAAATAAGCATTATAACAGATGACTCGGTTCAAATGGAACCATCCAAATAAAAAAAAAAAATTTAATGATGAGTCCAAAAGAGCAAGCAGATATCTGCAGGAAAAGAATCCAAGAATGTCCAAACACCTTAATGCTGTGTACAATCCAGAAGAGAAGGTCTGATGGAATTTTAATTATCAGTTGATGACAGCGATGATTAGAGATGAGGTGTGCCCTGCAACTAGAAGGACACACAGACATACGCACAGACATTTATCCTTTTATTAAGGAAGATTACTATTAAGTGTATAGGGTACAATATAATTCTTACTTGCATGTGCAATCCAACACAATCCTTAAATACGAAAAACTAAATGAGCGATCCTTTTAAACACTGCATCCCAGAGGTGGTTGTTATGAACAACAGGAAACCCCATCTAAAAAGAGATAAATACTGCATTTTTTGACATCCTTGTAATTACAGAGGAAACAGCTTGCCAGTATGTGATTTTTATGTGCACAGAAAAAAGGTGGCAAACAAGTTTGTAGGTTCACTAACTATGCTACTCTTCATAGATGGGTTGAAATCTAAGTAAACAGTGTAGATCGTTGCGTTAACATATGCAGTGTTATATGCCATTTGGTTTGTGATTTGTAAAACTACTGTTAATATTTATGATGTGCCATCTGTTGGAATGACAAATGCAATGCATATGTTGTCGAGGATGCCAGGGGCCACGACCCGGCCGGGACGCCTTGGAGGACCGGAAGTGGGCGTGTGCCAATCTGGGATCACGTGGGGGCCGCCTTCCTGCTTGCTTTGGGAGCCACGGGTTCAGGGCGTGGAAGCCCCACCCTGTAGGGGCCCGTGGTCACCGCCAGGAGGTGCCCCAATGCCTTGGGGACCCTGGACCTCAGCACTTCCGCCACACCAGGAAGTGCTGGGGGGAAGAGAAGCAGGGACACCCGGAGAGCTTCCAGGAGAACAGCCGGCACTTCCGCCACACTGGGGCGTGTCAGCGGGAGATTGCCGGGGAGCACCTGGAGCTCATCTGGGTGCGGATAAAAGGGGCCGCCTCCCTTCATTCAGGGCGAGAGTCGGGAGCGGAGAGGACTGAGCTGGAGAAGGCAAGGAGGTGGCCTGAAGAAGTAAGGCATTGTGTGGCCAGGACTTTGGGGGTTTTGTGGTGCACTTGTGTGACTTATAACTGTAAATAAACGTGTGTTTGGGTGAAATGAACGTGTCCGCCTGTGTGTGTCCGGGTCAACTACCACAATGTCTATGTTATATGTCATGGGATTAGTAAAAACAGTGTTAATGTTTGTGATACGCCATTTGTTGGAATGACAAATGCAATGCATATGTCTGTGTTACATACCATTTGGTATGGGATTAGTAAAAGCAGTGTTAATATGTGTGATGCACCATCTGTTGAAATTACAAATGCAATGTATATGTTTCTAATATGCCATTTGGAATGGGATTTGCAAAAGCAGCGTTAATGTTTCTGATGTGCCATCTGTTGGAATGAAAACTGCAATGAATTTTAATACTAAAATGTTTGTGATACGCCATCTTTTGGAACAACAGTGACATAGTAATCAGATGGACACTCAGACAGATGCACATAAACTCATGCTTTTGTTAAGGTTTTATTATTGTTATGTGTACAGGGTACAGTGAAATTCTAATTTGCTTGTGCAGTTGAACACAATCCTTAAATAACAGAAAAAAACACATTTAACATTTCATGTAAGCCTGTGCTAAGAAAACTGGTAACCAGAAGTGGTTTCAGAACTGTCAGATTAATGAGTAGTTTCACAATGCGGATAAGCTCACTGATCTTTTGAAGGATTAACAAAAGTGGACTTATAATTGCTGTCACTTAATAGAATACAGCCACAGCATTTCACCAGGTCTGATTTTTAATGCTACATGACTCAAGAACTGACTAAGTGCAAAACCTCATCTAGAAAAGCAAATCTTCTTTATGCTTGCCTGTGTACAACTTGATGACTCATGTTAGTGCAGACAGGGCTGCAGCCTTACAGCATAAAGACACTGGGGTTTAAACCTCGCAACTGGTGCTGTACATGTAGTTTGCTTTTTTTGCTGTTATAGATGAGAAATCACAACCCTATAAACTCCATAAAAAGATTACTAAGTTGTTAAATAAAAACTAAGACATTTAAATTGATCAAATTATTTGATTAGAAAAATTATTAAAGATCCACTGCATATGATGCATGCATTGTGTTTCAATTCTATCACAGCTTCTGGGTCTGCTCTTTGAAAAAAAGAATCCGCCACCTTAATAGATAGCTAGAATTGCCTGCTTTGGCATGTGTGCCACTAAGACAAACTTTTAAAATACGCACTACTCGCATATGAACCAGACCAAAAGAGAGTCTGTTGAATCTCCAAGGAGGGAGCGAGGGGTGTCATTACAGGGGAAGTCGATGAAAACCTGCAGTGTGTAGGGGGAGCTGGGGCGACTGACAGCTCTAGGAATCTCGTTGTGGACGTTGAAGGAGAAAGAGAGCCAGCCTCCAGGGACTTACAGATGGCCAGGAGAGAATTTTGAGAAGACCTGGTTCATGGATGCCTCATGCCTGCTGAACAAACTTGCAGGGAGAACAAGAGAGGAACAATGGAGAATGGAAATGTGAGAAGGCTGATTCTGATTTTATTTCTTGGTTTTAACTGTTTACTGGATTTTATCTTACTGCACTATTTTAAAGATTGATTTATGGAAGATTATTATTGAAATAATTTTATACCACTGCACAGCACACTGTTGTTTTTTGCCTTTTAATACATATGCCCTGTTTGCACCTTGCCTTAAAACATTGTTGTTGTCTCCTCACTTGCCCTAGGCCATTTTGGTTCATGAACTACTAGATGTCCCAATAGAAGGTAGGTCCATGGCTATAAGCACCAGGGTATCACAGTACTTTTTTCACATTTTGTTATGTTGTGGCCATATGCTAAACCTACTCCAAATTCAGAAAACAAAAACAGAATTTTAGGAATTTTTGCAGATTCATTAAAAGTAAGAAGCTGAAGCATCACACTGGCACAAGTATTTAGACCCTTTAGTCAGTACTTACTTAATATACCTTAGGCAGCAAATACATCCTGGATTCTTCTTAGATATGATGGGACAAGCTTCTCACACCTGGCTTTGGAGATTTTATGCGATTCTTCTCTGCAGATCCTGTCAGGGTGGATGGAGACCATCAGTGGATAGCTACTATATTTTCTGGTCTCTCCAGAAAGGTTCGATTGGGTCTGGCAGAGATACTCAAGGACGCTCACAGAGTTGTCCCTAAGCTCCTCCTGTGTTGACTTTGGTTTGTGCTTAGGGTCATTTCCTGTTGGAAGGTGAACCTTTATCTCTGTCTTAAGTCCAGACCACTCTGGAGCAGGTTTTCATTAAGAGTATCTCTGTGCTTTGCTTCATTCAGCTTCCCCTCTACCCTATCTAGTCTCCCAGTGGCTGATGCTGCCACCACCATCCTTCACAGATGGAGTAGTATTGTGCAGATGAGGAGTGGTTCCTGGTTTCCTCCAGATATGATGCTTAGCATTCAGGCCAAACAGTTCAATCCTGGTTTCATCAAACCAGAGAATCTTGTTTCTCACAGTCTGAGAGTCTTTTAGGTCCATTTTTGCAAATTCCTAGTGGGCTTACATGTATTTTACAGAGGAGAGCCTTCTGTCCAGTCACTTTACCATAAAGTCTAGATTGTTGGAGGTTTGGTGGAACTTCTGGGAGTTTTTTTTTTTTTTACCAAAAACAGGTTCTCTGGAGCTCAGATTGACTATTAAGTTGTTGGTCAACACTCTTACCATGACTCTTCTCCCCCAAATGCTCCGTTTGGCCTGTCAGCCAGCTCTAGGACATCATAATTGTTACACTGATTAGCCACAACATTAAAATCATGGTCCATCGGTTGTCCTTCCTTGGACCACTTTTGGTAGGTAACCACTAACCACTGTATACTGAGATCACCCTAAAAGGTCTGCCATTTTAGAGATGCTCTGACCCAGTTGTCTAGCCTTAACAACATGACTGCTGTCATGTCAAAGTCACTCAGATCCTTAGTGAAAAGGGAACATTTTTGTATACTGGGAGGTTTTCTTTTTCTCTAAGGCAAAATTACTGAGTAATTATGTTACAGGTTATTGTTGTTGACTGTCTGCAGGATGTAGATATTTACCTGCTTCGATTCTGTTGTTTAAAAATGAAAATAAGGTTATTGTTGATGGCTGTAGATATTTACCTGCTTTGATTCTGTTACAGGCTATTATTGATGGCTATCTGTAGGACGTAGATATTTACCTGCTTTGATCCAGTTACAGGTTATTGTTTCTGGCTGTCTACAGGACATAGATATTTACGTGATTTGATTCTATTGTTTTAAACAATCAAAATATGTTTACACTATTGCTGATCAAAGCAAATTGGTATGTACCATTGTTCAATAAATCTTCATGTTAATCTAGGCTGGGACTAAAGCAGATATGCACTTCTGGGCAGTGGGTGGTGCAGAGTGAAGGATGGTCTACTGAGAACACTGTCAAGACCACTCACACAGAGAGCACAGGGGCTTGCAGGCCAACAAGGATATGTGGTTGGCAAGACACAAGACACATGGATGGCGACAGCTGTCTCCAGGTAGGAAGAGACAGTTCCACCAAAGCGACGCCAGTTGTGTGTTCAGCGAGAGGCCGAAGACTCACAAAAAGACTAAGCGAAGCCGGTGTATGAGAAGACAGGTGTACCTAGGTCATTGCAGCAACACAAGGAACCCAGAAGTGAAAAAAAAAGAATGTTCACTCCACAAGGAAGAGACACTGACAGGGATTTGACAATTTTGCAAAACTTCTGTTGGGAAACAAGTGTCCAGCGAATAGAGTGTTTCCGTGGACAGTTGGTACACAGTGGGGAAACTGGACTTACTACTACTACTAAAGGTTGTATCCTCCACTGTTATGTTTTTAACAGGCTTTTAGAGTGTGGACTGTGTATTTTTTAAAACTTTTTGCTCCTGATATTTTTAAATTCTTGTCTAGTTTTTTTCTTGGTGTATCTTATATTGTCTAATTGTAATACAAGTTACTGTTGCTTTTCTTAAAATTGCTGCCATGTCTTTCATTGTGTGTTTACTCACCACCCAATTTAAAGAAACCTGTGTGCCATTATTTGTAAATTTCAAGAGTTCCCACTCTCTTAATAAAATAGGGGGTGTAGTCGGATAGTGTAACTGTGTCTAAAATAGATTATCTAGAAGTGTGACTAGACACACATCAAACATATGTATGCCCATTTCTTCTGCTTCTGACACATCATCTTCAAGCACTGATCATTCTTTTGTTGCCTAATTTTCAACCCCTTGACAGGTTCCATATAAAGGTGGAATCCCATTGTAATGTGAAATTCATGGGACCATAAAAATATTTAGTTATAATGGAAATTTCATTTTAATGAATATGGGGAAAATACATATACTATTATGACTGGGGTCAGTAGCAATTTGCCATCTCTAAAGGCAGCGGTGCAAAGACAGCTCCGTAGCTGCTCTTCTGCATCTATTAAATAGTAAACCAAGGGCAAAGTAATTGGTTGTCCTTTGCAGGATCAGGCTTACCGTGTAACATACTTGTCGCATGACGTTTGGAACATTTAACACTGGGCTTTGACCTGCTCTTCCTTCCTCATACTCTTCTGCTCTGCCACAGTGGTGATTCCAAGCTGCTGGTGTTCTTTTAACCTGAAGATGGCAGATAAGGCAGGACCATAGCCCATGTCATGGCTCCTATCTCATGTGCTTGAGTGCAGAAGTTACAGCTCTGATTTTGAATAAAGTCTTGATACTGTACCAGCCTTCTCTATAAAGTGATAAAGTACCTGTATTTTCTATTACTCAGTTTTTCTGCTCATCGCAAAGAAAACTTTGAGAAGTGCTATGAAACGCAAACAGTACAGTATATGCACACGACACAACTACTTAAGTGGATACTCGGTGGAGCACAGACTCAAAATTCAGCTATATCTGTATGATGTCATGACCACACTCTTGCCAAGCCTCCTTGAAATTGCCCAAGACTGGGAATTTCACAGCAGACTGTCTCTTTAGTTTGGTCTAACAAGACAGTCTGTTGCAGGGTTTCTGAGACTTGGTAAAAGTGTAGCAAAAGTGTAGGCATGTCATTAAGTATTTACTCGCATTACTATTGTTGTTGACCATTTTTGGTTGAAAGTACATTTGTTATACTGAAATTTACATTTTGTTGAAATGAAATCTTTTAAACATGATGTAGTATGAATGTTGTGGTTCAGCTCCTCTATCCTGGTTAAAAGAATATAAAGTCTTCTTCATCAAGTAGATTCAGAAGCTTGGAAGCAGTAACTGGGGCAGATGCAGTATGAGGGAGAGAGGCCAGGATAGTATACCGTTAGGTTGGTTGGGGCTGAGTCTTTTAAATGTTCTAAACCTTGTGTGAGAAGCAAGTTATGTGGTAAGCCTGCAGCTGATCCCGCAAAGGACAGGTAAGAGTGTGTTTGCTTCACATTGAAATACTGTTTAAGAGGGAGTTTTTGAAGAGCAGCTGTTTCTTTACCATAGGCTTACTGTTTAACAAAGAGACAACCTGCAGTTAAGAATGTATGAGCCATGCAGCTACCAGCATTATGCGGAAGGAAAACAGAGCAGGAGATCTACTGAACTGTCTATGAGTGATGGTCACCGCAGTTATGGGCAGCTAATTGGCAGTGACACCAGTCTTAACTGCAAAAAAACTGAATTGAGTCTTGTGTGTCCTATGGGATTTCCATGGGAACACAGACCACTATACGAATATATGAAATTTAAACTAATCAGCCAGAAGACACAAAGAAGCCAACTTTAAAATTTGGTAGGGGTAAATCATAGCTATTTTGATACATGTAGCAAAATTGTACAAATTGCTATTATTTCTAAAAAGGAATTGTCATTCATAAGACAAGTGTAAGTAGTAATAGTAGCAGTAGTTGTGATATTGTCACATGTGCAGAATACAGGGAAAATTTTGCTTGAATGTTCGAACAACATACAAAATACACATTCATTCCCCAGCACCAAGATGAACTTTCTTTGATAAATAAAGTATAATAATACAGATGTGTCACAAACTTTACAAGATTTATGTTCCTGGTAATCTGTTAAGGGACACCTTGAGAACCAAGAGATAGCAAACTGAAAATAGGCTGTCATCCTGGACATGTTGGTCATGTTTTATGTATGATTTACCACAACTGAGATGTTCTCTATCCAAAATTCCACTTTTAATTAAAGTGCTTACGAAGGTGCCAGGAGGAAACTCTCCAGCATAGTTTCTTCTATTTTAATGAAATCAAGTGAAATGAAGATCAGTGTCTGACGTGTTCATTTTTTTCCTGTAACTTTTACATCATCTTTAATTGCATTTGTATAAGCACATAATGTAGGTTTGTTATTTAAAAGAGCACAATAACGTGGAGTGCAGCACAGTTGTCCAAATTCCCCCCACAGTCCAAACACATGCAGGTTAGGTGGATTGGCATTACTAAATTGGCCCTAGTGTGTGCATTGTTTGTGTGTGTGTGTGTGTTAGCCCTGTGATGTAATGGGGCCTTTTTTGAGGTTTTTGCCTGCCTTACCCCCTTTGCTATCTGGGATAGGCTCCTGCACCCCCCACGTTCAGGAATGAATGGGTTAGAAAATGACTGACTGATATTAAAGTGGATGCAGACAGAAATGAACCAATTACAAGCAGTAATCTAAGAAAGTGTTTGAATCTTACTAGAAAGTTAACCTTTAAAACAAGAGTCGGTAGAAGTAAAAAGAGAGGAATGAGATCAGTGGCATGGGAAGAAGGTATGTGGAAAAAGCAATTTGGTTGTGTAGCCTCCCACACTGGGACCATCAGGTGAGCCTACATCTATCACATGGGCATCCACCACTCCCATCTAGTTATCACAGTTGTTTACCATTTTTTTTCCTTTCAGGACATATCAAGGACTGTTATTCATGATCCGAATAGCTCTTTGTTGCCAGACTAGTGTGACCGATTTGTTTGTTTTGTGTGGGGTGATGTTTACTGCTCATAAGGAAGTCACATGCACTTCAGAAGAAGTCATCCACCTCAAGCTAAGCATATTCGGGCCCTCTCGGTACTTGGCTGGGAGACCATCTGGGAAAAGGTTGGATTGCTGCTGAGAGAGGTGTTTGGTGAGGGCAGCAGGGGGAACTTACTCTGTGCTCTGAATGTTGATCTCGATGCTCCAGTGCAGTGGTGGGAACTCTGTGCTGTAAAAAATTGTGCCGTTCTTAGGATCAGATGTAAAACTGATGTTCTGACTCTTTGTGGTCATAAAAGATTCCTGGGCGTCCTCCATAAAGAAGAGGGTGTATCCCGATGTCCTGGCTAAATTTCCCACCACAGCCTATTCAGTCTGGCTCCCTAAATCATCCCCTGTCTCTAACAGGCAATCTCTCTCACCCCTTCACTGCCTAATAGCTAATATCTGGTGAGAGTACTGGCTGTAATTGCGTCATACAGGTGGGTGCTGAAATTAGTGGTGCTTGAAGTGGCCCCCCATTCACTATAAAAAGTGCTTTGAAAAGTGTCATATAAATAGAAAGAGTTAGTTAGAGTTCATTGATTTTGATATTTTTATTAATATGTTTACATTTTTAGCAATGGCTCTTTCAGTGCTGTTGAGTAATGGTATGTAAGGAAGTAGTGTTAGTTGTCCACTCTGCTGTTATTTTGCTGCTACTCTAGGGTGGAACCTCATAATGGTCTGCAATTCGTTTAGTCCAGGGTGTGTTACAAATTGCCAGCATTCTTTACAGGTATGTTGTCACTTTTTGGCCTCAGACATGATGCATTACTAAAGACTTCATCACCAGTGCTCTATAATAGACTGCAGTCACAAAACAAGATGCCTTCATTTCAATCAAACAAAGTGATGACTGTTAGAGATGTAGTGCTAAGGAGACTGACATCAAAACAAAAAGAAAACAAACTGATAGGAGAGGGATTGCTGGTTTTGATGAGTGCTATGTTTTGTAACTTAAGAGTTTAGTAGTGTTCTTTTAGTGCTCTTTAATATGTTGAAAGGTTAGGAAAGATTTCTCAGTGTAACAGCCCTTTTAACAACTATGACAATGCAGTCCCATAACACATTTCAGCCCATTGCTAAGCATTTGTTCACAAGCCATCTCCGTGAATAACTAGAGCAAACTGACAGTGTGAACTGAATTTGCACAAAATGATGATACTGTAGTTAAAAAAAGAACAAGAGGGAAGGCACATGAGCTCCTGAACATTTACTGTTTAAACGACTTTCTGAATTTTAAATGTACTTAAAATGTAAAAGTATATACAAAGTATTCAGTTTGATAAATCATATTTAAAAAAATATGTAAAAAATATGTTGTTTCCAAACAATCAACAAAGTTACTTCAGTATGCAAGCAACTCTCAGCGCTAGTGTTTAGATCTGGCAGTGCCATGCTCATAGTGTACGTACCCAAAAAGAAGTCTGACTGCATTTTCGGTACCACTGCTCGCAAACTGAAGTGTCTATAGCTGCAGGTGAAAGCTGCCATCACACTTTAAGTAACTGATCTTTCCCTAAATAAGGAGTGGCACTGCACATGTACTTTGTCGGCATGTCTATGTTGATCAAACATAGGAAGCTCTGCAGTCAACTGTGACTTTACGTTGTAAGAAGATAAGTAAATAAATACAGGTAAATAACATTTGAAGTGGCTTTTATGTACACAGAAATGTTTCTTTATATAAAGAACATCAAAAAACATAAACGCAAATGGAACTTTGCACAATACCATGGCAAGCTCTGTAGGCCCTGCTGTTTCATTAAAGGACATGTGTGTGGCAGATTCACTGGCAGAATGACACCCAACCTGTTGCTGCATCCAAATATTGCAATCTTTCACCTTTACATCTGGTGCAACTGCATTGTTCTTATGTGTGACTAGACATTTCTTGCGAGGAGGGCTTCTGCTCTCCATAAATTTATACCCGCTGTTACAGACTCAAATCAAATGTATGTTTTTATTCTATAATAGTAACAATAAGTGCATCTCAATAACCAAAACAGTAAATCTAGTAGGGGCCAGAATCGAACCCGCAACCTCTCAATTATGAGTCAGTAGTTCTTACCTCTGCACCAGCCAAGTGGTTCTGTCAGCATTGTCCCTAACCTGATTTCTTTTTCTTTGGTTATATTCTTGAATAAAAGCGCACTTGTTTTGTTATACTTGTACCTTTTGTGAAGTGTTTATTTGCTATTTGGACTTCAATCTTCACACATTATACACTTCATGTCAAAATTCTGTCATTAGCACTATAACCTGAAAAAATGTGTCTTGAGTATGTGTTCAACATTTCTTGCCTTGCATTCCCTATCATTCTACATTTACACAGATTGTTGTAGACACGGAACACACATGAAATGCATGTGTTCCAAATAACATTATATTGTTTACCCTATATAACCCACCTCACACCCAGACAAACAGACTTGAACTGGGAGAACATTCTGTTCAACTTGAGCTGTGGCGGTGGAGGGGATGGAATAGCAGGCTGCTTGCTGCTTGTGCTGATCAACACATTCGCAAAAGAAAAGACGCTAATGGAGAGGTGTGAAGGAATTTCAGGTGGCCTGGGATTACGACTTTTTTCGTAGGCTTCAGGGATTCTAGTGTTAAAGGAATTTGAAGAAATAGATAGATAGATAGATAAATAGATAGATAGATAGATAGATAGATAGATAGATAGATAGATAGATA
>JANRMT010062791.1:18710058-18776098 GCA_026402145.1 Polypterus bichir lapradei
ATAGATAGATAGATAGATAGATAGATAGATAGATAGATAGATAGATAGATACTTTATTAATCCCAAGGGGAAATTCACATACTGCAGCAGCAGTATACTGATAAAAAAACAATATTAAATTAAACAGTGATAAAAATGCAGGTAAAACAGACACTAACTTTGTATAATACTAACGTTTACCCCCCCGGGTGTTATTGAAGAGTCGCATAGTGTGGGGGAGGAACGATCTCCTCAGTCTATGATGTAAATGGCGCAAGTTCCATTCTAGGCATTGGAAGGCTACCTACAACAGAAAGATTTGGCCATACAAGTAAATGAGTTTTGTACAGTAAAGCATAAAAGGAACACAGTTCCATGAAGTTCCTTATATATATGAGGGGCAATAAGTAGCACTTATTCCAACAGTGCTTCCAAATCTAGATAGAGGCGTTTCCATGCCTGAACTTCGACTCATGGAGTTTGCTACTCAGACTATGGAGGTTAGAATGGACAAAGGAAAAGGAACACAGAGCAAAGAGGTTCTGGACATAAGTGATGAACACTGAATAGTTCCCACAATTGAAGAATATGTACCTGAAATCCTGGTACCAGGACTGATTGTCAGAGAGTTGAATCTCAGATGGTGGTCCAAGACGTCCAAGAAAAATCTATCCATGCTGGCGTCCAAATTAGTCAACCTCCGAAAAGCCCAAATGTTATAAATAACATGGTGAAAGGGTAACATGACTGTCAGGGGACCATCTTTAATTCATAAAGCATCTCAGACCATCTATTTACTGCAAAGAAAAGGGAGAGTGATGCTAAGAACCATGGCTCTACTGACAAATGAGCATAGGAGTTTTTTGGTCTACGTATTACTGTGGCTGTGAAGAGCCTGGAATACATGATCGCAGTGCCATAATGTATGGAGCAAACAGATGAGCTGTATTTTCCCTCCTGTTTATATATGCACAGGGCAAGACAGTCGGCGCTGGATATCAGGCATTATGACTGGGGTATGGTTGTAGCTACTGTCCCTATAGAACATACAGGGTGGAGCAGTGGTATAATGATTCTATTTCTGGCAGGTGAAGGGATATTGGGACTCTGCGATTTATGTTTAGGAAGAGAAGAACCCTTGCAGGACTGGCTGCCTCACACTATTGTGCTCTGCTCAGGAATGGGCAACCTAATAGTCACCAGGCATGGGCTGGTGTTTGGTCAGGATGGTTCAAGGTTCCTTAACCAGCCGGGAGGTCAGTTTAATGGAAGGAGAGTTGAAGACCAATTGTAAAGACAATCTCCTCCCCCAAAACAATAGGACTATAGTGCCTTCATGAATACCCGTGGTGCAGACTGGGAAGTGTAATCCAGCAGTGCAGCACTGAAATGGTCCATGGGTGGTGCCCTGGGCTGCAGGGACAAATTCTCCCCACTTAAAGGAACCTCTGCCTGACCTGGAAGTACCTCCTACTTGTGGTAACATCACACCAGAACTTCTCCTGGGTCCAGTATAAAAGAAGCCATCCAGCTTCATTCATCTGAGCCAGAGTTGGGTGGATGTGGAAAAAGTTTGGCTGAAGGAGTAAAAGGAGAGTACAAAAGGAGAAGAGACAGAGAATATAAGAACTGTGCTTTTGCGGTATTGGTGTATCATCTGTGAGGTATCTGTGAAAATAAATCACTGTTTGAACTGATACTTGTGTTGGTGTGTTGGTTGGTTTGGGAGCTCACTGGTGCCCCCCACAAGTCACTGTAGTCAAAAGCCAAGCCAAAGTCAATGCTGAAAAGACAGATTGGCAAAGCACCAAAACCAAAATGAAATCAAGAATCTTTTTTAAATGAAAATTAAGTCAACATTCTTTATACCCAAAGATTGCCCAAAAAAAACACCTCAAGTGCCAGTTTAAATACTACCAAACTAATGATGACACCCAGTGTAACGTTTAACACAAATTCTCTAACAAGTTGTATTATACACATAGTAACAAAAGCAGCATCTGGAAATAAGAGTGCTTTCACATAATAAAGAAAATCAATACTAATAAGGATTACATTAACAGATACATAAAACATACATTATTGTCAAATTCTCCTGTGCCTGTGCCACCTCCACCTACTCAAAGCTTCATGATGCTCCAACAATGATGGATGGACTAAAAGGCAGAATTCTACGTGACCATCATCATCAAGCTTTTCCGTGAGAACCCTAAATCCAAAGAGGACTGTTTCATTTATGTTAGGTAGAATGCCCAGAGGGGACTGGGCGGTCTCATGGTCTGGAATCCCTACAGATTTTATTTTTTTTTCTCCAGCCGTCTGGAGTTTTTTTTGTTTTTTCTGTCCCCCCTGGCCATTGGACCTTACTCTTATTCGATGTTAATTAATGCTGATTTATTTTGTTTTCTTATTGTGTTTTTTTTTTCTATTCTTTATTATGTAAAGCACTTTGAGCTACTGTTTGTATGAATATGTGCTATATAAATAAATATTGTTGTTGTTGTTGTCCTGCATTCAAAATCTCTGCAAAAATATGATCAGCAATCCAAGAAAAAACAATCAAGTTCAGGAAAAATTGTAACAGTCTAGAGAAGGAACCAACAAACGTGTGAGCCGCTGCACTACTGTTAGAACATTAGAACAATCTAGACTACTACGGGTCATTCAGCTCATCAAAGATTGCAGTTCTTATCTACTTAATTCTCCTAAAAACATCAAGTCCAGTTTTGAAAGTCCCGAAAGTCCTATTGTCTACCACACTACTTGGTAGCTTATACAGTGTGTCTATGGTTCTCTGTGTAAAGAAAAAGTTCCTAATGTTTCCAACTGTGTCTCTGTGTTCTTGATGAGCACATTTTAAAGTAACAGTCTCAACCCACTGTACTAAATCCCTTCATAATTGTAAACAACAATGTATCCCCTTAATCTTCTTTTGCTTATGTGTCAACCAGCATTTATTCCCTGGATATGTGTGTTTTTGTCGCTCCTGTTAATATTGTTTAATTAAAATAATATTTAGCAATTATTTGTACCTTTAAGCTACTCTGTTTGTATTTTGCAAGTGAAACCCAAAGAGCCGAGACCACCATGCCATCACTGCCTAATGACTGCCCTCCACTTTTATTTTCAGGTAAAAGCGCGGTTCCTAGCAGAGGTTCACTGAGAAGTTGAGGAGTGCTGTTCATTCTGTATTTGCATCTTGTGGTTTTGATTATTTTTTGTTTTGTTATTGGATTTGATTATTGGATTTTGATTTGGACTTGTTAACCTTGCGTTGCATTACTTTTACTTCTACTTTCTGTTATTTAAACAAATTCTTTATTTTATAAATATTCTTCATTTGCCTTGTCTCTTAAGCCAGAGATTTTAACATTTACCTTCTCCCTTGAAGGGAAATGTTGTGTATTTTGAACACTTTAAGCATATTCTTGAACTGTAGCATTCTGAACCCCATTTCTGGTCTGTCTAGGCCAAAACCTGTCTGCTAAGTTTGGGTTCAGGGTGCCTGATGTGAAGGCATAGCAATGACCTAGATTGTGGGTGTTTTTTGATGCTTTTTACCATTTTCACCATATATATATATATGCATTACATATATATACTCAGCAAAAAAAGAAACGTCCCCTGACTTTCAACTGTTTTTACTTTCAGTAGACTTAATGTGTAAATATTTGCATGAACACTAAAAGAGTCAACACTATAAGACATAAACTAAAAATGTTTCACAATGTGTCCCTGAATGAAGGGAGGCTCAAAATCAAAAGTACCAGTCAGTATCTGGTGTGGCCACCAGCTGCTTGAAGTACTGCAGTGCATCTCCTCCTCATGGACTGGACCAGATTTGTCAGTTCTTGCTGTGAGATGTTACCCCACTCTTCCACCAAGGCACCTGCAAGTTCCTGGACATTTCTGGGGGGAATGGCCCTAGCCCTCACCCTGCGATCCAACAGGTCCCAGATGTGCTCAATGGGATTGAGATCTGGGCTCTTCGCTGGCCATGGCAGAACACTGACATTGCTGTCATGCAGAAACTCACGCACTTTTTGCCACTCCTGTCTGGTCCAGCGAAGGTGGGTTTGTGCCCATAGGCGGCGATGTTGCTGGTGATGTCTGGTAAGGACCTGCCTTACAACAGGCCTGCAAGCCCTCAGTCCAGCCTCTCTCAGCCTATTGCGGACAGTCTGAGCACTGATGGAGGGATTGTGTGTTCCTGGTGTGACTCGGGCAGTTGTTGTGGCCATCCTGTACCTGTCACACAGGTGTGATATTCGGATGTACCGATCCTGTGCAGGTGTTGTTACACGTGGTCTTCCACTGCGAGGATGATCAGCTGTCCTTCCTGTCTCCCTGTAGCGCTGTCTTAGGCGTCTCACAGTGTGGACATGGCAATTTATTGCCCTAGCCACATCAGCAGTCCTCATGCCTCCCTGCAGCATGCCTAATGCACGTTCACGCAGATGAGCAGGGACCCTGGGCATCTTTCTTTGGGTGTTTTTCACAGTCGGTAGACAAGTCTCTTTAGTGTCCTGCGTTTTTAGAACTGTGACCTTAAATGCCTACTTTCTGTAAGCTGTTAAGGTCTTAACGACCATTCCACAGGTGCATGTTAATTAATTGATTATGGTTAATTGAACATGCATGGAAAACATTGTTTAAACAATTTACAATGAAGATCTGTAAAGTTATTTGGATTTTTAAAACATTATTGTTGAAATACACAGTCCTGAAAAAGGGACGTTTCTTTTTTTGTTGAGTATATATATATATATATATATGTAACCAATTCACAACTGTTACTGTCAGATCCTTCTCCTTTGTCACAACCAAGTCAGTCCCCATAAGCTGTGCAAAAAACACAAGATTTTAACACACCCGTGGGAGAAGTAAAAGTTTTGTTTGGTGGTGTTATCCCATAGGTCACCTATCTTGAATTTTAAAATGTCCAGGAGGGGCCAGAGAGGCTGTACTTAGGAGACTAACTAATTTTACCAAAATCCTTATTTAAACTTAAACACTGACAATGAAGGTTAAAACAAAATTTAAACTGCCAGAGCAGAGAGGCTGTACAGACAGATACATCTTTACAAATTTTGTATGTTACCTACCTGATGTGGTTTGTAGTGATGGCCAAGAAAAAGTTTTCATGCAGTATCAAGAGAAAAAGAATAGAATATAAGCTAATAGTGATCACTGCTGTACAACGGCAAACAACGTAAAAACTTCCATGGAAAAAAGAAAAAAAATCTCAAGTTACTTATGTCGCATAATTCACTCATATGCTATCCAGTTGAATGTTGAAAATATTCAAAACTCAAGCTTTTTTTCTAAAATATTGGTAAATATATACTTTATCAGCTCCCATCATAAACCTGAATCCTCATGGGAACGACTTTCTGAATTGAAGGCAGGAAGACAGGAATCTTGACCATCAAACAATTCTAATTACTATGTTATTTGCACTGACAAAGGGTTTGGGTGACATTTACAGAGGAAAAAGAAGTATATCAGGATATACTTATTAGGGCTGGGCAAGTTAAAGCGTTATTATTGTGTTAACGCATTAATTAATTAAACACCAACAATTATTTTATTGCACGTTAATGCAGTTCTTGTTATTATTTTTATTATTTTGAAAGCCTCTGCCTCACTAGCGACTGATAGAGATCAGCGATCTTCTTGTTACAGCACTTTCCGATACGCTTTGGCTACAAGGAAAGTTAGCTTTGTTGATTTGACCTCAATTACTTGCGTGTCCATGAGTAGCGAAGAGAAAACAGCCTCTAAAATGGCACGTGGAGAGATACCAAAGTGAATGCTCAAAGCAAAAAACTTTTTTCGCATTATCGCTGAATCTGACTCTGATTTTGATACAAGTGATCTGGAGATGTACATCGAAAACAAAAGTGAGGTACCAGCATCAGCTGATCGGTCCCCAGCTGATCGTGGTGCTGAACACATTCGTGTAGCTGATGCACCTACGGCAATGTTCGCCTGGAAGGACAGACATGTACAATAAATAGAGTTACAAACCATATTGTGTCTCACTGCAACTGCCACCCCTGCACACCTGTCTCACAAAGACAGCCAGGCAGCCAGCCCACCGTGCATTCCTGCTGGCCGTCCAGCCCCCAAATGCACAGCCACTCATCTGCAAACTGCAAACAGGCGCCGACAGCAGGCACAAAAGACAGCAACACACATTTTATGTTGATTTATGTGTGAAACCATTGCTTTGTGTGCTTTTCAGAAAACAGTTTATTAGAAAAAATGTTGGCCCTCAAAGAGTTGCTACTGAACATCGACTGTTTAAGCTGCTCCCTGATGAAAGAAAATGTTTGTGCTGGTATCTGTTCAGATAAAAAAGAAAACAGATTTAGAAATGTTAACTTGCTGTTGTTTGGAAGGTGCCTGTTATAATGTTGTGATCGTGGCTCTGGACTCTGAGGGTAACTTGTTTTTCTATAACAAACTACATAAAACGTTAATGCCCTGGCAGTGGCAAATAGCTTTGGTTTAATATTTGATTTGATTGACATTAATGTCTAAATTGAGATTTACAAAAATACTGCTGTTAAAAAGCACCTTATTTGTTTAAAGTGTTTGCAAACCAAATACCTGCAATACACTACTTTTGAGTTCATTATTGAGTTTTGCACATAACAATGTGATTGTTGTGATTGTCAGGCGCATAATCGCGATTAAAAATTTTAACCGTTGCTCAGCACTAATACTTATGTAATTATACTGAGAGTTTTACTGCCATAAAGTTTCTGTTTTTGTCTTATTAGATGTAATGTACAGTTTATCCAAAAACAAAGTTCGCTGATGAATGACATAAAAATTATTATATACTGTAATCTGTTTCTTGGTGACACATGGTTCTGGGTTCAAATTCAATGCATGGCAATTGCAAATGATCAGTTGCATTGGTTTTCTTCAGGATATTCTGGTTTTCCTCCACATGCCCAAAGACATGCTGGTTAGAATCATTTGAAACTTTATATTGATCCAATTGAGTGGTATGGTGGCACAGTGGTAGGGTTGCTGCTTCGCAGTAAAGTGACCTAAGTGTGCATCCCCATCCTTCCTGTATGGAGTTTGTATGATTTCCCTGTGTCTGCATGGGTTTTCTCTGGGTGTGTGGTTGGTATGTTTGTGTGTGTGTGTGTGTGTCCACCCTGCGATGGACTGGTGCCCTATCCAGGGTGTGTTCCTGCCCTTGTGCACTATGCTAGCTAGGATAGGCTCCAGTACCCCCTGTGACCCTATTCATGACTAAGTGTTTTTGAAAATGAAAAATGATTGATCCTATATAGAAATCGGTGTGTGAGCAGCCCCGGCAGTGGGCTGGCATCTCATCCAGATCTGTTTCAGTCCTTGTACTCAGTGCTGCAAGGATAAATTCTGACTCCTCTGTGATGGCACAGCAGGTTTTAACCAGTATTTACGGTTTGAATCCCATGTCCTGTCCTTTTTGGAGTTTACATATTCTACCTGTAACTGCATTGGTTTCCTCCCATATCCTCAAAGACATGCCAGTTGACTGGTGATTTCAAATCGGCCCTGTGTGGGAGTGGGCATTTCCACGAGTGGTGCTCTGTTCAGGGATGCTGTCTGTCTTATGCCTGACGTCATCAGGAAAGGCTTTGGCTCCCTGAAGCCTCGAATTGGATGGTAGCTTGAGGGATCATACATAGGTTAGCTAGGCACTGTAATATAACATTTTATTTGTTGTTCAATGTTGTACTATACTGTTTGTTTAAATATTGGGTTTACAAGCAATTTCACACAAAAAAATCAAATTAAATGTGAAGATTTTGTATGTCTAAGTGAAAATATAATTTTTTATATGTAGTTTGTACTGATGTTTGAGAAAAAAATGTAATCTGTTGTCTTGATATGTGGATTATATGACACTAGACATGGTACCTATAATAGACTAATTTAAAAAAAATGTACTGTCTCTTGCCCTACGTGAAGTTTCAGCTCCTTTCTTCTGTATCTGCCTATGTCTGAACATGTCTTTATCAGCACTCCCTTTCCCTGCTTCTCAGACTCTATCATTGTTTTCAGTACCTTTCTCACTTCCTGTCAGGTTTTACACTTTCCATCTTTGAAGACGACTCTCTCAGTGTGAGCCGTAACTCCTCCTCGTGTATCTCACATTCACACTTCCTCTTTTGTTTTATCACCAAAGCCAAAATGACCAATCACATCAAAGCCAAACTGTCCAATAACAACAAGGGCAAACTGACCAATCAAATTTCTCTGAGAGACTGGACACACAGACTTTAGTTTTTTTTATTATAAAGTAGATGAGTAATGTGAATTTTTTTCATCGATACTGTTTGTTGTTGTCCAGCATTGGTCAAAATTGCCTCTCAGTCTATCAGACATTTTATTATGTCCATGCTTCATGAAAATTGAGATTAAAAACTTTTCTTGGCTATCACTACAACTACATGGGGTAAGCAACATATAAAACATAATTTTGGTGTAAGGTATTCCTTTAAATAGCCTAAAAATCAGAAATATTATGAAAGGGCTTGCTAATCCAGCTTCCATCTCCTCTTTGACTATGAGATTGTAAGAAGCAAAGAGCTGGTGACAAGAATAGCAATTCTAAAATGAGCTGAAGAATTTAAAAGAAGCAAATTAAACACATAATGTCTGGATTACAAAGTGGCTGTCACAGAATCTTGCCTGTGCTTAACAGATACAAGCACTGTGAACTTTATTAAACAATAGCTAAATGAATCGTGTCTGTTCTATTTTTACTTAGCTATTGAATCCTCTGTATAGCCACCTTTTTAGAAGGTCTCTTCTCAGCATATTGCATCACTCTAAAAGCCATCATTATTTTTAATTGTGATGAGAATAGTTAGAGACGTGTCTGACAAGTTGTCTCACGGACAAATTGAGGGGAGGGGGAGGTTTAAGCAGAGCAGAAAATGTTTAAAAAAATAGAACTGCTCATGCTGGGCTGCTAAAGTTACAGACCTGACCTGTGATGATAATTAGAATACGTTGTGGTTCTGTCAGCAAAATAATCTTGAACTTCCCTCACCCTTTAAACAAAAGAGAATGCAAAAGCACTATGTCAGGATAGTGCACTTTTAATTTACAAAACGGGCTCTGATTCTTCCTGTTTAAATATTCCACTACTTAAAAAGGTAATAAATCAGGTTTTTGACACAATACAGTTCCATTTTATTTGCTTGTATTAAATGGTACATCATAAAATTTTGCAATTAAGTAAAAAAAAAAAAAACACATCTTCTAGCGATCATCCAAGTTACCAGTGAGAGGAGTTATTTAGAAGAATAAAGTACTTACTGCAGTGAAGTGACATCCTGTTCATGACTGACTCCTGACTTCTGTCCATTACTGCCGGGATGGGCCTTGGCTCCTGATGACCCTATAATGTTTTAGGAAGATTATGTGTAATATGGAAAGGAATACAGAGATACAGAAATAGCTGGCTCCACTAGTCAATGGCTACTTAGCTGGAGGGTGTAAGTTTTTATTGAAGCCAGTCTGTCAATCAAAGGCTCACTTATATGACTTTTTGAACTTGATGTTAAATCAGATTCTTTTTGTTTCTGAAAAGTGTGAATTGTCTCAAACTTTAGTTTTTTTTAAAGTAAATTGAAGGGTTTTATTTGACATTACTATATACTACCTCTTTGCCGCACCTGTTATGCTTTAGTTCCAAAACAGTTTTAAGACAACACTTGCGAGCCATGTAGGGAATAACAAGAAGAAGAATAGTATAACAGATAACATTCTCAAAACTGATTAAGAAGCAATGTTCATAGAGAAGAAAAAAAAAAGTAGGAGACACAAAATATTGATAAGAAACTGTCTCATTTATAAGTTCTCAAATCATGGTGGACTAGAGCTACAGTAAATGTAAGTAGATTCAGAATTGCAGCATTTTACTTGGCTATCATTTGCTGTGACACATAATGGGATTTCTGAAACTTGAAAGTACCTTTTATGGAAGAGGCTTAATGGACTCATGAATATCTACATCAAGTTCAGAAGTCAAGAAAGGTTAATAGGATGTTATGTGTGGATTACAAGTCAAGGGATGATATTCTTTAGTTAGATACAGATTAAAATTTATTTTTATTAAATTTGCAAAAACCTCAAGTAAACTTTTTTCACATTGTCATTATGGGGTGTTGTGTGTAGAATTCTGAGGAAAAAAATTAATTTAACCAATTTTGGAATAAAGCTGTAACATAACAAAATGTGGAAAAAGTGATGCGCTATGAATACTTTCCGGATGCACTATAATGCACTAGTGAGGCATCACCTAGAGTACTGTATACAGTTTTGATCTCCACATTACAAAATAGACATAGCAACTGTAGAGTTTAAGAAGTGATGTGTTTTATATTATGAAAGGAATTAGTACAGTGGATTCCAGCTGTTCATTAAAATAAATTCCTCAAGAATATGGGGGCATAGTTAAAAACTTGCTAAGGACAGATTTCACATAAATATTAGATTGTTTTTCTTCACATATAGAAACTGTGGACTATGGCTGGCCATTCATCCCGGCCAATACCCCCAGGCCACCAGGTGGAGCCCTCCCTGCAGCATGGAGATGCCCCGAATTCCAGCAGGGCATCATGGACTATGTAGTTTTAACCCTGCTGGATAACGTTGGGGCCACCAGGAGACGCTACAGGGAGGCTCAGATATGTGTATTTGCCCTATAACCCGGAAGTACATCTTAGTGACAACGACAGGAGAAATGACGTACTTCCGGGATGAGGATGAGGACTTTTTACCTGACCCAGACGTGCTGATAATCACATGGACTGAGGGCTCAGAAGCACTTCCTGGTCATTAACTATAAAAGACTGTGAGAGATCCCAGACGAGTGAGCTGAGTCGGGAGGAAGGGTGTCAAAGCGCCTGGGAGAGTGGAGGAATTGATTATTGTTTATTGTATTGGAGTATTGTGTTTATGAGTATTGGGGAGTGGAGGGTGCTTTGTGCACTGGATTATTATAATAAATCCAAACTTTGGACTTTTACCTGGTGTTGGAGTCAAGGCTGAGGATTCAAGGGGATGGCAGCGCCCCCTATCTGTCACAAAACATAGACACATAGAATAAATTCCCAAGTAATGTGTTGGAGAGTAGGGCTTTAGGGACCACAACTTGATTTTGTTGTGCACAATCTAGGTGAATAGGATGGACAGACATGTTGGAATAAATGGTCTGTTTTTGTCACAATTATTGTAATGTTCGTATTTCTCCAAAATTAGTATAGTTACACAATAAATGAATGTAGTATGCAGCGTCTGTGTATTTTGCCTCTTCTAGAGTACATCTGATATTCTGCTGCTCAGAATCATTTTAGATAAGTCTGTCAGTGTTCAGAACTACAGTCTGAAGCAATGGTCCAGTTTACACAAAACCTGTACCGGAAATCAGCAAGATAACACAATTTGGAAAGTTAATGTAATTAATGTATTAATTGTTTAGTATAAAGAATTTGAAGTATTCAGACATTCAGAACTTAATGTTAAATTACAGCCGCTCAAAACAAGCACAATTAATTTTTAGGACTTTTTTTTTGCTTTGCATATTACAGTGAAACAGTAAAAGGACACATAGACCACAATGCAGCATGACAGGGAGGCTCCACCAGTTATTCCATGTCTTATGCTTACAAATATTTATCATTCCAACAATACTCCACATAGAAAAAAACTGTTTATGAAAGATGTTTTTTCAATGTGGAAAAAAAAGTACACAATCTTGTAAAAAGTAAATACACAAACCACATATAAGGGAAACCATTCACCAGAACACAAGATGCCAAACCAAACTCAAAAAAACAAAACCACTTGCTTAATGTGCTTTCCCTTAGCTCTCCACCCTTTTTTCTTTACTAAGGTAATCCCTTTTTCCCCATTGTTATTACTCTATGAAAGCAACGCCTTATTTGGCAAAATCTTCTGTGCTGAGAGATTCCATATACTGCAGAACATATTCGGAAATGAAGTGGCTGTGTTAAATGCCACTAAAATGCATTTAAACTGTCAGTGACATCACAACCCAGAAAAGAATGCAAAGAACTGAACTGTGCTCACATTAAGTGACTAGAATATGAAAGTGTACATTCAAATTACTCTACGAAACAGTATTAACAGACTAAAATAATATGAAAAGCTCCTAGATGAGAACAGTTGGACAGCCGTGACCATATTACAGGTCCAGTAAGAACTAAAACAGCACATAAACTTTGGTTTTAGAAGCAATAATTTTAAAAACCTCTCATTTACTTTTATGAAAATTAAATGGGCAAATTTTAGCTCCATCAGTCTTCCAACATGTGCAAAAGCAGATAAATAAAAAAAGCATCTGCAAACAAAACCATAATTCTTATAATGATTAATGAATGCATCTCTGTCTTACTAAAGTACACTTTCCCTCTAATCTGTTTACCTACTACTTTATTCTAACCTCCATGTTACTTCCATTCCAATGTTAGGAAAGGTGGCAGTACAGGAATACTTATTGTTTTTGTAAGTTCTCATCATGTGCTTCATCGATGCAGTGAAGGGTCTCACAAACTGCTTTACCATGGTTGGCAAGAGATCACTTTAATATTTAAAATACTTGATTTGATTCAGTTGTGCAAATTTGATTAATAATTTCCATGTCAATTTGCATGTCATCACTGTGTAATTTTATTTTTTCACTCTATGGGGAGAGAAATAGGAGGAGGAGGGACCAGCAGAAAATACATATTTATTTTTTTTATTTCCTAAATAGTTTTCACTGTCAAATCAAGTAAACATTTGGATGATGTGCATGTGTAGTTTGCTCACGGCCACTAGAGGGCATCACATCACTTTCCTCATAAGAAGTTGGAAAAACTGGACAAAGTTTTTGCTCATGTTGATAGCAGGATACTTGAATGGCTGGTTAGTTTGTCTCAGTATTTACAAAAATTTTCACTCAGCCTTTGGCTCAATGCAAAGCTCCTATCTGTTTCAAAGACTCCACAATCATTCCTTTGACTAAGAAGCAAAATAATTACAGTCTAGTGATTGTAGGTCGGTACGACTGACCTCTGTAATAATGAAATCATTTGAACGTTTGATTCTTTAGCATCTGAAATCTGTCACAGATTCTGTCCTTAAATAAAAGGTAGAATCATTTAAATTTCTTAGAACTAGCACTCAGAGGTTTAACTGGGATAACTTAACTGGTCTTGTCAAAAAAGCCAATAACTGCCGGTACAGTCTTATAGAGCTGTCATTAAAAGCATCCTCACTTTCACCGTAACAATCTGGTATAGCAATGAATCCTCTTCCTCTTCTCCTTGTTCCACACAGCACTCTATGGGTTATCTCTCCATCTAATATTTCATCTTGGGCTACCACTCTTTTCGATAGCTTTCCCTCAAGACTAACTTCTGAATCCTGATTATCATCAAACCTCATATGTTTTGTCTTGTTCCTATTTATCTTCAGTCCTCTATCTTACAAAGCCCTTCTCCATTCTACCAATCTCCTCTCCACTTCCTCTTTTCTGATGCTACATAACACAATGTCATTAGTAAAAAGCATACACCAGGGGAATTAGTCTTTAATCCCATGACTCAACACATTCATAACAAGATTAACGAGGTACTATAAGGACTTAAAGAAGATCCCTGGTGCTGACCTACTCTAACTGGGATCTCCTCCGTTACCTCAGCACTGCTTTTAACTTGAGTCCTCACTCCCTCATACATATCTGTGATAACTGTCACATACTTCTCTGGTTCTCCTTTATCTGTCTTGCACCTCCAGACCTCTTGATGTGGCACTCTATCAGAAGCCTTCTCCAAATCAATAAACCCCATATGCAATCCTTTCTGTTTTTCTCAATGCATCTCTATGAGCTGTCTCAATGCAAAGACTGCATTAGTTGTTGCTCTCCTTGACCTAAAACAAAACCGCTCCTCCCTTATGCTCGTCTCTGGCTTAAGCCTTTTCTCTATAACTCTTTTTAATGGCAATGCATCTGCTCACACCAAATATTATAGCAGAATAGATTGTAAGACTGAAACTGGACTCTACTGAGGTCCTTTACACATCCCGGGTCAGGAAACAAGCTGGAAATATAAGCAAAGACTACAATCACCTGAGCAACCATCTCTTTTCAGTCATTACCATCAAGGAACTGTTATTAAAGGCAAGAACTACCAGGCACAGAAACAGTTTCTTTCCTACTGCAGTCACTATGGTTAAACATAGTTTCTGATTCATCTGTCTCTTCCTGATTTCTGTTCTCCTCAAAGTGAAAGAAATGGCAGCACAATTAAAAATACAGAGAACAAACAATAAATGAAACTAACAGAAATACCATCAAAATGTGAAAAAAAATCAAAATTAATAAGTACAATAAAACAGAAAATGAATACAAGTCAAGGAGAAAAAAAAAACCCTGAGTGTAACACAACAACAGTTGTACAAAAAAGAGTTCATAGACACCAAGTCTCCATGACCCTGAATTGAATAAGTGGGCTTGAAATACAAAATGAAAAATCATAGAGAGGGGCATCTGCTGAGCTGTTTGGGTACATCCTTTATGAATGGGGGAGAATATTCACAGTCTCTGTCTCAATGACAAAAATATATTTTCATCTACCCAGCCACTGTTATTGAACCTGGAAAATCAATGGTTTGTAGCAGAGCTATGTAAAAAAGTACTGGCACTGGTAGTATAACACTTTTGAACAGTTTCAGAGGCACAGGGGCTGTTGGGAAGAGCCAGCAGGGCCTTTAAAAAGGGAACCAGAAAGACCCTGAGGAATCACAATCGTCAGTCTGTCTTTTCATAAGATGTTCTTACCATTTGGATTACCCATTGATTATACTGGATTACTGTTCCTGTCTGGATATATGGCCTGTCTTCTGGCTGCCTGTTCATGTGAGTTTGTACGGACTGGATATGTCTTCATCAAAAAGAATGCTCCCAATCACCACATCCCACAACGTATCACTAAACCAGTAGGACAGACTTTACATTGCTTACAGTGAACCATTTACAGGATTTCTCATTTGGCTATCCAGAGTCAATTGCTTCTGCTACATTGGACTGGTTTGGGCATTGTTTATTGTTTGTTGTGTTGTCTTTGGATTAGTTATTGCCATCGGGGGAACTGGGGAAGGCTGTTACATTCATGTTTTTGTTATATTGTATGTTCCTTTTCCTTTGTTTGATTAATATATTCCATTATTATTTATCAATTCATTGTGATTGTGTCTCTCTGAGTGAGTGTGCATACACCAGGTCAAGGTTGAATGTGTTGCAGGCATCTCCACCATAATATAAATAAATTACCATCTTTCAGATGGTATGAATCTTAGCGTCACTGCGACTTCTACAGGTTTAATACTGTACATGCTAAATAGAAAGACAGACCACTTAGAAAATGAAAGGATATTCAGTACTAATGTAGGATCCAGAACAAAAGAAAGTTGTGCTTTTTCATACTCCTTCAAGTCCAGCATCCTCTTTTCATATTAATTTGCAAGCTATGTAAAGTGGACAGCAGATGCCTTACAGTGTATTAGGCTTGCTGCCATGCACATTCCTCTTTCGAATGCAGAAAGATACCATTTCAGTTCCTCAAATAAAAGAAATGACGAATTCTTATTGATTTATTTCAGAACAGACCACACAAAAAGTACAATTGTCTTGAGATTTTATTCCAATCAGCTCACCTCAGAGAAGCTGTACAGTAATGATACCTCCAAAGAAGTTACTTTAAAAAAAACTGATGTCCCCAGTTTATAATAGTTATCTGGATATGGGTGTTGGACAGAGGGACAAAATGACAGTCATGATTATAGTGATCTGCAGTTGGATTCACTGAGAGTTTAGTACTTGTCTTAGATTATAGTGAAGACAAAGTGAACTTTATATTTCCATCCTCTCCTTTTCATTTTGTGAAAACACTTTTTACATTACACAATACAATGCACAGAAGAAAAAATGTATGATATATTGGTATCACAGAATCAAAAATAGATACAGAATAGTCTTTTCATGTTTCCCAAAGAGAGAAAGCACTGCATAGTTAGGTTCACAATGAGGGAATTTAAAAATGCAAAGCAAGCTGGCATAATGATTAAAGGTTTGATGAAATAATGTCACATATGATAAGAAACTGCACATCTCCAGATTTACTTGCAATTTAATTGTATTCAATCCAAAGCATATCATCTAAAAAAATATAATTTACATACGGTGTGAACCAGTTCCAAATGGTCAAATGTGGAAAATATGTCAGTTTTTAAAAGTTTGAAAAGTTAAGATAACAAGGAAACTTTTTTTTTTGCCACATCAGGAATTTGATTTAAAATAGGAGGGCAGCTTGTCTAATACATGTCCTGCTAATTCAAAGTTTCCTTGCTGTAAACCTTTCTACCCAAGACAGCCTATTCTTAAGTTATAAAAGTGCCATTTCTAAAAAATTTTACGGGGCTGTTCTATTCGAATGCACAATGCCCATAGGCAAATCAATCTGAGTCTGACAATAATTGGACAGTCTGCATCCCAACCTTTTGTAGCATCAATAATCTGTCCAAGTAGATGGACTGAAGCTGAAACTGTGGGTGGATAATTTTCAGTACTGGGAGTGCATTGACATTATCACTGATATATTCCATAATGCTCTTCAAACACTTTAGCTGTGGTTACCATTTCTCCAATCAATTCACTTGAATTTATTATTAAATACTGTATTTCTCAGTAGACAGGCTGAGATGAGAATACTGCACACATATACAGTACCCATAAAAAGTATTCAACTTTTTTGGAATGTTCACATTATACAGTACTTTGAATTACAATGGATTTAATTTTTGATACTGATCCACAGGAAAAGACTAATGTCGAAGTGAAAACTGATAACTGAGACATGGTCTAAATTAATGATAGATATCAACACAAAATAATTGATCCCATAAGCATTCTTCATGTTAGTATTTAGTTGATACATCTTTCAGTCTGTGTGCACAGGTCTTTGTCAGCTTTGCACATTTGGACACTGCCATTTTTCCCCATTCTTCTTTGCAGAACTTCTTAAGCTCTGTCACTTTGCATGGGGACTGTGAGTAAACAGCAATTTTGTAAGTCCAGCTACACATTCTTAATTCATTTTTAGATCTGAGGCCTCATTTATAAATGCTGCATACTTTCAAAAAAGTGGCTTGAAATGTGTGTACGCAACTTTGCACAGAAACATCAGGATTTATAAAAGAAAAGAGAAATGTGTACAATTACAGTAGTTCTGACCCATAAGTACACAACATTTTGGAGAAACTTGGAAATGATGACGCCTTATTTACAAATAGTAAAACTTAGCCAAACCAGCTAAATCAAGACTCGCACGCATAATAATATGCATCACCAAGTCATTATTATTATGTTTGAGGATGTGACAAACAGACCTCAAAAGTGATGACTATGATGTGCAGACTTTATTTTAGCTCCATTTTAAGAGGGCCAATGCTGCTCATTTGCACTGAAGAACCTTTTTGGTTATTTGTCAGTTTGTATCAGCTACCTGTTGTTACTTCTCAGGGAACTGCCAACAGGCCAACCTTCACTCCATAAATGCCCACTGTGGTGGAGGCCATTAACTGACTGGTGAGGCACTATATCCAGATTTTGTATGGTATGGGAGTACATACATAAAACATAATATGCTTTTGACAACATAAAAAGGAAATTTGCAACAGTGTCTGCTTCTCCTAACGTAATTAGATCACCATACTGCACTCATATCACAATAAGAACAGAATGAAGCTGCTTTTGTTAACCCCTACCAGTATTCCATTAATGCACAGGTCATCTGTGATGCCGAGATGAGACTGACAAACATTGTGTCTCTGTGGCCTGGGTCAACCCATGATTGAGGCAAACTAGCTTTGGCAGACATGATAGTGCTATATGTGGTGGCTGGTTTATTGTTAAGGTAACTGGCTGAACCCGCAGTGTTTTTTATATTAATCTACTATTCACTGTAACAGCAATCACAGCATTACATGTGCCAGGTAATAGTGGCTACCTGCTCAGACAATGGCACCCTGAACCCCAGAATGCAGGCAACAGGTGCTATAATGCCGTGTATGATCTTGCACTATCAGCTGCGGAACACAGTCAGATATTGTTAAATGCAGGTGGTGGGGTCTCAAAGCATCAGGAGTGAAACGCTGCTCTACCACCCAATGAAGTTCTGCAGCATCGTAAATTGCATATATATCAGGTTGATCAGCATGCTCCACATATGAATGTGACAGGGTGGCATTTGAGGAGTGTTCACTTAAGCACATTTAGAAGGTGATTGTGATTTATAAACTGTAAATTGCATAGAAATGAATGTACACAAAAATCTGATTTTTTTTATTATATGATTTTTCCTGTTGTTTTGGTGTTCACATATTTTCACGCTCAAATACACGCAAAAGTTCATGAAGGAGGCCCCTAACTCAGCCATTACAGGACTGTCGTTTTGAAGTTATTCTTGTGTAGCTTTAGCTTTATGCTTGAGGTCATTTTCGTGATGGAAATCAAATCTTCCTCCAAGGTGCAGGTTTCTTGTAGACTGCATCAGGTTTTCCTCCAGGATTTCCTGTACTTTGCTGCATTCATTTTCCCTCTACCCTCATAAGCTTTCCAGAGTCTGAAGATGAGAATCCAGTGTGATGCGGCCACCATCATGTTTCATGTTGGGGATGATGTGTTTTTAATAATGTGCAGGGTGTGGCTTATGCTAAACATGATGTTTTGTTTTTATCTGATGGGAAAAAGGCTCACTTTGGGTCTCATCAGACCATAGAACCTTCTTCCAGCTGACTTCACAGTCTCCTATGTGCCTTTAGGAAAACTCTAGCCAAGATGTCATTTTTTTTTTTAACAGGGGCTTTCTCTTTGACTCTTCCATAAAGCTGTGATTGGTGAAACACCCAGGCAACAGTTGTTGTAGACACAATCTCTCCAATCTCATCCAAGGAGACAGAAGTTCAGGAGGGCACTAGGTCCAGATGGTGTGTCACCCTCCTGTCTCAAAGTCTGCACTGATCAGCTGGCCCCCATATTTACACAGATCTGTCTCAAGCGCTCCACAATTGTCCCAATTCCCAAGAAAACCTCTATCGCAGTGTTAAATGACTACAGGCCTGTCGCCCTGACGGCTGTGGTCATAAAATCCTTTGAAAGACTGGTGTTGACCAACCTGAAGGTAATCACAAGTCCCCTGCTTGACCCCCTACAGTTTGCTTACCGAGCAAACAGGTCAGTGGATGATGTTATTAACAAGGGACTGCACTACATCTTGCAGCATCTCGACTCTCCAGGGACATATGCTAGGATCCTGTTTGTGGACTTCAGTTCGGTGTTCAATACTATCATTCCAGAAGTTCTTCACACCAAACTTACTTGGCTCACTGTACCAGCCCCCATCTGCCAGTGGATCACAACCTTCCTGACAGATAGGAAGCAGCAAGTGAGATTGGGAAAAATCATATTCAGTACACAAATAGTCTGCACTGGTGCCCCCCAGGGATATGTCCTCTCCCCTCTGCTCTTCTCCCTCTACACAAATGACTGCACCTCAAGAGACCCGTCTGTTAAGCTCCTGAAGTTCGCAGATGATATGACAGTCATTGACCTCATCAAGGATAGTGACGAGTCTGTATACAGAAGAGAGGTCGAACAGCTGGCCCTCTGGTGCGGTCAAAACAACCTGGAGCTGAACAAGCTTAAAACTGTGGAGATGACAGTGGACTTCAGGAGGAGCCCCCCAGTGTTGCCCCCTCTCATACTACTCAACAGTACTGTGTCTGTCGTGGAAAACTTTAGGTTTCTTTGATCCACAATCTCCCAGGACCTGAAGTGGGCACCAAATATAGACACAATTGTCAAAAAGGCCCAGCAGTGGTTGTACTTCCTGCGTCAGCTCAGGAAGTTCAACCTGCCTCAGGCTCTTCTCATCCAATTTTACTCTGCAGTAATCCAGTCTGTTCTCTGCTCGTCCATCATAGTCTGGTTTGGTTCAGCCACAAAACAGGACAGAAACAGACTACAACGGACAGTCAGGACTTCAGAAAAAATTATTGGTGCTAATCTGCCCTCCATTCAGGACCTATACAGATCTCGAGTCAGGAAACGGACAGAAAACATCATTGCAGATCCATCACACCCCGGTCATAATCTTTTTCAACTACTTCCCTCTGGTAGGAGTTACAGAGCACTGTACGTCAAAACTACCAGACACATGAACAGTTTCTTCCCACAGGCTATCACTTTCATGAATACTTAAGTAAATCTCAGAGCATCAGAGATAATACTTGTGCAATAAACAATCATCCATTGTACTGAACTGGTACCCATGTGTATATAATGTAACTGCTTATCTTATTTCATTATTCTATATTCCATAGTTAGTATTTATTCTGATTTTGCACTTTGCACAATTGCACTATAGTCTTTTGCACATTTCCTACATACATGTAGATATGTATATACAATTAGATATTTCTTTCTTGTATATGTAGAAATGTTACTTTGTGACAGTTGTATACACACATACACATGCACAGGGAGCAAGGTAAAAACAGAGTCCAATTCCTTGTATGTGTACATATACTTGGCCAATAAAGCTGAATCTGATGTACTTGTAACTCCTTCAGAGTTATCACAAGTCTCTTGGTGGCCTCCCTCACTGTTATTGGCCTGCTCTAGGCAGATTTCTGGCTATACCATACTCTTTCCAATTCTTAGTGATTGATATAAATGGACTCCAAGGGACAGTAAGTAATATTTCTTCTCTCTATTTCTTGACTTGTGCTTTTCAGTCACCTGTTCACAATTTGCTTGGAATATTCTGTTGTCTGCATGGTGTACATTAGGCCAGGATACTGACTTACCTCATGTTAGACCTTCCAGCTCAGGTTCATTACTACCACAATCACCTGAAACCCCTTGACCTACAGGCAGGACAATTCCATTTAACTATTTATGTAACTTCTAAAACCAACTGACTACACCATTGAGGATTTAAGTCAATACTTATGCAATCAGGTATTTGGTGCTTTATATCTGTAATTCACTTGGACTACTTTTCAGAGATCTATTTTCAGTTTGACTGTAGCCTCCTTTATGTTATATTTTTTTCCTCAAAAACATGCAAAAAGCATTGCATTTTTTGCCTTGATAAAAATTATATTTTTTAATAAATCTCATCGTTCTACTGTAAAACATGCAAAACTGTCTGAAGTATAGAAATAATAATAATAAAACTAACAATATGAACAGCACACTGCACATTTGTAAGTGACATGAGTTTCACTTTCGGATCCCAGAATCACTTTCAGCTCCACTGACTGTTTCAATTTCATTGCCTCAACCCCTGTAAGGCAGCAGGACCAGACAACATCCCTGGGCGGGCTCTCAAAGCATGTGCCGAGCTGGCTGATGTTCTCTGCTCCATCTTCAACCTTTCCCTCAGACAGTGCATCGTTCTGTCCTGCTTTAAGACTACGATCATCGTCCCCCTTGCTAAAAAAAGCTCACCCACCTGCCTGAATGATTACAGGCCGGTAGCACTCACTCCAATCATCATGAAGTGTTTTGAGAGAGTGATGCTGGCCCACATTCGGAGCAGAATACCAGACACTCTGGACCCCCTGCAGTATGCCTACTGGCCCAAAAGGTCCACCTCAGATGCCATCGCAGCCACACTACATTATTCCCTCTCCCATCTGGAGAACAAAGACTCCAACATCAGGATGCTCTTTGTTGACTACAGCTCCACCTTTAACACAGTTATCCCCCATAAACTCACCCATAAACTGTCTGCACTTGGCCTGCACCCCACCCTATGTGACTGGCTCCTAGACTTTCTGACTGGCAGGCCCCAGTCTGTCAGGATTGGTAATAGGATTTCAGCCACCATTATCACAAACACAGGCACCCCACAGGGACGCGTCCTCAGCCCCATCTTCTACACCCTGTTCATCCACGACTGTGTCACCTCTCACAAAGATAACATCATCCTAAAGTTCGCAGATGACACCGCAGTGATTGGACGCATCACTGGTGGGGATGAGGTGATCTACTGGAGGGAAATGGACAGTCTGGAATCATGGTGTGAGGACAACAACCTCACCCTCAACACAGACAAGAGGAAGGGGATGATAGTGGACATGAGGAAGGAGAGGAGACCTCACCGACCACTGTGGAAAGGGTGAGCAACATTAAATACCTGGGCGTCTACATCAGTGAGGACCTCACTTGGACAATTAACACCACACAGTTGGTCAAGCGGCTGTACTTTCTGAGGAAACTGAGGAAGTTTGGTATGTCGACTAAGACCCTCGGCAACTTTTACAGCTGCATTGTTGAGAGGATCTTGACCAGCTGCATCACTGTGTAGTACGGCAACACTACTGCTATGGGCCGCAAACACCTGCAGAGAGTGGTAAAGACTGCTAAAAAGTTCACCAGGACCCCACTGCTCTCTCTGCAGAGCATCTACAACTGCAGTCCGCAGGAGAACTGCCTCGATCCTTAAGGACCCCACCCACCCCCAACACAAACTGTTCACACTTCTACCCTCAGGCAGGAGGTATAGAAGTATGAAATGTAGGACTTCCAGGCTAAAGAACTCTTTATTTCCCAAGGCATTAAACTCCTAAATAACTGACTGGAGTTTACAACCATGGTTCACCTCATTCTATTTGACCTCATACAACTGTATTTGACTTGTCCATCACACACCTACCTGCACAATTACACTTTATACTTCTATTCTGTTTTTATACTTTATGTTGCCTCTGTTACTTATTATCTATCCGATACTTACTATTTATGTTTATTTTTATATGTTGGTTTTGTCATTTGATGTGGACAGCAAAGAAAGAATGTAATTGTACAGGGAAACGTGTTTCCTTACTGTGCACATGACAATAAACTTTGAACTTGAACGTGAAGACAGATTCACTTCGTCATCACTACTGATGAGAGGCATTTCTTACGAGATGACATTATAAGGCTAGGAGAAGACGCATCTACACCTTTGTCTAGGTAACATTCGGGTCCGACATGCCTATACCGTTTGCTTGAGTAACGCTCAGAACTAACTCTATTGGCACTTTTACACCCCGAGTAAACATCAGGTCTGACGCTGAGGAGGTTAAAGGTTAAGTTTAGTATTTTTTTAATTGAAAGTTATTTCTTGACAATCATGGTATTTTTTCCCATTGTGCAAAAAAGGCCTTAAAACTTACTGAATATGTCCACTTTGAAGTAGCAAAGGTTTTTCGATTAAAGAAAATATACCTTTCACATTTCTGAGGCATGTTTGTCTGCTTGTAGCGGGTGTCGTGGGCCAAGTTATGACCACCCTTCCTTCACCAAGATATATTCATCGTATTCTATTTTTACTTCTGCAATTTAATTTCTTCAGTGGCTATATTCTGCCATGGCTTGTAACAACCCATCTAATTTTCGGCAAATGCATTTTGTTATTTTATATAACTTATGGGGTGAAATTTGAACCGAGTGGCAGCGTGGTGGTGTAGAATGCACATAAAAGTTTCATTGTACGTTGTACAAATAATAATAAATCAGAACTGACAACACTGCATTGTAATTTTAATAAAAGTCTTTGATTTTTGAAAGAGCCAAACCACTTAAACACCACACTTTCGCAGTGTGCAATAGTGCCCAACCGCAATGAAACAGATTAAATTGCCACAAGCCAATTATCACATTTTTTAGTGCATGATGAGTTGCTCTTGTTGAAGATATGGTAATAAAAGAACTGATAACAATGTTTTTGAATAACTGTTTTGACAATGGCAGATAGCAGTTAGTCCATAAATCATAAAGAAACGTGCAAAGTCCATGTAGAACTTGACGTTATGTGACAGAAATGACTCTTATGTTAGCACATATACACTAAATTTACTAAACTTCAGCCTGAAAACTCAAATATAAGCTCAATATATACCTATAATGTCTGTTCCTTTTAAAGTCACTTAATTGCAAACTATGTGTGTGCTCAATCTTTCTCTCGCTAGACCATTGAAGCACATGCATGTATAATTATGCCAGCGGCACCCAGCAGTATCTTTGTGAAATAAGAAAAAATTAGCTCCCATATATTGAATGTAAACAGGCAATTGTGTGACTTTTCCAGTTGTTATTGTCTAGCTGGCTGCAAAACAGAGATGGCAATTCACATCTGGGCATCAACATTCAATGCTGTAATGCTTTCTGAAGTGAATCCATAACCCTGGCTCTGAGAGGTTGCCGGTCTCCTTTTAAATCAAATGAATGAATCTGACAAATATATTTTTGTTTTTTTCATTCCTAAAATGTAATGGATACACTGTTTTGCAATTAAGTGTGCAATTTCAAGATGAGGATCATTACTTGATTATATTTTTAACTGATTCGGTAAGTTTTAGTACTTTTTTCAACTTTGGACTCATTGACGCCATTATAAAATACAAGAATTGGCTAGTTATTTTTTTTAATAAACAAAACATGCTTCACTGGAGAAAGCAATTTATTAATGGCAAATTAATGTATTCCATGGTTGTGAAGAAATAACTTCAACTTGAAAAATACCAACTTTAAAGATTCTTTTTCTGTTAATCTGAAACAACAAAGATAAATCCACAATGACTTAGTGTTGTAAATTAATAAAATGTAAAAAAAGTCCAAGGGGGTGATTACTTTTTGTAGGCACTATACAAATACTGTATATTCGTCTAATATTCTTAATATATTTCTAGGGCATATAGGGTTAGCATCACATAATATACTTAAAATAAAATATAAATATAACATTTAACATAAAACCATTCACTATTTCCATAAAAGCATATTATACATAATATATATAATACACATGTGTGATACACACAAGAGTTTTCACTGCAGCAGTCCCTCCATTATTACTATACATGTGGTTGAAGTTCACAAAACAAAGAAAAAAATACTGCCAAAGAATGTAACTCTAAATGCAATGCAGGAAAGTATTTGGTGCTGATTGTGGAGGCTCAGAACTCATTCAATAGGGGGCATAAAAATACAAATAAAATTGCAACAAATGTTTAAAAAGCAAATGAAAAGCAAAAACTACCACTGCCATTTTACACATTTGTAAAATCTGATGTAATCTGTACTTGGCTTGTTGCACTATGATCTTGTGTGGTGTGTTGTTTAGGATGATGTTCTGTTTGCTGTAATCTGTTGATTGGGCACTGTCAGAAAATGTGGGCTTAACTCATCACATAACCCCCAACAAAGCCTGGTACTGCTCTGATAAATTTCTCCTGCCACCGACCTCACTTTGTGGTCAAGTTGCATACATGATGTCATAAATATTGTAATTTTCATAGACACCAATGGATGGAACTATGGTGTCAAAGGATTCCCCTATTTTTGTGTTTAATTTAATAATATTAATGCAATTCAAATTCTACTACTTAGCTACACAGTTTCAGATAATAAAGTTATCAAATATTGTAGTATCTTTGTTTCAGTGAAAGTTGGCAATTCAACATTGAAATTACCCCTTAATATTTTTGAATATTTATTTTATATATATAATATATATATTTAATATATATATAGTTAATATACATATATATATACATATATATATACACACGTTACATGTGCAGTCACCAGTCACTTTATTAGGTATACCTGTTCAACTGATTGTTAACACAAATATCTAAATAGCCAATCACACGGCAGCAACTCAATGCATTTAGGCATGTAGACATTGTCAAGATGATTGTTCAGACCAAGCATCAGAATGGGGAAGAAAGATGATTTAAGTGACTTTGAACATGGTATGGTTGTTGCTGCCGGACAGGCCAGTCTGAATATTTCAGAAACTGCTGATTGTCTGGGATTTTCACACACAACCATCTCTAGGGTTTACAGAGAATGGTGCAAAAAAGGGAAAATATCCAGTAAAGTGGCAGTTCTCTGGGTGAAAATGCCTTGTTGATGTCAGAATTTGCAGGAGAATGGCCAAACTGATTCAAGCTGATAGAAAGGCAACAGTAACTAAAATAACCACTTGTTACAACCAAGGTATGCAGAAGAGCATCTCTGAATGCATAACATGTCACACCTTGAAGCAGATGGGTTACAGAAGCAAGAGACCACACTGGGTGTCACCCTTGTCAGCTAAGAACACGCAACTGAGGATACAATTTGCACAAAATCAGCACAATTAGACAATGCAAGATTGGAAAAATGTTATGTGCTCTGATGAGTCTCGATTTCTGCCATGACATTTGGAGTCAGAATTTGGTTTCAACAACATGAAAGCATGAATCTATCCTGCCTTTATCAATGGTTCAGAATGGTTGTGGTGGTGGTGTAATGCTGTGGGGGATATTTTCTTTCCACACTTTGGTCCTCTTAGGACTCCTTGAACATTGTTTAAATGCTACAGCCTACCTGAGTATTATTGCTGACCATGTCTATCCCTTTTTTTTTATTTTTTTTTTTTTTATTAATTTTATTACAATCCATACAAAGCAATCAAGTTTTTACAAAGAGAAAAATTAAGAACAGATCGATCCCCACCCCTGAGAGAGAGAGCAAGCCAAACGGCGTTAAATTTAAGGCTTGTAAACATACTTAAATTAATAAATTCTCTGTGCCTTATGAACTTATTTTAAAATATTACTGATTAGATCCTGCCATGTTTTGAAAAAAGTCTGTACGGATCCTCTAACTGAGTATTTGATTTTTTCCAACTTCAAATAATATAACACATCGGCTTCCCACTGACTTAAAAGAGGAGAGTTTGGGTTCTTCCAGTTTATGAGAATAAGTCTACGTGCCAAAAGTGTAGTGAATGCAATCACAATTTGTTTGTCTTCCTCCGCTTTAAACCCATCTGGAAGAACACCAAACACAGCTGTTAATGGGTTTGGAGGGATTGTAAGTCCAAGGCTATCTGAAAGGTAATTAAAAATGTTTGTCCAGAATAATGTTAATTTGGTGCAGGCCCAGAACATGTGACCTAGTGAGGCTGGGACTTGGTTGCAACGTTCGCAGGTTGGATCATGCCCTGGGAACATTTTGGAAAGTTTTAGTCGAGACAGATGTGCTCGATATATCATTTTGAGCTGTATGATTGTATGCTTTGCGCATATGGAGCTCGAGTGAATTCTCTGCATTGCTACTTTCCACTCCTTTTCTGATATATTAATTGAAAGATCTTTTTCCCAGTGTCTTCTTGGATCTTTGAAAGGGAGGGATTGTAAAATGATTTTATATATTGTAGAGATGGAGTCTAAGTCCTTGAGATTGAGCAATATTTTTTCCAGCATGGATGAGGGTGCAAGATGAGGAAAATCTGGAAGGTTTTGTTTAACAAAGTTTCTGATTTGAAGATAGTGAAAGAAATGTGTAGCTGGAATGTTAAATTTGGAATGTAATTGTTCATAGGATGCAAAGACGTTGTCTATATAAAGATCTCTAAGCAAGTTAATTCCTATCCCTTTATGACCGCAGTGTGCTCATCTTCTGATGGCTACTTCCAGAAGGATAATGTGCCATGTCACAAAGCTCAAATCATCTCAAACTGGTTTGAACATGACAATGAGTTCACTGTATTCAAGTGGCCTCCACAGTCACCAGATCTCAAAAGCACCTTTGGGATGTGGTGGAATGGGATATTCGCATCATGGATGTGCAACAGCCAAATCTGCAGCAACTGTGTGATGCTATCATATCAATATGGACCAAAATCCCTGAGGAATGTTTCCAACACCTTGTTGAATCTTTGTCACGAAGAGTTACACAAATTCTGAAGGCAAAACTGGTCCAACATAGTACAAGCAAGATGCACCTAATAAAGTGGCCAGGGAGTGTGTGTATGTGTATATATATAATATATAATGTGTGTGTGTGAAAGTACAAAGACATAAATAAAATACAAAACACATGCAGTTCATGTTATTCCATCATCAGTTAGGTACTGGAGCTGAAATGTTTATGACTGAATGCCTTCCCTGACACCAGTTTCTTATAGTCACATTTTATGACAAGAGGGTGGCCTCTTTCTAACCTCAGGCATCAAGATTCTAACCATTGTACCTCTACATCTCAAGGTAAATGCAGGAAGGACCAAGGTGATGGTTAGAAGCAAAGGGGGAGGAGGCATGCAAGATGTGGGAGCATGGCTATGCAGCGTGTGCATTAGAGTTGTGAGGTGAAATCCAATCCAATCCACTGGTTGGTGGAAGTGAGTGAATGAAAAATGCAATGGAGTGGAATTTAGGCTGTTGGTGGAAAATTTGTAGGAAGTATGCGAGAAGGATATAGAGTAAATTTAGATACTGGCAATTGAGTCATTTTGGAAAAAATAAGGAAGTTGTACTAGTTAGGTGACATGTTGAGTGCAAATAGAGATGTTGGCACAGTAATGGTGTGAGGTGTAATGAACAGATATTGTCCCCCCATTTGACTTCTAAAAGAGTCTACCAAGCATTGAAGACAAAATCTTTATGTATGACAGTATGCTCAATGGGAGTGATATGTAGTTAATGATGATGGAACATGAAGCAAAGCTGGAAAAAACTGAGAAGAGAGTGATCACATGGAGCTGTGAGGGGAATGCAAATGAAGAGATAAATGTGGAAGGGGAAGAAGGGCACCAAGATGGAGGTAGAGGGGATGAGACCAAGAGGGAGGCTTGAGAAGCTATTTTTGGAAGTAATGTCACATGATATGAAAATGATGGTTGACTAAGACCCTATGAAGTGGAGGGAAGGATTTGGGGCTTAGCTGGTTTGTGCTGCTGCCTCACAGTTTCAGGGGCCAGAGTTTGACTTCTACCTCAGGCACTGTCTCTGCAGGTTAGCTTGGCCATCCATTGGAAGTGAGTGTGGGTGACCTTTATCACAGAATGACACCACATCTAGGGGTGGTCTCTCTCATGCTCAGTTGCTAGAATAGGCTGCAGCTTCCCAGAACCATATAATTATAAAAGAGAGTTGAATGTTTCTAGTGTTAAAAAATATTCAATTGAATTTAAATGAGCCTTAATCACAGAAACTGCAACAGAAAGTCTCATCCCTTTCCCTTTGTTTTAGATTTGTAAGGCAAAATAAAGAATATTGAGGCTCCTTTTATTTCTTTAAAATATACTTAAATCTATTATACATGTGGTATATGCTGTGTAAAATGATTAGGACTTGAATTTCTCAAGTACTAATGTGACTCCTCATGTTTATGAAAAAAGATATCAAGCTGTGTTAATTGTTCCTAAATAGACTCTTAACTACAGTTGAGTTAATAACACTGTAATTCAATTATAATTTTGATGTACTTACATTTTGTGTACTGTGTTTTATGAATCCCAATTTGAAATGACATGAAGCACTATAGTTAATTATTATTTTTTAAATTAGTAAAACACAAAGTTTAAAGCATTTTAGTTCATTTTGATAGCAGAAATTGAAGTAATCTTCTTTACCAAAGCCAAAGAACACCCAGCTCGCTTGGCTATACACTCAGGGGTATTCATAAATGCTATCAAGTGAGAGCATTTCTTAACCCACTTTTTGCATTACAGGGTAATGAAAGTCAGAGCAATAATTGGAAAAGTGAAAGGGAGACATCCCCTTTGGATGAAATGGCAGTTCTTCCCAATGTACAAAGGGCAAATTTAGAGCCACCAATTAACCTAACCTGAGTATCATCAAGATGTAAATAAAAAAAGCCATGGAAGTCTGTCAGAAAGTGTACTAACTGCACACAAACTTTGGCCAATGAAAAGAACTGAATCCGAGCTGTGAGGCAGTAACATGAAACATTGTGCCATTGTCCTGCCTTTAAAAGAGCAAATGGAAAATCATACCCACTGACGCAAAGCATTAAACAGGAAACTTTCTTAGTAGTTCACACAGCACACAATTTATTGGAATACATTTGCTCTTTTTTGTAAAACTGACTGATATACAGCTGTTTGTCAGTTGTTATTAAGAGCCTTCCATCTATCTGCAGACAATTTTAAAGGGCAGGGCCTAAAAAAACACAGGGAGGGTTGCAGTGGGGCTATAATGTCAGATGTGTGTGTTCTATATTTATAGATATTGCGTCTGAATTGCCTTTTCTTGTATATTTAAGTGTACCTGAGGAAGCATTTTTGTTTGCATACAGCAAGGATGTCAACAAAAACATTTTCCTGAAGGGGAGGATTTCCTGTGATGGTGGCATCTAGTTCTGTGTTGCCATGTCAACTGGGGAGAAAGAAAAGAACTCATCTGTTAAGCATCTGGATCACGACCAACATCACAAATGTTGCCATCATCCACTGAAAAGAATAATCCATCATCGCTTCTCATCTGGTTACACTCTGCAATAAGATGTTTTGAACTATTCAATATCATTTTCCCTTTCCTGCAGATTTGTTTACTTTACATCTGGAACTGGTGTATCTACTTTTAGTTTGTTTACCTGGCCAAGCCTGGTTCTTTCCATTTCAAATTGTCTGCAACAACTGTACTTTATATTGGACTTTGTGAGTGTATGTGGCTCTTTGATTTTCATTTTGTTAAATATTAATATTAATTAATATTAATTTGGTTAATATTTATATTTTGTAATTAATACACTGGAGGTCAGGGATTGATTTGTGCTTTCTTTATTTTTAATATTAACTTATTTGCATTGCCATTTTTGCCCATCACTCTACACTCAGTCACACTTTCAGAGAGGTTTGCAAATTTATTAAAAATCAAATACTGAAATCTCTGTTTTAAACAAGTGTTCAGACCCTTTGCTGTGGCACAGCAAACTGTGGTCAGGTGCATTCCGTTTGCTTTAATTATCCTTGAGACATGTTTAGAACTTGATCGGAGTCTGTCTGTGGAAAACTGAATTGGTCAGACATCAGTTACAAAAGCACACACCTGTGTATGTAAGGTCCCACAATTTACACTCCATGTCAGGACAAAAACCAAGCCATAAAGTCCAAGGAAGTCACTGTAGACCTTAGCAATCAAATTATGGTAAAGTATAGATCTGGGCAACAGTATAAAACAATTTCTAAAGGTCTGAGTTTTCCAAGGAGCCTCAATACTTCTGTACTGGAAGAAGCCTGGGACCACCAGGAATCTTTTTAGAGTTGGCCTTACAGCCAAAACTGAGTAACCTGGGAAGAATGGCCTTGACCAGGGAGACAGAGCTTCAGAAGTCTTCTGCAGAGGGGAGAACCTGTCGGAATGATAAACATTTCAGCAGTATTCCATTAATCAGTTGTAATCAGAGCCACCAGACGAAAGCCACTCATTAGTTAAAAGCATATAGTCTGTTGACACAAAAATGGAACCTTTTGGGCTCAACTCCAAGCAATATGGCTTCCTAATACCATCCCTATGTCGAAGCATGGTTCAATAGAGGTGTTTGTCAGGGGCAGGAGACTTGTAGACTAGTCAGAATTGAGGAAATGGCGAATGCAGCCATATACAGTCCTTAAAGGAAATTGTTTCAGTCATGTGACCTCAGACTGGGATGACAGTTCACCTTTCAGCAAGACAATGACCAGGGCTGGTGCTACTATTAAGGTGAATTAGGTATTCACCTAGGGCGCAGATCATAAGTGGAGGGAAACCTAGCCACACGAGTTAGCTACTACACAGTCAGTTGGTGCACTAATAAGCTTGGCCTGGGGCACAAAATAACCTAGCACTGGTACTGACAATGGCCAGAAGCATACAGCCAAGAAAATGCTGGAGTGGTTTTGGGACAGTGAAAGGGTATGAATACATCCTGAATCCACTGTGTTGAGAACTTAGAGACATGCTTGTGATTAACACTTCATACTTTTAATATATACACTTTACATCTATAAAAAATTTGTTTTGACTTCATCGACTGCAGAAGTTGAGTGAAGGTGGGGGTGAGACATTTAAAAGTGAACACAGTTTGACAGGGCTAAGTGCGAACTTCAAGCACACTTGCCATCCTCTGAGAGCGAGTGCAGTTGTTATAAGCTGATCCAGGAAGAGAGTGCTTGTAACAGTTTTCCCACGCTCGAGGCTCAGTTCAATTCAATTTTTGTATATGACTCTTCATTGAATACAACCTCAGCCAACACAGCCTCAGCCTACATAAACTAGAATATAATGACAATAAAGCTTAAAATATTGGATACATAAACACACATGTCAACGGTTTTAAAAAATAGTGGCAATATGAAGTCTTTTTAATATAAAAACTGAGACATGGCCAGTTAGCAATGGGGAAGAGGGAAAAAAGCCTAAGAAACAAATCTCTGGGGAATCCATGGTTGCATCTAACACACATAATCATGTGGCTGTCAGGTTGAGCTACAGTACCTTAAATGCACACAACTCTATAACTGAACTACAAAAACAAAGTCCAGTGAAGGTTCAGTAAGCACTGAATTACATGTTTTCGAAAAAAAAAAATAATAATAAAGATGAGATGTACAAATAAAGCTAATACTGATGTTGAAGCAACTTTCAGATTACAGTAAAAAGACAATACATGGATGAAACCAATTTAAACATGGGGTGGTGAGTAAAAGTCCCCCAGAGGCTAAGCAATTGAAGGGTGAATAAGCAACTCTAAACACCTATGTTCCCCACATTATTTAACTATTGCTTTACTACTTCTACTTGATGGACAGTTTCCTGGAAGAAGGAACCTATCCCAGCAAAAATGTGTGCATGGAAAAAAACAAATGCATTAATTCACTACCAAGTTATTTTGACTTATCAGTTAACTTAACAGCAGTGGTAGCGCTTCTCTCTCACAGTAAGAAGAGTGGGGTTCTGCATCCCGGTTCCTCCCTGCATGGAGTTTGCATGTTCACCCGGTCATCTGAGTGGGTTTACTCTGGGCCCACTGGTTTCCTCCCACTGTCCAAAGACATGCAAGTTGGGTAAAAGTGTGTGTGTGTTTGGTGTATGAGTGGGTGTATGTTCACTCTGAGATGGACTGGCAGCTTGTCCAGGGTTTTTTCCTACCTTGCACCCTATGTTCCAAAACTCCAGGTGACCCTAGTCTAGATTAAGCAGGTTGGAAAATGAAATGAAATTAACTTTACAGCATATCGTTAGACTGTATGGGGAAACTCGATTAAACATAGGGAGACCGTACAGAAGACAATAAGCATCAAAACTATGTACTCCTTGTTTAAAATATTATTTTTACAAAGCATCTGAACTTTTCAATTCAAATATTTTTATAAATTGAGGCCTTTTCTCTTAAAATGACCAGAAACCATACCACATGCACTTCAGAACGGGTAACCAACCTGAAGCTAAGCATGTTCAGGAGTAGCCAGTACTTGGATGGGAGGTCAACCAGGAAAGCTTGGGTTGCTGCTGGAAAAGAAGTTGGTGAAGTAATCAGGGGGTGCTTACCTTGTGGTTTTTTTAGTGGATCCCAACGGCCCACCTGGGGTGCTGTGCTGTAAAAATGGTGCCATCCTTCAGATGAAAGATGAAACCGAGGTCCTGACTCTGTGATTATAAAAGATGCCTAGGCATCTTCTGAAAAGAGTAGGGTGTTCCACAGTATTATGGCTAAATTGTCCCTCATATCCATCCATTCTGGCCCCCTGTTTTATCTTGGTAGAGTAATATATATATTGCTCTTCTTTCCCCTATTGTATTATTAACATGTAGCCTTAGAATGCCTAATCTCACAGACTTACCACTGTTTATAAGGTATTATTCTATATAACTTATCCCCACCTTACCTTCTATATCTATAACCTTAGGCAATTAGATGTAGTAAAATGACAAGCAGGAGTTAAGTTACACATAAAATAATGTATTACTGATAATATTCATAATTAATAACAAAATGCAAAGTACATTTGAATACTGGCAACCATACAACCTGATTAAATGGTGATGTGTAGTTCAGGTGGCACACAGACTTGTAGTTACTTAAAATGTCTCTAGTTAAGGCATCATTGGTGCTCAGCTTTCAGCCACATGTCTGTTCAAAATGGCTGCTGAGCTGTGCTCTTCATTGTGTTGTCTTCATCATCACAGGTTAGCAAGAGATGCTTCTTTCAGATGTTAGTAAGAGAGTAAATGTGAGGTTAAGCATGTACATTTATAGATGTTCTGTCCAACCCCAATAGGACATCATGGTACTTAAAGGCTTCTGAGAAAAGTCAATTCCAAACAGCCATACCTCAGACCAATGGGGAAAACAGAACATCTTAACACCTGACCCCAAACCATATGTTAAACATCCTGGCTTCCTTGCGGGGGGGGGGTTGAAAGACTTTAGCAGGGAAATACTCGCCAAACTGGTTTAAGACACATCCTCTCCCAACTCTGTCGTAAAATGCAAAAAGACTCAGTCGTAAAGGAGAAGGGGGTAAACACTAAATTACATTGCTTTGCCTAAATTACAAATAAAGACATATAAAACATTTATCAAGTTAAATGCAAAATCTCACATCACAAAACCCCCTAATCATCCCTCATCTCTAATTGGCTACTTCTCTCACCCCTTCATCAGATAATAGCTAATGTGCAGTGAGTATACTGTTGCAGTAATGGCTGCCGTCACTTCATCCAGGTGGGTGCTACACAATGTTGATGATTGAAGTAGCTCCACACTAACTATTAGAAGCAATTTGAGTAGTGAGCAAAAGCAGAATATAAATGTAATTAATTATTATTTTTAAAATGAAAGACAGCATATTGCTGTTGGCATAATTTCAGTATACCAGAACTCATTCAGATGTTTAAGCAGCAAGGCCCAGTAAAGTGATCTGCTTATGCACAGAGTGACAGGAGTAATAAAAGCAGACACTATCAACATGCGTGTATTTAGTAAACTTTTCTGATTCTGATCTTAAAGTACTCTTTCATGCAGAAGTAAATTGGATTGAATTGCAAATAGTGCTGAATAGATTTCTAACAGTGACAAATTTAAAAATGGGTTGGGCAGAAAAATTATTCTTGGCAAGGCAATGATAGACTTAGAATGTTTAGGGTTTCAAATTTATGTTTTAAATTTTACAGTTAAAATTTTCAACATGATAACTGATTCTGTATAAAACTAACAGTTACATATTTTTGTAAACACAGAATATTTAGTGAGCACATACATACTTTATTTTCTTTAGTATTCATTCATGCTTCTTTTCAAAAATGGTATCTCAAGGCATTCCTGATGTTTAGTGAACCTTACCTTAATGACACTCTACCTTTACCATTTTCTGGATCAACCAGCGGGAAAACCTGCAATTTACATGTTGCCTTTTTAAGGGATCACCGAGTGGCCTAGCTTTTCATCTAATTGATATGCTAAAAGACAGAAGATGGCAAACCCCTACTGCTTAGCAACCTGGCCATCAAAAATCAAAATCCCCTTTGTGACTGTGACAGTTGTTTTAGGTGACCCGATAAATGAGGGAGAGCTTTGCAAATCTCCAAGGGTTTCCATCATACCATCCAAGTATTGCACCTTAAAGCTGTGTATGTAGCGAGGCAAAAAGAAAAGAAAATTTCAAGGGACCACGGAATATTCAAAAGAGGATCCAAGGTGACTTTGAATAAATAGTTACATTATTTTTGGTTATAGGAACTTTTTAAATTAGCACTAATCCATCAAAACATCTGTATGAGCAGATTCACTAAGAGGAAGCATATATGAGTTTATGTGTTAGCTCAGCCATCAGCAATGAGCAATTTTGACCTTTTATTTCAGTTATTAAACAAAATATGAAACCGTAAACTTTACTTCAAATATGCATTCAAGCTTTGCTTTTTACATTAAGGAAACACAAATATGTTTCTTAGATTAATTGCAGCATTAAAAACGTTATAAATCAGATTTTAAGTGTTAATTTTGAATTAGACAGGGTAAATAAGTTTGAAAAGATGAAAGATTTTTAACAATTGCAAAACTGACCAAACATTTTCCTTTAGGCATTAATCAATGTGTCCAGCAGAGGGTGTATGCTCACTGGGAATGTGTTGTTTTTAGAAATACTATAAATAGCTTGAACCTGTATCCCCTCCCTAAACTTTTTATTTTCTCCCAATGTCATGTCTTTTGTTCCATTTCTTTTTTAAATTTGCCTTGCTTTCATTTTTGATTGCATCCCGTCCATTTAAAGTGCATGGAGTCAAGGAAATTGGGGGCTGGTTTTTAGGAAGAAACCCTGTGGGCATAGCCTTTTCCACCACAGACTTTGCTGCTATTGTCTACAAAGGTTCACGTATTCTTGTTTGAGAATCATGTCTGGCCCCAAGAAACTAGTATAACCCAAACAAAACCTATACTAAAAAGCCAAAAAGCCATCAAAAGACTCTCAGGAAATTCAACTACAAACTAGCATAATTTGTGCTGTTTGTAAGAAATGTAATAATTTACTTCATAAAGTAGAAATACAAAATAAACAAGAATAGCTGTGTCATACATTTGAAATATTAAGATGAGTGCTTTAATACAAATCTTTAAAGTCTAAATATTCTCAACTGTGATAAAAATTGTCACTCATAACAAATTCTTTTTTTTTCTTTAAACATTGACATCGGCCTCTGCTTTTGTTTTTATCCACACTACCCTGACATTTTTAACTCCCAAAAAAAGTGACTTTTGAAAATGCTCTCCAGGTCCTGCTTCTGAAAACGTTGGAGCAGTATTGTAATGTAAATGACTGAAATGTAGACATTTGAAAACGTAGACTCTTACCATGTTCTAATTTGTTCATGCATATACAGTATACATGACACTTCCCTGATCAGATCCTCCTCATTATAATATCTCATTGCCTCATTGTCACCCTTCATGGAAGAAAACCACATTACATTGTTGTGGAGGAATTTTGGCCCACTCTTCTTTGCAGAATTGTTGTAATTCAACCACATTGGAGGATTTCCGAGTATGAACCGCTTTTTTAAGGTCATACCACAGCATCTGCGGATTCAAGTCCGGACTTTGACTAGCCCACTCCAAAACCTTCATTTTGTTTTTGTAAGACATTCAGAGGTGGACTTGCTGGTGTGTTTTGGATTATTGTCCTGCTTCAGAACCTAAGTGTGCTTCAGCTTGAGGTCACAAACTAAGGGCCGGACATTCCCCTTCAGGATTTTTTGGTAGAGAGCAGAATTCATGGTTGCATCAATCAGAGCAAGTTGTTCAGGTCCTGAAGCAGCAAAGCAGCCCCATATTACACTACCACCACCATGTTTGACTGTTGGTATGATATTCTTTTTCTGAAATGCTGTGTTACTTTTACACCAGATGTAACGGGATACACACCTTCCAAAAAGTTCAAATTTTGTTTCGTCAGTCCACAGAATATTTTCCCAAAGGTCTTGGGGATCATCGAGATGTTTTTTGCCTTGGAACTCTACCATGCATGCCATTTTTGTTCAGTCTCTTTCTTATGGTTGAGTCATGAACACTGACCTTACCTAAGGTAAGTGAGGCCTGCAGTTCTTTACATTTTGTTCTGGGTTCTTTTGTAATCTCTTGGATGAGACGTTGCTGCACTCTTGGGGTAAATTTTGTAGGCTGTCCACTCCTGGGAATTTTCACCACTGTTCCATGTTTTTTTCCATTTATAGATAATGGCTCTCACCATTAGAAATGGCTTTGTAACCTTTTCCAGACTGATAGATGTCAATTACTTTGTTTCTCATCTTTTCCAGAGTTGTTTTAGATCGCGGCATGATGTCTTCCTTTTTGGGGTCTTTTGGCCTACTTCACTTCATCTGACAGGTTCTGTTTAAGTGATCTCTTGATTCAACAGGTCTGGCAGTAATCAGGCCTGGGTGTGGCTAGTGAAATTGAACTCAGTTTTCCAAAAATTTGATTAACCACAGTTACTTCATGATTTAACAAGGGGACAACTGCTTTTTCAAATAAGGCCATTTAGGTTTGTATAGTTTTTTCCTTAATAAATAAAATCATCACTCAAAAACTGCATTTTGTGTTTACTTGGGTTATCTTTGTCTAAAATTAAAATTTATTTGATGATCCAAAACATTTAAGTGTGACAAACATGCAACAAAATAAGAAATCAGGAAGGTGGCAAATACTTTTTCACAGCACTGTATGTGAAAACGCAAGTGGGAACAAAGAGTGTTTTTGTTTAAAAACAGTTTTTGAATGAAAACATAGTAATGTTGATTCAAAACTCAGAGTGATGTCTTAAGAAACAGATTAAGTAATGAAAGATTGTGCCTTTAAAATTTGGTTCCAGTTTTGTGTACTTTGGCTTCTGGGTTAAATTTTGCTTTCAGAAGCTGATTTAGTTTTAGTATTTTGTTTCAGAATTTGAATTTACTTTTGATTTTTTTGAGTTCTAGCATTATTTATAATTTAGATTAGTTAAAATGTGTAAGAATTTCACTACAATATGTAACTGTGACATTGTAAACCTATAATATTTGGAGGTTCTACTTTAGTTTCTCTCTAGATTTTTCTATTCTTTTGATATTTAAGAGTATTTTTCTTTAATACATCCTGGATTGGATGCCAGTCTGGCACTGGACCCCCCTGTCAGCAAAAGGCAAATTTAGAATTGCCAGTTGACCTTTGGGGTGCAAGGGAAAACATAGATTATTCAGTGATAAATCCACAAAGAAGAAAATGTAAAAAAAAAAAAACGATACAAATTCAACCAAACACCTGCAGCTTTAAGGCAGCAATGTTAACCACTGCACCAAAAGTACTGGAACAGTTCATTATAATAAAATTTAAAAAACTGTTTAAGACTTCATTATTGCCTTCAGGCTGTGTATATTAAAAACGTATTCAATTACAAATAAATAGCAGCTAATGATGCAACTGCAGAGATGGAAACAAAAATGTGCAGGAGAAATACACAAAACTGCAAGTGGACTCCATTAAACTGTGAGGTTCCTCTCTAGTGCAGACACGGTCTGGACCACAAGATGAATGAATGGTTTTACATTAATCTCTGTGGCTCTGGCACATATGACGCATTATTTTTATTATTTATTTGCCTTTTCAGGCAACACCAAAAAACAGATGATCTCCTGTGAGGAAAATTAAAAAACATTTTAAATTGCATAACCTCAGTCACAAATTACTTGAAAAGTGCATCAATAAACTTTACTATTCACTTTTTGTCCAATGAAGATGTCATTACTGTCTGTAGTAGGAAGACTTCATTTCATTTTTAACACTGACAGATAAGTTCAGTGCTGCACATCCACCATGAATAAAATGCTCTAATTGTGAAATCAGGCACAGGTCCACTGAAGCATGCTTAATGGTGTCAATTGAATTAGTCTTTGTAAATATTGTCATCACAATTTCAAAACTGCTGCAGAAAACAACATGGGTGTTGTAGCAGATGCCAGGTAGGCATGCAGGCAGCTATGCAGAGGAATGGTTTTAGCTGGAATTAAACTAGTAAGAAATAACTTGGAATCTAATTTCTTTTCAGGATTGTTGGCTGACTGGAAAGTGTTAAAATAGATGAAGGGTTTTGAAAGGAATCCTTGCAGTGTACATTCATTGCAGCTGCTGTAAGCTTGCTCTGAATAGCTTGCAAATCCAAAGCTAACAAATTTGTATAATGTGCCCAAAAGTTGACATGAGGATCAGCAGAGTGGTGGCAGTTGGCAGTCATAAACCAGAATAAATTTTGGAGCTCATCAATGTTGCAGCTCAACATCCAGCCAGCTGCTAATGCTAGATATATTGTCTTCTGTTATGGCTTTTCACAATATGTCTGTTGAAAAGAAAATTCTGGACTGGATGGTTAATAAATGTACGAAAAGAATATATTTGCTGTCTTCTGGCATGTGTGTTCCAGTAGAGTAACATAACATTCTCAAACCTGCCTATTCTAAATCAGCCAGTCAAAGGACTGGTGCCTGTCTTCGCAGCAAACACCCCTGGACACGACACTGGTCTTTCAGATGGCCCATACACACACCAACAAATTCTCTCACACCATCAATCGCTAACACTAATTAGCCTAACACAGACCTTTGAAGATGCATGCTTTCAAATATGTATCCATTCATATCAATAGTGTGGCAGACGGCCAGGGCCCTTGCCCAGCTGAGACGCCTCCATGCTGGGAGGACCAAGGGAGCAAGTGTGGGCAGAGTGTTATCTCCCACATAGTGCTAGATGGCAGCCACCCAGGGTTACAGTGGTGCTTAGTACTCCTGTAGGGCTCCATGGGAGTTGGAGTTTGGCACAGCCCTGTTGGGATCCGTGGGCACCACCAGGGAGTGCTGCAGCAGCTACTGAGCCCTCATGGGCAGTTTTTGCACCACACCCAGAACAGAAGTGCTGCCGGAAGTAGGCCATCAAGCACCTGGAGCACTTCCTGGTGCCTTATAAAAGGGGCCAGCAACCACTACTCCGGGAGCTAGTTGGGAAGAGGGAGACGAAGCTTGCCAGAAGGAGTGGAGGAGTAAAAAGAAAGTGAAGAATAATAATATGTGTGGTATTGTGCTTGAGCTTTTGAGACTGTGCTAGACTTGTGGGAAATGGGGAAGATAACCACAAGGGAGAAAAAGAAAATAAAATGGGTGTGTGCTTTGAACTTGTGCATTCTGCGTCTGTTTGTGTAAGGTAGGGTGACTGGCATGCCCCTGTTGGTGCCAGAGTAGGCATGAACTTTCTTGGAAAACAGGTTTGTTTGAGAGAAACCAAGAAATGGCAATCTAGCATGCAAAGAGAACATACAAGTTTATGCAGCTAAAGAAAGAAGTGCTTTTTGCTTGCTTTTATTTAATATTGGCACGCTTACCTCTTCAGCAACCATGGATAAAGGAGGACGATAACACAGCCCTCAAATCAGTTTTCCTTAGCGTTGGATGCCTGGTGTGGCCAGATGTCTTCCTTAACCAGTTTTACTGATGTTTTAAACCAGGAATTGTATACACACCCTTGTCTGATGGGACACATCTTCAGTATTTATCCTCCATTTTATAGCTTCCTACAGTTCTTTGCTTCAGATTAACTAATGAGGTACTTTCATCTGTACATAAAGGATTAATATAAAGCTGAACCAATATGTTATTTGTCAAAAATATCCAATTTAATTTAACCCCTTTTGTAGCTTCACATTGCATTTTATGATCAAAACACACATGATTTACTCCAAATGTTTTATAAAACGCGTTCCTATAACATTTGTTTGGATCTACTTGTTAGCAGTGGCATCTCTCTAAAGTAAGGACTATTAAGGAACTGCCCCCTTCCCCCCCCCCCCACCACCCCTGTCTTCCAGGACATGGCACTGTTGTGCCAAAACTGAAACTAGTAAACTCGCTTTACTAATTTTAACATATTCTTAAAATATCTATAGTAAAATCAACTTAGTCTCCATGATCACATTTTTTCCATTTTCCATGATGTGCTAGAAAAATATTTCTTTTTAAAACTTCAGAAATTTTCTTTGCATCTATCACTGCTAGCCTATTTCTAAATTGCTTCATCAGGCCCTTCGATCCTGAAGTGCTCTTGGCATACTTTAGGTCAAGTGTGCACACATGCTTTTTGAATTTCAGTTACCTCTTGGGGCTTTAGGGTTAGAGACCTTTAAAGCAACCCATCAATTGATATTTTTTGTGACATAACATAAAAGATGAATGAATTTGAACATTTGACCATTTTGGAGTAGTTGTTATCACATCAATTACTTGGTGTATGTGCAGTTTTATTTAGGACTTTCTCATTGAACAAAACTGGGATATTTATGAATATTCGTCATACATATTTGTGTTTGGTGTTGTATATATGATATTGAGATATCATTTAATATTTTCATTTGATAGTTCAACTGTATAAAAAAATAATTCTGTATGTTTATAGGTCTTTTTGTGTTTTTTTTAGGCAATTATTCGGGTGACATTCTACCATCACTGGTGTTAATTGACTGTGGAACACTGTGGAACTCCTTAACACACTAATACAGTGTATCATATGATGTTTTGCTGTAGACTGTCTCCTCGGCTGTCCTTCAGTATTTCTGCCACCACCACAATTTTTCAACTACACTTCTATGTGGCTCCAATGATCTATTCTCTTTCGGTTCCACTGCCTGCACGTACCCGCTGCTGGCTCCACCTCACAGTTGCTCACTTGGGGTCAGAGGCAACACCATCTACAGGTATGCTCACTTCTCCTGACTCCATAAGCTGATCCAAGCCATAATCATTCCTGGGACTGTTATTACAGTGTAGCATAACGGTTTGGAGTCAGAATAATTCCACGGCCCTCACAAATATTGGAAAATATTTTGAACAGTTTTTATTAGCCATTGATTGACATTACAGTTAAAAGAATAATTTATTTACAACTTAGAAACTTTTTTTTTGTCAAAAGTAGCAATCCAGGCAGTCTTTACATTTTATGCCCCCCTTCTCGTTTATCCAGAATGGTTCATCTCAGTTGCCATGCACTTGAATCACAGAGCAGTAAAAACCACACACTTGCTAGCTAATGTTACACGGTTTTGTTTCGCTTAAACTGAAATCTCAAAGACAAATGCCAGGTTCCAGAAAAGGAAGGCAAAGCAACAGTTGGTCTCTCAGTGAAAGATCATTTCATTAACCTTAGTCGATTCTCAATTCTCCATATGTAGTGCAAATGAACTGGTTTGCAAGAGAGTGTTAAATCTAACATAATAACCAAATGATCAAACTAATCTAATTAGAAGCCAGCTCAAATAAGCCGTGCAGGTACAGTATATGCTTATTTTGAATGAATCCTCAAGGAATGTGTTGTTATAGTAGTAAACTGAAAACAACATTTGTGTTGCAAATGAATGTAATGCTTGACAGTTTTTAAAACTTGGTAACTTGGTGCTTTCCTGGTAAACACTCAAACTTATTTTACAGGATTTAACCTATAAGTTTAGTGAGTATATTTCGTGTTAAGTGCATCAAGAACATTTTGTTGCATAATGAGTCAATTTGGACCCATATTCCAAGGATAATCTGGCCTTAATTTTCTTCTTTGGTATGACTTTGAAAGTAAGAAGCTCCCTGTTCCTGTGAAAGATTTTTAGGCTGATGCATAATGTGGCCTGTAACCTGCAATGACCACAAAATATTTCTGGTTTCAAGTACACTTTGGAAGGAATTTAGTGTTATTTTTATACACCGTCTATGATTCGGTAACATGTTAATTTAGGTAGTGCAAAAATGTTTCTATTAGTCATTTACTCTTATGTAACAAGACCTTTGTAAAGGTTTCTTTTGGTTGTCATAACACTTATAAAACATCAGCAGATGGGTTCTTCGTATCTGTGGAATGAGGCATTTTTTTATATTGGTAAAATTACTTATGAATTCTAAGGATTCACAGGTCTTGTTCTTAAGCAACATTTGGCCATTCCAAAGTGAAAATATTTTAGTACACCATTTTACACCGATAACCCCTTGACTTACATTATGTAAGTGTTATTGCAAAATGAAGAAGCTGCTGATGTTATATCTATTCACTAATGCAAACTTAACTGTTTACAATTATAAAATAGACTTTAAACTTATATTCTACTGTAAATATACTGAATGTGTGCTTAGGAGGGGAGTTGAGGTATTCACTATGAATGATTTTTGCTTTAGGGAGGGCTGTGTTGTGTATTATATAATTGCTATATAACACCTTTTCTTCTCTTAAAAATGACAATGTAATATGTTTGTATTTTAGCTTATTATGGGTCCTAAAATGTTTTTCAGTTTAATTGATGATGTAGTAGGTATAACTTGTGAACTTGAAAGAGTAATTTTAAATTGGACAGTTAATCAGCAGTCATAACTGACTAATGTGTTTATAGGCTGTCAAGTTATATAAACTATACAGCACCTATAAAAAAAGGTGTTCACCCCATTGGGCTTTTCTAAATTTTATTATTTTACAACACTGAATTACAGTGGATTTAATTAGACTTTGTTGACAGTTATCACTTGTCACAATAAAAACAAATCTCTCCAAACCAATGTGAATTTATTGAAATTATTAAGAGGGGTGAATATGTTTAATAAGCATTGTAAGACAATTGCAGTTGCTCAATAAAGGTTTTAGTCAAAGGTATTTTCTAGTTATGTCTTCCATTCTTACCTGGCACTGCACTCCCTTGCTGGTGTCTTCTAGAAGTTCACATTGAGGAGATAGTTATTATAACTCACCGTTCAACACTTTTTTGTCACTTCTGCCATGTGCAATGCTTCCAAGTTATACCATGTTTGCTATTTTTTTGGTGGAGTAAACTGCTGATACTGACCAGAACTCACTGAAGCATAAGTGTTTAAGCAAGAATTTTATTTTTCATTTGCCTAATAATGTATTATTCTTCATTTTTGATCTTTTCAAATATTTTGAAAAGCTCTTGTAGTAGATGTCATTTATAAAGGCCTTATAAGACACATTATCTAGATTCTCCTATTAGGAAGAAACCTTAACTTTGGAGTTGAAAAAACACAGAGTATATTGGCATGTGCTCAACACTACCAATTATCTGCCCTATCTAAAGAATCATACAGCCCAGCATACTCATGGGCATTTATCTGATTGGTTTGTCAACAATAATCTTATAATAAGCATTCTTGCCTACAAGAATGAATGCCTGGACCTAGATACTCTAAACCAGGCCTATTGAAATGGCTTCCCAGAAGCAATCTCCGAGTGGCCCAGCCACGGCTCCAGAATGCAACTTAAATCGTGACAAATGTGACCATAAATAGGCTTTGACAATTACCTTTTCTACTTATTTGCCAGTGGTGAATGAAATCATTGATATTATATTGTAACAGATACAAAAGGCTATCTTTTTATCATTGAGTGGATGTATTGTTAACATGTGTGTCGGTACTGACTCCCCCTTGTAAATCACTGTGTCGCATAAAGGCTGGTTTAAATCATGTGCTGGGAGTGGGAGAGTCATGGCGAAAATTATGTCAGACTTGGAGATGCACTCAGAAAAATATTTCTAAGTACAGACAGTCCCCGGGTGACGTACAAGATAGGGAATGTAGGTTTGTACTTAAGTTGAATTTGTATGTAAGTCGGAACAGGTATATAAATTTAATAAATGTTATTGTTGACTGACTGTAACCAAGTGCTCTGTACACGCTATCACAGCAGGAAGGCACCAGTCGTCAACACGTCTGATGTACTAACAAGAGACAACTTCCTGTTATGTACGTTAACAGTACAAGCAGGCTTGCTATTGAGAATGAATGGGGGCATCGATGGGCGGTTCATCACCAGCCCATCTCACAGTCACCTCCACTACAGTATGCTGCCTGCAGCGTCCATCCACCGAGAACGAACACGATGCAGCCAAAGGCAGGTAGTTAATCGCCCCCATTCAATAGACAGCCATCCGATGCACACTACAATGCTACCCCCTGCCGCCCCGTTCACCCTCAATGGCCTCTGTTCAGCCACAACAGGGTCACCGCTTGCAGCATTACCAGCCGCCCACCGAGAATGAACGGGGCAGCCGTGTGTGGTGGGCGGGCAGTGAAACTGCCTGCCGACGGGAGCCGCCTGAGGGACACTACACTGCGTGAGCAGCGAAATCGCCCCCCTCCAGCCTCCATCCAGCCACCGCTTGCAGCATTACCAGCCGCCCACCAAGAACGAACGGGGTAGATGTGTGTGGTGGGCAGGCAGTGAAACCACTTGCCGCCTGAGGGACACTACACTGCGCAAGCAGAGGAATCGCCACTCTCCAGCCTCCGTCCAGCCACCACTTGCAGCATCCCCAGGCTGAAGATGACGGAGCGGCAGTTACTGAGGCACATGCGGCGCAGCTCCGGCCCCATTCGTAAGTCGTAGGTCGGATGTCCGTAACCTGGGGACTACCTGTATATGGAACTGCTGACGGGACGGCTGTGAATTTCAATGAGAGGTCGATTACGCTTGTGCCAGAATAATGAATAAACGGCTGAATATGATGCAGCCGGTCATCAAAACAAAGGTAAGCATGCAAAACATTTTAAAATTCCTTTGCCCATCATATACTGTAGGTCCCCTTTTATGAAGAAATCAATACCCCATGGAATTCAGTTGTCACTTCTGATTTCACGCAGGCACACTAACGAGTGATTATCAGTAATCTCCTTGTGTTCGTGCATCTTTGAATGCTGTTTCTTTTTTGATTTAACGAATACCTCAGGCAAAATGCCGGCCTGTCTGTCAGTAAACATGTATGAGCAGTCACCTGCCCACCGTTTCATTACACACAGTGATATGATGAAGTCTGCATTTTAAGGTTGCAGGTGTATTACTGTCACTTTACTGGGCTGCTATGTGATTGACAGCAAACAGTAAGCTTTGTTAAAATGGTATCAATAAATGCCACTTCGTTAGTTTAAAAAAAAACAAAAAACATTAAAATAAATATACTAATCCACTTTCATGCCATAGGTAAAGTTTTTTTCTATAATACTTGGGATCCAAGTGAAACATGCGACACCTCAGAACCACTGTGGTTTTTACAGTGGCTGGAGTGCCAGTCCTGCCACCAACCCCCAAGCTTTCCCTGTAAGTTGGAGGATCTGCTTGCAGGGTTGCATGCAGATTAATGTCATATCCAGAACAAAGCAATTGCAGGGTAAGGGTCCAAGGAGTAGAATCACTTCTGCCGTTTACAGGATTTGAACTGGCAACCATCCAATTGCTGGTGTGCATGTGACCAAATTTAAAAGGGAAAAAACTAATAAGCATTACTTGTTTCTAAATACATTCACTGGTGTTGATTCAAAATTTGGCATTTACATGCTGTCTGGCCCAGCTAAATTTCTTGGTTTGAAAATCTGGCATAACTGAATTTGTACTCGAATAGTTCTGCTCTGAACTCTATTACCCCAGTAGTACACATTGACATGTAACATGCAGCATATAAGTTTGTTGGTGTCCTATTGCCTTGGATTCAATACCTTGATCTAAATAAGTACCCAGTCAGAGGCCCTAAATATGTCCAGTGGACCTACTATGGTGTAGTTTTAACTTATTACTTAAACCTGTACAAGGTAAAACGATAAAATGGGAAATCTGATAATTAAGTAGTCTTATAAACCAAGACTTTTTGTGTATTAAAGTATTTTGTGGTTTAACTTTAAAACTGGCTGCATTTGTAAGTATGTTATATAGCATAGAAAGAACCTGTTTAGTCTAAACCATGCAGATGTGTTGCTTGAGGCAAAGTGAGCTAGTTAGCAAAAATAAAGAAAGGCCAACATTTAAAGATAGAGTTGGGAAAGTGGTATGCAAGATTTGAAAGTGTGGGGAATACCTGCACTTGACAGATAATGTATGTTTCTGTGTCTCTTTTCTTTGGTATTTCATTTCTACTTTTACTTATCCATCCCTATGTATGTTGTTATCACTGAGAAGAGAAACTGCAATGTAGCCCACCACATAATACACATGCCAAGTGGATACATTTCAATCCATTTTCCAGCCTACTTCATAAAAGTGAGAGTCATGTAGAGCAGGAGACTATTCCATTTGCACTATGCACAAGGCAGAAACCAAAACATGGGAGTGTTACCTAGCAGAACATCACAAGGAGATTCATGTAGTCACCCTTTTTTGCTTAAACTTTCTCTTGCCAAATATACGAGGTTTCAACAAATTGTTGAAAAAAAAAAAAAAATCACGCTTTGTCCTGCCACTATTTTAAAAATGCTGCACTATAAACATTTTACAGACCAATAAATTAGCATCCAAAGTATAAAGTTTTAGCAACAAATGCACCGGACAATTATAATAATAGAATCTTTTATATATAATTTTAACAGGGTAAAAGCAAATTCAATTTCAACTTTTAATGGCCGAAACTCTGCTAAATACAAGTGCAATTCAGCAGAAAAATATAGTTTACTGAAGCTGTGAACTTATGTAGAGTTTAATCTTCGAGCATCATAATCTTGGAAATTTGTAATCATACTTACACTGCAGACCAAAGATCCTTTTCCTCAGACACAATCTTAGACAACTGGCACTTTTCACGAACTGTAGCAATAAGTAAATGTGTGTTTTTCAGATGTTCATGATGGCACCAGCTGCCGTAATTAAGTATGGCTGTACATCTGGCAGAAATGAATGAACCCATTTGGGACAGCACTTGAATAATTTGAAGACACAATGTTTACCCTAAGAACGCAGGCAACCAATGGAACATTTTCAAGATGATTTCCCTTTCACATTCTTGCTGCCCATTATGATTTGTTTTCCAGCACAGAGTGAAGCTTTATGTTTTCAAGTAATAAACCAAAAACAATTAAAATAAATGTAGAATATACAGTAAACAATCACAATATGCTCTTTTCCCAACTGAATACACACTAAAATAACAAGTTGTGAAGGACAGCATTTAATTGCTTGACTGATAGCTGTAAATGAATACAACAGAAATGTTTTTCTCTGAGAAAGGCATCATAAAACATCAATGTTAACTCCCAAAAAAATAAAATTGTGCTTAGGTTTAGCTGCTTTGGGACAAGTCTACATTAGGCCTAAACAAAATGACATTTTGTGAGATCAAGCTTCTTGGCATAAAAGTAATATTCATAAAACAATTGAATGCATTAGTGCTTTATGCTATGACACAAACAAATAGTTAATGTTTAAAAATAAGAAACAGACAGAACTGATCTCTAGATTTATAAATGCCACCAACGTCAGAGTCTAAATAAACTCAGTCACATCCTTCTAAATATAATACTTAGCTCTCATTGCCATCTGATTAATACACAACCAATAATCAACTGTCACATTTGTATAAAGAGTAATTACAACTGCTGCCTTTAATATTTAAAATGGAAAAAATATGTATTTTTAAAAAACTGCTTTTCAAAAGCTGAATGTAAATTTTTAGATCAAATGATGTAAGTAATATTTTATAACCAGAAGTCTTACTTGCTGTAAAAACATGCTTTATTAGAAGTCTATTTTATATGCTGATAAAACTGCACAATAGCCTTTTCTTGTTCATGAGTTTCAATGGAGCTAGGTCGAAGTCTTCTTATTTCATTAATTGCATCAATGCCTGTAATTTTATTTTTCTTCACCAGATAACATGCCAGCATTGTTCCCGTTCTCCCATGGCCATGAAGACAGTGGACAGCAACCCCCTGAAATTAGAAGACATCGTTACTGATGCAGAAGATTTAACTTTACAGTCTGCCTGACTGCCCTTGTCTCTACATAGTACAATTAGATGGATTAATTATAAGCCACAAGATGCAAAGCGATTTAGAAGCTTCTTTTCTATCTATTTTCTGTCTACTCATGAATAGCCGAAAAAATAATCAATTTTGCAACAGCTGCAAGCAATACGGAAAAGGTGATCTCTCCTTCTTCTTTCGCCTTCTTTTCTTCTCTTAAGAAGTCCTGTTTTACATGCTAGAACATGATATTGTGCTGCCCCTTTTTGTAGCCAAAACTACAAACAGTGGCCTATGTCCTCAAAACAAATCTTCCTTCAATCACTTCTCTTCGGTTTTCATATATTCTCCTTTAAAAAAATATATATATATTTTACACATACACACACATAGTGTTCCTTTTTTAAAGTGGCTGAATCAATGTAGGTACTTGTCATATGCTAGCATCTGTTGTGTATGCAGAACCTACATGACTGTAGCCACCTGGTACAGCACAATACCAAGTGATTGTATAATAGCAAATTTTACAATAGTGACTTAATATAGGATAAAATACACCTGTATGATAAGTACTTATGATTTTAATTTTGGATATCTATACTGCACAACCCAAACATGCATTTTTCATTACATTTTAATAACCACAGGATTGTTGAGTTTGCTTTGTAAAACTCTTTATTGGCATGCTCTCTGAAGCATAACAAAAATTCTGAAACTTCTTAATCCACATCAAGGTCTCTCTGGGATCAAAGCCAATCCTCATTAGCTTTGTTTTTATGACCCAAACCAACACTGGATGGGACAAAACTCACGCACCTGTCTACATTTACTGATTTACAGTTATCAATTAACCTAACACACACATTTTGGGGATAAGGTAGGAGAGATGAAAAACACAGAACACCTACACAGATACAAAGAGAACATGTAAACTATACAGAAAGTGTTGCAGCTTAGCAATCAACCCTACTGTAGAATGTAAGGTCTGTGAGGCAGCAGCACTAAACACAGCCCCGCTGTGTCATTCTCAAAATGGTCCTCTATAAAATAATAACTGAGTGATTAATGGGGCATGCATATTTACAAGTACATTTTTTAGACATTTTAATAGTCAGTAGGTAGTAATCTTGTCACAGCAATACATATAATACACCTGAACTTTTAAATGACTTGTTTCATCATTACAGTTTTCCTACCAAAATAATGATATGTGAACTTTAAGTCCTAAGCACTAACTTAAATTTTAACACTGCTGTTCTTTATACTGTAAATGGGTTACAAAAGCAGCTCTCAGAAACAATACTTTTGCATTCCAAGTTGCATAAATATATCTAAACGCAAAAAGGAGGTTGCAGTTTCATTTCTAGTTCTGTCAGATTTTTTTTTTTTTTAGAATGGATGAAAATATTTAACTTAACTAATTACATAAAATATAAATAGTAATGTAATCAACATTAAAACAATTAAACCATATGATTTATTCTGAAGGTTTTGTTTTTCCATGTTATTCATCCTCCAAGCCAGTCAGGTTCCATTGTAAACAAGAATTCACACAGAAAAATAATAACTTAAACCAAAATAACAATGCACTTTTGAGTCAATGCTTTCTTACTCTTTCCTGAAAGTGGCAAGATTTTGAATGGGAAATGTTGTGTTAAATCTACAGGGTGTGTTGGCTGTAGATTGGCAGAGTCGAGAAGAAGGCTGATTACAGATTCCTGTCACACTTGCACGTCAAAGGATCATCATCCAGGCTCATTTGAAGTATACCATACCATGCCAGGACGAGAGGGGACGCAATCACTAATGGTCTTGTCTCCTTTTGTTTCCTTCACAGTGCTGTGAGGATGCCCAATGTGGCAACTGACACAGAAAAGACCTGTCCCTTCCAGCCTGAAGAGTATAAAAAGTGGATGTTCCTGAAAGGTGGTGTTACAATTTGGACCAAAGCAAGGACCAGTGAGGAGCTCCCCAAAGCCTTAAAACTTTTAAAGAGAGGTGTTTCTGAGCTATGTTGTTTAAGTCTATTTTTGTACTGTGCATTAAACAGTGCAAACCAGTTGTCTAAATTTGTTTCAGTGTCCACAATACTGTTATGCAAGTATGTCCATGTCATCAAATGCATCATCATGTAGAGGAATGCATGTCATACACAGTAAATACATTCTAATAGTCAACTAGTGTATGGCTGCTGAGGGACACTTTTGACAAATTTCAGTTATACGGCTGCATTAGCCTTAGAAACATCAGACCTTTTTCACCTTTGTTAATGTGAAAAATAAATATATAATTTTAATTATAATTAGAAAAACAACCATAATTTGAAACATTCAAAGCCTTGGTTAAATATGTGTGCATACCATTTAAATAAAAATTCTTGCAGAAGAATTAAAGCTCAGACAAACTGCAAGATTTCTCCTTAAAACTCTTTCGGTTGGGGCGGCACGGTGGTGCAGCTGCCTCGCAGTAAGAAGACCTGGGTTCGCTTCCCGGGTCCTTCCTGCGTGGAGTTTGCATGTTCTCCCGGTGTCTGCGTGGGTTTCCTCCGGGTGCTCCCACAGTCCAAAGACATGCAGTTTAGGTGCACTGGCGATCCTAAATTGTCCCTAGTGTGTGTGTGTGTGTGTGTGCCCTGCGGTGGGCTGGTGCACTGCCCGGGATTTGTTCCTGCCTTACGCCCTATGCAGTATTAGTGGTGGGTTGAAAATTGACTGACTGATTCTTTCGGTTAGAAAACAGATTTTCTACAGGATTAAGGTCAGGGATCTGACTTGGCCATTCTTCTTGAAACATCAAATTACTTTGTCAAATTTTCTTTCAGTTAGAGCAATCCTGACCAGAAACCAATGTCACCACCAAAGAGAGATAATACCATAGCGTTATGCTGACTCATGTTTAGCACGAATCACATTTGTTGGAAATGAGGCCAAAAAGTTCTGTTGTCTCGTCAGACCATAGTGCATTTTCTCACATGATAACGGAAGATTTACTGTGCTGGCTTTCAAACTTTATAGAGGCTTGGGTGACATAAATGAGATTCTGTTCTGCTACCCTATACCACAGCTCCCTCTCAAGACAAAGTCACATTACGTGACTTCTTGACTTTAAGTCAGATTTACTGACTGCAGTTGCTGATCTCATCGCCGGACCATGTCAGTGTAAAATGTCTGAAAACTGTTGCCCATGTCATGTTTACATGCTTAGTCCTGACCTGCTAGAAAATTCTTACTCACCCCTTTTCCTAATAGTCAATTCATGCTACCTGACAAAGGCAAATCCGATACTGTACGAAAAATTCATCAGTGTAATCTCAACACTTTTTTTTTTTCCATTCTGTTGTGGTATGACTTTGGGCTATACAAGAAACAAACATTTGTTCCTGTTGTATGTAAAACACATGACATGACAGACAATCTTCTGTTTGTGAGGTCTAAAACACCTGTGTTTTTTATTCTTTGTTGAAAATTAAGCACATTGTATTTCTGGATAAGCATTCATTGGTTGTCGGCTCTCATGCAGAAAAGACCCATCACAATGAATAATGACAAAAATCAAAGATTTGGAGTGAGTCATTGGGTATGTGACATCAGGTGAATTGCTTCACCACAGCATGCTGCTAACATTATTTAAATGAAGGCTATGACTAAAAATCACATAGGCTTTAGAAAGAACTAAAAAATGTTTACAATATTTTTGTAGAGTATTGGATGTGACATATTTCCTCCTTTCTTAATAATGTTATTCACAATGTTGTATGTTATGCTTTTCTTTTGTATTCTTCTCTTCATCTGTAACTTTCAAACATTAAATAAATTAGATTGTTTTCTCATCTCTTTGTGGACAATGGCCGTCTCTCTAAAATGTAACTTAGAAGCCTTCAGGGAAGTCTTACATGAACAGATGATTTTATCGAGGAGAGACAAAATACATTTGCACATAATTGATTAAATCTAAATACTTTGGCAAGGTTTTTTGCTTAGTATTATTTTTCCTAAACTCACTCATTTGTCTTGTACATAGAATTATGAGGATGGCAGTAACACACACCCGATTGTCCAAAAACAAAGCATGGACAAATAATGCCTATTCCTATTGTGGTCACAAGTTCAGTCTTGAAATTAAGCAATCAATATGAAACCAAAGCAATATGAGATGAAAACAATTATTTCAATGTTACTATGTTATATCGCTTTTAAGAAAAATAATTTTATTTCTGCATCCTAGATAATGTTGTAGATGGCCAGAGGATAGCCCGCCTTGGTTGCTGCGGAAACCCGGATTCCAGCCAAGCATTCTGGGAGTTGGAGTTTGTTATAGCACTTTTGGGTTCCTTGGATGCCACCAAGGGTTGCTGCGGAGCCCTAATATGTCAGGCTTCAGCCACATTTGGGAGTACTTCCCGACCTTGCTAATAAGCCACATGGAATGCTCCCAGTTGCAGCTTGAGTGTTCTGTGCTTGGTTCATTGTGACCAGGTAGGAAACTAAAGTAAACAGTTTCCCAAGTTAAATTAAAACGTGCTGTGCTTGGAATAAAAAATATTAAAAAAAACTGAAATACGTATTTATGATTTTGGTTATCACTATTAAGTACAGTGGAAATACATTACTTAGAAACATAAAAAGCATTTGCGATTTCTGTTAGTCATACATATTTGTGTCTTTGATATGCCCATCTTAACCTTTCATGTCCTAACAAATAACTTTCAATGATTCACTTTCTACAACTTTCAAGTGTCTTTGGCTGTCTTAGAATAGGGCCACTTTGTGCGGCATTACAATGTCTGCCCACAGTCTTCTTGAATATAGTCAGTCAGTCATCTTCCAACCCGCTATATCCTAACACAGGGTCACAGGGGTCTGCTGGAGCCAATACCAGCCAACACAGGGCGCAAGGCAGGAACAAATCCCCGATTTAATATATTACTGCCATAAACGTGTCTCCTTGATTTATACAATAGTAATTAATATTTCAAAGTACTAGATACTTAAAAAAAACAATAAATAAGCCCAGTATGTTTATTAAGAAAAATGACAAATATTTTTGGCATCACCACCTACTTTTCTTGGAATATGCAAGTATATGAATATTTTATTAGGTTCAAAAATGCAGCAAGGGAAATCATTTTCAAAATAACCAATTTATTTTTATACAATGAATATGAATACATTTCAGTTTCTATTAGTGATAAAAACCAAGCAACCTGCATGACAAATAAACTGGAGGAGTATAGAAAAAGCTCCATGTGAATGCGGAACAGGGGGTACAAAATATAAAAATAAGATATAGTTCTGTTTTAAATATACAGTATGTGAATAGCTAAATAAAATATTGGACACTAACTGAAATTTACATAAAGCCTTAATGATGAACCAAGTAGTTGTATTTTACCTTATTTCTTAAAAGTAAACACAATGTATAAAAATTAAACATTAAATAAAAAAGTAACAGATTTTGTACAAGGAATTAATTAATAAAAGATACTTATGTTACAAAGCAAATAAATTCAAAACAGTCACTAAAATATAGAATTGAACTGTGAGGTATTGTTTTGTGGTAGTTTGTGATCATTGGGAGAAGTTCTTCACATCTCTTCGCCCACCCATAATATAAAGAAAAACAATTTTCCCTCTTTTGCTCTTCCAAAATGGAAACAATGAAGAACTGAGTATGAATTTATTATATTCTAAGTATCTCATGGAAGCCTAACTTGTTATTAGGTTCAGTCATACACGACAATACAGTAAGTCTTTTTTTGAGATCAGTTTTGAAAGCACTTCATGGAAAGGGGGGGTTTGATGCAGTCATTAAAGCAGTCTCTTGTGCCTCTTCTTAGAACAGAAAACGATTTTGCAAAGCAGAAGCCCGGCAGTGATTCCATCACTACATCCAGCTCAGCTCCCTCCAGTTCCAGCAGGACAAAACCCACCAACACAGCAAGTGCTCATTATTTGGTTACAGAATTACTCATCTATGGCAGTTGTCTTCACTGAGAAATTTATATGTAACTTTGTCCTGACCACCAGCCTCCATTCTTCATGACACAGTCCTGCTTCCTTCTTCTTCCTTAACCTCCGTTCTCTCTTCCTTGTTTCTGACTCAATCTTTTCTTTTTGATCTCAACTCCCTATCACTGTCATGCTGGCTCCCTATATAGCACCAATTGGGTGCAGGTGCTATCTTCCACATACTCTGAAATATGAATGAAGCACTTGACTGACGGCTCACATTTGCATGTGAATACGTGATCAGCCAAGCACCCCAATAAACCTCGATGTGATGCACATTCTGGGTACTCTCGATTTATCTATTTAAAAAGAATGCCACAAACCTCTCTCATCACAATAACCCTTAGAGTAATCACAATACGAAAAACTTATGATTTTTTGAGATTTGAACTGTATGTCATTAGCCTATTTCAAAACACATTTACATTAGGTCACATGAATGATCAAAAGAGAAGGATAAAATACATCAGAAATTGCATTAAAAGAGTAAATATATACAAACACAGCGGCTAAATTGCTGAATCATCGACAACATCAAAACATTTAATTCCAAGAAACACAATAGTGTATGAATGCTGTAAAACATGCTGAAGACAGAGACACTATGGAACAAATATAAGACAATTGTACCTTTAATATTACCCTGATTAAATAAAAAGAATATACAAAGTAAATTATTTCTTCAACCACTTATAACCATTCTTATAATTTCTGACAATAATATTTATACTTTACCTAATGTAGAAAAATACAAAAAGATAAAAGTTTTAAGTGAAGTATGGTGTCCACCAACAAGTCCGCTAAAGGAGAGGACTCAACCACACTGGTAAATTAATGCATTTTCTAAAATCTAAAAAGATGGTTCTTGTTAGAAATATGCATTAACAATAAGTGTCTCATAAGGATTCTTTTAAAGTTACTTTTATTTATTCAGTACTACACCTGCTAAATCCATACTATATTTTAATTGATTAATTAGTTGGCGCTACTGGTTCTTATGGATCACCGGAGACGGCAAAGGACCTGTTAGAGGGATTGTATCTTTTATCTGAAGTGGGAGCTCCTGGAAATCCCCCAAAAAGTACTGAAAGATGCTACTGAGGACAGAATGGACTGGTTAATCTGGCTCAGCATGTTCATATTGAAATCCTCATCAATTTAAATGGAATTAAATTTGATGGTGAGATATTCAGAATCCATTTATAAACTTGTAAATATAAAATGTCTATTTATATGCTGTTTTTCTCATCTTTAAAATGTACTTTTATTTTGCATAGGTGAATTATGCACGCAACCAAATTTACTTGTCACCATTCTAAAAAATATTTTTCTCTTCATGTCTTAAAATTTATATATACCATAATTGACAAATATCTAATGTTACCCAAATATTGGCCCCCCAATAAAACTAACCATTGCTAATTGTATTATTAACGTACGGTCTATGCTACCCATCTGACACGGCCTGAAATTCAAGTAGTCAATGTAGATCTCAGCATATTCAGCGTTAATATTTGCAGTGCACCATCTATTGGAATGTATTTTGTAATGCATATAATATAATGCATTTCAGTTTTCATTTCCAACAGAAGACACATGAAAAACATTAGTACTGCTTTTATGAATTCCATACCAAATGGCATATAATAGAGACATAGCAACCAGATGGGCACACAGATACACAGACACTTGTCCTTAGCTCAGAATCTAATTTTAGCAATTTATTCATTTTTCGCAACATACCATTAAATACTATTGTCAAACATATTTAATCCAATTCAGGGTTGTCACATGCAGCACCTGGCTGTAATGCTATACTCACTCAATTATTCTTTAAAACTATATAGCACCCTTCAGTGTTTACTTCACACAGTATTGTTAAAAGTGACCCATCTAAGCTGAATGGCAGAAAAGATGACCAAAGGAAAAGTGATGACCTTTGTCATCATCACCCTTCTGCACCTTTTCTTCTTCTTGATGCTTCTGACTGTTTATATGCTCCTTTTTTGACAGCTACAGATGGCATTACTACATGGCCAGTGGCCTGAAAAACTAGCTCTACCTCATTTTGCACAAACACACTGACCCCAGAAGGACAGGTTACTTTCTGTATTTAACCCACTGTAAGACTGTAATGACACATTTCAATATTTTACTGTCTGGAAAAGGTAAGAGTAGTCCCTTTATTCTTTTTTTTTTGGTTGTATTGAAAAAAATTAAATAACTGCATAGTCCAGTTTCCTTCAAAATACTTTGGTGCAGAAATGTAAAATTGATTAATGAAGAAATAAACCTTCAAATAGTAATGCCTTAAATTTAGGGACCCAGGATTCCTTTCCTAGATCACGGTCTGTGAGAATTCCATATTATCCTGTCATATGCTGAATTCTTCTACTATCCAAACAACAGACAAGACAAGGTAGGTGTTAAATTTAATTTAGCTCACCATGAGCAACTTAGAGTGTGCAATGAAAGGTAATAGTATATACCCCGAGATGATTCGGTTTGAAACCATCATGATTCAGCTCCTCATTACATTCGAATGATAAAATCAAATTAAAAAAATGAGCAGATGGAGGCAAGTAAGAACTTGCTAACAATGAGAAACAGCAAGGTAGATAATAATTAATGAGCACCACCCACTTTTGCATCTCATTTCCTTTTCATTGCAAAATACCATTAAAAAGTAAAAAAAAATAAACTCTCAGCTCCAGTAGATTACAGGGAATCTGCTCAAAGTTACTTAAGTCTATAATATCCATTTTGTCAATTTTTTACATGGCACGCCTTCATAAAAAAACACCTTTTCACTGTAATATGAACCAGATGTCGGAATTTTTGATTAATTAATAATCAATAATTGCCACCCAGGAGGATGCCAGAATAATGCACAACTAATTGAATAATTCGGCAAGGCTATTACTTTATATACCTTACCCTTCTCTGTTATAGGAGGCAGGTCTCCGGCCTTTACACTTATATCAAGGTAACTGAGACACACTTGATTTGAGAAACAGAATAATACAATTTATTGATAATGACAGAAATGTGATAACTGCATATACAGTAAACCCTTGAAATTCATGAGTGTTTCATTCCTAGAGCACCCATGAATTGTGAAAAAATGCAAATTATGGATGTGGTTAAACAAAATGCCTATTTTTATAGTTTAAACCCTAAATATGCCCTAAAAAGAGTTTAATTTAATTTCAACCTCAGCTTAATACATTACCAAAAAAAAAGAATGTAAAGGTAAACCTGTATACTGTACAGTACTGTACTGATATGTTACCCGCAGTGAATGTAAATGTAAAATACCGATGTTACCGCTATACAATATGTACTGTAATTCATGCAAGCACGTTTTCATTGCCAGAAGCCTTAGAAGGTGCAGGGTGTTTCGATGGCATCTTGGGGCTTTTAACCCTCAAACTGCCATATACTTGGGGGTTAATGCATCCTTGGATGCCAAATACTTTTTTGCTGCACTTTTTAAGTAAACGTCACAATTCACAAAGAAAAACTGAAATTTCTTTATCCCTGACCTGTCTGGTGTGTTCTTTGGACTTCATGGTGTTGCTGCTCCCAATATTCTCTTAGACAACCTCTGAGGCCATCACAGAGCAGCTGTATTTGTACTGACATTAGATTACACACAGGTGCACTCTATTTAGTCATTAGCACTCATCAGGCAATGTCTATGGGCAACTGACTGCACTCAGACCAAAGGGAGCTGAATAATTACGCACACCCCACTTTTCAGTTATTTATTTGTAAAAAATGTTTGGAATCATGTATGATTTTCATTCCACTTCTCACGTGTACACCACTTTGTATTGGTCTTTCACGTGGAATTCCAATAAAATTGATTCATGTTTGTGGCTGTAATGTGACAAAATGTGGAAAAGTTCAAGGGGGCCGAATACTTTTGGAAGCCACTGTACTTTATCTTGGCACAGATACTTTTACAATACCATGTTTTTATGGATGGTGTCTGATGTTGTGTGGAGTTGTTCCTTTGCTGTTGCTCCAGGTTCAAATGGAAGATTTTTCATGTGTTGGAGAACACTCATTTCTCTTTGTAGCATGATCCTGGTCAGTGCTTTACTGCTGCTTCCACAGCTTGCTTTCTGCTGTTAAGCCCTTTGCTATGCCATCTGCATCTCAGGGAAAAGCATTTTTCTTTCTGGCACAAGAGTGTAAGATGCTGAAGTTCCCTTCTTGAAGTGATGGCTGTTTCTCAGTCTCGTCTGACTACTGGAATATGGCTTTGGCTTAACAGACTTGGTCTCAGATTCTGGTGTACAAAAATAAATGTTTGTTGAATTCAGCTTATAGCTTTTAGTTTGAAAGAAGATTTTAGTTATTTGGGAGAGTCACCCCTCCCTGAGAGAATCCCCAGTGTGTTCAGTGAGAGTCCAGAGAATATCCCAGCAAGAGAGATTCTTCTTCTACCTAGGGTGAATGTGGTTTTAAAGGAAGGCTGAATTTTCTCCTGATTGAATTAACATCACTTCCAGTTACAAAATCAGTATCTTCTAATAGGTGGGTTATTCTGTCCATCTTAGTTGTCATTCCTTGAACTATAGGTCTTTGTCTTTGCTTGGGTCCATTTCACACCTCAAGAGGTCTACAGAGAGGCCCTCTGGATAGATGTTGGATCTTCTCTGACTTACACCTTTGTTACTAGATGAAGTCCAGGCAGATCCTGGTACAAGCTGGAGTTCAGTCACTTAGTTTGGAATGTTAAGTGTCGGAAAATGCAGCTAGATGCCTACATGCCTGTTAATTCTGTTTGCTTAACAGGCCTAGTGTGCCACAAAAGCCTAACAGAATGGGTAATGCCAACTTTGTCCTACACAGATGTGTCTTGTTGTTTATTGTTATTTTTTTTTAATACAGTAACTTGGAATTCTAAAAAAACAAATTGATTACAATAAGAAAACAAACAAGGTTGACGTGTGCACAATGTGCCCTTGGACACACGAGCACCAATCTTTGAACTGTCCCAGTCTTGTGCCTGGTATGCTCTAGTCACTTACAGTTCATAACTTAGATGAGTAAGGGTATGAAAATGAACAAATGATGAATGAAAATTAAAAACTATGAATAATATTTGCTGTATTTTAAGCCCTTGACATTTTTAGATATAAGCATGCATATCCTTATATATAATTTGATACTATCCATATGTATGGTGTTTGCGTCGATACCTCAATACAAGTCAGAACTATGCAATGGGACACTGCCTTTGTAGTTAGAACATAACGTGGCAAACGCGGAAGCAGTATTGCATGTTTGGCTAAGAATGTTCGAATGCTTCAGTGACGCCACTGGACCTGCCGAGTATAGTAAGGCGGCGATGGTTCGAGCAGATAACAGTAAGTTCGGTTGGTTTTTGGAACGTTGGTTTGGTGGGGCGTACTTTCCAGGACTAACATCGTCGACTGACTTAAACCCTTCGACAGCTCCGGAACCGTAAGTAAATTAGAACGTATTGCCATTTGCTTGGTACGTCGAAATCTATCTTTGGGCAGTTCGATTTTGGCATCCGTCCTCCTGACATCTATTGGCAAACTGAGTAATGACGGCTGGGTATTAACAACGGTCATTATTTAAATTTTAGCCGATCTCAGATCTAAAATGACCATGCCAAAATAATTATTACTCCGACTCTGATTAGAGTCGTAAAATACGGTTTGTTTTGAAAATTTGTTTACCGGAAAAAAAATCAAATGAGGTGCGCCGAAGAGCTGAGTTCACGTCTTGCAGCCCCGTTTAAACAGGCAGCTCTTTATTACATTGGCCGAAAAGGTCTATTTTAAGCACAAATCAGTGCCATGATAACAAAATCATTTTAAGTACTTAAAAAAACAAATAATTCTTTGCAGAGAAAATATGGATTTCACAAACATAGAATTTGTAGCCCGATTCGATTGGGCTCCCAGTCACTAGTTTAACTTTAACATGCATATTTATTTTTAATATTTATTTATATCTTTTGTAGTACTTAACACATTACATACACAAAGCCATTATCAAAACGTTTTGAGCCTGAACCAGAATGGGGTATTTATTCTATGGTGAATACTTTGTCCTGTATGTGGTGAAGATTAGCTGTTGTGTACTAAAGCATGTGAATTACAAGTTTCAAGCATTTGTAATAGTGTACTAATCTTATTTCGGAAGGAAGTCAACATGAAAGTCAAGAGAAGGGCTGCAGAATTTCATCATGAGAAAATGGCTCTCAAAGTTAACCCGCAGTATGGATGGACTTCAGCATAGACAAAAGAAATGCTACCATGATAAATTGATTCATAATCGAGAATCACAGACTGAGGGTACATGAAACAGCTGTATTATATAAACGATGCAAACAAAATGATTCAAGCGTACAGATTTCAATTTGTGGACTTCTTTCAGTGAAAGCATTAAACAAACATATATGAAATGCTTCCTTTTGTAATGACTAATGAATATTCAACTTGTGCAATAATAATAAAGAAAATTGAAACATGTTCATTTTTAATAAAACAATGAACAGTGAACTTTAAAGTGCCTCCTAAATAGGCTTGTTTACATAAAATGCAAAAATATATTGTAGCTGTCCTGTATGTCTGCTTGTTGGTCTGTCAACTGTCCATCTGCCTGCATGAAACAACTCAGATCCCAGTGGTCAGATTTCTTTGAAATTTAGAACACTTGTTCTTTTATGAAATTTTACAGGAAAGTTCAGTTTTCACTGAGATATGTTGTGAGCTGTACACATTTTTGAAATTTCAAAAGCATCCATTTTAAAGGGACGTGTGAATTTTAGAATTTTTTTTAAAGCAGAGCAAGATTTTGAGTGACCTTGAAATTTGAATTTACCTCGATATGGGTGTGTACATTCTCTTTTTCACCATGTCCCAAAGCCACTGCTAATGAAAAACAAATCCCTGAAACAAGTTATTGAAATGTCAGTAAAACAACAACTAATAATTTTATATCAATTGAAGAAACTGTAAATTACTGCATCAATTATATGATATTGAAAAATGCTATTAAAAACAAGTACTTACTCTACAAATAAATTCAATTACATTTTGGTATCCATGTTATTTTTGAGTATGACTCATTTTAATAAAAATATTTAATAAAATATTGTGGTACTTGATTAAGTAAATAAACAAAACTTTAAAATGTTCTAACTTTCAAAACAGAGCATAAAGTCTTAAAGCATACCTACCTAAATGTTACACCATGTGCAGATTTTCATAATTAACTATGAAAACAAATGAGAGTACAACAACATAAATTAACCTAAAGAGCGCATGAACTGTGAGGCAATGCGGTGTGTGTTTGAAGCAGTCAATCCTGAATATATGTTTTGGTTCTTTCATAGTTGTTACGTTATTGTGAATAACAGGTCATGTGTTTCAATAAATGTGGCAATACTTAATCTGTTGTTGCATACACAGCATGGTATAGTTGCTGCCACAGTTGTGGTGGTTGTCACTCCTGGCAATGCTACTGTAAACTTGAAAGCACAAATAGCTGCTCTGTCAGCAAGTGCTAAGTTGTCCTTCATCTCCCTTTTCTTCCAACCAGGTCAAAACCACTTATTTTTAATGCTGCATTCTTTTGCACTTGTACCTTGAAGACACTGAGTTATGCTTATATTTTGCTCTGATTATGCTTATAGTGACACACAGAAAGCAGCTTGCTGATGAATGGTTACCAGGCAACCTTGTTTGCATAGAATTGGCATTTGTGAGAATACTAAATATATATTGTGAGGTTTCTGATGTTTTAGGACCATAAACGAGACAGCAAGCCATGCCGCGTCTGTGGAGGACTGCTTGTTTGTTGCCGATGCAACCACAGGTTTGCTGCATAGCTTCAGAGCGCTGCATGAAAAAACTATGAGCTGATCAAGATTGCACTATACGGACCTGTCACCGATGGGTGTTGTAAGGGATATTATAAATGCAGGGTATAACTTGGCCACTCACCTGGCCCCGAATATGCCTGTTTGCTGTGTCTGTGTATAGGAGCTCCCGCTGCAATAAATAACCCTGCTATTCCTGTTTCAAGTTGAATAAAGCTGGTTTTGCTAAAGTACTGAGACTCAGCTTCATGTTCTGGGGTGGAAGACTGACTCACGCATAACAATATCTAAAGCAAAACCCATGTTATTGTTTAATTATGTGGATTCTGCTGTTCTAATAAAATGATATAATAGGCAGTGAAAATCAACCTGAAATTATCTGAATCACCTGTGACCAAAACACAATTCTCCTGTGAGATGTGGCACTGCATTTCTATATAAAGTGTATGTAGCATATATGAATGGGTGGTTCTGCATCTATCATATGTATTTCAATGGCTCTGGATAAGTTACATCAGCCAAGGATTAGTCACCAAAAGAATGAACTGACATGACAACATCATCAATAGCCCCCTATAAAAACGGCAACTGAAGAAATCCTATCACAACGTATTCCACCTTTATTCCAAAATTGCAATCTAGACAAAGAAGGTGAAAACAAATGAGAAACTGTTTAGTGAAAAAACTGAAAAGAAATTGTATACATATTCATTTATTTTAATAGCTTTCAGGCTGGGATACAGGGAAAGCTGCAAGTCCCCTGGCTATAGCTCTAGCTGTGTCTGAAGATTTTGGTGCTCTGTTCACAAATCCCTCATAATTGTGTTTTTGGATGCTTGCAGCTCTACAAATGCACTTTTTGTTTATGATTACAGTTTGATGGTACATAGAAGAGTTATAACATAAATATGAAAACTGCAGAGCAAATTTCTGCAATAATATATAGTGTTTAATCAAAAAAAAAAAATATTTTTGCAAATGCTGTTTGTGCAGTGTCACCTTGCTGCTGTGGCAGTGGGTTTAAATTTGTGAAATTGTAAACCGAGTGCATTAGCATTTTATGCTGTTCAGAACCACAAGTTATAGGGGTATTTTTTGTGTGCCAAATTAATTTCATATCTCAACCTTTCACCTGTGCAAAAATGAAATCAACAAAAGCAACACCATGTTTTATGACCAGGAGTTGATGTCCTAAACTATGGTAAAATTATAATCTGGCTTTGACAGGGCTCCATTTTCAAATATACTAGTTTTTCTTTTACTTTGTAAGGTTTAGACAAAGAAATCTTTAGATATACGAATGGTATGCCAACCAGTTGGGTACCTTACATGTATAAACCAGAGATTAAAAGTAAAGGAGTATTAGATACTAACAGCTGTGAGACTCATGGTGACTGGTATAGTAATACAACTTGAACACACACCTTATAACCCAAGGAATTATATTTCACCTACTGCTAACTTATAATATATTTGAAATTGACATTTTGTTTTTTTTTTTTATAAAATTACTGTACTGTACTATAACGGTAGAAGTAATATTATCATATGTGCAGAGTGAAATTAATGCTATAGCTATTTAGTTTAATACCTCATAATTATCTTTCTGGCACAGCAGGCTAGTGCTTCTTAGTACAGGCATTCTTAGCGCAGATTCTAAAGTCTCAAGATTGATCTCCTCCCAGTCTGCTGTCCATGCAGACTTTACATTGGTTGTATAGAATGGATTTAACCCTGTGTGACTACTGGAATTCACAGGATTAGTACAAGTTAAGGGTGAACAGAACTTTATTATTTTCCTGAAGGAATATAACTCCATTAACCTCAGCTGTTGGCATGTAATTTAAAAGTTTAACCTCATGTAGAGAATTGTAGAGACATGCCAAAACAATGAGAAACTTTGTAAGAAACTTAAAGATCACTCTGGGCTGCATTAATAAGTATGATGTTTAAGTCAGTTATTTGTTCACAACCAAAGCAAACAATCATGTGTCGCTAAGTTAAGCATTATTTAATTATGAAGAAAGTCTTTTTCAGGGATTTTCAATGACATTTGAAATGCTACACAGAATTGTAAACCCTCCCAGTACTCAAAGAACATTTTAGACATGAGGGACAAAGCAGGCATGTCCCTGATCAAGGCTGCCATTTGTATTACTGATGGAGAGGATTTTTAGCCATCATCAATAATAGCATTTTGAAGACATTTTCTACTTTCTAAACTTAAACCAGAAGAAGCTATGAGAGCTAGAAAGACATCTTTTATTAAAGTTTATTTATTGATTTTGTTAGCTGTAATAGTATATTACTTAATGCTAATGTCTCAAAGCTGCAAATGACAGTGTGGAGCTTACATGTTTTCCACTGTTTTTGTTCTCTTATACTTCAAACCCCAAACAAATACATGTTATTATGTGGCCCAAATGATTTTATAGGACATATTCTGATAAACTCTGCTGTGCAGTTACACTATTCATTCATTTGTTTGAAGCCACAGAAAATGGCAATTAGAAACTGGGTGTCACAAACTCAGATATGTTTTACAATGGTCTTCATTTGGGAAGTTTCATATAACCAAAGCATTTAATGAGACAGCATTTTAATAAGAGAGTTTATACAAATTACAAAACTTAATTTTTCTGATTTAAGTTCACATTCTGGGTTTGCACATTTTCTAACCATTTTTGGTATGGGCAAGGTCAAATATATAGGCTGCAGACTTGTATGTTACTATTCTGCTTCATATTTGCATTATGTCATAAACATAAATCTGAAACACAGAAGACTTATTTTCTGAAACTGGAATCATAGCCACTTAAAAGAGGATGAGGATGGTATTCAACAAGTTTTAAGACTTTTCTCATGTTAATGAGATGCTCGTTAGACCACCATTGTAAGACACAGGGGAGCAGGGGATGACGTGTTGTTAAATGAAGCAATATATATATATATATATATATATATATATATATATATATATATA
>JANRMT010062791.1:18776198-18808839 GCA_026402145.1 Polypterus bichir lapradei
ATGTATGTGTGCGTGTGTGTGTGCTGTCTAATTAGTAGGGAAGTCACAAATGAAGACCAAAAACAAAAGAATAAACCATTTTCTACTCAAAAAATGCATTGGCACCCTGTCAAGGTTTTGTTCCTGCCATGTGCCTATCCGATGATTACTGGGATAAACTCCGGCTGCGCAATAAGAGGTTAGGAAAATGGATGGATGGATGGATAAAAGTAATAAACACAAAATGAATCAAAACTAGAAATAAACCACAAGAAAGAAACTATCTTCAAAAATAAACAGCAGCTATTACAAGGACTCTATTATACTATATTTTTAAAAGAAATCACAAAAGGTAATTGACCCCAAAAGGCACAAGCCTTCTCTCAGGAAGATACCATGACTAATCTAATTCAAAAGCCACCACGAGGAAGGGTAGCTGAGAACCACATGCTACAAAATATTAAACACTCCAGCAGCTCGTCAAAGGCAGGGTATGTCTTTAAATAGAATGTTTAAAGGCACCAGACTTGCTTGATGGCTAACCTGCTTAACAGGGGGTCCTGCTCCCCTAGGTTAAATTAGAATGGCACAAGGAACAATATCATTAACAAATAATAAAGCAAACACAAAGCAATTCATAAAACAGAATGAATAAAAAAGTTAAACTGCAAAAAAACTGAAACATCAAAGAATAATTCACAAATCTGAAACCAGACAGAGATGAAAACTAAACCTAAACAGTATGCCAGGATTGTAAAAATAAAAAAATAAACTGTACTTGAAAAATATCAGATTTGTCCTTCAACACAATGTAGTATAAAACATAATGAATTATGAAAAAATATGGTTTGACCTTGAATGTGTGCATCTCATCTTACAGAACGGGGGTTTATTTCTTTGTTTTAATTTATTTTTGTTAAGAAAATTCTTATAAAATGTTCTCCTTTTTAATTTTAAATGTTTCAAATATTGTGCTGTTCTAAGACACCCACATTAAAAAGTAACAACTGAACAAGCTTAAATATCCCTAAATGAAGAATGTGGAATTTAACACAAACTCCAGAATTAATGTTTTTATATGTCACATGTGAACATGTGACACAACTTATGGGCTCATTGAATGGTAATTCCACCCTAATTGGAGGGTTGGTACTGTTGCCTAATGCTTCTCCTTTATCCTCATCAGATCTTTTGCCTTTTGGTGTCCCAACACTTTAACATTTCTGTTTGTGATTACTCTTTACAATAGTATATATATATATATATCCCAAAGAGTACAGAAAGAAACAAATTGTATTACTGGATAATCTGCAGAATTTCAATTCCTTTGCTATGTGAGCATAAACATTTATAAATAAATTCGTTGATTTTTATATTTTATTTTCCTTCATTACTTGTCAAGTCAACAAATGCAAAACTATTGTGTAACTGTCTCCAAAGAAAGTAAGGATTATTTTAAGGGATTTAAATGAGAAAGGAAACTTTACTATTGTCAGTTGCTTTGACTTATGAATAAGAACAGGTAATATTTTATTGGTATATTAGATATTAGAGAAGGGAAGCTTCAGAGTGATTCTATGAAAATAAGGAAAATAGCAGAAAAATGTTAAAGAAACAATGTTTTAGTTTCTCAGCCTTAACCAAATATATGACTAGAAAATAACATTCTATACAATGTTTTTGAATGCAGTAGTAATGTATATGTTTCATTTAATAGTTTATTTATGCTTTTCAAAAAATCATTTGCTGTTCATATAATCATTAAAATCTGCTTGAATTAAATTACTATTATTTACATACTATACTATTTATACCCTAAGTGTTAAAAATAAATTGTTAAATGGTTTAGTTTTAAAATATTCACATTCACAATAATCTCAATATTTATACAGTGACGTGTCTAAAAATATTAAAAGCAAGTTTGCATGAGTAGACTAGTCAGTGTAGCTAAACAGAGAAAGATGACATTGATTAGGAGGATAATGGCAGCCAAAAATGTTTATTTTTCTAACTATTAATTTTCTGAACCTGCACGATTAACACAAACTCAAAGGATGCTAAAGCCTGTCCTAGTAGCAACAAACATAAGTCAGGAGACATCTTTAGACAGGGCAATTCAATATAGGGCATGTAAATATTTATTTCTCACAAAATTCAGATATTCAATCTACTTCTTATATTTTAAAAAGGTATACCCGTATCACGTATATTAGATACAGCAACTTACCAGGCTATCATGTTTGTATATGAACATTGAATTTATTTAAGAATGTATTACAGTCTGAAAACACAAAATTGAACAGAAATGTCAAAATGTAAATATTTACTTTTTTCCTTTCAACTTTAAGAACTTGATAAAAAATAAAGCCTACTCTTATGTTAAATAGTGTTTTGCATCCATCAGGATACTTTTAGCTTCATGGTTTGGTATTTTTTTTTTTTTTGAGATTTTTAAACTATAATTTTACATAAAATGAATATAAATGCTATAAAAAGTTTAAGGTTATAAGAAAGCTGGCTTCTGCAAACAAACTTTTTTTTTTCTTTTTTTACAATTTACTAACTATATGGTAAGCCATACTTCCAGAAAAGCGAAGGAATTTTAAAACATGTAATAAATCTAAAATGATAGCTGTAATATGTATTTTATATTAAAAAGTACATTATGAAATGTAATTACACTAGGATTGTATTTATTTAGAAACTGCTGTGAAGTCATCAAAATTATGTGAAACTTGGTTGTGTCAAGATCGGAAAACCTGGAAAAAAGAAATATGTGTAACATTAAAAGCCTGAAATTTTGTACAGTCATACTGCTTAGTGCGTTATTACAAACTAGTAATGTTTCTTCTTTGTATACTTCAAAAAAGTCCCACCATTGTCCCTGTCCAAAAGAAGACCTCCCCATCTAGTCTTAATTACCGCCTGTAGATTTCATGTTGGTAATTATGAAATGCTTTGAATGTCTACTTATGGACCATATCTGCAGCTGTTTACCCAGAGACATGGATCCATTTCAGTTTGCATACCGGGACAACAGATCCACAGATGATGACATTTCCCAGATATTACACTCTTATCTTTCCACGCTGAACACTTTAAAAAGGATGTGCGAGGCTGTTTATTAACTTCAGCTCAGCCTTCAGCATAATTGACCCCACCAGACTAGCAAAACAATTTTTGACGCTGCGTCTCAGCTCCACCCTATGCACATGGATCCTGAACTTTTTGTCTGCCAAACCCAAAGTAGTCAAGGTGTTAAAACATACCTACAGCTTCACTAACCTGAATATCAGAACCTCCCATGTATGTATTCTTAGTCCCCTGCTGCATTCAATATACACACATGCTTGTGAAGCCAGGCACAGCTCCAACACCATTTTAAAATCTGCTGACTACACAGATGCAGTAGGCCTTATCAGCAAAAACAACAAGAAGCCCTACCCAGACAGTGCCTGGTCTTAACCTACGGTGCCAGGATGACAGTCTGTTGATAAACATCAGCAAAACAAAAGAGCTAATAGTGGATTTTAGCAGGGAGAACGAGAAGCGAAGAACTGAGTGTAAACCTCTGTTCATTAACGATACTGCAGTGCAGGGGCTTAAGTGTTTCAGAAACCCGGGAATCAACATTAGGAGTGATTTAGCATGTTCTAGACACAAAGATAATGTTGAGGAAAACAAGGCAGCACCTTTACCATCTCAGGCAACTGAAGATTTCTAGAGTGTCAAAAAGAGTCGTCCTGAAGTCCTGCTACAATGCTGCCACTGAAAGCATACTGGTAGGATGCATCATTGCCTGATATGGGAATAGATCGGGGAGTAAATGCCGATAATCTTCGCACATTTACCCGTGCTCGTCCTGCAGCAAGTTCTTCTACTTCTCTCAAGGCAGCTCTCTTGAACGTGAGATCAGTGCCTAATAAAATTTTAATTCTGCAAGACTTTATTATCTCAAATAAACTGGATTTCTTTTTCATCACTGAGACCTGGATTGTAAATGGTGACTCTTCATGTTTTACTGACTTTGTATCATCAGGTTATTCATTTTCAAACTCTCCTCGGCTGACTCATTGTGGCGGGGGCAGTGTCACTGTTTTTAAAAGTATGCTCTTGTTTCAGAGCCTTACAAGGGGTCCGTTTAGTAGCTTCGAACTGCAACTTTTCGAAGTGTGCAGCTCCCCTTCTTTGTTGTTTGCTGTGGTTTATAGACCTCCTGTATTTAATGATATCTTCCATTTCCGAATTCTCTGATCTCCTGGCTGATATTACCCTCTCCCATGATAAAGTATTTATTTTTGGTGATTTTAACATACATGTTTGTTGTCAATCGAAACCTTTAGTTAATGACTTTTTATCACTATTGGACTCATTTGATATTATCCAGCATATAAATACTCCAACTCACTCTCTCGGTCACACCCCTGATCTTGTTCTTACACATGATATTTCAGTTAATAATATTGATTGATGTGATGTTATTTTTACTGATCACTTTTCTATAATGATGGATTTGAATATTACTGTTGATGTTCCTACTACCAGTTGTGCTCCACGCTGTTCTCGCTTTTTAAATTCTTCTATTATATCCGATTTTAAAACCATATTCTCTAGTCTTGATGTGCATGTCCAATATGATCGTATCGATGATTCCGTTTCAGAATTTAATTCATCTTGTAAAACTGTTTTAGACTCAATTGCTCTGCTCAAGATACGCTGTAATAAGGGAAGACCTGCTCCCTGGATAAATGAAACTACGCGAACACTATGCCGCGCCTGTCGTACTGCGGAACGGCACTGGAAAAAAGATGGACTGATTGTTTCTAAACAGATTTTTAGGACTTCTCTATTCAACTTCCAGGTTGCAGTTAAGAAAGCTAAACATGATTTCTTCGCTGATTTAGCATCCCGTCATTCTAAGAATTCTAGGGTCTTATTTAATTCAATTAATACGGCCATTCACCCTCATTTTGTGATGGGATTAAACAGTACTGTTCTTTCATGTGAGCAGTTTCTTTCATTCTTTGTCAGTAAAACTGATACAATCCGCTGTGGTATTGTTCCAACTGGCTATGAACTTCCTATTGTTAATCATGGCATTGTCTTGGAATCTTTTGATCTTGTCTCACTTCCACAGTTAAAAAGTACTATTGACACCCTTAAACCTCTTGACAGTGTTCTCCCTAGCGTCGTTTAGCTGGACACTCCGCCTGGCTAATTTAGTTGAGCACCCGGCTGTCATCTCGCATGACATTGTGAGATGACAGCCGCAGATCTACTGGCACAGGCAGATCTAATGACCTGCAGAAATGGCAAGGGACGAGCGGGCAAATATTTTAGAAGCAGGATCGCAAGTTGCGAGGGGAGAGGCGCGGGACAGGATGTTGCCAATCACTCGATGCTAAAGCTAATAGCGGGGACAAGGTGCAGCGGAGTTCACAAGCAAAAAGTATGGGGAGGTGGGCTTTCGAGATGGGGGTGTGCATGGTAATAGTGGAGGCGGAGCAGCTTAATACAGTAGCAAAGAGGATGTAGAGGTGGGCAGGCGAGAGGAGGACTGATAAAATAAAAAAAGTCTAGTGGAACCAGCCTGTCAGATATCAGAAAAAGGGCATCAGAAAGTGACGTCTCTGTTCTCAGCGTCAGTGCAGTCTCTATAGTGCTGCTAAGCATACAGCAGCTCTCTTCTTGTTCAGTACATAGCAAACAATATATATATACATACATACACACATGCACACACACATATATATATGTGTATTATATATACAGTATATATGTGTGTATATATATGAGCCTTCCCCAGACGGGGGTGACCGCCCTGGTTGCTTTGGAAGCTCAACCCTGTAGGGGCCCGTGGTCACCGCCAGGGGGCGCCCCAATGCCTAGAAAGCCCTGGACCTCAGCACTTCCGCCACACCCGTAAGTGCTGGGGGGGGGAAGAGGAACGGGGACACCAGGCACTTCTTCCACACAGGGGAGTGTTGACAGAGGAGTGTCGGGAAGCACCTGAAGCTCATCCAGGTGTATTTAAAAGGGGCCGCCTCCCTCCATTCAATGGCTGGAGTCGGGTGGAAGAGGACAGAGCTCGGAGGAGAGGTGGACCTGAGAAGAGAAAGGCATTCTGTGAAAGCCTGGACTTGAGGGGTGATTGGTGCTGTGGCACTCTCTATTGTACATAATAGTGTAAATAAACATGTGTGCGGTGAAACCATCATGTCTTCCTGTCTATGTCTGGGCTGTACCCCACTCTCTCTCTGTTATATATATATATATATATATATATATATATATATATATTACACATACATACGTACACACACACAGTTGTTTAAGCATTAGGTGTGTTCTGTCAGCAAAAATCCTTGTAGCACTCACTGTGGTTCCTGTTAAAGTGACCCCATCTGCCATTCTTATATTTGCTCATATTTGGACCTGCGTCCATATTGCAAAAAGTGTGCAGAAACCCTTGCAGCACACACTTTGTCCTGAGCAAAAAATTTGTCACTGAATTTAAGTGATTTCTTGATTGAAACAGGTGTGGCAGTAATCAGGCCTGGGGGTGGCTACGGAAATTGAACTCAGGTGTGATACACCACAGTTAGGTTATTTTTTAACAAGGGGGCAATTACTTTTTCACACAGGGCCATGTAGGTTTGGATTTTTTTTTCTCCCTAAATAATAAAAACCATCATTTAAAAACTGCATTTTGTGTTTACTTGTGTTATATTTGACTAATGGTTACATGTGTTTGATGATCAGAAACATTTTGTGTGACAAACATGCAAAAGAATAAGAAATCAGGAAGGGGGCAAATAGTTTTTCACACCACTGTATACACGCAGAAATTTTTTTCATTATTCTGTGTGATGAAACCACAGACATCTCAGTTGTAAAACAATTGATTATTTACATTAAATATGTTTGACAGATCACTAAAGAGGTCAGAATTAGTTTTGTATGAACCTGCAATATGATTGATGGCAAAGTGGAGACTATAAGCAACACACTGAGTGAGACTATGGACACTCTAGGCTTGAAAACTGCTAATCTGGTTGGACTAGGGTCAGATGGAGCTGCTGTTATGATTGGGAAACAGAAAGGTGTGGCAAAACTGCTTAAAGATAAAACATCTGGACTCTTGGTCAACTTCCACTGTGTAAACCACCGATTGGCCCTTGCAAGTGCCCAAGCAGCAGCTGCTGTACCTTATTCAACAAAACTGAACAAAATCTTAAGGCAGCTGTTCTATTTCTTCCAAAATTCTTTAGTTAGGATGGCTGGTTTAACGGAAATTCAAAATATTCTGAACATTCCCTAGATTAAGCTGAAAATGGCCTGTGACACTAGATGGCTGTCTCATGACTTTGCAGTACAGTCACTACGACAGTGTATGATGAGTGATATCCTTGGAGGGCCCAGATCCTGGGGACTTTGATTATGGGAAAGCTGCAGACAACTGGGCCTCTAGGAAGAAAAGAAGAATAAATATTTAACTGAAGACACCTTCTGCATATGCAAGTTGGCTTTCAAGAATATTTTAAAATTTTTCTTCATTAGGTTTCCCATACTTTTTTTTATTTTCACTTTTCTTCCCGACAGCGACAATACTTGTACCTCTTGGTTTATGTCATAGCAATTGTTATTTAAAATTTTTGTTAGGGTTGCAGGATCCTGAATTAGATACTTCTTAAATTTAACAAAGATATTCCGGCACAAGTGTCAAACCTTAAAAAAGGAAGTCATATTGAGCATTGGAAAATAATTAATAATAATTAACTAATAAAAATAGTGCACATTTAATTTTCCCCACCCTGCCCCACCCGGCTACTTTTTCATTTCACCCGACTGGAAAAAATTTCTGGGGAGAACACTGCTTGATATTGCACCACCACGCCTCTTACTGAAAGGCTTTGATGTTTTGGGTCCACCTTTACTAGCCATTATCAATGGTTCTATTAGTGAGGGGGGTTGTGCCCTCATTTTTTTAAACATGCTGCGGTGCGTCCCTGTCTAAAAAAGGCAGAATAAGATCCTGGAGTTTTAGCTAATTTTCGCCTGATTTCCCAAGTGCCATTTCTGGCTAAAATATTAGAAAGAATTATTTATAATCAATTGGTTGATCACCTTAACTCCAATAATTTATTTGAGATCTACCAATCTGGCTTTAGGCATTATCATGGTGTTGAGACGGCCCTCCTGAAAGTATTCAATGACATCTCTATTATTACTGACTCAGGTGGCGCTGCAGTCCTTGTCCTCCTTGACCTGACCGCTGCCTTTAACACTATTGACCATGAGATATTGCTGTTGCAGCTTGAACATCTTTTTGGGCTTAAAGGGACTGCTTTTAACTGGTTCAGGTCATATCTAATTGGTAGACACTTTTCAGTGACTTTAAATTCCTCTTTTTCGTCTACTGCTCCTCTTAAATGTTGTGCTCCTCAGGGATCCATTTTGGGTCCTATTTTATTCTCTATATACCTTCACTCTATTGGAGCTATTTTTAAGAAATTTAACATTTCTTTTCACTGCTGTGCTGATGATACACAGGTTTATATTCCCACCTGCAACTCTGAAATGAATCAACTGTAAAACTGTCTTTTTGAACTAAGATCCTGGATGGCTAATAATTTTCTTGATCTGAATCAAAATAAAACGGAGGTGCTTACAGTGGGTCCATCAGCAAAAGCCCAAATTGGTCTTTGACTTCTCGGCTCTTTCTCTGTCTTTTGCAAACTCAAGTCTGTAATCCTGGTGTTATTTTTGACAGTGACCTCTCTTTTGAGAAACAGATTAATTCCATAGTCAAGAGTTGCTTTTTCCAGCTTCATCTTTTAGGTAAGATCAAGCCTTTTTTATCTTCTAGGGATCGTGAGAAAGCTATTAATGCTTTTATCTTTTCTCGCCTTGATTACTGCAACTCGCTGTATTCTGGGATTAGGTTTAGCTCTGCTTCTAAACATTTAAATTGTTAACATCCATAACAGTTACTACAAAATTTAAAAATGTGTTCCTCACAAGCTCTGCCAACAAAATAAAAAAAATACATATGAAAATCAATGTGTATGATTTAAATAGTTTAAATCTGAACAGGGGAAGCATCTTTTTTTACATTTTTGGAATTTCTAAATTCACTTACTTTGATCTTTGATACATACCTCTCCTTTGGCATTGGATTCTTCAACCACATTAAGGAATCTTTTAATCTGGTCTAATGTTGGAGGACAGAAGTCATCAATTTTTATGTGGTGTAATGTCAAATCAGGACATGTGTCATGGTACGGAGGCTTGCGTTCACAAAGTGTAACCAAATGCCGAATTCCATTGTCTAATAAAAACTGATAGTGGGCAGGCAGCCGAGGCAATGCCATTCCAGCTAACTTTTTTGGTTCAATCCAGGAAAAGTTGTGTGGAGCTGCAGAACTCATGATCTATACAGACTGTACAGGGAAATGGGGGGGAAAAAAAAAAACAGAACATCAATACACCTCCAGGAGCACCTAAACAATGCAAGCAGATATAACTGTAAGACAAATTATGGTAGTTAAAAAAGGACTATTATAATAGGGAGTTAATTTACCTCCTACAGTAGTTACCTTAGGGAATAAATGTGATGTATGACTGTTATGATGAGCTCAAAATAGGAAAGGCATTACCATCAAAAAATCTTACCTAACACAATAATTCAATTATTTTATTATTTTTATTAAAGATTCAAAATTTTAATCAAAAGAAGAGAAAAAATAATGAGGTAAAATTAACAAAACATGCAACAAAAATTAAAATTAAGAGTCAAAGTTCAAAAGTCCAAATTTCAAAATCCTAAATACCAACACTAAATCAAAATCGAAAAAGTCCAAAATACTAAATGGTTCAAAGACAGCCTCTAAGCCTCTAAGGTAATTGCAACAGTCGATAGTAATAATTGATAAAGTTTGGGGTAAGGGAGTAGGGATTAAAAAAAAAAGTCAACACAAAACAAACAATAGACAAACCAATGGCAAGTGAGACTTTACATAAACAATTATTAAAACTTAATACAGTACCCACTTTTCAGATTATAGCACACTTATATATTATAAAATTAAAATTAACAAAAATTTCTCTACAAAGAGACAAACTTTTAAAGAATTGTATGTTAATAAATCCCCCCCAACAATTTCAATCATCCTTAATCAGAATGTGTGCATGTGTATTGTGTGCCAAGTAAAAGTAAATAAAGAATACAAACCCAAAAAGAGAATTACAATCAGACATCATAAGGCAATATGGATGATACAGTAGATGTACAAACCAATTTACACTTCATGTCAGAGTAATCATATTGTAAATATGATCCAATTAATATCACAAATGGTAAATTTCTCTCTCTCTCTGGAATTCCATTTCCAGCAATTGAATTAGCAAATGTAAAAAACCTGTACAAATTACAAAATTGATTAGGCACTCTTGTATATACAGTACATTGATAGGTCTGCTAAAGCATTTTGTTTGTGCATGCATGACATGATTTTAAAAACCAGCCATATAAATGATTAATGAAGGTGATGTCCAAAACAAAATCTGGGCAGTTGGTGCACAGCCGTTCCTGAATTAAAAAAGGATGTCTTTTTTTTTTTTTTTAAATACACACATGAAATTACTTATTGGAATTCATCATGCAACAACTACTACATTTCTGACAGGCATACAAGTCCTAGACAAAACACTTTTAATTTATATTAATCTTTCTTACATAAAATATATCATTGTGTTTTTTTTTTAATAAGTTTACAGCTTCACTGCATTTGCTTGCATGTATATTTATACAACTGAACATGAGGTTGGGCAACAGACTTGCTCAGTGTTATACAGTGAATGACAGATAAGAACTGAACTGTCAACCTTGTAGTCTGAAGTCTAATACAGTACCACCAGGCCCTACTGCCTGCTTCCCCTTCATGTGCAGCAGATATTTATCTCAAAAAGTTTCACAAAATATGGGAAGTAAAGAGAGCAGGAAGCTTTCAAACAAATTGCCCTAATGTCAATGTGGTTTTAAGATTCTACACATTATAAGCTTATACTATTAGCCCAGATTCTGTATTAGCTGGGGCACCATAGAATGGAGGTTTACTAATTCACAAAATGTGACACATGGTATATTGTTGGATTCTTTGGAATGTTTGGGTTCAGAGAAACCTACATATAGAAATGTTTTTTTTTTTTTATTTCAGCCCGAGATCCCCCCATTATATACATTATTACTATCAATCACTGCATTTAGGTAGATAGGTAGAGGAAAAGAACTTCACTTGTCCCTAGGGGGAAATTTGGCTTTTTACACAAGTGCTTTGAATAAATAAACACATACATACATACACACAAATATTTTGGTCTGAGCACACAACACAATGACTGTTTTACTTTTTTTGTTTTTTATTAATGGAAAATACCTGTCATTCAGATTTAAAGTCAATCATCCAACTTACCCATTGGGAAAACAAATCACCATCTCCCCTACTTGATGCTTGCAGTGTTATTAATCACTATATAAAATTATAAATTAATTTTTAGGTTTTTTTTATATCTTTACTATTCAGCCGTTTAATATTAAAATGGAAGAATAATGCCATTATCTATCAGGGCTTTGTAGATTTTACATTGTACTATGCAAGCCCAATAGCATAGGAGAAAACAATCAGTAATTTTAAGCAGCAGAATGTCCTAATTTACTGTAAGCATTTTCTGTTGTTATATCTAAATTATTAGTATAAACTAAACACAGATGTCCACAGCCTAAATTAGCACAGTTTCAATTTGAGGATTCAGACTGTATTAAAGTCTTTAATAAAGAAATAAAACTAGTTAACATGAGCATAACAACCAATACTTTAAATGTATTCATTCCTTCTTTCACTAAGAACTAAACTAATGGTCTCCCTCCATCTCTTCAATATATTTTCAGAAAATTACAGTGAATATAATTAACCCAGGTGCAGTATGGAAAACAGCTAAAAACTTTCAGATGGATGGGAAAGTATTTTAAATCAGTTCCACTCCTAACCAATCACATTGTCTCTAACAAAATTTATAGGTAAATGCTGCCATCTCCTGGCAAATTATTGGAGAAGAATTTTAAAAAATTGCAATTTTAAGTCTTGGGATTTTGAGGCATTGAATTAAGGAATTGTTTTTGAGTTACACTGATTTTCACAGGACCCTTTCCAAACATATCATACTAAACAATGATAAAAATAAAAAATATATTTCTCTTAAATGCAGCATATTCAGCAAACAGGTATTTTATTCTTTAAGAAGTGCTTATACTGTATGTCATCTGTCAAGTGGCAAGTCTTTCTAAGCATTTGTGTAGCTCTTATCTTTTTATTAAATGATAGTATTGTCTGCCTGAGCACCCACATTTCTCCTACATGTTAAAGGGTAGTGCCTTATATAATCACATTACTGTATTCTTAAATACTTGTAATGGTGCGCCTACTGAAAGACAGATAAAATGGAAGGGGGGGGGGGTGGAGTGGGATTATATTATAGAAGTGCACTTCCAATCACAAATTTCTCAAAAATAAAAAATTGTCAGAGATATATAAATATCTATATATAAAATATAAATATATATAATATATAGATATACTGTATCATTCAGATAATGTACAGTACAGGCCAAAAGTTTGGACACACCTCCTCATTCAATGTGTTTTCTTTATTTTCATGACTGAAGGCATCAAAACTATGAATGAATACATGTGGAGTTATGTACTTAACAAAAAAAGGTGAAATAACTGAAAACATGTTTTATATTCTAGTTTCTTCAAAATAGCCACCCTTTGCTCTGATTACTGCTTTGCACACTCTTGGCATTCTCTCGATGAGCTTCAACAGGTAGACACCTGAAATGGTTTTCATTTCACAGGTGTGCCTTATCAGGGTTATTTAGTGAAATTTCTTGCTTTATCAATGGGGTTGGGACCAGCAGTTGTGTTGTGCAGAAGGATTGCTGTAAATGGTCATGAAAATAAAGAAAACACATTGAATGAGGAGGTGTGTCCAAACTTTTGGCCTGTACTGTATATATACTGTAGATATAGATATACAGTAAAAATACATAAAGCATTCTGTATAGTAGTGCACTTCCGATCACAAATTTCTGAATAACAAAAAAACTGCCATGGATATATAAATATCTATATATAAATATAGTTATATAAAATATAAATAGAGATATATAATATATAGATAAAAGTATCATACTATATATACTGTAGATATAGATATACAGTATAAATACATAAAGCATTCTGTAGTCACTAAAGTCTAAGGAAATTGATTCAGGTGACTGAACATTCTAAACTGTCCTAGTATATGTCTGGAGATGGAGTGCACCCTATCCACTGCTGGTTCTGTCTTTGCATTTAATAGTTTTCCATTTCCTTGAAGGATAGGAAGAGAATTTTAACTCAATTAATAATCAGTTTTTCTTTCGACAATACCGGTATATTTAATTAAATAGTTTGGTAAGGCTCCTACTTAATTTACCTTACCCTGTAGGAGATGGTCTCCAGCCAGCACACTTGTTTTAAAAAAACAGATCAATGCAATTTATTTATCAAATCAAGGATTATAGAAATATGATATCTGCATATATATTGACATAGAAGACAGAATGCAAGACAGACTAGACAGACGTAACACAAGAGGTCGGATATTTATTGGCTATTTAGAGTTCCTAATTTATCTTGGCACAGATAAACAGCTTTATAATACCAAGTCTTTAAAGATGATGGTCAGTATTGTGTGGGGTTGCTGCTGTTGTTGCATATGTTTCAAATGGAGAATTTGTCCTGTGTTGGAGAGTGCATGTGGTCTTTTGTTTGTGGTGTGCTGTGATATTTCCTTTTCTCAGCAAGCTGCTTTGCTGTATCCTCTACAACTTCATAGGGAAAAGCCTTACTCTGTCTAGCACAAGTAATGGGTGCTTCTAAGGCTTCTCAGGATGGGCCCAGTCACTGGTAGAGCAGATCTCAGTTTTCAGGTCCCCAAAGAGAACAGAACAGTTTTCTTTCAGCTACACAGAGAGAGTGGCTCATCATCTTTTAGGTTACAGAGAGTGAGCTAATTTCAGTGAGAGAGAGTGCGAAGAGAGGAGTGCAGCTATTTTTGATAGAAGATGTAACCTCTGGTGACTGGATCAGGATCACTTCCAGTTACAGAACCATTGACTGCTTAATGGGGCTTAATTATGTTTATCACACCAAGGCAGATTCATTTTGCAGTCACAAGCCTAAGATGAAGGTCCATTTGGGGGCCTTTTTGTCTGAAGGTATCAGTTCGAATTTGATTCCATGTTAAATCTGAATTCTTAAAAAGTATTTTTGGTACTAAAAGGTTAGCAGAATAGGCAATGCCCAGTTGTGTCCTACACCTACAACTCTGTAATAAAAACATAGGGTTATGAAAATAGATTCTTCAATTGGTGAAACACAATATAACATATAACATCCCATAACCAAAAAGAACCAAGAGTACAGAAGGCTGAATATACAATTCCATGCGAACATTTGGATATCCCTAGCTAACAATCATGGTCAATAGTGCATCCGGAAAGTATTCACAGCGCATCACTTTTTCCACATTTTGTTATGTTACAGCCTTATTCCAAAATGGATTAAATTCATTTTTTTCCTCAGAAGTTTACACACAACACCCCATAATGACAACATGAAAAAGGTTTACTTGAGGTTTTTGCAAATTTATCAAAAATAAAAAAACTGAGAAATAACATGTACAGAAGTATTCACAGCCTTTGCTCAAAACTTTGTCGATGCACCTTTGGCAGCAATTGCAGCCTCAAGTCTTTTTGAATATGATGCCACAAGCTTGGCACACCTATCGTTGGCCAGTTTCGCCCATTCCTCTTTGCAGCACCTCTCAAGCTCCACCAGGTTGGATGGGAAGCGTTGGTGCACAGCCATTTTAAGATCTCTCCAGAGATGTTCAATCGGATTCAAGTCTGGGCTCTGGCTGGGCCACTCAAGGACATTCACAGAGTTGTCCTGAAGCCACTCCTTTGATATCTTGGCTGTGTGTTTAGGGTCGTTGTCCTGCTGAAAGATGAACAGTCGCCCCAGTCTGAGGTCAAGAGCACTCTGGAGCAGGTTTTCATCCAGGATGTCTCTATACATTGCTGCCGTCATCTTTCCCTTTACCCTGACTGGTCTCCCAATACCTGCCGCTGAAAAACATCCCCACAGCATGATGCTGCCACCACAATGCTTCACTGTAGGGATGGTATTGGTCTGGTGATGAGCGATGCCTGGTTTCCTCCAAACGTGACGCCTGGCATTCACACCAAAGAGTTCAATCTTTGTCTCATCAGACCAGAGAATTTTGTTTCTCATGGTCCGAGAGTCCTTCAGGTGCCTTTTGGCAAACTCCAGGTGGGCTGCCATGTGCCTTTTACTAAGGAGTGTCTCCCGTTTGGCCATTCTACCATACAGGCCTGATTGGTGGACTGCTGCAGAGATGGTTGTCCTTCTGGAAGGTTCTCTTCTCTCCACAGAGAACCTCTGGAGCTCTGACATAGTGACCATTGGGTTCTTGGTCACCTCCCTGACTAAGGCCCTTCTCCCCCGATCGCTCAGTTTAGATGGCTGGCCAGCTCTAGGAAGAGTCCTGGTGGTTTCGAACTTCTTCCACTTATGGATGATGGAGGCCACTGTGCTCATTGGGACCTTCAAAGAAGCAGAAATTTTTTCTGTAACCTTCCCCAGATTTGTGCCTCGAGACAATTCCTTTGACTGCATGCTTGGTTTGTGCTCTGACATGAACTGTCAACTGTGGGACCTTATATAGACAGGTGTGTGCCTTTCCAAATCATTACCACAGGTAGACTCCAATTAAGCTGCAGAAACATCTCAAGGATGATCAGGGGAAACAGGATGCACCTGAGCTCAATTTTGAACTTCATGGCAAAGGCTGTGAATACTTATGTACATGTGCTTTCTCTTTTTTTAAATTTTTAATAAATTTGCAAAAATCTCAAGTAAACTTTTTTCATTTTGTCATTATGGGGTGTTATGTGTAGAATTCGGAGGAAAAAAATGAATTTAATCCATTTTGGAATAAGGCTGTAACATAACAAAATGTGGAAAAAGTGATGCGCTGTGAATACTTTCTGGATGCACTATATATATATATATAATATATATAATATATATATAAACACACATATAATGTGTGTATGTGTATATATATATATATATATATATTTATATATACATATATATATACATACACGCACACACACACATATACCCTTGTGACTTGGGATTATAATAATTATAATAATACTACATCTTATTTATATAGTGCCTTTCCTATGCTTAAGGCACTTCACAGAGTTTAAGAAAGAACAGCAGGGTATACAGTATATAGCATTGTACTAAACCAAATAAATAAATAAATAAGAGTAAGATAGGAATTCAGAGAAAACCCTAACAGACAACATAATTGATGGTCTAGCACACACACACAGGTTACATGAGCATCTTGACATAAAGGTAAACTGAAAGAAGGGTAATAAAGTCAGGAAGAGCTAAAAGCCTTTTGGGTTGTTTTTTAAAAGAATTCATGGAGTCAGCTGATCTAATTAATTTAGGTAGGTCATTCCAGAGTCTGGACAATTTACAACAGAAGGCCCTGTCACCAATGGAGTGTAGATTAGTGTGGAGTACAACAAGATTGCCAGAATCAGAGGATCTTAGTGAGTGGGCAGGCACATAGTGATGGAGAAGGTTACTGATGTAGTTTGGCACAAGGTTGTTTAAGGCTTTGTAGGTTATTAGTAGAATTTTATATTCAATTATGTAAGACACAGGAAGCCAGTGAAGGCGAAGCAGGATGGGTGTTATGTGCTCGCTGCTGCTGGTCCGTGTAAAGGACTCTTGTAGCCGAGTTTTGAATAAGCTGGAGCTGTGATATAAGATTAGAAGAGGCACCTGCCAGTAGGGAATTACAATAATCGATGCGGGATGTGATAAAAGCATGGACAAGTTTCTCAGCGAAAGGGAGAGGAAGGATCGAACACGTGATATGTTACGGAGGTGAAAGTAAGAAAGCTTCTTAATGTCATTTATGTGGGCAGAATAAGAAAGGGAGGAATCAAAAATGACACCAAGATTCTTTGCAGTAGAGGCAGGTCTGATGAGATCACCACCAAGATTGACTGGGAAGGAGCTCATTTTATTATGATGCACTTTAGTCCCAATTTGCAGGAGTTCAGTTTTGTTGCAATTTAATTTTAAAGAGTTCTGCTCCATCCAGGTTTTAATTTCACTGAGGCAAGTTGTGAGCTGAGAAAGCTCTAATGAAGTTCCACTTTTAACATTGAAATAGAGCGGAGTATCATCTGCATAAAAATGATAACCCAGTCCAAAGATGTGGGGATGTCATTATGGATGTTGAAATCACCAAGAAGAATGACTCTCTGGGAAAAGGAACTTAAGTGGGTTAATAGTTCAGTCAGATCAGATAAGAAGGATTGTATTTTGGAGGACGATAAAGAACAATGAGTAAGATAAACTAATAACGGAATTAGGTCCTAAGAGCCAGACATTCGAAAGACAATGGACTATCATTTGGGATTTTTTTGATGTTTAATTCCATTCTGACAATTACTGCAAGTCCTCTGCCTTGTCTTGAGCTATGAGGCTCTGTGAGGAAAGTGTAACCAGGTGGTGTTGCCTCCCTTAGACACGTAAATTCATTTGTTTTTTGCCAGGTCTCCTTTAAGCACAACATATCAAGTTTGGTATCAATGATGAATTCTGACAGCACCAATGCTTTGCCATTAAGAGATCTCGAATTAAACAGTGCAATATTAGTTGATGAGACTTCTTTTTGCAGAGCTGTGACCGGAGTTTATTTTCACATACTGTAAATTTGGCACACTGACACTTCGATTTCCAGGGCCATAAGTAGAATGGCGTATTCCTGAGCAAATGCTGCCAGTGATCTTTTCATTCGCAGCACGGCGGTGGTGGCAACCTGACCCGCGAGGTACATATTTTGGCCGCTGCAAAATACCGGTGTCTTTTAGGATATTCTAGCCAGACCATTTGCTCTGGACAAACTGTTTAATAAGAAGGAGTTTGCTACGAAAGTATTTTAGCATGATACTGAGCAATACTTATCTGATAGCAGTGGAGAAGCAGCACAGCGGAGCCGGTGAGATGGGCGGGTTTGGTGGAGCAGATGAGCGACGATAGCAAAGCAGCAGAAAGTATAGCAGGAGGAGGTAGCAGGATTTGGAGGTTCCAACATACAGCCACAAACAAGTACGAACATAATTATTAGTATTATTGGGTATTACAGGCGTGATCACCCCAAAGAGATTAGAATAAGGTCACCATCCCTCTTGTGTTTCCAGGAGTATCCCCAAATTTGGATACTTATCACATGAAGGTTTGTTTCAGTATCATGTTTTAGTTGCACCTCAATTTGTATTTTAACTTAACCATATTGTAATTTCTTACAGCACCACAAATGGAGGTGAATTAAACTCAAAAGTAACATAAATTGTGTAATTATTCACAGAGGTCAGGCACAATTTTTAAATTATTGTTATTGATAGAGGAAATTCTGATCTTCATTTCTGCACATACCTAGAGCAGACCACCTGTAGTATTGAAAATGTTATCAAATATTGATTGTTTTCAAAGTTTTGTATCAAACTGGGGAATTTCAGCATCATAACCACCCCAGACTCAATCCACCATTTCTGAACTTGCTTGAAGAGGTAAGACCACTGTGATCATCTCTTTCCTTTTTTACATACTTAAAGTTATCAGAGTTCAACAGCGATGACACTTGCCACTAATTTCCTTATAAAATGTACAATGTTGACAATGAATATGATCTTGCATTATGTACAGGTACTCCTCACTTTACGACCGAATTCCATTCCTACGACTATGTCGTTAAGCGAATTGGTCGATAAGTGAGGAGCTTGCGCCGGGAATATAGGATTGAAACTTTTTATGCATTTTTCCCATATGCCTTGCATACACTTATCTCTCACTTCGTCCCAAGCTGATTTAATGTTTTTAATGCAATCTAAAATTCTGTACAATTTCCAAAAATCACAAAGGGTTACTACATCATTTTCTGTTGCTGCTACAGCTTGGGAAAAAGTCGTGCGCAAATAAAACGTTTTGAACGTAGCGCCCTGATCTACTGGCTGTAGGACAGCAGTTGTGTTTTTAGGAAGTGTAATGGAAGGGTTTTTCTCTGCATTAGCAGAGGTAAAATAAAGAATCAGGAAAGCAGATGGGCGTTGTTCGCTTCAGTGCAAAAACCAGCTTCAAGAAGGTATGAACTGGGAAGATGGCCAAAGGGTTATGCTGACTTGTTTTTCACTTCGAGGGGCTTTACTGTACACAGCTCTTATTTTTGTGTGCCTTCTGGTACTAGGCACCTTCTCCATCAGGACCAAGTGAAAAACAACACCGCGTCCCGTGGAAGGGGGTGTGTGCTGAAACTGATCACTTCTGCATACACTGCTTCCACATAAGCCGCTTTTGAGCAAGGACACTCAATTAGTATATAAGGGAAGGTTCCGCCCTCAGTTTCTTTGGAAGCTCAACCGTGGGGAATGTGCACACCTGTTTGGTATTTGGGACCAGGCACGAGTTGATCCTCTGACGAGACTGACATGCGGGCTCCCTCAGTCTACTGGTCTAGGAAGATAGCTTTGTTTCTTTTGATATACTGTAAGCATAAGTTTGTTCTTAATACTGTAAGCATAAGTTTGTTTCTTTAAATATATTACTGTAAGCATATATATATTTGTTTCTATAATCCATTGTTATTGCATTATACTATTCATATGTATCTATATGTTATAATTGAACAAGTAAATTTTATTGAAGTATCGGACCTCTTCTCTCTGATTTTTGTCCACTTATTCTAAAGAACCCCTTGAACCATTTTCCCGAATCAAAACAGGAAGATACACTTCCTTTATGTCTGGGTGTAGATCATCAAGATGCTGGGGGTGGCCTGAAGCATTATCAAGCAGGAGAATAATTTTAAAAGGAACTCCCATTTCCAAACAATAATGCTGGACTGAGGGTATGAAGCAGTTCAAAAACCAATCTTAAAATAAAGGTTGCGTTATCCATGCATTTTTATTTGCACGATAGTAAACGGGCAGACTGTTTTTACTAACGTTCTTTAATGCACATGGGTTTTCGGAGCGATAGACCAGGAAAGGCTTTAACTTGAACCCAGCGGCATTCCCTCCCAACAACAACATGATCCTGTTTTCAGCTGCTTCTACATCCGCTCTTGCCGCCTCACCGCTGATTCTCCAATTATGCAGGTTGAATTTCCGCCTAAACCGTTGAAACCATCCATGGCTTGTTGTAAATGATTGTCGATTTTCTGCCTTCACGTGCCTTCATAGTCTCAAAGATACTGCATGCCTTAGCTTGAATTATTAAAAGGCTCATCGGCATATTATTTTGCATCTGGTTGTCAAACCAGATCGCCAGTAATTTCTCCATCTCATTAATAAGACCTTTTCAATGCCTAGTTATTATGGCTTTAAATCCTGTGTATAATTTCACAGCCTCTTTCACTCTAACTTTATCCTTCAAAATCGTTGAAATTGTCGAATGTGCCAATTTCAAGTGACATGCTATTTCTTTAACTGTTTTACCAGCTTTGAAGTCTTGTATGATTTTTATTTTCATTTCAAGGTCGATAGCTTTCCTTCATTTCTTAACAATTTCTCCAGATGATGCCATACTTTTTCTTTTCGTCGACATCTGTACTATTTTGGGGTTACAAATATGTAAAAAAAAAAAAAAAGAACGAGTTTACAAAGTGACTGCTTGTAGGAATGAAACTGACGAAAAAAGCGCATAGCAAGCCTATAGTACGCTCAGTGCGCATGTCACCATTCGCCACTGACTGACACTCAAGCTGAGAAATTCGACCGTTAAGTGCGAGTGGTCGTTAAGCAAATAGGTCGTAAAGTGAGGAGTACCTGTACTTTTTAAAACTGAAAAATATAGTTCTCTCTCTTCAGACTTCAATTTACAAGAACACTGTATGATCCACCATCTTCTCATTAAGTACCTGAGGCTGAATAATAAGGAATATACTCTTAAATCAATTTTTGAAAAGCACAATTAAATGTTGAACCTGTACCAGACTGCCAAAGGTATTCTTGGAATGATGGCTACCTCAGTGCTTGGGCAAGTGCACTGGATCAAAAATTGACATAACCTTCCAATGAATGGGTTTGCCTGCAGAGGACGATACACAGCAATTCATACCTGCTCCACTAACAAAAAAGGTGTTATTGTGGTAAACATTAATGATGAATTTTACACTATGGTTTCATTTTCTGGAATGAAAAAAAAACCCTCATCACCTCAATTCCAGTTTAACTCAGTAATGAAATCCTGTCGAGTTTTTTATAACCCTTCATGTTAACTGCCACAGTGTTCTGATAAAAACATGACAACTGAGTATCAGAGAGGGTGGGCACTAATGATTATTTTGTAAAAAAAAATATTTTTACTATTTTAATAATTAATTAATCCAACAAATAATCTCATCAAAATAATGCAAGAATGTACTTGTTGTACTTAAACACATTTATATAGAATTTGACCTGTCAGGGTAAAAAAAAAGTGACAACTTCAAATATTAAAACAAACAAGACAAATTAGTTATGAATATTTAAATCAAAAACACCCAAATGTAAATTATTTTTTGATTAATAACTGGTTTATCAACAAACATAAAAGAATCATAAGTCTCACTTAAAACAAAACCAAAATATTAGGCTTCTGTGTTAACTTAGACCTCAGTGTTACAATGGAGGAATGTTAGCATGTCCATATGCTTCAGGCTAAAGCTGGCTATCTTCTTTTTTACAATACTGCCATATTGCCAGAATATCTTGGGTGGAAAACTTTGCTTTATTAGCTTACCACTCACTTGACTTAGCTTGACTCACTTCAAATATATATTAATAAAATCCATCTTAACTTGCAATAAATAATAAATAATACACTATATGCTTATTTACGGACATTGTGTATATCCCTGTTCAATATTTTTTCTAAATTTGAAATGGTAGGCTTGGAGACTATTTATCTATCCTGTCCAATGAAATGTCAGACATATTGTCAACTCCAAATTTCATCCTCAATCCTAGTCAATAGAATCCATTTCTCTAGTAAATCTGTGATGAATGGTCTGTGGCACAGGGCAATTTTTAAAATAAATAATCACGTCACGGTAGCATGTAAGCTCAGAATTGGGTACAAGTGTGAACAAGTGTGCTCTGCTCCAGGAAGGGTTTGGGTGCCTGGCTAATTGCACACACAAGTGGGAATGAGAGTGTCAGTCAGGTGCCTCAGAGGTAGCAGTGCATCACACATGCATCCAATCAAGTCAGTACAATAGAAGCCTGTATGGGACAAAGAGGGGAACGGATAGGGAGGCTGAGGGTTGCTCCTGCTACCTGGCTGCAGTTACTCCAGGATGACTGCCCTGCTTCCTGCTTGTTTTAACCTCAGTTTTAAAGGATTATTTATTGGATTTTTAAACTCCACAACCGTCACTGTGTTTTTATTGGATTATTTTCAATCTACATGTTTCCATTAGGTCAGATTATCTCAAGGCATAACATGAGCTACCACAGTTATGATGATGACACACAACTATATTTATCAACAGCGCCCGATAACCCTGACTCTCTTGGTTCACTGACACAATGTCTTATTTGTGTTTCTGAATGGATGAGTAGTAATTTTCTCAAACTAAATAAGGAGAAAACAGAAATTTTAATGATTGGCAAATATTTATATAATGAGGGTATTAGAAATAAACTTGACTCATTAGGATTAAAAGTCAAGATGGAGGTAAAGAATTTAGGAGTAATTAATGACTCTGACCTAAATTTAAAATCACATATTAATCAGATTATTAGGACAGCATTTTTTCACTTAAGAAATATAGCAAAAATTAGACCTCTTATAACTCTGCAAGATGCTGAGAAATTAGTTCACACTTTTGTTTTCAGTTGGCTAGATTACTGTAACTCACTCCTTTCAGGACTACCCAAAAAAGACATCAATCGATTGCAACTAGTGCGGAATGCAGCTGCTAGAATCTTAACTAGGAAAATAAAATGTCACTACATTGGTTACCTGTGCCATTTAGAAATTACTTTAAAATACTGCTTATGGTTTACAAAGCCTTAAATAATCTTGCTCCATCCTATAGTTCAGAATGCCTTTCACCTTACACTCCAAATCATAACCTTTGATTTTCAAATGAGTGTCTGCTTATAATTCTAAAAGCTAAACTTAGAAGATGTGGTGAGGCAGCCTTCTGCTGTTATTTACCTATAATCTGGAACAGCTTACCAATAGAAATTTGCCAGGCTAATACATTGGAGCATTTAAAAAAAAAAAATGCTAAAAACTAATTATTTTAACATGGATTTCTCATAGCTTCATTTTAGTTCAATCCTAATATTCTGAATATGCATTTAATTATCATTATCATTCATGGTGGCTCCGAAATCTGTACTGACCCCTGCTTTTTCTCTGCTGTTCTTTTTCCAGTTTTCTGTGGTGGTGATCTGCACCACCACCACCACCCGATCAAAGCACCGTGCTGTCCCTACATTGATGGATTAAAGGCCAGGGGTCCACATGACCATCATCATCAAGTTCTTCCATGTAAAGCCTGAAAATCATGAGGACTGATTTAGATCATTTGTGTTAGGTAAAATGCCTACAGGGGGCTGGGCAGTTGTGTGGCCTGAAACCCCTGCAGATTTTGTTTTCTTCTCCAGCCATCTAGAGTTTTTTTTTTTGTTTTTTCTGTCCTCCCTGGCCATCTGACCTTACTTTTATTCTATGTTAATTAATATTGCCTAATTTAATAATTTTATTTTTATATTTTATCTTTTGTTTCCTCTTTATTCATCCTGTAAAGCACTTTGAGCTACATCATTTGTTTGAAAATGTACTATATAAATAAATATTGTTGTTGTTGTTATTTATTTATTGAAGACTAGCAAAATACCCACACTTCGCAGCGGAGAAGTAGTGTGTTAAAGAAGTTATGAAAAAGAAAAGGAAACATTTTAAAAATAACATAACCTGATTGTCAACGTAATTGTTTTGTGACTGTTATGAGTGTTGCTGTCATCAAGGATTTGATTATCATTATTTCTTTCAATCAGGTTCGTATTTGGAGGACATGTTGTGTTCAAGTTACATTCCGTGTTTGTCAACCGTTGTAAAGATAACAGGTTTCATTCATCGAAGTGTTCACTACCCAAATCGCTAAAGGCAAGGAGGCGCGTATTTTGAAAGAAAAGGGAGAAGACAGCGAAGGAGCGGAAAAGTGAGAAGAAAAACTGTTTAAATAAAGAGCTGGGAAGGTGAATAGAAAGAAGCAGTCAGCGGTAAAGCAAGGAAGACTGCGTAATAAGGACGGTTGGGTAAACATAGAAGGTGTAACAATAGGATTGTTAAGCCTTATGATAATGTTCCCGCACGGAGGAACGTGCATCTCTCTAAACCCTCCATGTGGGAACATTATCATAAGGTTTAACAACCCTATTGTTACAGAAGGGGTGCCTGCTAATCTAAAAGGGATATTCGGACCTCACGGCTTTAGTTGTCTGTTGTGGAGCAGGCGTTTGATTTATAATATATAGCAAAATACCCGCGCTTTGCAGCGGAGAAATAGTGTGTTAAAGAAGTTGTGAATAAGAAAAGGAAACATTTTAAAAATAACGTAACTCAGTGGTGGACCGTGCATTTCACACCTAGGCCTTCAGTAGTGCTCCGTCTGAATCAACCCACCCCTCAAAAACTAATTTATGGTTATAAAAACCATCTTAATATGCAGAAATACAGTATAAAGAGCCGCTGTATCGCAGGTAGATAACTCCTGTAGCCACAATAAATGCCTTTATTGAATAGACAAACCAGGGGTGAACAAGTTCCTTTCTACTGCAGCCACAGCCATGACACACATAAAAAAACATCAATAATAACTCATAAACTTGCAATACTATTTAGGAAAATCACAACACTTTACTTACCAAAAATTCGGATTATTAAACAAAATCCATCCTCCTCTCTTTCCTCAAAAACAGTTCAATAACTCTGTCGTACGGATTATCCATGCACCTCAGTTCCATCAAAAAGTCCCTTTCTATTGCCATCGAAGCTTATGCTGAAAGTCAAACCTGCGGCTTCTATCCAATCAATGGGTCTGAATACGGTGACGTCGCCGTATGCCTGCTAGAGGGCCTTACTGACACCAACTCAAAATCTGATTGGTTGAAGCAACAGGCTAATCGACATTTATTCTGTGTTAGAGTGCCTGCACAACGGACTGTGAAGTCCTCTCTGCCTGGCAACAAATGATGGCTGAAATGTGATTGGTTAAATGCTTTAATACGAAAATACATGCCTGGAAGCAGCACAACCATCGGAAAAGCTATGAAAGGAAGCGGACAGACTATTTGGAATTATTTAATAAGTATTCATGGACAAAATATAATTAACATCAGTTTGTGATTCAGATATTTTTACTTCTGAATATGCTAAGCACAGTCCTTCACCCGCGAATATTTACCTTATATGGGCATGGCACTCAATTACGTAGGAGGCGTGATGACGCAAGACACAACTCCGCCTCCCACAGCCATCGAGCTGCAGTCTATTACAGTATATGGACGAAAAAATAGGTTCCAGTTATGACCATTACGCGTAGAATTTCGAAATGAAACCTGCCCAGCTTTTGTAAGTAAGCTGTAAGGAACCTGCCAAATTTCATCCTTCTACCTACATGGGAAGTTGGAGAATTAGTGATGAGTGAGTTAGTGAGTCAGTCAGTCAGTCAGTGAGGGCTTTGCCTTTTACTAGTATAGAAGTATTCATGGACAAAATATAATTAACATCAGTTTGTGATTCAGATATTTTTTTAGGCCAGCAGAGAAGGCATGACTTCGCCAGGTCTTTAGCATCGAGGCTCTATACCCTGTGTCTTCTCATTAAACTTGTATCTCGCGAATATCTTGTGCGATCTTGCGATGTCTACGGCTTTATTTAATTTTAGCTCAGACCCAGCACTTAAAAGTTCTCTCGCACTTTCGCTGAGGGAGGGTTTCCGCAGTAGCTGCACTTATGAATATGCTAAGCACAGTCCTTCACCCGCGAATATTTACCTTATATGGGCAGGCACTCTATTACGTGGGAGGTGTGATGATGCGAGACGCAACTCCGTCTCACACGGCGACCGAGCTGCAGGCTATTACAGTATATGGACGAAAGTAGGTTCCAGTTATGACCATTATGCGTAGAATTTCAAAATGAAACCTGCCCAACTTTTGTAAGTAAGCTGTAAGGAATGAGCCTGCCAAATTTCAGCCTTCTACCTACACGGGAAGTTGGAGAATTAGTGATGAGTGAGTCAGTGAGTGAGTCAGTCAGTCAGTCAGTGAGGGCTTTGCCTTTTATTAGTATAGATTTCTGAAGCACTGCACTTTAATTTGGACACTTCAATTTGATTTTTGCTGGTTGTAAATAAAAGCACTGATCACTGTTTCACCGACCCCTTGATGCACGTGTGTGTCCTCATTTGACCGTCTCAACTCAGTTATGACTATCAACAGTGGCGGGTTCAATAGGCTCCTAAACAAGATCAGGAGCATGTAGCCAACCGGCATTATCACAATATCAGCTTTAAATAAAAGAATAGTTGTCAGATGGCTAAACATGTGTGAATGGTTTACTTAAGGTACTCTTGTTTGATCCTGTACAATATCTCCAGAGTAGTGTCCAAGCATGGAAGTAATGGTGTTGGGGCACACAATCTGTGTTTTATACAGCAAATAAACAACTATTTTGTCATTTTTAGTGAAATATTGCCAATACAAAAGAGACTTTGGTTACTATTTGTAATGACCATCCTCGCCAGAATGTGGTGCATGATTAGCCTATACTGCCAATGGTACAGAATGAGGAAAGGGGAGGGGGAATAAATAGTCAATTAAGATAATATGACTAGACTATTGTTCTTTACTGAATTTAATCAATTAATAATAATAAATTGCTGTAACTAAAATCAAAACATCTCTCATGATATTTACACCACTAATTTGTTGTATTTAATATTTCTGAACTTTAAAACGCTGAGTGGAACCAGAAACCAGATGTAGTACAGTATAAAATAATACTTCAATGTAAAAGTTGGGTATATTGGGTATTGTAAGGTTTACAAACTCTTTTGGGACTCCCCCCAGCGGGACGACACGTCAAAGAGCATCCCGAAGCGCGATCGCCACATCTTTGGAAGACAACCTATCAGTTCCAGTGGCAACAGGCTCCCAGCACTGTAGCCACACATTGCAAAAGCAAATCCAAAAAGATCACGGTCACGCTGTAAGCGCCTGCCATCGATGGGTGATGCAAGAAACATTATAAATTCAGGGAACAGTATTACTTGGCCACTAAGCTGGCCATGACCCTGCCTGATTGCTGTGTCTGTGTACAGGAGAATGGTAGATCCTGCTACAATACATAGCCGTGGTGTTCCCATTTCAAGGTTTATAAAGCTGCTTTTGCTGAAGTACTGAGATTCTGCCTCGTGTTTTGGGGTGCAAGACAGGGACTCACATGTCACAATATATATACACATATATGAATAGATAGGTTCTAAAAACCATGCCAAGTATACAGAGTTAAATTCTGCAAATGCAGTTTGGGAACAAAGCCAATAACATTTATTGTGTATCTTAAAATGCCCTGCTGGTTCCAGATTTATATGCGGATTGTAGTTTGTGTAAAAAGAATGAACTGAAATGGCTTTAAATTTGACTAAAAAAAGAAAAGCATATGCCACTCTACAGCTACTAAAAACTGTAAACAGTAGCAGATGTTAATGCAAAGTTAAAAAATAGAAAATAACTCCCAGAGCTGAAAGAGGTAATGCTAACTGTAAAGGTGCAATCTGGGATTTCTTTTGATTAGGCAATAAAGAATATAACTTAGCAAGCTTTTTTTTTTTTTTTTTAATAACAAAATTCAGTTGTATACATGATTTGTTTAACACAGTCAAAAAAACCTTTGAGCATTGTGTATGAACTCTGCTTAACCACCCAGTGATTATAAAAGCCAAGGGAAAAAAATAAAGTCAAAGAAATATGTTTATGATGAGTTTTAAAATGGATAAAAGAGTTATTCTTGCTAAAATGAACATCTGAAACCTATTCAACACTATAAATTGTTAATCCGATAAATATTTCTAAAATAATATAAACACAGAAGGAGAACTTTTAAACAGTTAAACATAGTAAATAATAACTGCTGAATTGAAGAAGACTGAATACCTGACGGGTGGCACGGAGGCGCAGTGGGTAGCGCTGCTGCCTCGCATTTAGGAGACCCGGGTTCGCTTCCCGGGTCCTCCCTGCATGGAGTTTGCATGTTCTCCCTGTGTCTGCGTGGGTTTCCTCCGGGTACTCCGGTTTCCTCCCACAGTCCAAAGACATGCAGGTTAGTTGCGCTGGCAATTCTAAATTGTCCTTGGTGTGGGTGTGTGTGTGCGCGCACCCTGCCCGGGGTTTGTTCCCTGCCTTGCGCCCTGTGTTGGCTGCTTTAATGAGAATGAGAATTATTCTTTTGAGAAGATAAAACAATACATGCACTCACATATGCACACACTCAGACGTTACTTCATTAGGTGAAACTATCTAGCACCCAGTCATTCCACTTTGCCTAAAGAATAACCTAAATACCTTGAGGAATGGATTCAACAAGGTGCCGGAAATATCCGTGCAGATTTTGGTCTATGCTGAGTTGACAGCATCACAGCTCTTGCAGAACTGCAGACTGTGTATTCATGCTGAATACTTTCTATTCTACCTCTGGGACTGACCGGCCCACTGGATTAATGTCACTGTCATATTGCTGAAAATAGTTGAAATGATATGTAATTTTTAACATGACATATTATCCTGCTACAAATATCCTTTTGAACAAGAATAAACCTTAGCCATTATGGGGTGAAAACAATGAGAAAGTATACTGTGAAATTCAAATGATGCTAAACTTATAACAAGATGGCCAATATGCGCCAAGAAAATATTATCTGAACCATTACACTACCAACATCAAATTGTACTTTGGCATACTGCAGGATACTGTAAATCCATGGACTTAAGCTATTCATTCCAATTTTGAATATTACAATCTGAATATCTTGACAGAAACTAGGCTTCTGCACCCCAACATCATGTTGTCTATTTTCAAGTGTTCACTTTTGGTGATAACATATCCACTATAGCCTTAATTCTCTCTTTATAGGTGACAAGAGTGAAACCAAACATGGATTCTTCTTCTGTAGCCTATTTCTTGGTTCAACATGTTATGCATAAAGAGATGCTCTTTTGTGCACCACTGTTGCAGGAAGCTGTTATGAGCAGTTACGGTATTTATCATAGTTTAAAAAAAATGTCTGATAATTTTGTTTAATAAGGGAGGCAGACATTTCTGAGATGTTAAAACCATCAATCCTGGCTCTAGCAATCTCAAAGGCATTTAAATAATGTGCCTTGCCAACTTTTATAATAGAACAATTATACTAGGTGGCAAAGAGGCGCAGTGGGTAGCGCTGCTGCCTCACAGTTAGGAGACCCGGGTTCACTTCCCGGGTCCTCCCTGCATGGAGTTTGCATGCTCTCCCCGTGTCTGCGTGGGTTTCCATCTACATAACTTACATAGATGATTCCTATTCTTGAAAAAAGCTGATAAAAATCTTGGCTTCTTAAGTGACTTTTTAAAATAAAAATTCAGTGTACAATACAAAAACAGAATGATCAAAGCATTTAAACCAGTTATATTTATAGGACATATATACTAGATAATAGCTTAAAAATACATACATTTTTCTGATATGCTTTTTGCCAAGTAGCCAAAACGAATATTACAGAGAATGGCGGAAAATTACTTTGATATAAATTTTAATAATCCACCAATATACATATAGGATCAACAAACATTATGGAAAATGAAATTCCAAATTTAATTGCTACATAATACATCTCTATAAGCAGCAATAAATGTAACTGTTGCAGCCATCAGTGTACCTGTAGGTATCCAATTTTATTTTCAAAAATAATTACACAGCTAGCTGAGAGGCATCTCTGGCTGCTGACCATGAACATGCAACATTGTGTTGCAGAAATATGACATTACTGCAGAAGTTGTGATCAACATGTTGTGGGACGAACTCTTCACATTTAAATTTTGAATTCAATTTTGTAGCAAGGTGCAAATTACTGCAATATATGTTAGTGGCTACAAACTCACTTATTACTCAGCTAATCTGAGCTACCACAAGTATCATGTATTCTGCTGTATTTTAGTGAGATACATTTGAACTGGAAACTTTTACATTATTGACAGCCTTTAAGGTTCAAAGTGGTTTCAGGGTTTATTTATTTACTGGCTATTATCCTATTACATAAAGTTATCTTTTAATAAATAAATAAATATAATAACCAGTAGTTAAATGGTTTTGGAGAATCAAACCAAAGCAATCAATTTCACTGATCTGTAATATATGTAAAATTAATCAGAAGCAGATTAAATAAAAAATGTTTTATTAGATTTTTATACCATATTTATTAAGGATTGTTTGTTCTTTTTCTTTGTCTCTGACTAAACGTTGTGAAGAAAAACAGAACCTTCATGGGATAGAAGGCAACTCCTACATGGTTGTTTCCTGGATTTATAAAATTTGATGTACTGATGTATAGGACGAGGATGTAGGAGGATCTACACTTACTGAGTGACGTGAAAGACAGAAAGACATTCTGGAATTGAAAGCCGTCATGAAGAAATTTACACAAGTTCGTTAAAACTAGCATTTTCAACATGTGACAAATCTCCTTAAGACAACTTCTGCTGAATGTGACTCTAATTTTTATAAATCACAAATAGTGATTTATTTAGACATGTCACACTAACAGGCACTGAATCACAAAGTGCAAATGTGATATATGATATACCAATGTGTATGTTATGCACCCAGACATTCTCAGACATAAAATATGGTGAGTGTTAAGATTCTTGAAATCCATTTTCATAATAAAAAATTAACACTTAAATGGGATTAATTGACTCTGTATTCTTTTTATTAGACTGATCAATTATGACACTGATTCATAATTTAGTCAAATTAAAAAAATGAATACATTGAAATAAAGTGTACAATTGCATTGCAATACTTTAATATTACAAAACAAAAAAAATGCATTTTACTGCATGACCCTAATATGATGATTACATTTTATCAAACTGCCTCTAGCAATTATCATATTTACATCATGACTAGATCTACTTGAGCAAATACAATCCAGTTAATTCCACATACGGCATACAGTACATACATTGTTATAGATGAAATCACCAAATATTATGATTGCTCAAAGAGAGATGGAAGGTTAACTTACCATCAGTTACCACTCATTTTACTTACTGTACCAAAACCATTAATAAACAAGGTACTAAAAATTAACACACTTAAAAACCAACAGAGTAGAAGCAATGTGCCCCATAACACTAATTTACCTGGATATTCCCACTATGAATGCTTTATGAACAAATTTGTTCTGCTCACATTTCCTGAATTAGACCCATAGTGTACAAAGTAAAATGAAACAATGAAATTCTTACATGTCCCGTCAGGTCAATTCTACAAAAGATGCACACACATACAAAAAGTACACATAGCATGCAACACATATATAATACATACAAACACACATATACACACAATACATGCGGCATCCTACTATACAAGGGTAAATCAAGAAGTAAAGGCAATTTGAAAATGATGGTGTAACTGCAATAAATAGAAGCTGATGAAATACAACATGTTCACAATGGCAGTTCAAACATGCACAGCACAGCGCTCCACCATTAATTAGCCTAGTTGAAGCCAAGGTCAAATGAACACGGATGCTCTGCTGCGAGATTTCACAATTTTGAAAAATGTGCAATAATAAGACTTCTTTGGACAGAGGGAATAAAACTGCTAAAATTCAAGGAAGTAATTCTATTTTACATATGAATCAAGTTCTATATGAAACTATTTACAGGTCCACATATTATTATAAACTGTGGTGGGCTGGCACCCTGCCCGGGGTTTGTTTCCTGCCTTGCGCCCTGTGTTGGCTGGGATTGGCTCCAGTAGACCCCCGTGACCCCGTAGTTAGGATATAGCGGGTTGGATAATGGATGGATGGATGGATGGAGATTATTATAAACTAGCAGAATACCCGCGCTTCGCAGCGGAGAAGTAGTGTGTTGAAGAAGGTATGAAAAAGAAAAGGAAAAATTTAAAAAATAACGTAACATGATTGTTAATGTAATTGTTTTGTCATTGATATGAGTGTTGTTCCCATATCTACATATCTATATCTATATCTATATATATATATATCTATATATATATCTATATCTATATATATCTCTATATCTATATATATATAGCAAAATAACCGCGCTTGGCAGCGGAGAAGTAGTGTGTTAAAGAAGGAAAGAGA
>JANRMT010062791.1:18838839-18855588 GCA_026402145.1 Polypterus bichir lapradei
GAGGTTCTGTGTTGTGGAGATTCTCAGGATGGACTGCAGGTGCTCATCAGTGAGGCGACTCCTGTGTGCTGTTTTGTTAGTCTTTATCACTGAGAAGAGCTTCTCACACAGATATGTGCTACCAAACATACACAAGGTTCGAGCCGCATGTAGACGGACATTATTTGTTCTTCAAAGTCACCAAAGCGCCGTGCAAACTCAGTGCGCTCAGTTTATCAGCAAAGTGCGTATTTGGGAACACCGTAGTGACGACTTGGTTCAACATTACTTGGCAACAGGGAAAGTGGGGCAAGTTGCACTGGTGCATTTGTGTCTCCCATTAAAGCAGCTTCACTTGAAATCACTTTGTGATTGTGCACGGGTAAAAACGTCCGCTGAAGTGTCAGATTCTTATTTAATTCTTCTGCTTTCTGTATCTTCTGCATTGCATTCAGGTCTTTCAGGTTATCTTGATGTTTTGTCTCATTGTGCCGTCTTAGATTAAATTCTGTAATTACACCCACATTAGCTCCACAAATGAGACACACGGGTTTACCGGCAATGTCAGTAAACATATACTCAGCCTCCCATCGGTTTTTAAAGGCTCTATGTTCAGAATCACCTTTTCTCTTCGGCATCGTGTGGGCTAGCTTCACAATAACTGTGCAAGTTATAAGCTAGACTTGATTAACGCGGTAAGTGTTCGGCAAGGCAGCTGAAGCGCTGCATTATGGGATCTGTAGTTTATTGTGTTACCAGCGCTTCATATACCCGGGCCATTAATAACAATAATACAGTATATAAAATGATCTTGCGGGCCGGATATAATTACACGCCGGGCCGGATGTGGCCCGTGGCCCTTGAGTTTGACACATATGGACTAAATAGAACTTGAAAAGATATATTTTTTCGTACATCGAGCCCGCGTGCTATTGTGGTTTTGCCTGCATGCCTCAACAAGTCACCCTCCCCTCGCTCTTACTTTTTTACCGTTCATCTAATGAATACACTGAGTATGGCTTTACCAAAACAATCATTGATTGCGAATAAAGTATTCATTATTCGAGTATGTAGATCGGGGTATATATATACATATATATATACCCGCGTATCACAGCGGAGACGTAGTGTGTTAAAGAAGCTATGAAAAAGATTCGTTTCTTACTGCATCAATAAACAGCTCATCTTCTTCTTTATCTGAGACCTGACACACTGCATGCACGGGTTTTTTTTTTTTTTTTAACACTGTCTTCCTTTAGCGGGACATTCACTTTTTCCACCGTGTGCTTTGTTTCTGCAGTAGCTGCAGTTATGAATAATATGTTTGTATGTATCAGACGCTTCATATTTTTTTGCTGCCTTTTCAATTGTTTAATTCGTTTTTTGTTCAGCGCTCTTTGGAACTGTTGCTTTTTGTCTGTGCGCTGTGTCAGTTCACGTGAGCCGCTCGGTGAACATGCATCGAAGTTTCCCAGCTGTGCTGGTGCCATGTCGTGCTATGTCCATGGCTGTGTCTAATGTTACCTAAGTCCCGGCACTTAAAACTTTCTCTCGCAGTTTCGCTGAGTTTGTGCCAAACACCACCCTGACCATCTCATCTTCCTCTGATGGCTACTTCCAGCAGGATAATGCACCATGTCACAAAGCTCGAATCATTTCAAATTGGTTTCTTAAACATGACAATGAGTTCACTGTACTAAAATGGCCCCCACAGTCACCAGATCTCAACCCAATAGAGCATCTTTGGGATGTGGTGTAACGGGAGCTTCGTGCCCTGGATGTGTATCCCACAAATCTCCATCAACTGCAAGATGCTATCCTATCAATATGGGCCAACATTTCTAAAGAATGCTTTCAGCACCTTGTTGAATCAATGCCACGTAGAATTAAGGCAGTTTTGAAGGCGAAAGGGGGTCAAACACTGTATTAGTATGGTGTCCCTAATAATCCTTTAGGTGAGTGTATATATATTTGTGTGTGTGTGTATATATAAATAGTTTTACTGTCAAATAATGCAAAGAGTACGCGACACGTGTTTCGCCCTAATTCTGGGCTCATCAGGCGTACACACTCACTGCAGCCCCTCTCGAGATTCGAACCTCGGACGTCAGTGCTAGAGGCAAACCCACGGCGTGTGGTTCGTTTCTTTGACAGTATGTAGATCAGGGTAATTACATTCAAGGCATTCGTAGTCTGAATCACAATCTGACTATATGGGTGGTTACCTACCAGGTAACGCTTGTGGTTGGTCAGCAAGTTGGCTAAGATCCGCCACGGTGCCCTCTTTCAGTTGCGAGAAGCAGATCATAGAATGGTTGAAATAGTTTTACTGTCAAATATCGCCCTAATCCTGGGCTCAATCCTTGCATTGAGCCACAGCGTGTGGTTTGTTTATTTGACAGTATGTACATTGGGATATTATATATATATATATATATATATATATATATATATATATATATATATCCAAATACCAGCGCCTTTATTTAATGTTAGCTAAGACTCTGCACTTAAAAGTTTCTCTCGCAGTTTCGCTGAGTTTGTGCCAAACACCACCCTGACCATCTCATCTTCGTCTGCATAAGCACAGTCCTTGACCCGCGAATATTTAGCAGCAGAGTGTTTCTATTGGATTGCCGCTGACAGACGGCCTTATATGGGCAGGCACTCGATTACGTGGGAGGCGTGACAATGAGGGACGCAACTCCGCCTCACACGGTGACCGAGCTGCAGGCTATGACCGGTATATATGTACATAAGTAGGTTCCAGTTATGATGACCGTTACGCATAGAATTTCAAAATGAAACCTGCCTAACTTTTGTAAGTAAGCTGTAAGGAATGAGCCTGCCAAATTTCAGCCTTCTACCTACACGGGAAGTTGGAGAATTAGTGATGAGTCAGTGAGTGAGGGCTTTGCCTTTTATTAGTTACATTGTTCATCAAGAGGTTTAATTGTAATTAAGCTATTCGTATTTATGCCGCACTGCCAAGTTTTTTACATGCATTGAGGTTAGTTATTACAGTGTTAATGCAGTGCACTTTGGAGGAAGATTTTGTTACCGAATGATCACATCCTAGCAAAGCATTATGGAAAGGGTTCGGAGTAAAAATAGACAGTCAAGAGAGACGAGATAATAGAAACTACTATTAATAATTGTAAGAATAGAAGGACCCTAGGTAGAAAAGACCTCCTTAAGAAGTCGAGGAGGGACAACATCAAGGAGGGAGCCAGATGGCTTCATACTGGAAACCAGCTGCTTTAAAAAGAGGAGAGTGCAGGCTCAAAGTGGTAAAACATAGCCAAACAGGGTATTAAAATGGATGGATCATGAGAAGGTGGTGAAATTAGGGCCCTAGTGCTTACAAACGTCTTCAAAAAAAATAAAGAATTTTGTCGCAAGTTTCCCTAGAAGCTTCCAGATAGGTTCATGAACAGTAAGAACAGAACTCAACGTGTTAAAAAGTACACAGAGGTTGTGAGAGTTAGAGCCAGTAACTTCAGAAAAAATTTTTGATCTAGCAGCTTTCAAAACTTTCTGATAACACAACCAGCTATCTCTCAAAATTTCAAAAGAAACCTGCAACCTGTCCTTTTTCCACCTCCGTTCAGCTCTCCTGCACTCCAGTCTATAGGCACGGGTATTAGCATTTAACCATGGCTCTGAGCAGGGTTTTAGTTGCCTGCTTTTTAATGGTGCCACAGAGTCCAGAGCAGTTTGGCAAGCAGAATTAAATTGAAGTGTTACCTCCTCAGTATTGGAAGACACCAAGGGTTGTGCGGTCACTTCATAATTAAAAAAAGCAGAAAACTGAGCAGCAGTGGAAGATTTAAGTGCATAACAGCGCCAAAAAGGTGTGTCCTGTTTAGCAAATTGACAGACAGGAACAAAATGAAGAAAAAAAAAAACAACAAAAAAAAACACAGGCATATGGTCCGAAAACACTGCATCACCAATTTCCTGATTAGGAACAGATACACCGTGAGAAAAGACAAGATCCAAGGTATGCCCTCATTCCTGAGTGGGACCATTTACAGACTGAATTAGACTAAAAGAGTCCATTAAATCTAAAAAGTCCTTCAACAAAGGCTTCTCAGTAAAACAAACATGAATATTAAATTCCCCAACGATTATAACTTGGACATATTTTGGCATAAATTCAGCCAATAAATCAGAAAAGTCACTTTTAAAATCCTTATTATACTTTGGTGGATGATAAACCACTGCACAAAGCAGCACAGGAGAACGACCCAACTCAAAAAGACTCAGTTTAAAGGTGGAGAAAGAAACAGCTAGAAACCGCTGTTTACAATCGAAGTTAGAATTGAAGACATTCACTAAACCACCACCATGACTTGAGAACCGCAGGGAATTAAAATACGAGCAGTCACACAGCAACAATTCAGATAAGGCGTTGGACTCACAGGAGACAACCATGTTTCAGTTATACAGAGGTAATCCAATCCATGAGAAGTGAAGAAATTCTTTAAGATAAAAGTTTTGTTCATTACAAATCTAGCATTCACTAGACCCATCCTGATGGAAGCCGGGTCCGAAGCCTCAATAGCGAGCGGAGCACGCGGCAAAGGCCACAAATCTGAGCTGATCTACTGTATGTTGAGCCAGAAAAACTTTGGGAGATCGAGCCAAGCAGGTGTTTACCTTCACCAACCGGCCACCGCATTTACCTTGGCGTCAGTGACGCTTCCTCCAGCGAGGTGAACCTGGAGCAAGGTAGAGGAATGCCAGTATTCCAGATAGGAGCTGGGGAGGAGGAAAATCTCATCCTTCGTTGTCCAACTGTACAAGTTTTACAGTAGACAAAGGAAGCTCCAGAAGTGTTTGGCGATCATACACCAGTAGCGAGTTGACATTTTGCATGACACACAAAAACAACAACAAAAACATAAGCAAAATAGAGAGCGGTAGACGACATGCCACACACACTGGTACCATCCAGTCCCCTTATTTTATGGTAATAGATGTAATTAACAGTTAATTTATGTTTGTACTAAAAAAAGAAAATTTAAAATTGATTTTATGGTACCTTTATTTACATCATTAAAGTCATTTCTTGATTGAATCATCTGCTGTTTTGGTAACTTGATTGTTTTAAGAGAGTGAGACAAGAATGAAGAGTGTGGAATGTGTTTAAAGTAAAGTTCCAGTCAGGATGAAGGAAATTTCATAGAAATAATTATCTGATCACATACACTTAACAAATTAAAAGATAATATGAATCACCAATATAAAAATAATGAAATTCAAAAATATTTTGGATTTAAATTTCTGGAATGGTCAGAAAATTGATTCTGGTTTGTCTAAATTTCATTCTTTTTGTTTATAAATATGAAATTAAATGACAGAGAATACAGTTCATATTTGTTACTCATATTTCTTAATGATGTGTATTAAAAAAATCTTATAAATGATGGAAATAGAAGCATGTGTTAAACAACAATTATGGATTATGGATGGTCTTTATAGTGAATACAATAATCACTACTTTATCACCTTATTTTGAAAAGTCAAGAAATAAGTTTAAAAATTACTACTGTATCACCTTATTTTAAAAAGCTATAACAATAAAGAGTCTGATCGAGTCAACATTCAAGTACTGGACAATGGGACATTATTATTGGAGGAGGAGGAGGTGGTGAAAACTGTAGAGGGTTAAATCTATAACATTATACTAGTTGTGTAAGCCCGTGCTGTGGTCCTAGAAACTATTGAAATCATCCGAAAAAAAAATGAAATGTAGAGATGTCAAGTAATTGAAAGGAACTATTCTGGGCATCTCTCTACTAGGAGGATTAATTTTGCCGACGTTCTCGCATCGCTTATGTATTAGCAGTTTTTTGCTTCCTCGGAGGTGGAGCCCTTACCCCGACTCCACCTCTCACTTCCGGGCCCGACAGACACACATACTTCCACATGTAGACGTTTACAAAAATACAAAGCACCCTGTTTCTACTTCAGTGCAAATAAATGTAAATTATGACATAATAAATGCTAATTTTTGTCACGTTAAATATTGCAAATAAACATTGATTACTTCAGAACAATAATGATGTGTGGTCTTCGGATTTTGTGAGACAGTTTAGATGTGAAGATTGCAGTACAGAGGTGAAAAGATCATATCTTGAAGCAACTTGTCTATTCTGTTGCCATTTCTTTTGTGTACATCCTTCTTTATCTTACTCTTTATATCATTTATGACATTCTTAATATCATTTGTTTTGCCCTCTTAGTACAGTAATCATTACCTTTAGCTCAGACAGATCATTTCTATCTTCTCTGCACGGAGGCAGAGTTGCGAGTCCAGCTGGAGTTTATACTGTTGATTCACAGGGGATATTGGTATTGGGGGAATTGGTAGTAGATGATAGCAGGGATAGAGGCCATGCTCACCTCCGATAATCAGCCCAAGATCAATAAATTATCATTGACCGCATCACTTGGAGTTTTGCTCCCACTTTCAGTCTCGACTGGAACCGATACTACAGTGTGAGGTCCTGGCAGAAACTTTAATTTGCCTATTTCTTCCAAGTCATTATCTGGTAGGCCATATCTGGCAGCTTTGAAAAAAGCTTTAGCTGCCTCTTCTTATCTTTCTGTACCCTTGGTCTGCTGCTCATGCTTTAAACATACTTATATATACTTGTAATTAAATCCTCTCGGGTTGACTAAATACTGGATACCTCAGAATGATAGTAAAAAAAGTAAAAAACACTGCTGCTAGTGGGTGTATATGTCCTAGACTTCCACCTCTCACATTGGACAAGACCAGCTGCTTCAGGATATAAAAGAACAGGAGGTACTTTAAGTAATAACTTTGCTGCAAGTGTTAAAGTCATTCTAGCAAGAATTGAAAAAACATACAGGTAAGTATGAGTAAGTCTGAGAATAAAATCAGAGAACCTGGTGCTCAGATTGAAGAAGTTAAGCAAATGCTTATGACTTGTATAGAAAATGTTGAGCAACTGACATCTGCCCGTGACAAAAAAGCAACTGCTGTGGAAACCAAATGCAAAGTGCTCTGTGATATCGATATAGGAGGAACAACATCAGAATCAAAGGTCTCTCTGAAAACTGCGAAAGTCCAAACCCAGTGAAATTCATAGATGAACTACTATCTAAAATAACTGGTAAGGACTTTAAATTGGAAACCAAGATCTCAGCAGCTTACCGCATATGTGTATTAAATGCCTCAAACCTAACTGTCAGTACTATCATACATTATCTCAGCTTCCAAGGGGACTACTTTACATCACTCTATGCCAGGTTTATTACATCTGGTCTGTACTATCATAAGATATCTCAATTTTCATTTTTTCTACACCACTGCTGGGGGTTTGTTTTGTCTTGGATGTGATGTGTCTCTTGGTATGTCAGAGGACTGGGACTTTGCTAAGTGTGGTCTAGCCTCACTTTGGGATGCAAAATAAGGGAGGACTATGGGGGCTTCGGGGTGGAGAGCAAGTTACTTTTTATTAATCCTTTCTACCCCGACAGCAATAAGTGCCAATATGACCACAGGCTCTGTAGCCTTAATATTTTCAAAAATTTGAAATCAAGGTTAAAGTTATTTTATAAAACAACATAATACTTTTACTTATGTTTACAAAATGTCCCCAAATGTTCAGAAGCAGCTTTGTGAGATGGAATTTCAAATTTCTCAATCACGATCTAAAGAGAAAAAAAAAAAAAGGTATTTTCTCATCTAAAAGGTCTAAATGCCAAGATATTTTTACAGGAGACTCATTTAATAAATAAGGACAAGTTTCAGTTTCAACGAGATTAGATTGGCCAAATATTTCACTCCAGTAATACAAATCAAACTACAATTGTGTGAACCTGAATGCACAAAACAATCTCATTTGTAGTATTAGACATAGTATCTGACCCTGAACGGCAATATGTCATGGTGTAATTTATTTCAATCTTAAGTAATTTTGATAAATATTTATGCACCTAATGCGGACGAGATAGATTTAATCCAAAATGTATTTGCATCTATTCCTTACGTGAATACTCATAAAATTATAATGGCCAGAGGCTTTAATTGTGTTTTAAATCTAAACATGAATAGGTTTTCAACTATAGTGATAACACCTAACACTGCTAAAATCATCACATAGTTTGTAATAAACCAAAACTTATCAGACCCACGGAGATTTTCAAATGCAAACAAAAGAGCATATGCCTTCTCACCAGTACATTACAATTATTCAGGAATTGGTCATTTCTTTATTAACAACAGTTTATTGTCCACTATCAAATCTTGCAAGTACAAGGCTACTGTTATCTCTACGTCCCTCTGATCATGGAACTTAAATCACTATGTTCTACACACTCATCTTGTAGCTGGCATCTTAACCTACTGTTATTAGCTGATGAGAAATGAACATAAATCATCTCCAAGCAAATTGATTATTTTTAGAGACAAATGCATCCTCAGAGGTCTCTACAGGAATACTATGTGAAACTCTGAAACCTTTATAAATTAATAAATTGGAAACCAAGAAGGTTTCAGAGGTAATCAATGAAATTACAAGAATATGTCTGGTTTCCAAATGAGGCACTTTATAGGCAAAGACAGGTTTTGCAAACAGAATTGACCTCTTGACAACAAAAGAAATAAAACAGCTCTTCTTTAAATCACAACATCAATACTATGACTAAGATCTTAGCTCAACAAATCCACAAGCAGGAAGTTCATAACATAACAACAGAAATTACCAACACAGATTTAGATAAAATCATTGACCACAGAAATGTAACCCACACATTTAGAGTACAAAATTCCTTTTATTCTATGCAGTTTAAAGATGACAAGACACAATCTCAAGAGTTTTTGACATATTCCAAATAACACAGCTAGACACTCTTAGTATAGATGAAATGGATAAACACCTCTGACACCCTCAGAATTACTAGACACTAAAACCGCACTCGAAAGTGGGAAAGCAGCAGGCCCTGATGGATACCCTGTGTAATTTTATTTAAAAAAATTCAAATAAGTTAGCTCAACTACTATTAACAACATTTACAGAAGCTAGACAAAACAAAATTCTACCTCAAACTTTTCACCAAGCGTTAATAACTGTCTTCCAAATAAGGACTTATTACAATGTGCATCATACAGACCAATTTTACTTCTGAATAATGATGTTAAGATACTCTCCAAAGTTCTAGCAAGAAGGACTGAGAATGTGCTTCCCTCTGTAATAAAGACCAAACTGGATTTATTAAATGCAGGCACTTAGTTTCTGATCTTCGATGTTTGTTTAATGTAACATACTTAGCCATGTATCACAGATCTTATTATCTTTGCACACAGAAAAAGCATTTGACGTGGTTGCATGGGACTACCTATTTACCACATTGCACAAATTTGCATTAGGCCAAACTACTCTATACAAGTCCAAAACCCCCCATTTATATTAACAACATTATTTCAAACTAGAATGCGGTACTTGACAAGGATGTCCCCTATCATCATTGCTCTTTGCAATCACTATTGGACTTTTGAAATGCATTACAGATAAAGGGGATTAGCAGAGAAAGATTTGAATAGAAAATATCACTATATGCAGATGGTACTGTATATATCAGACCCACAAACGTCCGTACCACTAGCCCTCAATGTACTAGCAGAATTTCAAAAAATACCTGGACTTACAAAATTAATTTGAATAAAAGTGTGCTTTTTCCAGTGAACTCTCCAGTACACAATATTAGACTGGACACCTGATCAGTTCAAATACCCAAGGGTAAACATCAAAAGTAAATATAAAGATCTTTTTCCACAAAATTTTGCTATCTGCATGGAAAAAAATTAGATGTAAACAGACAGTCTGCCCTCCATCTCACATTAGCAGGGAGAATCAATGCGGTCAAGAGGAACATCCTTTCTGAGCTTCCATTTCTATTTATGAGCATCCTTGTATACATTAACAAATTGCTCTTTAAGAAATTAGATTAAATTATAACCTCAATTATTTGAGATTCAAAACATCCATGCATCCAAAGGGTGACTCTACATTGACCTAAAGCAGAAGGGAGCACGACACTACATGACTCAATTTTATTACTGGGCGGTTAATATACAAGTTATCAGGACCTGGAAAATCGATACCAATTGATGAACATACACAAACCAGGTCTGCAATAGAAATAAAATCTCACTGTACTGTTTTATATGCACTAATTTGTGCCCAAGCAAATCCAAATTATTGTCAATATGCTGTAATTACAATTGTCCATCAATCACTCGGAATATGGAACCAATGCGGGAAGCACTTTAAGACAAAGAACCTTTTATCTGTTGCACCATTACATGAGAATAACTGTTTTCTACACTCTCAAACCTACATAGTATTTAATGTATGGAAAACATCCAAGATTAAAACATAGATAATGTCTTTGCATCTTATGAACGATTACACTTTAAATTTAAGTTCCTATCAACATGTTTCCATTACTTTCAAATCAGAAACTCTGCTAAAAGGAACCTGCCCAGGGGCAATACTGATTAGTCTTGAAGACCCAGACAGCATCTCAACAATGTTTAAAAACACTTTAAAGTTTATACCTTTCAAAGATCCTAGGGTATGTTGGAGAAAAAAATATTTCTGTTAACATTTCTGAAGCAAAATAAAAAAGCAAAATAATGTGACTTAACTTGGACAATTCTATCGATTGAAGAGGATACAGCTACAAAAAATTGTGGCTAGTTGTGGCGCAAATGCGCATTAGCAATAATTAAAAAATGTTTGCATGATAAGAACTTGAAAATGTAGAGTGGAAAATGAAAATTCAATGAGCAATAGGTGGCGTCAGTGTTTATTTGCGTTTTACTCATCATTTTTGTAGTTTCAATGTTGTTTAGACTGAAAATGCAAATAATTTAATTTTATTTTAATTCTTTTGAATTCATGCGTATTGACGTTGAAAAATAAATGGCAAAAGAGAGATTGCATTTTAATTTTATAATTTTAATTTTCTTTTTTGCCGAAAATACCTCCCACACTACGTAAGGATACCTAGAAAAGCACACATTTCTAAATAAACTTCACACGTCGCAATACTGCAAGAGTACTGTACTTGGTTAGCAATTCATCGGTATAAAGCGATTTCACCACCAATGTCTACAAACTGCGTGGTTAAACTGCACATTATTTCCAATCGTTAAACGTCTACATTAATTTTAGTTTAACATTACGAAGTATTCCGGACATATGCACACTAAAAGTGAAGTATGTAACCTCTCAGCATAGAACTATCCGTGTCTGGGAAAAACTATTTTTAACTCGGGGTGTGCCGACTGTAACCTGTCTTATACAGTATATAACTTTTTCAGATAAGTAAATTAAATACACCAGTCTGCACACAGTATCATTAATTGGCAAAGGGTTGTGGCCCCCCCCCCCCCCCTTTTTAGTTTTTCAACTCACATTAAACAAATGTCTTTACAAATTCAACTACCAATATTCCAAAACAAAAACACGTTTACAGGCCTTCCTTTAATATTAAACAATAAATCCACTTCTCTTTGCCAAAATGACCATCGTGGACATTTCCTGAAGAAAAACAAACCAAAATGAAGGAGATACAAAAGTTGATTGCCAACCTTTCACTGCGTGTAATGAAACTCCCAGCTACTCAGTTTAGACGAGACGAGATAAGACGATAGGACTCTAACCGGCAGGCAGGCAGCAAAAAGAAGAAGCTCCGCATGTCCGTGACGTCTACCAATCCACATACTGCCTCCATTACACTTCCGCATTCGGTAAGCCAATCAGTCGTTAGGAAAGCAAAATACGAATATTCTTTTCGTCCTTGATCTTAGTCAGTAAATCATAGCATAGAAAAGAAACATACAAAGTAAAAGAATATAATAAAAACATTACAAAAATTAAGAGAACTAAAAAATGTACAAAAACATACAAAAACAATATACGTAAAACCTAAGCTTAATGTCAGGATGGCCGAGCGGTCTAAGGCGCTGCGTTCAGGTCGCAGTCTCCCCTGGAGGCGTGGGTTCGAATCCCACTTCTGACAAATCTTACTTTTTTAACCCTTGCATTTAATGTACATTAAACATAATGTTCACCTTCGTAATTGATTTTTAATTCCAATGAACATATGTTTGTACTGGATAACTGAATAACAAATGTTGTTGTTATATTACTGGTGCATTCGTCAGCCACTGATGCACTGTCTTGAAATGTAGTAGTGTTAACCAATTGGATATCGCTAATGAATTTGAGCAGAGCCGGGAGAAGTTACTATGTCAGTGATGGCGAACCTTTTGGACTAGGCACGTCAAACATTCTGAAAATGCCTAAGCTGACTCTGCTAGCGTGTCGCCCATGTTAATTCTTTACATACTAATTAATTTGGAAAAAAAAAAAAAAGTTTATTTAAAAAGATACAGCCCAAACAAGTGTGGTGCTAGATATTAAAACAGTAAAGGAAAAATCAGTGACGTACATGAGCACGGGTAATTGGACTTAAAATATTTCACTAAAATTACCCTATTTTTAATAGTTATTTTGAATTGAACTGAAAAAATATGAAACACATTTCATTTGATTTGATATCAATAAATGGCTTTTATGTTGCCGAGTTTTAAGGGGGGTGGGGGGAGATATGGTTAGGAGCCAACACTGATGCAGTGCATTGCCGCACCCACTACACGACAAACCAACTCAGGATTCCAGGTTAGGACCCAAGTGCAGCCATGCAACGGATGATACCTCAGCACCACACTAGTTGAGATGGAGTGGAACAGTGTGAGGTTTTAATAGTAAGTCTGAAATTGAAAGTATGTACTTTCTGCACACCAAGCCAAAAGAAGCAGCGCTAACTTAATCTGTCAATCGGTTTCTTTTGTCCGTTTTAATATTGCTTAACACCAAGATTAAGGTCTCGCCAATGTGTAACGCAGAAAATAAGACAGCCTTAAGAGGGATTGAGAGGGACAGTTGAGAGAAAAGTAAAACAGCAAACGCTTAGAAATGAAAACTACTTGCCCTTTGCAGAAGTGTAACCACGGAGAGAAAACAATGTCAGCATTGCCCTTTGCAGACTCTACAGACACAGTATACCGAAATAGTCTTTCGCCTTAATAAATTCCTTACCTCTACAATAGTGTTGTTTAGGGAAGCTCTGAACCGCACAATAAAAAAATTAATGACCCTCATCTCGCACGCATCCCGTATGTATGTGAAAATATCACGAACGTATTACGTACGATATACGTACGAGATTAGGGTTATCCCATAATGTTTTCATTGTGCGGTTTAGAGCTTCCGTATTTGTTGATCTAGCACCTAGCAAAAAATAATTCAATACACTTCACATGAGCAACGAATGTAAAAGCAGATTTCACACTAACGCTGATAGTGCGCTCTTTTTGCCGACTGCTGTTGCAGATCTCGTACTTGCGCCATTAAAATAAACTTCCAGTGCAGCGGTTAAAAGTCAACTTATCTGTACGGCTGCCGTGATGACAAATGATGTGCTGATATAGATGGTGAAAATCCACTTTATATTCGGGGTGGTGTGGTGCAGAATCTTATATTTTTGTTATTTCTTATATTTTTGTTTATTATGTTTCTTTGGTAACTTGGGTCTTGGTTAACTCTGGCGTGTCACCCAAAACGTTAGGTTCTCCATCAATGTAGTACGTTCATAACCAGCTTTCCACAAGTTATTGAAAGCAGACACGAAGAGATTGATTCTGACTTAACATCTAATTAATACCAACATCTTCTGTAATTTTACAAATTGTTTTCTGTAAATAATGCTCAAATATTATTAATATAATAATATTAATATTTAATATTATTATAATATATGCTGGGATTGGCTTCAGCAGACCCCCATGATTCTGTGTTAGGATATAGCGGGTTGGATAATGACTGACTGGAACATTGGCAAACCTGGCAAAAATATTTGCCTATGGTTGCTTATTATGTTAGATTATTGGAAAAGACAACTTTGCCTCCTATATCCTGTGCATGTTTACCTTCATAATAACACATCCTTACAAGACACAAGAGCAAATAGCAGAATTCATATCAAGTTATACGAAATGCCAAATCCAGTTTCTTTCTGTCATAATGCAATAGTTCATATCAACAGCATTACACTTAAGGATTTTTTTTCCATAAAGCAACAGTAGTAGGTAAGATATTTAGGAAGCAACTAGAAGTGATTATCTCGTATCATCCATCCCCATTCTTTTTTATGTGTTTTGTTTTCAACAAGGTAAAGTAAAATTACTATGGTTCAGAACCATGAACTACAATGTAAAATGGTATTATATATAACACATCCAATAGTAACAAAAATGAAATAAAAATAATTCCCTTTTACGTTCTAGGTTTTGTAAACTTCCTTTTTGATAGATTGCAGTGACTTTGGGTTTATTAACGTAGAAAGAGCAGAAGATCAGAGAGCCATTCTTGTTCTTGTCCACATAAGTTTCTGAGTTTGGACTTAACCAATTAAGCTTTTAAAAACTTCATTCAACAATTCCAATTGACAGAAAAAAAAAAGAACATCAAAATCACGTGACTTAACTTGGAGTATTCTATCAATGAAAAGGCTACAGCTATGAAGGACCATGAATTGACCAGTGATAATTAAATATACTTACATGTTGAGAATTTGAAAATTAAAATGCAAATGGAAAATTAAATTTCAATGAGCAAAAGGTGGTGCCAGTGCTTATGTGTTTTACTGGTGAAATGGTGTTATTTCTTTTTATTTTTAATTTTTACAACCTTCATTGCATGTAGACTTGGAAAAATAAATGGCAAAGAAGAGATTGTATTTTCATTTTATAATTTTAATTTTATTTTTTTGCAGAAAATACCTCCCATACTACATAGGGATACCCAAAAAAGCACACATTTCTAAATAAACTATATAAACTAAATAGGCATCAGCATTGCTAGGGCACTATTCTTTAAGCAAGTATAAGCAGAATGATATACGCTTAACTCAGACCTAACCCAAGTAAGCCCAAATTGCATTGCCAAATCTGAAACAAACATTTGAAATTAACCCAACTATATTCCTTTCAGAATGTACAGAACCAAATGCAGACACAGAGACTTAGAGTTTTACAGACACTGGTTTTATGGGACTTTGCTTGGTTGTAATTTTCTTAAATTTATGGGAAGAAAATGCTGTGCACAATGAAAAATTTATTTTATAAATCTCTAATAGAATCTATCTACAGTGGTGTGAAAAACTATTTGCCCCCTTCCTAATTTCTTATTCTTTTGCATGTTTGTCACACAAAATGTTTCTGATCATCAAACACATTTAACCATTAGTCAAATATAACACAAGTAAACGCAAAATGCAGTTTTCAAATGATGGTTTTTATTATTTAGGGAGAAAAAAAAATCCAAACCTAAATGGCCCTGTGTGAAAAAGTAATTGCCCCCTGAACCTAATAACTGGTTGGGCCACCCTTAGCAGCAATAACTGCAATCAAGCGTTTGTGATAACTTGCAATGAGTCTTTTACAGCGCTCTGGAGGAATTTTGGCCCACTCATCTTTGCAGAATTGTTGTAATTCAGCTTTATTTGAGGGTTTTCTAGCATGAACCGCCTTTTTAAGGTCATGCCGTAGCATCTCAATTGGATTCAGGTCAGGACTTTGACTAGGTCACTCCAAAGTCTTCATTTTGTTTTTCTTCAGTCATTCAGAGGTGGATTTGCTGGTGTGTTTTGGGTCATTGTCCTGTTGCAGCACCCAAGATCGCTTCAGCTTGAGTTGACGAACAGATGGCCGGACATTCTCCTTCAGGATTTTTTTGGTAGACAGTAGAATTCATGGTTCCATCTATCACAGCAAGCCTTCCAGGTCCTGAAGCAGCAAAACAACCCCAGACCATCACACTACCACCACCATATTTTACTGTTGGCATGATGTTCTTTTTCTGAAATGCTGTGTTCCTTTTACGCCAGATGTAATGGGATATTTGCCTTCCAAAAAGTTCAACTTTTGTCTCATCAGTCCACAAGGTATTTTCCCAAAAGTCCTGGCAATCATTGAGATGTTTCTTAGCAAAATTGAGACGAGCCCTAATGTTCTTTTTGCTTAACAGTGGTTTGCGTCTTGGAAATCTGCCATGCAGGCCGTTTTTGCCCAGTCTCTTTCTTATGGTGGAGTCGTGAACACTGACCTTAATTGAGGCAAGTGAGGCCTGCAGTTCTTTAGACGTTGTCCTGGGGTCTTTTGTGACCTCTCGGATGAGTCGTCTCTGCGCTCTTGGGGTAATTTTGGTCGGCCGGCCACTCCTGGGAAGGTTCACCACTGTTCCATGTTTTTGCCATTTGTGGATAATGGCTCTCACTGTGGTTCGCTGGAGTCCCAAAGCTTTAGAAATGGCTTTAAAACCTTTACCAGACTGATAGATCTCAATTACTTCTGTTCTCATTTGTTCCTGAATTTCTTTGGATCTTGGCATAATGTCTAGCTTTTGAGGTGCTTTTGGTCTACTTCTCTGTGTCAGGCAGCTCCTATTTAAGTGATTTCTTGGTTGAAACAGGTGTGGCAGTAATCAGGCCTGGGGGTGGCTACGGAAATTGAACTCAGGTGTGATACACCACAGTTAGGTTATTTTTTAACAAGGGGGCAATTACTTTTTCACACAGGGCCATGTAGGTTTGGATTTTTTTTCTCCCTAAATAATAAAAACCATCATTTAAAAACTGCATTTTGTGTTTACTTGTGTTATA
>JANRMT010062791.1:18865588-18886816 GCA_026402145.1 Polypterus bichir lapradei
AGAATAAGAAATCAGGAAGGGGGCAAATAGTTTTTCACACCACTGTATATATATATGTGTGTATGTATATATGTATGTATATGTATATGTGTATATGTATATATGTATATGTATATATGTTTATATGTGTGTGTGTCTGTATATATATATATATATATATATATATATATGACAGCAACACTCATAACAGTGACAAAAAAATTACATTGTCAATCATGTTACGTTATTTTTAAAATGTTTCCTTTTCTTTTTCATTACTTCTTTAACACACTACTTCTCCGCTGCGAAGCGTGAGTATTTTGCTAGTTGTTAATAATTAAGCATGTAAGGACACGGTGGACAGCAGTAGTGATGAGCTTTCGCCCCATTCAGAGATTGATCCTGCCTCACGCTGTATGCTTGCTGGGACTGGCGCGATCCTGGATGGATAGATGGATGGAATACTTAAACATGTACTACAAAGATATTTCAATGTTCCATAAAAGTTTTGAAGAATCAGCGTTCTAAGCTTACAGACGGCTTGACATTAATTACAGAGCTGATTGTGTGGCAATTGGTTACTTGGAGAAAGAAAAGGAAGGATAGGAATTGGGGGTTAGTACGTTTGAGAGAGACAGTACTGCTGCAATAAATTATTTCATTGAAGGTCACACATGACACAGTAAGCATCTTGCAAGAGGCAGGAATGATCTCTGGACAGGGCGCCACCGTGTCCCCATGCATTAATTCCTATCATTATGAAAATGATATCAAGCATACATCTTAGTATTTAAATTGTTCGGAGAGCCGTAATATTATGAATGTAATGTATTCTGTGTGGTCGGCAGAAGAGAAAGCCTGTTTAAGAAGCACATAGTGTACACAGAAGAACACATAGAATACAAAGCTTTTAATGTGCTACTTTAGTTATGATGCTATTTGAGAAATTAGTACAGTAAATTAAACGATTTTAAGATGAAGTTTATGACCTTGTACATTAATGACAAAATAAACTACATGATTAAAGTGGAAATTTCAAGATTAAAGTTGACATTTGGACATTTTTTCCACTGTGACCCTCTTTTGTTTTTCTTTTCTCTATACCCCAATACACTTCCATATAACACTCAGATGGTGGGCTACGCCTCGCCACTTCACGGCAACTTTGATATCTGACCACTTCTTATTTATTTTGGGCATCGTGCAACTTTCAGAACTTGAACTTTCGAGTTTCTCCGCCACTCGATCAACTTCCTTTTGTTGTTTATATCACTGCTTAAACCTACAAATAGTACGTTTTTTTCTTGCCACTGCTTGAAATTCACTGGAATTCTTCATTTTCCCCCATGCTTTTGCCATTGTGTTTTCACAGAATGCAAAACATAAGGGGCTATTTATATTGATTTGAATATTCAAAGAGGCGCAATTCTGGGAGGAGTCGGGGTAGGGCAGTAGGCGTGTGCACGAGCATTACTTTCCAAGCTGACTGGGATTTACGGAGCGGAATAACGTGGAAGTTGGCATACACACAGATTTATGCATCTGGATTTTTTTGTGTGGATGCAAAATTCTGCTTTTTTCCATATGCCATGTTTTAGTATGAATTCTACGCATAGCATTGTACATGAGGCCCCTTGGAGAAGATGGCTAGAGCCACTCTAGCGACAGTCATCTTGGCCCCCTATTCACAGATAATGCCCACATAAACAAGCCCTGTGTTCTCAGAGAAAATCATAAGAGTGACTGGGGTATAAACCCTTCAGGTTTCGCAGTTTGCCCAGGGAAACCTCAAAGGGAGAAATTTTTAATAAATAAGTCTTACTTCTTGTTCCAGGGAAAATATCATGGAATCATTTCTTGAACCCATCATTAAATCAAATTAGATTGGACAGGCAGGTCAAATGGAGTAGTACCCGGACTGCCTTTCCCATTGTTCTGCTGTCAAAGCCTGCTCATTTAGGATGTGTGTCAGCTGACTTACCTCCCAGAAGCCCTGTTAGACAACTGCTGATGGGACCTGAAGCTCAAATCAGCTTGTGTAATTTAGAAGAGCTGCTACAGCCGGTGAAAATGCTTCATTTGGTGCTTAATTATATGGAGGCCATTATCAAACTACTGGAGGGCACCGCACCTGCACCTCTTGATGAAGAAAAAAAATATAAGACATTTGGGAATAAGCAAGTTGTCTTATGTGGATTTGGCTACACAGGTAGTGATCTCTGTGTAGTAAATCATAAAGGAATATAGTGTGAAACGATCCTAGATGAATATGAAGGAAATCTAGTAGCATGTGTTTCGACAGATGTATTAAATGAAATAGGTGTGTCTGTTCCTCTAGTAGTTCTACAGAGGTTAAGCGATGGGGTTCCGGACAGATATGAAGGTGATTAAGTAGCCGCAGCTCCTATATTCAAACAATTTTGTAAAATGAATGGCCCGAGGTCCAAGTCTCAGGTCTGCGAGTTTGAAATCCAGACAGGAGGATCCACATTTGTTAAAAAGAATAGAACTCAAAGGAATAATGGCCTGTATACTGTATGAATGCAAGTACCTAGATATCTCTTGAGTCCTACAAACATTGATAATGGAGACTCCATTAATATAGCAGTGGTACTTGTAAAAGAGGGGACTTCACTACCTCATGGAGATCCCCGGAGCATCAAGTCACCCTAGAGGAAAAGGGGGAACCAGGCCAGGATGGCTGACTCACCCAATAGCTACGTAAAAAAAAATGTGACTAAGTATGCCGACTCTCTGGCCTTATTAAAGCAAGGCAAATGACGAGAGCAGCAGTGTAATAAGAATGAAGATTAAACCCAGAGGGAAGGGCACAGTCTGGATTTTCTCATTTGTTTTAAGAATAAAAGTCCAAAATATAAATTATGGACTATGTGAAGTTTTGAGTGTCAAAATCTATCTCACTACTGTAAACATTGTCCCTGGCGATGCATCCAGATTACCTCAAGTCCACAGATTCCATCCTGTCATCTGCAGGTCCAAGACTGCTGTGCATCTGAAATGTAATACGATGTCTAACTACAGTTTTTCTCTTCCTTACAGTGGACAGCTATTTGGAACCTGGTGTCCACGGACTGATGTGGATTTAACTTTACCCCTTGTGGGACTGGCTGCTATGTCCCATGGGGCTCAGCTGGACACAGAATCCATTACATTTGTGATATTACAGCTCTCTGAATAACTAAAATACTGAGATGTGTACGTGATGTCAATATGGTATCTTATGCACGGCAGATGCGGACACTGCATAGCTGACTCGTGCTCATGACACGTGTTTAACTTTTGTCGAAATTTGCCGCTGCGTTTTTAGCTGTCTCGTTATTTTCTTTTTCTGTTTTATATTCAATATATATTGGCGTGGCCGCCCCCTGCAGTCCTTGCTTTTCTTTCTCCAAGTAACCGATCGCCAGACAATCAGCTCTGTAATAGACGTTAAGCCATCTGTAAGCTTAGAGCGCCGATTCTTCAAAACGTTTAAGGAACATTGAAATATCTTCGTAGTACATGTTTAATTATTCTATCCTTCACGCCAGTCCCAGTGAAGAATATAGATTATTTAAATGAAGTTAAAGTTTTATCTGTATAATATAATAAACATATTTTGCTGCATTTCATCTTAAAATGATATCGTCATCATATGTCAATACGCGCTTTATAAAGTGGCGCAGGTTGTGTAATATTTTAACTGTAGTGCAAGTTTACAGTGGGGTAATTGTACTTATAAGTACAAACAGTTCTACAAGGAGTACTTGATTGAGTGCGTTTAAAATTCTTGGGACCAAACTGTTTCTGAACAGCAAGGTCTGTACAGGAAAGGCTTTGAAACATTTTGCCGTGGCTGAGGTAGCATGTGCTTGAAGCTGTATACCGATAATTCTGTTTCCGAACAGCTGCTGCTGTGATTCACACTCAGATACAATGATATAAATACTCCGAGTGGTGCAGTGAGAGTAATATGGAAAAAGATGATCCGCTGTGGCAACTCCTAACGGGAGCAGCTGAAAGAAGAAGAAGGTGGTACAATGAGAGTAACAACGCTAAAGCAGTTATGGTATTTGGAATACTATGGCTATTCCCTGGACCATTATATTGTTACAAGTTAAATTACAATCAGATGCATTACACTAATAAACAATATGCGGTCAGTTTCAGTGTATTTATAAAGCCGCGTCAGGAAAATAAGGAGTAACCACACAGGAACAGTAGCATTGCTTTGACACTGGGTGCCGCCAGTCTGCAAAACCGAGCGGAGAATTTGTGTACGACAAGGTATGAGGTACCGTGGAAAAGTGCGTGGCTTTACGCCAAGTGTAGGTTTTATACATCGCGATTTGAACTTGGAAAAGTTGTTACGCAACATTTCTGTGCATAGGCACCGTTTATACATGAGGCCCCTGGTTATCCACACATCCATCCTTCTTTCTAAACCACTTGTTAGGAGTAGGATTACGGGGCACTGTCTTCACTTGTGATAAAGTGCTACTAGAGACTGCTGCTAGGATACATTAAACTGAAATTCTAGATTGTCAAGATAACCACCAATTTGCATATAATCACAACTGGTTAACAATGTTATGTAACATCCACAGTTCTTTCTATGGCTTACATGTACTTATTTTTATGGTTGCGTAGGTTATTTTTGAATTAGCATTTTCATATTTTTGTTATTTCTGTGTATTTGTCATTTGTTATTATGTTCTATAAGCTTAAATGTTGAGCTGCTTTATAGCAGGGCTACGAATTAAAGGACTCAATTTACCAGTTGCCCTGAGGGTATATCCCTGATTGGACAACTGCAGAGGGCGCAAGGGCTGCTGTGGACAAGAGGGGCCCGGGGGAAACTTTAAAAGAGAGCTGGCTAAAAATCATCATACCTGTAAGGATGTATGGACTGTCTTGTGCCTGTCTATTGTGTGAGTAGTATTGGATTGGTCATTGTGCCTCTTCGGAGGGAACGCTCCTAAATCTCATCACCTCTCACCACATCAGGACTACCGATAGTACTGTTTAGTACATTACTTACAGAAAGCTGTTACCTGAATCTTTACTTTTTCTTCTATTCTACTTCATCTGTTACAGCTACATTTTGACTGTGTTAAGGACTTTGTCACAAGTGTTTATTGTTATGTGGGGATTTGACATCATTGTGGGGGAAAGAGAGGGTTATCCGTTTATATGCTTATATTTTTTGTTTCATTCAATATACAGCTTTACCAGCTTAATTCTGTTATTTCGTGTCTGTGTGTGTGAGTGGTGCAAGTAGGGCCAAGGCTGGGTGCGTTCCTGGGGCCCCCACCAAACAAATAAACAAATCACCGTAACTACAATGGTATGAATCTAAGAAGTTCCAGACCACTACAACTTTCTGTACTTTTTGGGTGCAGCCCCAGAAGACAAGGCCATGCTGATTCTACAGGTGCTGGGTACTCCTTTATACTCCCAGTCTAAAGCAAGACCCAGCAGTCAAGCACCACATTTTTTGTAAAATTTTTGTGTAAAATATTATGTCTTGTCTTGTTAGTTTCTGGATTTTAGCACCTATTTATTAGATTCTAATTTTGGGTCTTCTGTACTCTTTGATCACCAAAAACAGAGTGTCTAGAAACATCTCCAACTGTATCATTACATTTGCTTATGACTTCATAATAGGCCTGATCACCAAAAATGATATGAGAGGTTACAGGGAAGAGGTTTCCTTGCTGACTCAGTGTAAACAGGACAACAATCTCACCCTTAGTGTCACCAAAATCAAGGAACTGTTCATAAACGTAAGAGAGCAGAAGGGAGGGTACACTTCCATCTTTATTGAAGGGGCTGCTGTTGAAAGGATGTGGAGCTTTAAAATTTCTTAAGGTGAGCATTTATTCTCATTAACTTCTACAGGTGTGCCATGGAGTCCACCTTCACAGGCTGCATCACATCCTTGAACAGCACCTCGCTTAACACTAGGACAATTTCTATTCACAGGTCATAGGGGTTGCTAAAAAGAGCAGTTCTAATAAATATTGTAGGAAATACTGTAACTAAAGGCATTTCACGTTTAGTTTGTTTAAACCAGTTTTTTTGGACACTGGAATGATTTCCCTGGAAGTCCAGGGGCCTCATGTATAAACAGTGCGCACGCACAAAAATGTTGCGTAAGAACATTTCTGCGTTCAAATCGCGATATATAAAACCTAAACTTGGCGTAAAGCCACTCACATTTCCACGGTACCTCATACCCTGGCATACGCAAGTTCTCTGCCCGGTTTTGCAGACTAGCGGCACCTAGAGTCAAAGCAGTGCTACTGTTCCTGTGTGGTTATCCTTTCTTTTTCAGATCCACATCCCTGACGCGGCTTTATAAATACACTGAAACTAACCACATATTGTTTATTAGTTTAATGCATCTGATTGCAATTAACCAGCAACAATATAATGGTCCACGGAATGATCAAACTATTCTAAATACAATAGCTGCTTTAGTGTTGTTACTCTCACTGACCAACCTTCTTCTTCTTTCAGCTGCTCCTGTTAGGGGTTGCCACAGCGGATCATCTTTTTCCATATTACTCTCACTGCACCAGTCAGAGTATTTATATCACTGTATCTGAGTGGGGAATAAAGATCTATAGAATCTGAGAAAGAGAATTATCAGTATACAGCATCAAGCACACGCTGCCTCAGCCATGCTGTCTATTGAACTGCTTTCACATGGTAAACGTTTCAAAGTCTTTCCTGTACGGCAGTTCAGAAAGTTTCATCCCAAGAACTATAAACTTGTAGAACTGTTTGTACTTATAAGTAGAATAACCTCACTGTAAACTTGCACTACAGTTATAATATTGCACAACCTGAGCCACTTTATAAAGTGCGTATTTACATATGATGACGATATCATTTTTAAGATGAAATGCAGCAAAATATGTTTATTATATTATACAGATAAAACTAACTTCATTTAAATAATCTATATTGGAGACAATCCCAGCCAACACAGGGCGCAAGGCAGGAAACAAACCCCGGGCAGGGAGCAAGCCCACCGCAGTAATCTATATTGTTAATAATTAAACATGCCAAGACACGGTTCCGCAGCGCTAGCTAGGAACTTGCGCTCCGTTCACGGATTGCTCCTGCCCCTTGCTGTATTCTTGCTTGTGCTGGCGCAACACTGGAGGATAGAATAATTAAACACGTACTATGATGATACAGTATTTCAATGTTCCTTAAAAGTTTTGTAGAATCGGCGTTCTAAGCTTACAGATGGCTTAACGTCTATTACAGAGCTGATTGTGTGGCGATTGGGTATTTGGAGAAAGAAAAGTAAGGACAGGAATTGGGTGTTAGTACGTTTGAAAGAGACAGTACTGCTACAATAAAGTATTTCATCGAAGGTCACGCATGGCGCAGCAAGCACCTTGCGTGAGACATGAACAATCACTGCGCCACCGTGTTCCCATGTTTAATAACATGATTTAACTCCTATCATCATGAAAATGATATCACGTATACATCTCAGTATTTTAATTATTCAGAGAGCTGTAATATCACAAATGTAATGGATTCTGTGTCCTGTTGGAGGAAGAGAAAGCCCGGAAGCACGTAGTGATTCACACACATAGAAGATCAAATACAAAACAAAGCATTTAACGTGCTACTTTAGTTACAATGGGATTTGAGAAACTAGTAAATTAAACGATTTTAAGATGAAGTTTATGATGTTCTACTTTAATAACAAAATAAACTACATGATTAAAGTGGAAATTTCGAAATTAAAGTTGACATTTTGTGCTATTTTTTTTTTTCACTGTACCCTAATAAGCTTTAATATGACACTCAGACGGTGGGCTACTTTGATATGTGACTTCTTTTTTATTTCAGGCACTGTGCGACTTTGTGAACTTGAGCTTTCGAGTTTCTCCGACACACTATGTCACTCGATCAACTTCCTTTTGTTGATCATACCACTGTTTAAACCAACAAATAGTAAGTTTTTCCTTGCCTCCACCTGGTATTCGCTGAAATTCTTATATTTTCCCCCCGTGCTTTTCCCATTGTCTTTTCACCGAAGGCTGAGCTTAAGGGCTATTTATATTGATTTGCATATTCAAAGAGGCGTAATTCTGGGAGGAGTTGGGGCGGGACAGCAGGCACATGCATGTGCATTACTTTTCACGCTGACCGGGATTTATGTAGCGGAAGAACATGGAAGTTTGCGTTCGCACATATTTATGCATCTGGATTTTTCTGTGCGTACGCACCTTCCCACTTTTGTGCTTACGCCATGTTATAGTCTGAGTTCTAAGCATGGCGTTATACATGAGACCCCAGGTCATTTACATGGATATGAGGATGTCAATCACACTCTGATACAGACCAAAACAACCATACCAAAACCTTTTAGAAAGGGTTGTCTCTGTACAATAAAAAGCGAGCCCTGGAGAGGTTCACATGAGGTCTGAACGTGATCTGGCGCTAAACCGATTTAACTATATGAAACACTGTTCATTATGTATGATACTTTTAAATGCTGCGGTAGTTTGCTATAGGTTATTGGGGAATCTCATTTATAGCATGATTTGAGGATTAACATGGACCATTACAACAAAGTTAAACAATAAATACGCACACAGGTGCAAATATAACACAATTCACATAAATCTACTGACACAATTACTCAATCAGAGCAGCACCTTATTCAGTCTCTGATGCTCCTGTGTGTGTGTGTGATCGAACAGCAGTTGAAAGAAAAAAAAGAGTGGAGTACCTGGCAAGAACTGAACAGCAGTGCCCTGTGAGGCCACTGATCAAAAGCCCTAATCTTACATTAATACTCCATGAGCACAGGTGTAGTGCCTTCTCAGTGCACACACTAACATTAACATTTTAGTTAATGTTAATAAAGCATTCCAAAACAAACATTAGTAACAAATGTCTACAACATTTAAGACAGTAGACATGATTTGAGATCAACTAAATTGAGGTTACATTCAAACTTCTGGCTACTGAAGAGCAAGTACATAACTTCATACAGTTAAATGAAAATTACATGACAAGTGTAGTGTCCTTTAACTGAAGTGAATGTCCGTGCATGTCATCAGCACAAATTGTCTTCTGTTGTACACCGGGCTGTCCTTCAGCATATAAAGTTAGTAATGCATAATGTTCAAGTAATCTTCCAGTTAATGATTATGAAAAATACAGCAGTACACAAATACCTGCCCCAATATATTTTCCTCATGGAAAATAAACGTCTAATCAAAGAAGTTCAAGACATGCCCACGGGATGTTTACTGATATGTTTAGTTTGCATGAAAGTTTACAATATGAAACACAACTCAACTAACTAGAAATACAAACAAAGTAACAAAGCAAACAAACTACTAGTGTGAAAATGACTTTAAAAAATGTATTATGTATTAAAATATACACTGTATTGCGGCTCTATTTAACATGTACTTAATGTTTCAAAACTTAATGTAGGGGTGTGTTTCAAATTTTAAATAATTCCTTGCCCTTAACTAATTCTTTTTGTGAAAAGAACTAAGAGTAAACCCAAACACAAAAAAAATACAAGAAAATAAAAATGCTATTGGACATAAAAGTGGGAAAACTATGCTGCATGGCCATGCTTGTTAAGTTCCACAAAAGAATAAAAAAGGGTCTTGAAATACCAGTATATCTACTTGTAATTCCTGTATGCACCACATATTTGTTTTGGAAAAGAGATGCATTCTAAATTGAAAGCAGTATTGTACATATAAACAAACTTGTATATGTGTCTAATTTAGGTATTGTATTACTGTCAACTGTTTTAACAAAAAAAACAAGCATTTCATTGTACCCTGTAAATATGGCAACAAAACAGAACATGTGACAGCCGCATTTAAACACAAATATTACATTAAACAAATTTATTGCTCATAAGTCTAATATAACATAAGCATTTTACATTGAAATATTGCTACAGTAATAAAGAAAAATAGTTTGTTTTACAATTAAGTGCACGGTCCTTACTGGTTAACTCACAAATTACACTGCATACAAATAAAACAAAGTAACTGATCAACAATAATATTGCTAATATATGAAATGTATTCTTTGTGTTACTTCTGTTGAATAACTAAAGCCTAAATCTAAATTATATTACAGTTAGGTACCTTATTTTGAGGTTGAGGCTTTTTAGAAGGAGCTAGGCAAGTTTGTTTCAGCATGTTGTTCTCATTGGCCTCTTGTTCTAGTTCAGGATAATGTAATTGTCTAGGTTTAAGCTGCTGAAGAAAATTGCTTTGTGCAAATACAGCTTGCCCAGCAGCAATCATCATTTCAGCTACATCAACATCATCTATTCTAACATCCACTTCCCACACCCCCTTACAGGTTCTCTGTCTAAAACAAAGTAAAAGTTGATGCTGAAAAAGACAGTCTTGAAAAAATGTAACTGCTTCCTCTCTCCATTTCATCCCATTTACTGGTTCCACACCTTTAAGTAAACATGGCATTACATTACAAGGTACTGTGACAAGTAACTTGGGAATTTGTTTTAGTTTACCTATTTCTGATACTAAGATTTTATTTCCATAATCAACAAGTAGTACCAAAATAAATGTGCTAAAAATGGCTTTGATCACAGCCCTGCACCACATGCCTTTAATTTCACATTTAATTAGACAAGGAACTCCTTGATGTATGAACTTTGCTGGTAAATTTGGTAAATCCTCTGGAAGCTGTTGTAACATTGTGTATAAAGTAGTCGTTTTTTCAGAAGAGTCTTCCAAATGAAAGTAAAATTCAGATGGATGTGCAGCCTCTGCTGCATATCCCAAGTACTCTCTGTCAGTCTGGACAGATTCAAAGAAATATTGTGGTTCTGGTATTAAATTCTTTTCAAAGTTGTAAGATGGTGTAAATAACCTAAGCAAAGGACAACACCTTTCTGCACCTGCAAGTTGTGTTACTATATTAGAAATTTCATTTACTCGTATGTTAACCTGTTGTACAACAGGATCACCGAAAGCTGAAAGAAATGCAGCCTCAAAAGGATGACTGCTGAAATTTTTCAAATGAGATGTTAGTATTTCTGATATTTCTTTCAGAGGTTCACTGCCTTTCAAATCACATAAAATAATTTCCTTGAGTCCACTTCTCAGGTTACTGTGTAGTTGCTTTATTTTGCTCAAAGAATACATTTCTGTGTCATCATAACTGATAATAAAAAAAGTAACTTTATCGGTCAGAGTTATGTGGTTGAGTTTTGCTCTGTAGCATAATCCATATGTTTTAGGTACTCCTAGATAATGAAGTCGCTCTCTTACATCTTTCACTGTCACAGAGCAGCATTTCTGTAAATGCTCCATTATATATGGTGTCATCAAAGAAAAGTTATCGTTCTTAATAAGGTTAGCATATACATCTCCATCTCTTAGCACAAATAACAAAATACAAGCTTCCTTCTGCCTGATATTTAAATCCATGCAGGGAATTTCAATTATATTTTGTATGTGCGGTTTCACTGAAAAATCTGTCTTACATTCTGTTCTCTTTTCTCTAGCAAATTCACTAGAAACATTTATATCCTGCATAAAAATGTTTTTTCCATTCTCTTTTGCACAAAGTTGTTCAGCTGGAAAAGTATCATCAGGATGGGAGAGGTTTTCAGGATTTTTCTTTTTCAAATCGGATGACTGCAGTGTTGAGTTTTGGGGAGAGAGAAATCCTGCTTCAGTAATGTTTATATTTACTACCCACCGTTCACCCTGTTCCTTCACAAACTGGACACGGACTGGTTGTTCTGGTATTTCTACTCTAAAAGGGAAGTCACTACCCACAAGGTCTGATTTAAGTGAACAACAATGGATGCTTAGTCTAGGTTTTTTTACAAAATTATAAGGAATCTTATACAATTTACTTTTATCTGCCAAAATACCTTTTCCATAGTCAATAAGTTCAACAAGTAGCTGTGAATAAGAGGACACATTCTTAACAACTGCACGATAGAAAGTCTCATGATTCTCAGATTCCAGTGCTATCAAATCATTAATCTTGACATGTCCAACAAAGTGCTCTTTCTGTTTATTTAAGCTATCACTGAGTTCCTTCCCCATATTTACAATTGAAGACTTGTCCTTTGCAAGTTGGATAAAGAAATCAAAAATACTGTTTACATGAGAAATGTATGCATCTGTTTTCCACCCAGTGTTAAATTTCCTACTTGGAAGGTCAGAATACTCTGGGGTATTACACTCTTTTTCACATGTAGATTTGCAGTCTCTGTTAATATGCATTACACCTGTATACTTATTTTCCTTTCGAAAGCGAGGTTTCTTTTGTGTGCATTCCAATTCTGGAGTCTTCTTGGGCATAAGATTCATTAAGCTACACTCACTAATTGCTTTACAGAGTATCTTTGTCCGAATTACACTGACCTTTTGATTCTTTTGACTTTGTTTCATTTTAGTTGTAGCAGAAGTACAATTCTTTTCTAAATGTACAGTTCTGTGATTAATGTTACATATTTTATGTAACTGTCTCCTCAACGAATCAGACTGTTGGAAATTCTTATCAATTATTTCCTTTACCTTTTTATTAACCTGTATCCTTCCATCATAAAGTTCTACAACAATGCTTCCATCAGTCTCCTTCCCAGAAATTATAGCATTTAGTGTTTTGTTTAAAATATTTTCCTCCAGGTAGGCAAGCACTTCTGGTATCAATTCTCCTTTGGGAATGTTTAACAGGGAGCACTTTACAGCCTGTACAGGCGTGTAGATCAGATCTTTTTCTTTAGCAAGAATAGGAATAATGTTTTTCTTCTCTATTATTTCCATATTTCCATAATCAACAAAATGCACATTAAAATGTAAAGGTGATGGCAATGGGTGACACAAACCTCTGTACCAAAATCCATCCCTACTATATAAAGCCAGACAAAGTTTCCACTGAATATCAGAACTGCTTTGGTTTTGGCGTTCACTGGCCACTTTGGAGACTTTTGACATTAAGTCTTCAAGCATTTGTGAATTTCTATCCAACTGACAGTACAGTTCAAAGGGACTTTTCACGTGGGTAATATGTACTTGTTCTTCATTTCCAAGCATCAAATTAAAGCTACAGTATAAATAAGTATGAAAAAAAGCAGATGTGATACACAAATTTTCAGTTTTTCTAGCCACACCACTGTCAATAAGAAACTGATTGGCAACAAAAAAATGATTCTTCATATCTACAATACAGCAAAAAATTTTACCTTTGGAAACTAGTCCAAGTATTGTACATGTGAAAAGTGAATTACTGTTTTCAACCATCTCTTTAAATATTTTACAAGCATTCTCATTCCAGTAAGGAAAGTCCACAGTGGGCTCAATAAGTGAATAAAAGCTACAGCGAAATGCTTGTCCTTCAAGATGGGTAAACTCAGGTTTGATTGCCTGAATCTCACAGATTGGTTTTGTTTCTGTTAGACCAAGATCAACAAAAAAGACATCTACTGAACTACCACAGTAGCGAGTAATAAATCCTCTGTGCCACTGTCCATTCCTTGCGCACTTTGCAATGCAAACATTTTCATCTGGCTGGAAGACAAAATTATTAACCCGATAGTATTGCTGAAGTTGTCCCACTAACAGTTTAAATTGAGAGGACTGATTTTTTAACTGGCACCAAAATTCAAAAGGAGAGATAATAAGGGACACAATTACATCAACCACCATTCCAGGTTTGAAAATCAGTGGCTTGATGAATAATTTATTTTTAGACAAACACTGAGTTGGTAACACCATTTTCCCATCTTGCTTAATCAAAAATCTGTTTTGTGCTTGGGGAATCTTTGATGCAGGAATTGTTTGCTGTTTCAAAGCATCTTCCCTAAAAGGAAGATTCTCACTTGTTTTTTTCCAACTGTTAGAACCTAACTTTTTTTTTTGTAAAGGATGACAGGAGCTTTCCATTTGCTTTTTTTCCTTACACTTGACATTTATTGTTGTGTTTTTCCAGTACTCTGCATGTCCGGCCATGGCTAATGCACTAGCCACACTTATTTTATTATTTTCTTTGTCATGTATATCCACAATATATTTATCTTTCTGTATCAAAGCAACATGCACTAGGAGGACTTTATTCATGACTAATTTTTTGAAAAAATCTGTTGCTTTTACTGTCCAGACATCTTCAATGGGAACTACATGTGCAAGAGAACAAAGAAAAGCAAATGCTGGTATCTTGGATAACTCACAAGGCATTTCTTTAATATACATAAATGGCACCATTTCCGTATTGCCAAAATCCACAAAGAACACTTCTGCTCCTTGTTCAAAAATATCTACAATAACAGCCCTGTAGTAAGTCCAATCTTTCTCAAACATGGCACAACACCAAACACCTGGAATTAAGGTTTGCAGAATATTGTCTTCCAACTCCTTACCACTATATAAATTATTGATTTTTTCCATCATATCTTCAAACTCAGCATTTCGATCATCAGATCTCATCCAGAAATGTGATGGGTGAAGAATATGTTCTATATATCCCACAAATCTAGAATTCTCCTTAAATTCCATGTCTTCACAAAAGCATGAATCATCAAGTCTTTTTATTGATAAATCAAATACATGTGAAACTTCAGGAAGGGTATTCATATTAGTAGTTGTAATGGGGTGATCAATGGACAAAGTCCCTTGATTTGTTTTCTCAGAGCTGCTATGTAAGCTAAAAAGAGTTACATAATATCTGCTCTGAGCAACACTGAAACGATCCACACAAGCAAGCACAATTCCTCCTAATAGTCCTTCTTTTAATTGGTCATTCTGCAGTTTCAGTAGTTCTTCATCTTGTTCTGCTAAACAAGTCAATGTACATGGAATAGCCATCACCGGCTCAGAAAAGAAATCTTTTTCAACAGGAAGAATGTGATCTGACTTTACAATGTCTGAATACCCAAAATCCAAAAAAAAAACAACTATATTTCCATTAGGCAGAACGTGCTGAATAAGTCCTCTATACCACATATCGCTTTTTCCTTTAACTGCACATAGTGGGTCAGAGATTCCACTATTGTTTTCTTTAAAATCTCCAATGTAGGATTCACAAAAATGTTTCAGTTTCTGTGTAAGAACTTCGAGATCTCTTGCTTTGTTCATTAGCTGACAGAAAAACAAACTAAGTGTTGATGCTGCAGTTATTTTAACACTTAGCTTTTTGCCAATGCTCAATTCAGGAAGGCAATAGGGAAATATATTTAAAAGACCCTGAAAAGAATCTTGTTGAACAGGATTTTTCTCTTGAGTAAGATTTCTTTCACTTAACAGATGGGGAATAGGTTTCCAGTCTTTAACTGATAACTCTGTTAACATTTCCACAATAACCAAAAATGTATTCCTGTCAACTGTCTTTCCAGAACCTTGTTGTAATAATTCTTTGTTAATGTCAGGTATTTCCAGTATAAGCACTTTGTATGGTAAAACTGCTTGAATGTATCCTTTGATTTCTTGCCCAATTAATTTTGAAAAATACTTCATAGCAATGCTATCCCAGGTTTCACCATTTGGCAAAATGTTTGCAAAAAATCCACACACAATTTTGGGTGGTAAAATTAAATGATCATCAGAAGCAGATGCAATATGACTCTCATCACAAGATAAAATACTGCCATAATCAAGAAGAAACACGTCAAACATTTTACCACATCTGTGATGAACTCTTCCTCTGTACCACTGTCCAGAAAAACAATCTTTTACCAAACAAAAGGTACCAATCTCTGCAGTTCCTTGGATTTTAACAGCGTTTTGTATTTCAGAATGTAAAATATTATAGTCAAGTTCACACACCAATAAATGTTGACCCTGAAAATGTACCAGAGGCTGGTTAGGATTACAGTCAACATGGGTTAGTTTCAGCTCCACTGACCAGACAGAATAAGGCAAAGGAAGGACAGCATCGGTGTCTGACCTAAAATCAAAACAAAACAAGTTAAGTATGTTGTTTCATTCATGGAGTTCCTTTATATTTTACAAGATCACCTGTCAGATTGAAAAGTACTTTTAAAGAGACAAATTATTTGCTTTTTAAATCAATTATTTAATAAGACAATAATGCTATTCAATTAACAGTTGATTTTTGACAAAACAAATTTCTCTGAAATCACTTAAGATTAAATTAAGAAGTAAGTACACCCTTATGCTTGCATAAAAGAAAAAAAAAACCCTTCATAAAAGTTAAAGCAAACCAGAAAACTGATGTAGGGAGACACAGCAGTGATTTTACTTTTTTCCCTTGCTAACATAAAAAAGAAATTATTTTGAGTCTTGGGAATAAAAACTAGCCCATTGGGTCACACAATACAGTGATCTCTTGCTATATCGCACTTCGACTTTCGCGGCTTCACTCTATCGCAGATTTTATATGTAAGCATATCTAAATATATATCACAGATTTTTTGCTGGTTCGCAGATATCTACGGACAATGGGTCTTTTAATTTATGGTACATGCTTCCTCAGTTGGTTTGCCCAGTTGATTTCATACAAGGGACGCTAATGGAGGATGGCTGAGAAGCTACTCAATCAGAGCACGTATTACATATTAAATAAAACTCCTCAATGATATACAATATGCTTCCCGCGCGGTGCTTCGCATACTTAAAAGCCCGAACAGCACATATTGATTTTTGATTGTTTGCTTTTCTCTCACTGTCTCTGTCTCTCTCTCTCTGACATTCTCTGCTCCTGACGGAGGGGGTGTGAGCAGAGGGGCTGTTTGAACACTGGCATAGAGGATACAGACGCTCCTCTGAAAAATCCTGAAAGACTACCTTCACATTGCTCCCTTTTTTGCGACTGCTTTGTCACAGTGCTTTGCATACCTAAAAGTCCAAACAGCACCTATTGATTTTTGACTGTTTGCTTTTCTCTCTCTGTCTCTCTCTCACTCTGACATTCTCTGCTCCTGAGGCGCATTCCTTTGAAGAGGAAGATATGTTTGCATTCTTTTAATTGTGAGACGGAACTGTCATCTCTGTCTTGTCATGGCACACAGTTTAAACTTTTGAAAAAGAGACAAATGTTTGTTTAAAGTGTTTCTAAGTCACTGTCTCTACAACCTCCTGTGTTTCTGTGCAAATCTGTGACCCAAGCGTGACAATATAAAAATAACAATATAAATGTATGGTTTTTACTTCGCAGATTTTCACCTTTCACACGGGGTTCTGGAATGCAACCCCCTGCGATCGAGGAGGGATCACTGTAGTCTCCATTATCTAATCACAACTATATACTGTGTGTGTGTGTGTGTGTGTCTGTATATATAGCACTGATATATTTCAAGTGGTGGCTTTTTTAAAGATTACCTGACCATGCATAGAGAACATTAATATAATGAGACAAATTTCAGTAACACTTTATTTGAAGAGTATCTACATAGTACTTCATAACATATGCATAAGCATGGAATAACATTTAAGAATAATTAACATCAGTATTTGGAAGATGTGGAACAAAATAGCATTGCAGCATTGCTCCTCAAAAACATTTTTCACAGCGCTGCACTCAAATTCACCACAATTTAACTAACACTAGCAAAATACCCGCGCTTCGCAGTGGAGAAGTAGTGTGTTAATGAAGTAATGAAAAAGAAAAGGAAACATTTTGAAAATAACGTAACATGATTGTCAATGTAACTGTTTTGTCACTGTTGTGAGTGATGAGTGTTGCTGTCATATATATATATATATATATATACATATCTATACACATACACATATATATACACACATACATATACATACACACATACATACATACAAATACATATATATATACATACACACACACATATATAAACATATATATACATATACATACATATCTACATATATACACACACAGCTATTTCGTATCAGTGCAATACGCTGCTTGTTAAAACGGATAACTCCCACTCTTACGTGCAAGTCTGCGTGGATATTATGAACTATCGTATCTATTCAAGTTCTATTTAAATTTTAAATAGAAGGAATTTTTATTTAGTCGACAGAAATATCTTTGGTAGGAATGGTAAAAAGAGACAGGAATATTATTCCTGAATAAATCAACTCAAACCTTAAATAACTTATAATATTTTGCTCTCCATAAAAATATATCCTGTCTAAATTATACAAGTTAGAAATAAAGTAAACGTTAAAAGAAAAAACATTCAAATTTCTTTACTCTTATGTAATCTATACTAATAAAAGGCAAAGCCCTCACTGACTCACTCACTCACTCACTGACTGACTGACTGACTCATCACTAATTCTCCAACTTCCCGTGTGGGTAGAAGGCTGAAATTTGGCAGGCTCATTCCTTACAGCTTACTTACAAAAGTTGGGCAGGTTTCATTTCGAAATTCTACGCATAATGGTCATAACTAGAAGCTATTTTTCTCCATTTACTGTAATGGAGTTCAGCTGCAGGGGCGGAGTTTCGTATGACATCATCACGCCTCTCACGTAATCACACATTACGTAGAAAGCCAGGAAGAGCTACAAAACACGCTTTAGAAAACATGCATTATATAATTAAGAAGGCAGCGAAACAATTAGAAGCGAGCGAGTGACATATAAAACCATATTCAGCGGCTCACGTGAAGTGACGCATTGCGCAGACAAAAAGCAACAGTTCCAAAGAGTGCTGAACAAAAACCGAATTACGCTGCTACACAAATAGATAAACCACACGCCGTGGCGCGATTGTTGAGCATTCGCCTGTAGCGCCCACGTCCGAGGTTCGATTCCCGAGAAGGGATTCACTAAGTATGTACGCGCGCTTCTCGATTTATTTTAACCTCGCATCCCCTTAGTTTGAGACGTATGAAAACGCATGCGGTTAACGCAGAAAGACAGATCACCTATTGAAGCTTCATGAATAATGGATACTTTATTCGCGATCAATGATTGTTTTGGTAAAGCCATACTCAGTGTATTCATTAGATGAACGGTAAAAAAGTAAGAGCGAGGGGACGGTAACTTACTGAAGCACACAAGCAAAACCACAATAGCACGCGGGCTCGATGTACTGTAGTGCGCGTCAACTAGATCTGACTTACGCGATCACATTCCAAAAAATATTTCTTTTCAAGTTCTATTTAGTCCATATGAGTCAAACTCAAGGCCCACGGGCCACATCCGGCCCGGCGTGTAATTATATCCTGCCCGCGAGATCATTTTATATACTGTATTATTGTTATTAATGGCCCGGGGATATGAAGCAATGGTAACACAATAAACTACAGATCCCATAATCCAGCGCTTCGGCTGCCTTGCCGAACACTTACCACGTTAATCAAGTCTAGCTTATGATGCTACAAGTTATTGCCAAGCTAGCCCACACGATGCCAAAGAGAAAAGGTGATTCTGAACATAGAGCCTTTAAAAACCGATGGGAGGCTGAGTATATGTTTACTGACATTGCCGGTAAACCCGTGTGTCTCATTTGTGGAACGTGTGTACAAAAACTGGGGTCTCCTTCCCAGCAAAAGTCGAGCAGCCGGCGCGCGCACATAGCTGTGCCGGGATTTGAGACGCTGACTGCGCTTCTGCCTTAAATCAAAGTGAGCACTTTTAATTTTTTTCATCCTCCCCCTGAGCTATAGCCCAGACAAGTGCAAACACGGGACCCCTTTTCTACACCACGGCAAAATAATATTAAGGCGATTCACACTTTCTTTTGCACGTATACGACTATGAGGTCCTCAGCTCGGATTATGAAGACACGCACACGAGTGAAGGACTGACAGTGCCATCACAGCCGATTAATGGCAGAGACGTCTCACCAGTCTACACAAGACCCACCGCGACTGTCCCTAAAAGGCGATCATAACGTCACCGAACACATCTCTCTGTCTATACTAATAAACGGCAAAGCCCTAACTCACTCACTGACTGACTGACTGACTGACTCATCACTAATTCTCCAACTTCCCGTGTAGGTAGAAGGCTGAAATTTGGCAGGCTTATTCCTTACAGCTTCCTTACAAAAGTTGGGCAGGTTTCATTTCGAAATTCTACGCGTAATGGTCATAACTGGAAGCTGTTTTTCTCCATTTACTGTAATGGAGATGAGCTTGAAACCCGTGGGGGCGGAGTTTGACATCATCACGCCTCCCACGTAATCACGCAGTACGTAGAAAACCAGGAAGAGGCCAAAAAAGCGCTTTAGAAAACATGCATTATATAATTGAGAAGGCAGCGAAACAATAAGAAGCGAGCGAGTGATATATACAACCATATTCATGAGTTCTGCTACTTCGGAAACAAAGCACAGTGTAAACCTACACTTTAAATTAAGTTCATAGACAGGCTGCCGCTGGCGTTTGTAATTTAGTGCCTGCCCATATAAGGCCGTCCGTCAGCGGCAATCCAATAGCAAACTGCCACGGGTAAATATTCACGGGTGAAGGACTGTGCTTATGCAGAGGAAGATGAGATGGTCAGGGTGGTGTTTGGCACAAACTCAGCGAAACTGCGAGAGAAAGTTTTAAGTACCGGGACTTCGGTAGCATTAGATACAGCCATGGACATAGCACGACATGGCAACAGCACAGCTGGGAACCTTCGATGCATGTACACCGAGCGGCTCACGTGAACTGACGCAGTGCACAGACAAAAAGTAACAGTTCCGAAGAGCGCTGAACAAAAACCGAATTACACAATTGAAAAGGCAGCAAAAAAATATGAAGCGTCTGATACATACAAACATATTATTCATAACTGCAGCTACTGCAGAAACAAAGCAAACGGTGGAAAAAGTGAATGTCCCGCTAAAGGAAGACAGTGTTAAAAAAAAAAAAACCCGTGCATGCAGTGTGTCAGGTCTCAGATAAAGAAGAAGACGAGCTGTTTATTGATGCAGTAAGAAACGTGTATATATATATACCCCTACATACTCGAATAATGAATACTTTATTCGCAATCAATGATTGTTTTGGTAAAGCCATACTCAGTGTATTCATTGGATGAACGGTAAAAAAGTAAGAGCGAGGGGAGGGTCACTTATTGAGGCATGCAGGCAAAACCACATTAGCACGCGGGCTCGATGTACGAAAAAATATATCTTTTCAAGTTCTATTTAGTCCATATGTGTCAAACTCAAGGGCCACGGGCCACATCCGGCCTGGCGTGTAATTATATCCGGCCCGCGAGATCATTTTATATACTGTATTATTGTTATTAATGGCCCGGGTATATGAAGCGCTGGTAACACAATAAACTACAGATCCCATAATGCAGC
>JANRMT010062791.1:18916816-18950075 GCA_026402145.1 Polypterus bichir lapradei
ATTTCAGCCTTCTACCTACACGGGAAGTTGGAGAATTAGTGATGAGTGAGTGAGTGAGTGAGTGAGTGAGTGAGTGAGGGCTTTGCCTTTTATTAGTATAGATTATTATTATGTAATTTTATTCAACTTGCCCTCTTTGGTTGTCTGGGTCAAATTTTGCAATAAAATTTTTACCCACTTTTACAGAACCGATTTCCTTCAGACTTTGCATGCATGTTGATATCCATTGACAATGCAGTATTTCATCCATTTTGACCAAGGATCTGTACTCTAATTATGTCAAGTTTAAATTTCTCATTTCCATACATTATACTTTAAACTTATAAACCATATATATCTATACTAATAAAAGGCAAAGCCCTCACTGACTCACTCACTCATCACTAATTCTCCAACTTCCCGTGTAGGTAGAAGGCTGAAATTTGGTAGGCGACGATGTAGGTTCTGGCTCCACACTCCCATTGCTATTTAGGAAGCTCTTGAATCCAACACCGTCGATAATGCTACCGAGTGAGCCAGTCAGTGGAGGCAATAACATCTAACCAAGGGGATGGTTGAAAAAAAGTGCAACAGTGCTTTTATTAAAAAAGACAATCATCAAAACAAAAGTATTCAATAAATAAATAAATAAAGTGCAGTGCTCCAAGTTCTTCAATAAATAATCCATAAAACGTGGAGGTTAAAACAATAAATAGAAAAAAAAACAATCCTTAAAACCAGAGTTTAAAATGATCTTTCAGGAAGCAGTCTTTAAAACAATAACAACAAATCCGGTGCATCTTTTCTGTTAGCGTCTCACCTGCTTATCCCGTTTGGGCTTAGCAGCAGGCAAGACGCTTTCTGCAGCTGCCCTCTTCTCTCACACACACGAGACTGGAGACCTCCCGATCCCTGGCTCCGGTCTGGCACTCATCCCAGTCCCTGAGACTTAATGTCCACCAACGGCCAGGACGCACACATTGGGGACTTCACCACCAAGCCTCCCGACTTCCGCTGCCTTTCCGCGGCCCTCTGCGGCTCGTCGCTTTCACCTGGTCACTTCCGCTACCTGGTCGCTCAGCGGGAGCACCATCAACTCAAACGCCTGGGTGTCTGCCTAACACCCAGCTTCCTCGCAGCTGCCCTCAAGCGCTAGATCGTGCACTCACCACACGCTCCGCGTGTCTGTCTCTCATGCACCGCCTGCTTCCTCGCTCGCTCCCTACAACCTCCGTCTTCTTTTCCTTTTTTTTCTCTCCCCCCAAAACCGACTCGCGCTTCTTTTTTATAACGCGAGGGGCCATAGCAAATTAGCCACGGGAGCAATCACGCATGTGGGCAGTCCCTCACCTGTGCACTCGGTGAGAAACGCCCACACTACGGATTGTCCCGCGGCCCGCTACGGTCCAACGCCCCCTCGCTAAACCGCCGCGAGAGCGGGGATTATTTATTTAAAAATGAATGGCCTTTGCTCAACGAGCTGTAGACCCACTATACCACACTTAATTACAAAAGCTAAGCAGGTTTCATTTCGAAATTCTACACATAACGGTCGACAACGTCCGCCATGTTGAACTTTCTTATTTATGGCTCCATCTTCACGAAATTTGGTAGGTGGCTTCCCTGCGCTAACCGAAACCAATGTACATACTTATTTCGGTGGTATGACGCCACTGTCAGCCGCCATATTGAACTTTCCAACGTCACTAGTTCTCCAACTTCCCGTGTAGGTAGAAGGCTGAAATTTGGCAGGCTCATTCCTTACAGCTTACTTACAAAAATTAAGCAGGTTTCATTTCGAAATTCTACGCGTAATGGTCATAACGGTCGACAACGTCCGCCATGTTGAACTTTCTTATTTATGGCCCCATCTTCACGAAATTTGGTAGGCAGCTTCCCTGCGCTAACCGAAACCAATGTACGTACTTATTTCGGCGGTATGATACCACTGTCGGCCGCCATATTGAACTTTTCAACGGTCTTTGTTACTTATGGGCCCATCTTCAAGAAATTTGGTACGCGGGTTCCCAACGCTAACTGAATCCTACTTACGTACATATATACGTCCATAGCCTGCAGCTCGGTTACCGTGTGAGGCGGCGTTGGGTCCCCCATCCCAACGCCTCCCACGTTGTTGGCTGCCTGCCTATGTAAGGCCGTCCGTCGCTCCAGTCTCTACATTCCCTTCCTTGCTTCGCCACGGGATTCACGTCTCCCTGCTGATAACTACAGCCTTTTTATTTAATCCATGGCTTCTCCGGTGTTTTATTGTTTGTTTATTACGATTATAGTTATTGTGTGGGTATTTTAGACTTACTTTACATTGTTCAGGTACCCATTTCCTTTATCATTCCAACCGTACCCCCATTAACATGTCTATCGAGGTGATCACCATCGATCAAAGAACTGTCACTTACCGAGTGGTTTCCATGCTCGGAGATGGCACCTACCTTTTCCATTCTCTTTGTTACATATTGCACGGCCATATCAGGCTCACTCTTGATATCCGGAGGAACATTGTGTCTTATGTATTGAATGACTGGGACAGGTTCAAGATGTGGTCTGATGACGGTATAGGAGATAATTATACTACACAGGAGCAGTAGAAGAGTGAAATGCTTAAGCCCTTCACCTATGCATCTGCATGTGAGTTGATGGCTGCTGCTGAATTGTTCAGTTGTCGCTTTCAAGTGTACCGAAATGGCCAAATGTTTTACACCTTTCGACAACCGCCAATGCCTCTTAAACATCTTAGATTGACAGGTGACAATTTCAGTAATGGACACTTTGATGTTTATGAATGTTTAAACTCTCAAAAGCTGGATGTGAAGTTATCGATGAAACCGGTTGTATGCTTACAACGCTTAAAAGATGCCGAATGTATCTTCAACACAAGTCCTGCAAATATCGTCATAACTGAAATAAACCATGAAACTCAAACCGATTATGACAGCAGCAATCCAAGCTATGAGATTTGAAACAAGATTACTTTTCATATGGCCAACTGTATGTTGCATGCTCAAGAGTAAGCTCAGCGCACAGCTTGGTCATATTACAACCGGAGGGCCGAACTGACAATGTGGCATACAAAGAGATCCTTAACAAATAATTATTGGTATATTTTCCCTCAGTTTAAAAAGGTTTAATTTTCTTCTTAATAAAAATTTTAAGGCAATACTTCTCCGCTGCGAAGCGCGGGTATTTTGCTATATCTATCTATCTATCTATCTATAGTATAGAGATAGATATAGAAGATATATAGAGATAGATATAGATATATATATATACACATAGATAGATATATAGATAGACATATAGATATTTTATATATATATATATACAGTAATCCCTCGCTATATCGCGCTTCGACTTTCGCGGCACCACTCTATCGCGGATTTTATATGAAAGCATAACTAAATATATAACGCGGATTTTTCGCTGCTTCGCGGGTTCTGCGGACAATGTATCTTTTTACTTCCTGTATATGCATCCTCAGTTGGTTTGCCCTGTTGATTTCATACAAGGGACGCTATTGGCAGATGGCTGAGAAGCTAACCAATCAGAGCACGCAGTTAAGTTCTCCTGACTGAGAAGCTAACCAATCAGAGCACGCAGTTGAGCTCCTGCGTGCTGAATGCAGTGTTAACCAGGAAGTCTCATCTCGCTCATTCAGCATCAACGTGCTTCGCTGTGTAAAGAGTTGTGCTCTTTAGTGTTTATCTTTTTGCATAGTCAAGCCCTTCATTATGGCTCCAAAACAATCTGCTACTGCTTCAGGTGCCGTGCCCAAGCGCAAGAAGAAGATGTTAACGATTGCCGAAAAGGTAAACGTTTTGGATTTGTTGAAGGCTACGATTCTTTTTATTTAAAAAGTAGGAAAGGAATATAAGATCTACGGCTGCAGCGTCCTTTTAACCAGGGTGCAAAACGAGTTGTAAGTGGATGTAATAAGGCAGTAGTCTGGATGGAATCTGCTTTAGGGATTTGGATTGAAGACTGCCAGAAGAAGAACAACGGCAGTGCTACACAATCGCCTGAAGTGGCTCCTTTACAAGGGCTGTAACGCTCTCCTTTGTTGTGCAGTAAAATTAAAATCATTGTTATCGGATAAGTCGTGTCATTGTTGGTGAGTAACCATAATTAATTTTCTTCTTACAGTGCTTAGTACATGTACGTACGTTTAGTGTCACTGTACACACATTTACTGTATACTATTTTCTTGCATTGTACGTATTTATTGCTGGTGGCCTGTCTATCGTAATGGCTGTAACATATGTGATATCAGAGACACTCAATATCTTTAAAATAATATTTAGGTTTTACTGTATATAAACAGTGTGTTTATATACATAATTTCAATGAATCTTACCTAATATCAAAGGGATTATGCTGTATAACTCTGCGGGGAATATTTATAAACAGTGCGGGAGAGTTTATAAGGGCTTAAAATATATAAAAATAACCATACAAACATATGGTTTCTACTTCGCGGATTTTCACTTATGGCGGGGGGTCTGGAACGCAACCCCCGCGATCGAGGAGGGATTACTGTATTTGCTTTTATTTGCCCTGGTTTTCATGGTGCCATCATCAAGCTAGCTGGAATCTACAGATCATATGGAGGCCTGAGGCTCAGCCGCTAACATTCTTTCATCACTTTCAGCATTATTTCTAGGATTTATGGCACGGTTGGTTAATAGTACTCTAGGTTTTACCTACAGCTAAGGGTTAAGGTGATGTCCTTTAGAGCTTCTAGCACCCAAAATCAGGACATTACACCCAGCCATTTCCTGCTCCCAGACAATTGGATGATGCGAGTCCCAAAGGCTTTTCCTCCTGCAGTTTAGAATTGCCTCAGTCTATCCTTCCCAGGACAACACTTGCATACAATGTGTCACTATAGGTATCCAAACAATATCATCATAATACAAACATATTAGTTGTGTTACTGAGCTTCACCTAGGAAATCTCCTAAAACAAGTCGGATTTCAGAAGCACTGTGCAAGTAATGGAGTTCTTTTCTATATACAATCCCCCCACCACCACCTAGGCTCTATAATAATTAGTTCACTGGAGCTCCTTACTCTTGGACATACCAGGGTGGCGGGAGAGCTGGAACCTATACCCAGGAAGCATAGGGTGCAAAGCAAAAACAATATTTTTATTTGTATAGCACATTTTTATAAAAGGAATGTAGCTTAAAGTGCTTTACACAATAGAAAAGATTCTAGAGAAAAAAACAGCAAGTTAGAAATAGTTATATATTTAACTAAATAAAAATAATTTAAAAAGAATTAATATGCACTTACATAATACCGATATACAAGTAGCAGAACTTAAATTTGAATATAAGCTTTACAAGGTTATTAAGTTAAGTCTAATCCTATGGTCAGATGGCCAGGGAGGACAGGAAAAACAAAAACAACTCCAGGGCGAGAGGCAGGAGGGAGGAAAAAAAAAATCTGCAGAGGTTCCAGGCCAAAAGAGCTCCCAATGGGCATTCTACCTAACAAAGGTGCAACAGTCAGTATTATTATTTTTTTTAATTTTATCAGTCAATTCAATGCACTTGGTCTCAAATATAGACTATCTACATAGTACTGTGATCAGGTGGTGGTTACGTAAAACGCCACTGGGAAACCAGGAAATAAAACAGAAAAGTTTGAATTAATAATGATAGCACATCCATGAAGTATATAATTTTGCAATGCATATATAATCTATTAGAACTAGAACAGAAATAAAATAAGACAAGAACATTTTGAAAAAGTGGGGTTTTAAAAGTTTTTTAAATTGTTCCATGGTATTAGCCTGGCTAATCTCTATCAGTAAAGGATTCCTAATTTTTGGTGCATAACAGCAAAAGGCCGCCACCTCACCACTTATTTTATGCTTAGCTCTTAATATATTATGCTAATCCATGTTAGAAGATCGGAGGTTATTACTGGGAATGTAAGGGGACAGGCACTCCAAAATATAAATGGAAGCAAAATTTTTCAGAGCTTTAGACACCATTAGCAGCACTTTAAAATGTATTGTAAAGGACACACGAAACTAGTGTAATGATAGCAAAACCAGTGAGATGCACGCAGATTTTCTTTTGCTCATTAAGATTGTAGCTGCTGTATTTTGAATTAACTGCTTCCGGTTGATGTTTTTCTAAGTTAGTCCTGTTGGTAGAGCATTACAGTAATCTAATCAACTACTACCAGCTCCAGAAAATCCTGTTCAGAGCTCTTTTACCCTTGTGAATAGTGTGAACGAAATTATAATTCAGAGGTGCTGCTTAAATTAATAGGGCAGAGCCATTACTACTAAGCCACATTTTATTCATTGTTAGAAAGTCTACATCACTATCACTAAGATCATTAATTCTACCATGCAGCCCACTCTTGAACGTGCTATACATAATTGCACATGAGTCAAACATTCCTGCCGTAGATCAGTTCTTGCTTTTCCTAGTGACTTGGCTTTCGTTGATGGTAATTGCAAAAAAGAATTTTAGAGGAAACTGTATTCTTTTAAATTCAAACAAGCAATATGTAAGAAAAATGGGAACTTTGGGTATAAATATAATTTGAACCTGTAGAAAAACTTGTAAATGTGGTAGCTACATTCAGATATGAATGTGAAGCTTTGATCTATAATCTTGTACCTTTACAAAGTTTTGGACGGTTTAGATCAAGAGCAATACAAGCTGAATAGTGGTTTCTTTACACTTACTACACACAGCATTGGAGTTTACAGGCTGCATGTTTAACTGTCCAATGGAATACAATGAACATTATAAACACTGTGCAGAAAAGAAATACAACTATAAACTATGTGAAATGTCCACCTCCTCTACATTCTGTCAAGTGGAGGACTCCTTTAGTAAGTTTGCAGGTATTTAAACTGAACAAGGTATGCTGTCACTCCTGGCTTGCGTTGTACATAGTGCTTGAAGTGGGACACCCCAGTTCTCTTCAATATTGCATGTATTTTACTACAAAGCAGCTTTCCCATACCCCATTCTTTGTAGTTCATGAACAGAAGAGCACTCAACAATCCATCTGACTTGAATTTGAATGTATTTTATACCTCATTAAAAGTAGTAAGAAGCCAACAGAATAGGCAGTACTCTCTGTACCCAAGGTGGCCACTTGGCAACAACATCTGAGTTTCGCCTAATTCTTCTTCATCCACTTCGCAACGCATTTTCTATGCAGCTCACCACTTTCTCTCTTTTTCCTGTGCAGGGAAGCTTCTATTTTTAACACACTAAGCCCTGTTTCTCTATCCAATTACAGGATCCATTTGTGCAATGATGCAGATATGTTTGCAGTGTTCATTTGCATGAACTACATGCCCAATTCCTCCAAGTGATCACCACTGAAGCAAAAAGGACACACTCTTCAAGAACCACTCATTACAACTTTATTACCAATAAATATCAAGTAATGCATTTGCCTCCATCCATGCGTGTAAATAAACTACCCATCTACAAAAACTACTTGTGCAAAAATATTGCAAATCAATAGGCTTAAACAGAGCAGACTGGAAACATTCTGGTTAAACTAAAGTATTTCTACAGTCGTTATCTTCATATCCTTAAAAACATGTAAATATGTCTGAAGAAGACAGTCAGTTTTTTCAAGAAGTTATCATTTTACATAAGTCTTAGCATTTAGGGCATATATCTCAGAAACTGCTGTAACTTTGCTATGGTTTCTAAATGTTCCACACAATGCAGAAAAATGTATAATTTTCCAAAGAAAATTGTCGTTTTCAAGATGTGAAAACTTTGATTTTAATCAAACACACCCCCACATAGACACCATGCCATAAATAACCTTTTTTCAACATTTTGAATATCATGGAATTAGAATCTGAACTTAACTTGGTAGCAAACCTTTCCATGGAAGTAACACAAAATTACATAATACTATAAGAAATCCTCAAATAAATAATTTCTGATACAACACATATCATCTTTAGCATCTGGCCAGAGAGAGCAAGTTAAATGCCTTCCAGAACTAATGTACTTAAGCTGCCATTTAAATTAATGCCTTAAATCAGCTGATTTAATTAATTTAGTGGTGTTTTCAAAGTCTTGATGAAATAAAGCTTAAGGCTCCATCACTCATACAGCATATTTTAATTTGGGACACAAGAATATTACCAAAATTAGTCATTGGTGAAGAGCAAAATGATAGAGGAGGTTATGTATACTGTCTAGTGCAAGGCCTTTGAAAGTTGTATAGTAGTAACAAGGCCTGACTTTTTTAAGACTAAGGTTAGAGAAGTGATTTTCAAAACAGCTGGCACGGATTCAATGTCAAATGCTTTCCATTTGCATTTTATACAAGTTGTAAGAGCTCTTTGCCAGTTATTTAGGTCATGTTAAGTTGATAAAAGTATTTTCTTAGTTATACTAAATGTTTGCCTATAAATTAATACATAGTATATGGGACGTTTTTATAATCCCCACAAGCTGAACTGAATTGATATATTCTAACTATTTCTTTTCCCTCTGACCATAAATTAGTCTCGGTTAGTGACCTGCCTTGCTATAGGTAAGGCATGGAAGGCACATGGTTTCAAACTGTGCCTTAACGTGGTCAGTTGTATGTGCAGAGCTGTACGTTTAGAATGTACTAAATGTGAAGTAAAGCATAGAGAAATAACTCATCCTCAAGTATATAAACAATTAAAAGAAACACTTTTCCTTTTTTTTACCCTTTATTCTACATGTGTAACAACTTTTCTCTATTCTTGTGAGGACTGTTTAATTAGAATTTTCACTAAACGTCTTTAAAACAAACCTTTTTTGGACTGAGAGATTTCTTTTGGTATGCGTTTCACCCATGCTAGATCCTGCCTTACTTACCAGCAGCTAAATATGTGAAGTAGTCAATCATTTCAAAGAAGTAAAAGGGATTACTAATGAGATACTTCACTGACTTTGAAATTGTAGAAGGAGAAGTACTGCTTAGATTAAATAGGCTGAAACCTAGCAAATCACCAATACCAGATAACATTTATCCTCAAGTGCTTGAAGAGGTTAGTGAGTACATATATACACCCTTGGCACATATTTTTGGAAACTCTCTGGACACTGGGGAAACTCCTAAAGACTGGAGGCTAGCAAATATTACTCAGTGTTTTATAAAGAGGGTGCCTGGGCTGATTCAAATAAATATAGGCAAGTAAAATTAATGCACAACACAGGTAAAATAATAGAAGGAATTAGCAAGGAAAACATTGAACAACAACTATATTGAAACAGGAAGATAAGCAAATACTAAAACAGGCTCAAGATGAGGAAGGTCATGTTTTACTAATATGCCGGAATTCTATGAGGAAGCAACAAAAAAGTATGATCAGAATGGTTTCTATGATATTTATCTTTTCAGGAGGCTTTTTATAAGGTAGCTAGTGCTGGGCGGTATGACCAAAATTCTATATCACAGTATTTTTCAAAATTATACTGGTTTCACGGTATTGGACAGTATTTTTTTCCCCATGCATGACTGGATGTTAACCACATTTCCACTGCAATTACTGGCTAAGAATAACCTATCCCACTGTCATGAGAATTGTCCATTGTACACATTTTTTTTTTTAATGTGCAGTATTATTAATACAGATTTGCATGACCCCATAGAGTGATAGTTTTCAAGGGGGTGGCACTAATGGAGAAGGAATCATATTGCATGACAGCTGCAGTCAAAATATAGAGCCTTTTTATTGAACAATATTTGCAAACAACTTAAACTAAAATTTTGACAACATATTTTCAACCACCCAAAGAGGCATTTAGACTTAGTAAAATATCCAGAGGTGCTTGTCAAAAGTTGTATTGCACTGAACAATGTCTTAGAAAAGGAATAAATAGTAAATATTTTTTGTAAACCAACTACACTTTGTTAATGTTAACAATCTCTGTCCACTGACATGTTAAAGTGATTTTTTAAACAACTTTACCATCTTTAAACTGCATAATAGTTAAACTAATAAATAATAAAATAAATAATAGTGCAACTCCAGTAATAATACTATTACTTCCCACACTTCAAGACCAGGTGCATTACATAGTATTCACCAAATTAAAATAAAATAAAATCAAACAAGTGCAACTTGGTGATGACATCTTTACCAACTGAACCATCATTAAGGCAAATTGCAATAATATAGACCTTGTTTTAAGCTAAGCTATAGACATAAATAATAAAACTGCAACTTGCATTTATAATGCTATTTGTGGTATAGCCCTACGGAATTGTATTAGTGCCACTGTGAAGAAGAAAAAAAATATGGACACAGTGAAGAAAAAAAAAACTATATGTCGAGATTAAAGTCAACATTTACACATTATTCTCGCAGTTTCTTTTATCATTAAAGTAGAATGTCGTAAACTAAACTTCATCCTAAAATCAATGTTTAATTCACTAGATTTTCTCAAACCCCGTCGTAAGTTAGGTAGCACATTAAATGCTTTGTTAAGTGCTCCCTGACCCAGTTGTTAATCGCTATGCTCTTCTTAAACTGACTTCCTCTTGCACTAAGAGGCAGCGATCGCCGCACAGAATACATTCACTTCATGATTTTCCTGCTCTCTGAACATTTACAATGCTAAGATAATTTTTCATGATTTAATGCATTAAAACAGGTATTAAACATGCACGGTAGTGAGGTGGTAGTGCTGCTCCCTCACAGTAAGAGGTCCCCAGATGTACGTTCAGTGTAGAGAACTTTATGGCAGATGTGACAAGGTCCTAAAAAACTGGATGCATGAATGGGTATCACACAGGTTTAACTGAAATATTATTTAAGTGTTGGGTTCGTGATCTGGTGGTCGGAGACACGAACACAGAATTCAATGGATTTTCTTCTGAGCAGGCTTTCTTTATTGCATGCGTGCTGTCTCTTTCTGACGTATTAATCCCTCAGTTCCTATCCTTCCTTTTTCTTTTTCCATATAACCACAATCACCACACGATAAACGTCCTTGTGAAATTAAAACTAGTTATAAACTTAGACGACGGAGTTTTCAGAACTTTAAAAAAAATCTTTGTTATACATGTTTAATTATGCCGTCCATTCAGGGTTGCGCCCATCCCAGCAAGCATTGTGTGCAAGGCAGGAGGAAATCCTGAACGTGGCGCCAGCATATCGCAGGGTGAATACGAGCAATACATACACTAGCAGGGTTAATATAGCATAACAAAACCCACCATCCTACATGACTTTGAAAGGAAACAAGCACTCCGAGTAAACCCACCAGAAAAACATGCAAATTCAAAGCAGGGAACACCTGGGAGCCCATTCCTGCTAGGCAGCAGTGCAACCTCCACACCACCATGCCCCCAACATGATTAATACATGCTTTAATGCATTTCATCATGAAAATTATATCAAGTATTTATCTTAGCATTCTAAATGTTCAGGGAGCAGGAATATCATCAAATTAATTTATTCTATGTGCTGTCTGCACCTCCTCTTAGTGCAAGAGGAAGTCAGTTTAAGAGGTAGTAGCGATTAACACGGCTCCGGGAACACAACACAAAGCATTTAATGTGCTACATAACTTATGACGGGGTTTGAGAAAATCTAGTAAATTAAATATTTATTTTAAGATGAAGTTTAGTTTACGATGTTCTACTTTAATAACAAATTACGAGAATTAAGTCAACATGTCGACTTTAATCTCGATAAACGGCGAGAATAAACTAGAAATGTCGACTTTATTCTCGTCATAAGCGTCGAGATTAAAGTGGAAATTTTGAGAATAAAGTCAACAAGTCGTCACACTATTACACAGTACCCAGGTACATTACATAGTATTTAAAAAAATACAACTTGGCTTGCAGTATTATCCAGTAGTATAGAAACAGTATTCATACATTTGAGCATAATGGTCCACATCTGACCTTTTAAATCCAAAGTATCTCCAGACGTGACTCTTTTTTCCAGCGAAAATTCTTCTGTGTCATCATGTTCAACTTTATCGTCTGCTACAGCTTCAGTTTCGGAATGTTCTCGGTCCATTTTCACTACGCAATACCTCTACTAACACATGTACTGTACTCCATTGTATGCTTGTTTAGCGGTGTAGCAGTGAAAAAGATTACCCTTAAACAGTTTCCCACTGCGCCACGTTCCGAACGTTGTTACGGCAATTTAAACCAGTGTTGCGGTATAAGAAAAATCCATATCATAACAAAAAAAGGGTTTTCTGTATGAACCGGTATACTGGCCGGCACTAAAGGTACCACAGGAAAAATTAGAGATCAAAGTAACAGAAATGAAAATTCAAGGCTCCATCTATAGGTGGGTACAAAACTGTCTCAAACATAGGAAGCAAAAGTTAGTGGTTAGGGGGGCTTTATTAGAATTAAGTGATGTTAAAAGGGGTGTTCCTCAGAGATCAGTGTGGGGACACCGCTCTTTTTAATATACATAAATGATCCTGGCAAGAATACAATTATTATATTCTAATATTCTATTATAATATTATACATATTTAAGTGTACAGATGCTACCAAAATTGAGTGAAGTGTAGATAATGCAGAACCACCTAAATTGTTACACAGAGACTTGGACAACCTACAGGTTTAGGTAGATGAAATTTAATGTAATACTTTAACATTTTTACTTCCTACATGTAAGTAAATGTAAGATTTAAATACACAATGGGAGATCAGAAACTTGAAAGTACATCTTATGAATGGACATAGAAGTCAAATTGTACTCATCACTACCTACACTAAGACAGTGTGTAGAAGCAATCAAGAAAGCTAACAAGATATCAAGTTATACAATGATCAACCACAACATTTAAACTACTCAAAGGTGAAGTGATTACCTTGTTATAATGACATATGTCAAGGAGTATGATATATTAGGCAGCAAGTGAATAGCCAGTTCTTGAAGATGATGTGTTGGAGACAGGAAAATGGGCAAGCATAAGGATCTAAAATTTATGGTAGTTTCATTTTAATGGAGAGAGACAGAATATCTACCGAAAATCCAGAAAATACACATTACATAAAAGTTATAAATTGATTTCCATGTCATTGAGAGAAATAAGCATTTGATCCCCTACAACCCAGCCAGAATTCTGTCTCCCACACATTGACTGTCCACAGAATAAATTTTTTCCATTTCAAACTCTCCAACACCATGAGCAAGGCCAAAGAGCTGTTAAAGACATCAGAGACAAGACTGTAGACCTGCTCTAGGCTGGAACGGGCTACAAGAACATCAGCAAGAAGCTTGGTGCGTAGGTGACAACTGTTGGTACGATTATTTGGAAATTGAAGACGACAGGCCTGTAAATATGACTCCTTCAGCAGGGGGACCTTGCGGGCAATGCAAGATTTCAATTTATTGTAGCATAGTCTGTTACCAATGGTGTTTTTGGTGGACAGTTTTCACCTTCTCACCAAGCCTCTTGCTGATGGTCTTGTAGCCCATTCCAGACTTGTGCAGGTCTACAATCTTGTCCTGGACATCCTTTGACAGCTCTTTGGTCTTGCCCATAGGGGTGGAAAGGTTGGAATGGAAGAAATTGATTCTGTGGACAGGTGTGCTTTATACACACGAGTTGAGATCAGCAGTATCTGTAATTGATTGACTGATTGATTGATTGTGGCACACAGCCAATCTGTGGGAGCCAGAATTCCAGCTGGGTTATAGGGCATCAAATACTTATTTCTCTCAATGACAAGCAAATCAATTTATAACTTTTATGTAATGTATTTTTTTCTGGATTTTTGGTTGATATTCTGTCTCGATCCATAAAAATTAGGGACTGTTCATTTCTTTATAAGTGAGCAAACTTACAAATTCAGCATGGGATCAAATACTTATTTCCCCCACTGTATGTCCACCACTGAAAGAGTCTGCAATGGACATGAAGCCTCAAAACTGAACCATGAAGGAATGGAAGAAAGTGGCCTGGTCTATGAATCAAGTTTTCTTTTGGATCATGTGGATGGCCGGGTATGTGTATATCATTTCCTGGGGAAGCGATAGCAGCATGATGCACTATGGAGAGAAGCCAAGCTACAGGAGGCAGTGTGATGATCTGGACAATGCTCTGCTGGGAATCCTTAGGGCCTGGCATTCATGTCAATGTGATTTTGACATGTACTACCTAAAAGATTGTTGCAGACCGCGTACACCCTTCATAGCAATGGCACTTCCTAATGGCAGAGGCCACAGGATAATGTGCCATTTCTAACTGCAAAAACTGTGTAGGAACAGTTTAAGGAACATGACAAAGAGTTCAAAGTGTTGACTTGGTCTTCAAATTTCCCAGATCTTTATCCAATCAAATGTCTGTAGGATGTGATGGAGAAACAAGTCCAATCCAATGAGGCGCCACCTCGCAACTCACAGGACTTAAAGATCTGTTGATACTGTCATGGTGTCAGATACTACAGGAAATCTTTAGAGGTTTTATGGAATCCTTACCTAAACAAGTCACAGCTGTTTTAGTGGTACATTAGGAACAATATTACGTAGGTAGTTTAAGTGTTGTGACTGATCAGTGTGTATTGCAATGTGTGGAGTACAAGTCAAGAAAGGTTAAGCTTAAGTTATAAAACGCAACAGTAAGGTCTCACTTGGAGTACTGTGTTCAGTTTCAGTCCATATAACAAAAAAGACAAAGCGGTGTTACAGTAAGTCCAGAGTGGAGTGACTAGTCTGATTCCGGAACTAAGTGGTATGAGATTCAAGTAAAGATTGATTTATTTTAAACAAACAGTTAAGAGGTGAAATGATTGAGGCTGAGCAATTGTTTTGATTAAATTATTTAAAAGCAATGTCTTAAAATAATATTCAAACATTAGAAACATTTTAAGTACTAATTGGTACAGTTAAGTAGTTGTACAAACAATGGACAGAGGAAAAAAAAAAATCAGGCTATAAATTACCCCAATTTCATGAGCTGGTAACACTATGTGCAGTCAGAACACAGTGTAAAATTGCAGCTAGCAGTGTTTTTTCCCTACTGAACAAGCTTATTGCAAAGAAAGGCTGTAAGTTTAATTTAGTAGACTGTGATTAGTTTGGATATAAAAAAAAAAAATCAGATATCGAACTAATGTAAAATGCAAAGTTTACAATATAATTACAGCAGTTCATAGTAACAACACGTCCATTTTACTTCAGCACTAAAAACAGAAATACCTAGCGAGATGGAACAGATGTAAGACAGTAATAGATGAAAATAAAGCCTGTCCACAACAAACAGCTTCTGTGTTTTTTTTTGTTCTCCATGTCAGTATGCATGACACAAAGCATGTTCCTATATCCCATTAGACAGCATGACTATGTTGGGAAGAGAATGCCCCTTGTTCAGTGGCTGATGGAAGAATATGCCACAAGCTGTCCATCATGCCTTTGTTGCCTGCTGCGGTGATGAGCTACGATGGCGAAGAGCAAGCAGGTTGTCTGTAGTGGCTGGTCAGTGGGCTATCAAAGTGGAGGATATGACATCTCCACAGGTGAGTCACTCCAGAGCCTTGTAGCTGTAGTAGAGAGAAGAAGCTGGCTGGGGTGCTTTGCAAGCTAAACTGTTTGTTAGGGGAGGAAAAGAAGAAAAAAGAAAACAGACAGTTGCAGTTGCAGAGTACTAGTATGAGTACTGAGGGATGCAAAAACAGAAAATATTGCAAAGAAATCTTCAGGGGTTATCAAAAGTTGTTTTTAAGTGTTGTGAAAGTAGAGAGGAGGCCACTGGGAGGAGGAACAAGGCCTACAAAAGAAATGATCCTACATTACAGTGACCATCATGCAGAAATTACACAAGTTTAGAAGACAGATGGATTGATAGGTAGATAGATTAATACACAGAAGAATGGATAAACATTAAAATTTGACTGACATATCACTGAAATACACAACAAAACAAGAATTTCTGTTCAATTCATTTTCTTGCTGTCTAAATTGCTAAAATGTCAACGCAATAAAAGTCTCCATAGGACTTCCAGGTTGTTGAAACTTTCGGCAACTTTAAGCCAAGCACCGTGATAAAGAGGACTTGCCAAGTTTGTGCTTTATAAGTTCCTCACATCTGAGTTAGAAATGCATTACATAAGTTTCTGAGCACAATTATACAGTACATGAGGCCCCAGGAGTTTAGTGACATTTAAATCTTATCTTAATGTTAGTTTGGAGGATCTAGGAAAAGAATGGATGAGCTTGTGGGCTAAATGACCTGTTTTCCTGACAATTTCCAAAGGTTCTAATTTTAAGCCATGTATTCATAATTACATTAACAGCCTAGATTATGATAAGTGTGGTGGGGATGGGGTTCAGTACTTCAGAAGTCAGCCTCGTCTTAATAGAGTAGTTTATTAATAAATGTAGGTAAGTTTTATTTTTCAAAAACTGAATTGTGGGTTGCCGCCTTTGAGTCACAAGTTGATACTGTGGGTAGTGTCACTAATAGTGTGTAGTGGTGGGTCATCGCTCTGACAATTGTACTCAATTCAAAGGAGGTGTGAAGAAACTTACATGGAAAAAAGTGGGTTGTGACACCAAAACAGCTGAGAAACAGTGATGTTGATGAAATCGGCAAAAATATGTAAAGGAAGCAGGATGTAGAGAGATGATAGGGAAAAATACAAAAATACAAAGACGACATTTTATTAGTTGAACTGTTGAGGTTTACAATTTTATCATGTTAAAAATGAATGAAATTTTCAATCTGTAGTGTAAGATGTGCTAGTGCCAGATACAAGTTGATATAATTTATTAACCACAGAGAACAAATCATTTGGGTTATCATGGCCACTCTCAATCATTCTGCCATAGTATGCATTCTTAGAAGCAGCTGGTGCAACTTTGTAAACCCTCTGAGGGTCAGAAAAAACAGTATGTACAGTGAGGCTCCTTTCTCCTCAACCACAGCTAATCTGATGTTTTTTCTGCTGGTTTGCTTAGTCATACCATTGCAATTCTCTAGCCCTTTCCAAAGTATGCACACATGCTGACTTTGCTGTGAAGTCCCTATAGGAACTTTTGCTTCCAACCACTCACATGTGCAACCCTACATAGCATTTCACTACTTGGTATTAGTACATTTTCTTCTTCATTTTGTGTGTTTCCTTACATAAGGTTTCCCTGAACACTGTAAATTCATGTCAGTTCTAAGGGAGGTGGTCACTACTTCTGTGAAAATTAATTTGAATCAAGGTCAACAAATAACTTCCATTTTCTTACATTACCAAAAACTAACAATGCTGGAGATGGATCTGAATTTGTGCCTTCCCTAAAAGACTTGACTAACAACCCTGGAGTTGTGATGGTGACCTGGGTGACTGCAACCTGAGAACATGATTGTGCCTGCATCTATTTGAACATGCTCCAAAGTTCCTGTCCTATCATAAAACCTGTATGCTATCCTCTGAAAATCCTCAACCTTGGAGGTTTGCAGGTTATGATAACCTGAGCCTCAACAATTGATAAGTTTGTCTCACGTTTTGTCCAATCTCCTGGTTGTCTCCTAAAGCTTACCTTTCTGTTCTGACCTACTTTAGCACCATTGACCTCCTGGCCTCCAGGTAAATACACTTGTAAGCAACCTGTCATTTATTCACTTTTGATGCCTCCTGTATTCAGTATTGTACAGAAGCAAAACAAATTATCCTAAAGTACACAAAAAAGTTGCACACAAAGATTCCCTGACTCGGCATAATGTGCCACAATCTTAAAGGTACACAATCCTAAATTCCAACAGTTCCATATCCAAAACAATATTTTTTCTTGTTTATTTACTCAGTTTCAATTATGACAGACCACTTCAAAATGGCCCTGTGACAGTGAGTGTGTGGCTCCTGGAACATGGGGATTACAACAGGTTAGTAAATAAACAAATGAATATTCAAAAAGGGTATAATTTCATCATCAATGAACTTTTAACCTAACTTGCATTAACTATTATTTATGATAAGGCAAAAATTGTGCTGCATTATATATAATTGGCAACTACTGTATGTGCTTAAAGATTAAAACTTTCTTGATTAACCCAAACATTATATTTAGGCAGAATATTTAGTAACACTTGCCACTGTGTAGTCAAGCAGTGTGTAGTTGTTAAGGTTTTGGACATCAAACCCTGGGGTTGTGGGTTCAAATCCTATTACTGACAATGTGTGACCATTAGCAAGTCACTTCACCTGTTTATGCTCCAATTAGAAAAAAGGAAACACACATAATCAACAGTATCCCAGATGTTGCAAGTACCCTTGGATAAAGGTGTCAGCTAAATATTTAAATGTATGAAATGTGTTTATTCTATTTCTTTCTTCATCAGGTATGAAGCTGAGGTGAACAAACGTTTGCTGTCTACAATACACTTTTGTATAGTGCAGAAAGGTAAGCTTATGCCATTTCAGCAAATGCAGAAAAATGACACTTACTGGTCTCCCAGTATACAAGTGCCCTTTTGTCTCTTGAAATTGATGCTTCCGACAGCTAGCCTTGCACTTGAGATGCCAACAAGATGCTTGGGTTTTGCGTTTCTTGAAAAATCTCCACTAGTGTCTAATCCTACATTTCAAATGCTGAACCACAAAATATTTTCTCTATTAGCACATTTGTGTTTAGGGATTCAATGCATGTCATCTCAGCCTCCTCATGATGTTCTTTTTGAAAAACTTTGAGTAACATTTCCCACACTTGTTGCTTTATTGTGCTGGTGATATATTAATCCTTGTACTCTGTGTTTAAAGAAAAGGAAACACTGATTATATATGCAGTCAATCCACTGAATGTGAAGCTAAATAAACTAAAATAAACTCACATCACAACTTCAGATGTCACTTGTAAACTAATAGGAGTTACTTCCAAGAAAGTCTTCTATATAAGATGACATGGAAGTGTACATCTCAGGTAAAGTTATGTCTAAAAAGAATTAATGGCTTGGCAGATAATATTGTTCATCCAAATGATGAATAAACTACAAATCCTAGACATTCTACTATAGAAAATGTTAGATCATCTAAAATGATGAATCCCATTACTTTATTAGTAATATTCTTTGATTTTTGGCTGTCACAGTTCTGCTTCTTTTCAAACCATTACTGAAGGTTAAGACAAATTTGTTTTGCTAACAGTTTTACTGTTTTTACTGCATTATTGAAGCATGCAATAGCTGAGTGATGTACCTGCAAGAGTCTAATCAAATTAGTTGTTTCAAACATTCAAACTTTGCTTTAGTTCCACAATGACTTACTTTTTCTTTAATAATGTTACACATAGCAATCCTGACACTTTTCTTCCAAACAGCAGACCTTTCTTCAACATTTTCTACTTTGGGCATTCTTTGGGTACTACACATGCCCTCAGCTAAAAATAATTGGTATACTGTTCAGCCAATTATAAACCAATCACCAGGATACCAATAACAAGCAAAAACCAGCTGTTTTTGATCTTAACCTGATTAATTAAGGTACCACTACTGCTTACTATACAGTAAACCAGGGGTCCTCAATCACAGTCCTGGAGGGCCGCAGTGGCTGCAGGTTTTTGTTCTAACCCAGAGTGCTTAATTAGACAGTAATTCTTGCCAATAATTTAATTTAATGTCTTGTTAGTGCTTTATGTCATTGTCATATCCTAGATTTTCTTCCCCTTTCTAAGGATATCATCCAAATGATTTGAAGGCTAAAATGGATGAGTAATTCTCAGTCCTTTACTTTTTTCTCTTCACTTTCCTCCCAAGTATTTAATTAAACCCAATAGTGCATGATAAATACACATAGGTGTAAATGGTAAACTAAATGGAGAAATGCTGGTCTTTTTTGTCATTTGTATGTTATTGCTAAATAAGAGTGATTAAAAACCAAGAATACAGCTGTTTAATACTACAATAAGGGTTCAAAATCTTAACGAGCGAGACAACTAAAGTGAAGCCGAAGTGTTACTTGAGCAATAAGTGCTTCTTATTAAGCAATTGGGTTAGAGCAAAAACCTGCAGCTACTGCAGCCCTCCAGGACCATGATTGAGGAACTCTGCAGTAAAGGGTCATGGGGAACCAAGGCTTATTCTAGTGATACTCAAAATTTTGCAGGCCCAGCTGGAACATGCATTGAACACAGATAAAAACAATGTATGAGAGCAGCTGTTGTATTTGCCTGGCACTAGCTTTATTGTTGTGTTACATAAGACGTGCTATGCAATTTACTGGAATTTTACAGATCAGTCTCTGCATGTAACATTTAGGATCAGCCAAAATGCGTTTTTAAATTGTTGGACTATATTGTTATTAGCCATTAGATAAATGGTCAGCATTTTTCACTGTTAAACACACCCCTTTTTAAAGACTGCTAGTTTTCATCTATAGCCTGAGCTATATGTTTCTTTGCCTTAAAGTTTTGTTTGGTGCATGTTAACTTAGTAGTTTCCTAGCAAACATTTAAACTCATTTTACTGGTTCCTTCAGAAGATGCTTGAATAATGCTGTCTGCTAAATAGATAACTACAATGCACAAAAAATACTTAAAGACACACATAATGCAACATTTAACACATTTAAAAACATGTAAAGGATAACAGCGGTTCAGTTCATGTATTGCTATGTAGTGATAAAAGATTCTCTAGCCTCTAGGAAAATCGAAGCGTTTCTAGAAAAAGAAAAAAAAATGACTGCATTTACTTTGTTTCTGCAATCATGGACAATTTTGTTTGATTTCCTTATCCTGGTGAAAGTGTGCAAAGTGCATCTTATTTCTGTTTTATTAAATTGTTTTTTGTCAAAGAGTCAATCAAGTTCATTAAAACCACACTTTCAACTGAGTCTCTTAAGCAATAGTGTGCAGCTTGAAAGCATCTTGCACTTTACAACATTTTACTTTACAACACTTTACAGCAAAAGCAAAAATATAAATATTTTTAAAATAGCACATACACTACAAATGTGCATTCAAGAATCATAAACTTCTACATTACTTCTGAGTACTGTATATTATTTTTAATATGAAAATCTTAATCTCATAGCCCTGGTAAAAGCCAAAAGGCAGGTATGTTTTTTTAGACATGAAAGATGGTATTAAATGTAACACTGTTCTGTCAGAAGCACCAATTCCAAGGAAAAAAATCCACTGCAATACTAGAAAAACAACTGGGGTCAGTTCCATACCAGTATTAGAGTAACGTGCAAGTTCTTGACAGGCCCGCAGACCAGCATGGACAGTGCAAGATTGTTCAGTGCAGCTTCTAATGCGGTCAATAAAAAGAGAAACAATTAAAAGCAACAAGACAGAGATGTTTTTGTTCATTAAGAAAAACCTCCCCCTCATACTAAAAAAAAAAACAGAATGATAAACTTAAAGCATTAAAAGCTATTATTGCTATTTATTTTTTTATTATATGATTTTCATTTTTACAAATTAATGTATCATTGTTGGTTAGATGTATTCCATCAAAACGAGAAAATTACTATGTAGCACTTAAGACTACAGCCCATAAAACCAAGTAACAAAAACCATTTGTTTTAATGACTGCAAATGATCTGTAGAAGTTAGTTATTCTTAAGTAATACAGTAGAACCTCGGTTCACGACAATAATTCGTTCCAAAACTCTGATCGTAAACCAATTTGGTCATGAACCGAAGCAATTTCCCCACATAGGACTGTATGTAAATACAATTAATCCGTTCTAGACCATACAAACTGTATGTAAATATATATTTTTTTAAAGTTTTTAAGCACAAATATAGTTAATTAAACCATAGAATGCACAGCGTAATAGTAAACTAAATGTAAAAACATTGAATAACACTGAGAAAACCTTGAACAGAGAAAACTAACACTGCAATAGTTTGCGCTATAGCGCTACCAACCGCTGGCTAAAAGCACATTTTTTTAATGAGTTTTAAGCACAGGAAAAAAAATGAACATTTGAAAAAATCTGTAATTTAATAAACCACCAAGAAAAATAAAATTGCAACAATGCACGCTATGAACCGATCGCTGGAAACAAAAGTGAAAACAAAATCAAGCCCAGTGCATTCTTTACCTTCCTACCTTAATGCGTCCAGCTCTCTCTCGTGCTGCCTGTGTGTCTGCATCTCTCTCTCGCGCTGCCTCTGTGTGTGTGTGTGTCACGCTCTCTCTCATGCTGCCTGTGTGTGTGCGCGCATCTCTCTCGCACTGCTTGTGTGTGTGTGTCGCTCTCTCTCTCGTGCTGCCTGTGTGTGTGCATCTGTCTCTCTCTCGCGCTGCCTGTGTGTGTGTGTGTGTCGCGCTCTCTCTCTCTTGCTCGCTGCACTGACGCTACCCGATCTGCGCACTCATGCGCAGAACTTTACTATTATGACTATACCCGATCTGCGTTTTTTTACTTTGCGACACGAGTCCCCATCCGATTTGTCTCACGTACACGCTCTCTGCTTAATTAAAATTCGTTTCACGACGCTACCCGACTTGTTCTGCGCATGTCTAATGTTTTACGACACACATCACTCGTCAGGTTTGACTTGTACTTGCGAGTTATTTTTGTGTTGTCGTTTATCTCCGTCTGTAAGTTAACTTGTTACTGGAAAAGATGGCAACTTTTGAATTTTATAACATCTTGGAAGATGTGTCACCTGAAAAATTTAACTCCAGTCGAATGAAGAGGGAGCGAAATGAAATGCGACGTGTGTCTGTAAAGTTTATAATGGACATATGTACAGCTTTTTGTAAGTACATCATTTTTAGGTGCAATACTTCGTAACCTTGTGGTTTAATCGTAAAAATCACAGCATTTTCCGTGTTTGAGTTAATGGATTAATAGATGTACGTCATTTATTTTGTAACACCCTATTAGCATTTGATGGTGTGTTTCTTTTAACATTTGTCCACATTTTTTATCTTAAAGAGCGAACGGCATGCTAATAATTAAGCAAAACAATGTAATCGAGGTGTCGAATTAGGAATAGAAATAGGAGTGCACGTCTGAAACTCGACCGGTATAAAGTGTGCCCTCCAAAGCCATCGGTATTTTTTATTATGTTGATATCAGATTACATCAATGCAATAGTTTTTCCATAATAAAGTTAACAAAATACAATGTTGAAGGCTATATTACATCAAAGAGTAGCAACAACTAAGTTATTACAAGAAAGCAGGATGCAGATAATAGTATTACAAATTGTTAATGGATTTCTTTAACCTTATTTAGTAGAAAAAAATTCCATGGTTGAAAACAGGCAATTTTAAAATTTATATCCAAAGCCATCAGAGAAGTGTGGTGTGCGTCTGATGTGGCACAGTGACAGGCTGGGCACCTGCTGTTGTCATGTGTTACTGTGGGATGCAAAAGTTTGGGCAACCTTGTTAATAGTCATTATTTTCCTGTATAAATCGTTGGTTGTTACGATAAAAAATGTCAGTTAAATCTATACTAATAAAAGGCAAAGCCCTCACTCACTCACTCACTCACTCACTGACTGACTCATCACTAATTCTCCAACTTCCCGTGTAGGTAGAAGGCTGAAATTTGGCAGGCTCATTCCTTACAGCTTACTTGCAAAAGTTAAGCAGGTTTCATTTCGAAATTCTACACGTAACAGTCATAACAGTCGATAACGGTCGACAACGTCCGCCATGTTGAACTTTCTTATTTATGGCCCCATCTTCACAAAATTTGGTAGGCGGCTTCCCTGCGCTAACCGAAACCGATGTACTTACTTATTTCGATGGTATGACGCCACTGTCGGCCGCCATATTGAACTTTCCAACGTCACCAATTTTTCAACTTCCCGTGTAGGTAGAAGAATGACCCTGTCTTCACGAAATTTGGTAGGTGGCTTCCCAGCGCTAACCAAAACCGATGTATGTACTTATTTCGGTGGTATGATGCCACTGTCGGCCGCCATATTGAATTTTCCAAACGTCACAAATTCTCCAACTTCCCGTGTAGGTAGAAGGCTGAAATTTGGCAGGCCCATTCCTTACAGCTTACATACAAAAGTTAAGCAGGTTTCATTTCGAAATTCTACGCGTAATGGTCATAATGGTCAACGACGTCCGCCATATTGAACTTTCTTATTCATGGCCTTATCTTCACGAAATTTGGTAGGCGGCTTCCCTGCGCTAACCGAAACCAATGTACATACTTATTTCGGTGGTATGACGCCACTGTCAGCCGCCATATTGAACTTTCCAACGTCACTAATTCTCCAACTTCCCGTGTAGATAGAAGGCTGAAATTTGGTACTTATTTCGGTGGTATGATGCCACTGTCGGCCGCCATATTGAACTTTTAACGGAAACCGATATACGTACATATTTCGTTGGTATGACACCACTGTTGGCCGCCATATTGAACTTTCCAACGTCACTAATTCTCAAACTTCCCGTGCAGGTAGAAGGCTGAAATTTGGCAGGCTCATTCCTTACAGCTTACTTACAAAAGTTAAGCAGGTTTCATTTCGAAATTCTACGCGTAATGGTCATAATGGTCAACAACGTCCGCCATGTTGAACTTTCTTATTTATGGCCCGATCTTCTCGAAATTTTATAGGCGGCTTCCCTGCACTAACCGAAACCAATGTACGTACTTATTTCGGTGGTATGATGCCACTGTCGGCCACCATATTGAACTTTTCAACAGTCTTTGTTACTTATGGGCCCATCTTCAAGAAATTTGGTACATGGGTTCCCAACGCTAACTGAAACCTATTTACGTACATATATACGTCCATAGCCTGCAGCTCAGTCACTGTGTGAGGTGGCGTTGGGTCCCCCATCCCAACGCCTCCCACGTTGTTGGCTGCCTGCCTATATAAGGCCGTCCGTCGCTCCGGTCTCTACATTCCCTTCCTTGCTTCGCCACGGGATTCACGTCTCCCTACTGAGAACTACAGTCTTTTTGTTTAATCCACGGCTTCTCCACTGTTTTATTGTTTGTTTATTACAATTATAGTTATTGTATAGGTATTTTAGACTTACTTTACATTGCTCAGGTACCCATTTCCTTTATCATTCCAACCCCCATTACCATGTCTATCGAGGTGATCACTATCGATCAAAGAACTGTCACTTACTGAGTGGTTTCCATGCCCGGAGATGGCACCTACCTTTTCCATTTTCTTTGTTACATATTGCACAGCCATATCAGGCTCACTCTTGATATCCAGAGGAACATTGTGTCTTATGTACTGAATGACTGGGACAGGTTCAAGGTGTGGACTGATGACGGTACAGGAGATAATTATACTACACAGGAGCACTATAAGAGTGAAATGCTTAAGCCCTTCACCTATGGTTCTGCATGTGAGTTGATGGCTGCCGCTGAATTGTTCGGTTGTCGCTTTCAAGTGTACCGAAATGGCCAAATATTTTACACCTTTCAACAACCGCCAATGCCTCTTAAACATCTTAGATTCACAGGTGACGATTTCAGTAGTGGACACTTTGATGTTTATGAATGTTTAAACTCTCAAAAGCTGGATGTGATTTTATTGATGAAACCGGTTGTGTGCTTACAATGCTTGACAGATGCCGAATGTCACTTCAACACAACAAATCCTGCAAATACTATCGTAATTGAAACAAACCATGAAACTCAAACCGATTATGACAGCAGCAATCCAAGCTGTGAGATTTGAGACAAGATTACTGTTCACATGGCCAACTGTAAGTTACATGCTCAAGAGTAAGCTCAGCGCACAGCTTGGTCATGTTACAACCGGAGGGCCGAACTGACAACATGGTATACAAAGAGATCCTTAAATTATTGGCATATTTTCCCTCAGTTTAAAAAGGTTAAATTTTCTTCTTAATAAAAATTTTAAGGCAGTACTTCGCTGCTGCGAAGCGCGGGTATTTTGCTAGTATATCATATAGGAGACACACACAGTGATATTTGAGAAGTGAAATGAAGTTTATTGGATTTACAGAAAGTGTACAATAATTGTTCAAACAAAATCAGGCAGGTGCATAAATTTGGCCACCACAAAAAAGAAATGAAATCAATATTTAGTAGATCCGCCTTTTGCAGAAATTACAGCCTCTGAACGCTTCCTGTAGGTTCCAATGAGAGTCTGGATTGTGGTTGAAGGTATTTTGGACCATTCCTCTTTACAAAACATCTCTAGTTCATTCAGGTTTGATGGCTTCCGAGCATGGACAGCTCTCTTTAACTCACACCACAGATTTTCAATTATATTCAGGTCTGGGGACTGAGATGGCCATTCCAGAACGTTGTACTTGTTCCTCTGCATGAATGTCTTAGTGGATTTTGAGCAGTGTTTCGGGTCGTTGTCTTGTTGAAAGATCCAGCCCCGGCGCAGCTTCAGCTTTTCTCACTGATTCCTGGACATTGGTCTCCAGAATCTGCTGATACTGAGTGGAATCCATGCGTCCCTCAACTCTGACAAGATTCCCAGTCCCTGCACTGGCCACACAGGCCCACAGCATGATGGAACCACCACCATATTTTACTGTAGGTAGCAGGTGTTTTTCTTGGAATGCTGTGTTCTTTTTCCTCCATGCATAACGCCACTTGTTATGCCCAAATAACTCAATTTTAGTTTCATCAGTCCACAGCACCTTATTCCAAAATGAAGCTGGCTTGTCCAAATGTGCTTGAGCATACCTCAAGCGGCTCTGTTTGTGCTGTGGGCGGAGAAAAGGCTTCCTCTGCATCACTCTCGCATACAGCATCTCCTTGTGTAAAGTGCGCCGAATGGTTGAACGATGCACAGTGACTCCATCTGCTGCAAGATGATGTTGTAGGTCTTTGGTGCTGGTCTGTGGGTTGACTCTGACTGTTCTCACCATTCGTCGCTTCTGTCTATCCGAAATCTTTCTTGGTCTGCCACTTCGAGCCTTAACTTGAACTGAGCCTGTGGTCTTCCATTTCCTCAATATGTTCCTAACTGTGGAAACAGACAGCTTAAATCTCTGGGACAGCTTTCTGTATCCTTCCCCTAAACCATGATGGTAAACAATCTTTGTCTTCAGGTCATTTGAGAGTTTTGTGACCCCCATGTTGCTACTCTTCAGAGAAAATTAAAGGAGGAGGGAAACTTACAATTGACCCCCTTAAATACTCTTTCTCATTATAGGATTCACCTGTGTATGTAGGTCAGGGGTCACTGAGCTTACCAAGCCAATTTGAGTTCCAATAATTAGTTCTAAAAGTTTTGGAATCAATAAAATGACAACGGTGCCCAAATTTATGCACCTGCCTGATTTTGTTTGAACAATTATTGCACACTTTCTGTAAATCCAGTAAACTTCATTTCACTTCTCAAATATCACTGTGTGTTGTCTCCTATATGACATATTTAACTGACATTTTTTATCGTAACAACCAACGATTTATTCAGGAAAATAATGACTATTAACAAGGTTGCCCAAACTTTTGCATCCCACTGTATAAGCTTATAGAAGTATACAAACATACATTTAACTGAATATAATGGAGAAGGCTTGCTCCTTAGAAATAACTTATTTCTTATTGCTGCAGTTAGAAAAACAATGCCCCTTTATTGTATTTTTTTTTCTTGACCCTACAGGATGCCGGGTGGTAACCAGCCTTCCATGTGGCTGAACAGATGCCAGTGTACCCGAATTCTGAGACACAACTGGTTGTTCTTTTCTTCTGCTTTTAAGATTTCCAGTTCGAGATGATATGCAGTTCATTTTAAATTTGCTATTTCTACAGGTAAGACTACTGAGGCTTTCCGTTTCAGAAGTAATTTGCGCACAATTCCTGCAAAGCCTCCCAATATTTATTATTTGATCTGTAATATTTTGCTGCCTTGAATACTGTACTGTATGTCTGCTCACTCTGTCCAGTAACTAACACGGGCTTTTTAATTTTAGACAGGAAAGCCTCAGAGTGTGAATCCTCACAAACACAGAGACTGAGGTGCATCAGTATCAGCAGTCACTAAACAGGGATGGTGTTCTGTTTTGCAAAATAGCATTTATTTTCTTAAGTTACTGTGCTTTTGTTGTTGGAAATTTAAAAGAGCTGAGAATTATTTTTAACTTAAAACAAAACTAGAACAAGAAGTAAGGGTACACTTTATTAATGTTTGAACTCCGTGAGTGAACATCGTGTATCTACTGTGTTTATGTTTTTAACTGTTACAGTGAAGTAGAAGAGTCTGGTCATGTTATAGGTCAGCAGTTTAAGAAGAAGGATGAAGAGATGTGTGCCATGTTGAAGTAGCGGCTGCCCCTCCTGCCCGGCACTTCTAGAATCCTCCATCTCAATCCCTACTCTGATCTGTTGTTCCTTTGCCAAGTGATCATGAGGTATTGGCCTTTTTGTTTGTTTTTTTCACTGGGCACTAACCTTACCTGTTTTTCTCTGTTGTTTTTTTCCAGTTTATTGCAATGGTGCCCCCCCCCGCGTCTCCACCGTCTCTTAAATCAACTCCAACTGTCTGTGATAGAAGAAAAGTTCACAAGACGCCCTGAAATGGAATTTTGATTGGAGTGAGACGGCCACAATTATGTATGCTGGGATGTGCATTGGGGGCTGTGCGGGCTTTGGCTTGGGACCCCCAGAGGTGTATTATCTCCATTATCCTTGAAGGCTGCAAGTTTGTCTTTGTTCCTGGCCATTTGATCAGGCAGCGTATTTATTACAAAGGACAAGGACCCCTCCATTTGCTTCTTATTTACTTTTATAATACCTTCAATTTCCTTTGTAACTGTATATTTTTGTAGAGCAATTTGAGCTACACTTGTAAGCAAAGGTGATATAAAAATATTATTAGTGAACAAATATTAAAGGACAGATCAGGAAAGATATCAGTTTAAATAGAACACATTTTTATGGAATATTGCTGGATAACAACTCTTTGACTCTGAGTAGCATCTTGTTCATAAAGCTGAAATAGCATTTTTTCTTTTTTGACAAATTTAATGATTCACTTTTACTGTGTTCAAAACCTTGGCTACCATTTTTTTAATACTAAGGTAAAAATCTGTAAATATATTTGTGTTCTCCTTCCCTAATAGTTTTTAACACGTCCCCTAGTTGGCCATTTTCATTGTAGTTGTATTCTAGTTAAATGCATTTACCATTTATACATCTTTATGATTACTGAATTTTCTGCTCATTATATACATACAGTATATATACATATAAATATGGGTGTGTGTATAATTATTTTTTGAGAAACATTGTTCACAGATCTTTCACTTTTATTTTTAAACATACCATTTATTTCTTCAATAAAAAATGTATGATAAGTGTATTGTATTTCCTTTTTTTAAAGTTATAAAAATGAACTGGCTCTGTGTCAATATGGGTGAATAAAATCATTGACATGAGACGAGTCTGCACACAAACAGCGGTGTGTAATGTTGATTAAACTTGTAAGAAAGAATATCATTGCCCTCTGTCCGTATGGTGTTCATCATAAACTGAACTATTTCATGCTGTTTAAACTCTCCTCAGTTAGTGAAGAATATTTTATTTTACAGCTGGTAAATTCAATTCAGTTTTATTATATTAATAGGTAAGTTGGTTTCTCAGGGGGTTTTACAGAGAAACCTTGAAATAAAATTAAAAACGCATCACTAAGAACAGACGTATTACAAATATGAACTATAGCAGCAAGCACTTACTGCAAAAAAACAAATAGATCAAATAGATTGATTCAAATGATAACAGCTCACATCCTTAATTTAAATCTGTGGATATAAAGTTAAACTTCTCTGTAAGATTAATAGCCATTGGAATAAATGAGGATTTTAACAAGTGGCTTTATGCTCTTCATTTCTTCAGCATCTGACCTGACTGCACAACTGAGAACGAATTAAAGAATTTGAACAAGTGGACAGTCACAGTTAATACTAAGGGGGACAGTCAGCACAATGCACAGTGTTAATTCTTTTCTTTTTTTGAAAAAGGACCATATATTTCTATAAAACTGGTTGGATACATTAGGTTTTGTAAACCTGATGCCTTAAGACAAATGGCAATTTTATTAATAAGTAGCAAAATACCTGCGTTTCACAGCGGAGAAGTAGTGTGTTAAAGAAGTAATGAAAAAGAAAAGGATACATTTTGAAAATAACGTAACATGATTGTCAATGTAATTATATATATATATATATATATATATATATATATACACACACACACAAACACACACATATATATATATAAACATTATACATACATATCTACATATATAAATATATACACACATCCACATATATATATACATACATACATACATACATACATACATACATACATATATATATATATACACACACATATATATTTACACACACAAATACATATATATTCATACACACACATATATAAACATATATATACATATACAGATATACATATACATACATATCTACATATACACATAATGCAAAAGTATTCGGCCCCCTTGAACTTTTCCATATTTTGTCACATTACAGCCACAAACATGAATCAATTTCACTGGAATTCCACGTGAAAGACCAATACAAAGTGGTGTACACGTGAGAAGTGGAACGAAAATCATACATGATTCCAAACATTTTTTACAAATAAATAACTGAAAAGTGGGGTGTGCGTAATTATTCAGCCCCCTGAGTCAATACTTTGTAGAACCACCTTTTGCTGCAATTACAGCTGCCAGTCTTTTAGGGTATGTCTCTACCAGCTTTGCACATCTAGAGACTGAAATCCTTGCCCATTCGACTTTGCAAAACAGCTCCAGCTCAGTCAGATTAGATGGACAGCGTTTGTGAACAGCAGTTTTCAGATCTTACCACAGATTCTCGATTGGATTTAGATCTGGACTTTGACTGGGCCATTCTAACACATGGATATGTTTTGTTTTAAACCATTCCATTGTTGCCCTGGCTTTATTTTTAGGGTCCTTGTCCTGCTGGAAGGTGAACCTCCGCCCCAGTCTCAAGTCTTTTGCAGACTCCAAGAGGTTTTCTTCCAAGATTGCCCTGTATTTGGCTCCATCCATCTTCCCATCAACTCTGACCAGCTTCCCTGTCCCTGCTGAAGAGAAGCACCCCCAGAGCATGATGCTGCCACCACCATATTTGACAGTGGGGATGGTGTGTTCAGAGTGATGTGCAGTGTTAGTTTTCCTCCACACATAACGTTTTGCATTTTGGCCAAAAAGTTCCATTTTGGTCTCATCTGACCAGAGCACCTTCTTCCACATGTTTGCTCTGTCCCCCACATGGCTTGTGGCAAACTGCAAACGGGACTTCTTATGGTTTTCTGTTAACAATGGCTTTCTTCTTGCCACTCTTCCATAAAGGCCAACTTTGTGCAGTGCACGACTAATAGTTGTCCTATGGACAGATTCCCCCACCTGAGCTGTAGATCTCTGCAGCTCGTCCAGAGTCACCATGGGCCTCTTGGCTGCATTTCTGATCAGCGCTCTCCTTGTTCGGCCTGTGAGTTTAGGTGGACGGCCGTGTCTTGGTATGTTTACAGTTGTGCCATACTCCTTCCATTTCTGAATGATCGCTTGAACAGTGCTCCGTAGGATGTTCAAGGCTTTGGAAATCTTTTTGTAGCCTAAGCCTGCCTTAAATTTCTCAATGACTTTATCCCTGACCTGTCTGGTGTGTTCTTTGGACTTCATGGTGTTGTTGCTCCCAATATTCTCTTAGACAACCTCTGAGGCCGTCACAGAGCAGCTGTATTTGTACTGACATTAGATTACACACAGGTGCACTCTATTTAGTCATTGGCACTCATCAGGCAATGTCTATGGGCAACTGACTGCACTCAGACCAAAGGGGGCTGAATAATTACGCACACCCCACTTTGCAGTTATTTATTTGTAAAAAATGTTTGGAATCATGTATGATTTTCGCTCCACTTCTCAAGTGTACACCACTTTGTATTGGTCTTTCATGTGGAATTCCAATGAAATTGATTCATGTTTGTTGCTGTAATGTGACAAAATGTGGAAAAGTTCAAGGGGGCCGAATACTTTTGCAAGCCACTGTATGTATGTATATATATATATATATATATATATATATATATACACACACACATTAGAATATGACAAAGTTGATTTATTTCAGTAATTCCATTCAAAAAGTGAAACTTGTATATTAGATTCATTCATTACACACAGACTGATGTATTTCAAATGTTTATTTCTTTTAATTTTGATGATTATAACTGACAACTAATGAAAGTCCCAAATTCAGTATCTTGGAAAATTAGAATATAAATTAAGACCAATGCAAAAAAAGGATTTTTTTTGGATGTTGGCCAACTGAAAGGTATGAACATGAAAAGTATGAGCATGTACAGCACTCAATATTTAGTTGGGGCTCCTTTGGCCTGGATTACTGCAGCAATGCGGCGTGGCATGGAGTCGATCAGTCTGTGGCACTGCTCAGGTGTTATGAGAGCCCATGTTGCTCTGATAGTGGCCTTCAGCTCTTCTGAATTGTTGGGTCTGGTGTACTGCATCTTCCTCTTCACAATACTCCATAGATTTTCTATGGTGTTAAGGTCAAGCGAGTTTGCTGGCCAATCAAGAACAGGGATACCATGGTCCTTAAACCAGGTACTGGTAGTTTTGGCACTTTGTGCAGGTGCCAGGTCCTGTTGGAAAATGAAATCTGCATCTCCATAAAGTTCGTCAGCAGCAGGAAGCATGAAGTGCTCTAAAACTTCCTGATAGACGGCTGCGTTGACCTTGGACCTCAGAAAACACAATGGACCAACACCAGCAGATGACATGGCACCCCAAACCATCACTGACTGTGGAAACTATACACTGGACCTCATGCAATGTGGATTCTGTGCCTCTCCTCTCTTCCTCCAGACTCTGGGACCTTGATTTCCAAAGGAAATGCAAAATTTACTTTCATCAGAGAACATAACTTTGGACCAACACAGTCCAGTCAAGACGCTTCTGACGCTGTCTCTTGTTCAAGAGTGGCTTGACACAAGGAATGCGACAGCTGAAACCCATGTCTTGCATACATGTGTGCATGGTGGTTCTTGAAGCACTGACTCCAACTGCAGTCCACTCTTTGTGAATCTCCCCCACAGTTTTGAATGGGTTTTGTTTCACAATCCTCTCCAGGGTGCGGTTATCCCTATTGCTTGTACACTTTTTTCTACCACATCTTGTCCTTCCCTTCGCCTCTCTATTAACGTGCTTGGACACAGAGCTCTGTGAACAGCCAGCCTCTTTAGCAATGACCTTTTGTGTCTTGCCCTCCTTGTGCAGGGTGTCAATGGTCGTCTTCTGGACAACTGTCAAGTCAGCAGTCTTCCCCATGATTGTGTAGCCTACAGAACTAGACTGAGAGACCATTTAA